>CM047942.1:3600000-4200000 GCA_026184415.1 Trichothecium roseum | reverse complement strand
CTGGTGAAGAGTGCTCTCCATCTTTTCGAGACTAATTGGCATTCCCTGATATTGTCCAGAGAGAGATGACCAGCAATCATGCAGACAAGTTCCACGGGCAGATCGGTAAGCGTGGCATATCCAAAGTCTGCGTCTGCTAATCTGCGCATTACTTGCTTGAAGTAAGAGATGTCGCTAGGCGCCATGTGAAGGGCGACTGCGTCAAGGGCGGCTCGCACGCCTCGAGGAGTTGCCTCTACTAGCCAAGCGGCTAGCTGCGCAGGAAGCATGTTTGGATCCGAAACTGGGTGTTCCATTGTAGATGTGTATGTGTGCGTGCGCGCGCGTGTGTAGTGATGGGCAATCTGCAAGCTCACGCCCAGCTGCGGGGAAGAAGATGATGGATGGAAATGGTTACGTTGGACTGAAGGAAGAAAGGTGGCAGGCCTCACGTGATACCCTTTGAATAAAACGCTCCGGGTAGCACAACAGCTGCACGAATACTTTAGCCACTGCATATACGAAGTACATCAACTGCAGCAGATACATTGGGCAGAGTGAACATTTGACAATCAAGGCTGGCCCTCTCCCGCCGCCCACCAATCCTTGATCCCCTGCACGTTACACCACTGCAAATGAAGGGGGTCCTGATACCACCACTTTATCCCACCGTCTCTTTCCTTATCGCTGGCGTATTTTTTCAAGCTTCCTCCATCAAACGTATGGTTCTTTACCCCTACGAGCAGGACAGCACTTCCAATCTCGGGCTCGAATTCCTCCGGGTCAAGAAACACTGTCAGGTGAACTTGCTTCGATGTGGATGGATCAGTGAGGCGAGCCGTGCGTTGCCGATAAGGGGGTAGGTATGATGGTTCGACTGGAGACAGAGTTGCGACAATCGCAAGGACGTTGCAGGACCAATTCTGGTGATAAGGGAGGTTCGGGATCCCTCTCAGAGCCGTAAGCTTCAGCGGGGTCTGGGCATCACGCCAATCTCGGGGGAGAGCAACGGGCTCAGTACTGGCCGTGGTAGGCCGGGAGTTGAACTTGACAGACTTTTTCTGTTTTGCGTCTTTCTGTGGCGACCTAAAAGGGTACGGAATCTGTCTATCCAGAGGCCCAAAGGCATCATCTTGCCTTTTGTCCGGCTGGCATTCAGCCTGTGGCACTGAACGTGGTAGATGATTCGTCACTTCTCCGGTCGCAATCTTGTCGGGATTGCTGAGCAGAGCTGCACCAACGTTACCGACCTGCTCATCCCACAAAGCCTTGTAGGTGTCGTTCCAACCAATGGTGACGAGGTGCTCAACAGCGAAATAAACCATGTCAGTAGATTCCTCGGACTTACAACTACCCTCCGTAGGCAACCAGTTCACGGTGAAGGCATCTACCCTGACGTAGCATCCTGGAGCAATATGTCCGTTATCGACCAGGTGATGCATAGATCCACTCAGAAGTGCCTGCACGCACAACTCTCCATCACCCAGCGAAAGCTGTACCGTATGCCGCGGGCCGGATTCGGAGAGCACAATGCGCTGCAAGTCTTCGATAAGGAATATCGAGCCCGAGTTACCCTGTCCCATGCAGATGGCCTCTTCAATCACTGGCGACAGCGTGAACGGGCTTTGATCAGGCGCTGCCCTGACGATAGATGTACCCAGGCCATTGTATTCATCCATGTGATGCCTTGTCGTATCATCCTGTTATCTGGTACTAAAAAGCACCAGGTAGTAAAGTAATGTTTGGATGTTGGAACATGACTGACAGCTTTGATGCTTTGTGATTCTGATTCCCGGTGGTGGGCGATGCGTTAATCGAATGATAATCGTCAACCGGGGCGGGAAAAAGTCCCCGAACTCTGGTCTTTTTGCTCCACAGAGATTGACACAGATTGGCCCTGGCAGACTGGCACTTGGCTTTTCGATCCGAGATCTCGATCAAGATCTACAGACGGGGTCCAAGAGCTATTATTTGAAAAGTTGGATGGAATGAAGGGGTAAAATATCAACCTTGTGCTGCTAGGGCTGAACATGTTGGTTGGATTCCTAATTTCCCTTTCCCTCTTTCCGTCGTGGCATTTGTGCTTGACATGTGACTTGATGATTACATGCTACAGGCCGTACTTAAGTAGGTACCGTAGGTACTCAGTAGTATCAGTACTACCTTGCCTATTCTTACTAAATCAACACATTGGGAAGGAGTCGAAGACTCATGACGGATCTTGCCATGCTGACCGATTTTTGTGATCCCTTCCTTTCCCTTTTTTTCTCTCTCTTCTAGACAAATGTCTAAAGCAATGTAATTTACCAGAAAAAGGCTTCAATTAAAAAAACGCAAGTCATATACACAATCATTACTCTTTTTCCCTCATCTTCATTATGTCGCTTTGAGGCTCTTGTACCTCCATACAAGCATACATCGGGTATCGGCATCTAGCCACGCGTGCCCGAGCTCATCTGACCAAGTAATACGGGGTTCAACCAGCTTACACTGCGAAACATTCACAATCAACAGTTTTTATTAAAAATTAAAAAAAAGAACCCTCTCCGCAGAGAAGGAAAATTTAAAGCCTCATCATCTTTCTACCTCCCCTCAACCCCTCACCCCTTTGTCCCCCTGATTCTCTCCCCCACCCCCTTTCCCTGACAAGATCCTGCTCAGAAATGAAGATACCGTATGCGGAGGAGCTCGAGGTGGCCACGGCGGTGCTCCAGGTCACCGCCAAGCTTAGCCAACACGTACTATCACTCCAGAAACTCAGGAACAAAGGAACCGTTCAGAAGGAGGACCTTTCCATCGTTACAGTGGCCGACTTTGCCATTCAGGGCATCCTGAGTACGACCTTTTCCAAGGCCTTTCCTGAGGACGGCCTCGTGGGCGAGGAGAGCGCTTCTCAGCTGCGCAGCGACCTTATTTTGCTAGAAAATGTCTACGAGCTGGTTAGGATGGTAGACGGGGACGACGACGAGGAGGGGTTATTCACCAACGTGGATAAGAATGTGTCGGTCCCTGGTAGCAGAGAAGAGATGTGCAACCTCATCGACAAGTGTGGCGCGAGCGTGCCCAATACCAAGGGCAGGACGTGGGTGTTTGACCCCATCGACGGTACCAAGACGTACGTCAGGGGAGAGCTATATGCCATCAACGTGGCGCTGCTCGTCGACGGGAAGCAAGTGCTCGGCGCAGTAGCGTGTCCCAACCTACCGGTGGACGCCAAGACACCCCTGTCCAACGCCGACATTGGAACCCCCGGTAGCATCATATACGCCATCAAAGATCACGGCGCTTTCGTGCGACCTCTGGAGGGAGGCGCTGAGCCGAGGAAGCTGGAGCAGCACAGCAGCAGCCTGCCTCTGTCCGACGTGCAATTTGTGACGTGTGCTACGCTCAACGACTCAGCGCTCGACGGCGTCCACGAGGCCATCGCGGAGAAGCTTGAGGTGACATTCCCGGGCTGCGATCTGCTGCCGTGGGTCACGAGATGGGTCGCCCTCGCCCTGGGGTTGGGAAACACAACGGTGTGGGTGTACAGGAATCGCGACCGCCGGGCCAAGGTGTGGGACCACGCGGGCGCGATGCTCCTGTTCGAGGAGACGGGTGGCAAGATTACCGACATCAACGGCGACGCCATCGACCTCGCCGTGGGGCGGAAGATGTCTTTCAATAGGGGGTTCATCGCGGCACCCGGGGACCTGCACGCCAAGGTTCTTGCTACGGTGCACCAAGTTCTCAAGGAGATGGGTCATCAGGAGTACTTGCAGTGAAATCATGCTCCTACTTACAACACCACCTATCAATAAAGCTATGGCGTCAAGGGAGGAAAGGATCTACCAGGAGTTTATTCGTACAGTGCTGCAGGGAAAGACCTCTGAAGCAATGATTTTATGAGTTTTGCGAAGTGTTTTTCCTTTCAGCGTATTAGAATTCAAAGAGCAACCTTTTTTTTGTTCTTAATTAACAATCTGTTTCTGCAGAACATGTCTATTCGGTGCCTGATTTGCTTGTACCAGTTGAGTTCTACCTTGTCTCGTCCGTTTATTAGGTTACATTGTGTGCTTCTTGCTGCTGCCTGTGTTTGCTATCCCTCTCAGTGTGCTCAGTGTGTATTCCTCTCTCTCTCTCCTCTGCGTGCATGCACGTGCCTCTATCGAACATGAATTTCAACGCTTGGTGTAAACGCCATGGCTCTCGGCATGATACCCCTTCTTGCCAACGCGCAGAGCCAACTCGCTACGCCACTCACGGCCCTCGCCGACAGCCTCGACGGTCTTGGCAAACGTATACTCGGGCTCCCAGCCCAGGACCTCGACGGCGCGGCTCGAGTCGTACACCCTGTCGATCCTGGCGAGGAACTTCCACCCCTTGGCGTCGAAGACGGGCCCGGCGGCGGCGCACACCCGGCGCATAACCTGGGCGGGGTCCGAGTCGAGCAGGCGCAGGGTCTCCGCGTCGTTGGGGAAGGGGGGCGGGGCGGAGACGATGAACTTGGCCCAGCCGAGGTCGGCGGCGCGCAGCATGGCGCGGCGGCAGGCGGAGACGACGTCGGCGATGTCGCAGCGGCGGTAGGCGAGCTCGAGGACCTTGAGGTTCTCGTCGGCCAGGGCGGCGCGGCGGTCCTCGTCGTCGTCTTCCTCGGGGAAGAAGCGGGAGGTGCGGAGGACGACGACGGGGAGGCCGTGCTGGGAGGCGGCGAGGCGGCAGAGGTCCTCGGCCGCGCACTTTGTCGCGCCGTAGATGTTCTTGGGTACCGGGTTGACGCCTTCGTGGATCCAGACGGCGGGCTTACCGGCCGCGGGGGACAAGGCGGCGCCAAAGGCCGAGGTGGTGCTCACGAAAACGAAGCTGCGGAGCGAGGTCGAGGGCGAGGTCGAGGGCGAGGTCGAGGACGAGTCTGAGGAGGAGGAAGCGACCAGGGTGGCCGCGGCCTCGAGCATGACGAGGGTGCCGGTGACGTTGGTGTCGATGAAGTCCTGGGCGCGGTGGCTGCCGACGTGGGGCTTGTGCAGGGTCGCGGCGTGCACGATGTGCTGGATCGTGGGGTGCTGGCCGATGACGGAGCTCACAAAGGCCCGGTCGGATATGTCGCCGACGTGGGTTGTCGTCTCCGAGGGGATAATGTCGACGCCCACGGGGTGGTGGCCCATGGTAGGCAGAGCGAGCATGAGGGCGGCGCCCAGGTGGCCTGACGATCCCGTCACCAGGACGTCGACTGGGGTTTTTCCCTCGTTGTTATTCATCGTGATGGCTTCTTCGCCTTTTGCTTCTTTTCTTTCTTTTGTTCTTTTTTTTTTGATTTATTTCTTTTCCTGTTGGAATTCAACGGGTTGTCGGTATAGTTTGGGGGGCGGGTAGAGAAATTTGGAGATATATGCCCAGCTAGCGCGGAGATTTCGGGGGGAACGTAATGACTCAGAGTAAGTAGCTCCTTTTCCGCCCAGATGCGCCGCCAGCTGCTCGCACCGAAGAAAAAAAAGGAAGGAAGAAGAGAAGAAGGAAGGGTTGATGAGGAAGAAAGCCGTGCGAGATATGGGAAAACGCAAAGGCGGGGAGGATGCAGTGGTTGGGCGTGTGAATCGTGGGGTTACCGTGATGGTTAGTTTGCGATTTGCGTGCAGATGTGAGCACCTGGTGAAGAAAAGAGGGCGACGAGCGTGAAGTCGTGGGACATCAAGTGCCACCACACACACGCCCTCTCCCAAACAAGCTGACCTTGGCCCAAACCACGAACCGCTCACCAGGTATGTATGTTACTAGTACTTCGTATGCAGGTTACGCATTTCACGGGGAGTAGAGAGAGCAAGAAGAGAAAAGAATAAATATGAGAGAGAAGAGGATGGGGAGGGGGGGGAGGGGCGGGAGGGATGAGATGCCAAACAATGGTAATTCATACATCAGTATTTATTTATTTCTTCCTCGGCCGCGCCGCCCGCGCATTATCAGACATGCGCACCGCGATGCCGTACACCGTCTTCCTCTCCCACAGGCCCATCTCGTTCTCCCGCCGCAGCACCACCTCCCTGACACCCGCCCCGGCGAAGCACCTCAGCAGGTCCTCCTGCTCCCCCGTGGGACGCATCTCCGCCGCTATCCTCGACGCCCCGTCCTCGTCGGACCACCACTGCGCCGAGCTGCGGGCACCGCTCGGCCCCGAGCCGTCATCATCATTGTCCCTCCACCGTCCCCAGCCGTCAAACTCGTTCTTCCTGCCCTTGGGCGAGAAGGATCCGTAATCCGCAAAGGAGCTGCTCCCGTCCTTGCCCTTCGAGGGGAGGCTCGCATCGACCCATTCCACGCTTCTCCGAGCGAGCTGCTCCGGGTCGGCCAGCGCCCACCCCTGCTCCCTCACGAGATGGCCCGGCAGAAACACCGCTTCCTCTTCTTCGGCGCCGACAGAGCCCGGTGTGCGGTCACGCTCCCGCAGCCTCCGGAGGTAGGCTTCGAGGAAGGCGGACACGCACTCGACCAGCTCGGGCGGGTGGCCGTGTCTGGGCAGCAGCAGCAGCGCGAGCGCCGACGTCGTCTGCGACTTGGCGTCGGATTGGTACCGTGATTTTGAGTAGGAGGGGGATGGGTAGGAGGAGGAGGAGGGTGCTGCGGGCGAGACGGTTTCCTCGTACGACGGGGGAGGCTCTGCCTCGTCGTCGAGTGGCTCTTTTCTCATCATGTTTGATTTATGACAGGGGGGATGAGAGTGAGTGCGTGAGTAAGTGAGCGAGTGAGTGGATAAGACGAGTGTAAGTCTGGCCAAAGGGGTGAAAGAAAGAATAAAGGGCACTGTGTCTTTTTCTTCTTTTCTTTTTCTTCTTTTTCTTCTTTTTTTCCCCTTGAAAAAGCTTTACGGTTTAGTATATTGAAACCCTTTTTTCTTCGGGCATAAACGAGCAGAGCGAGTGGCCGAGTAACTGGGCGAGCGAGCGAGTGAGTCGAGCGCGCACGAACAAAAAAAAAGGTTGCAAAGTTCCAAAGCTATGACGATGCCAGCGACGAACCCCCTCCCCTGTGAATGTTCTTGGCCCCCAAAACTTTACTTTGCCTCGCCCTTGCAGAAGAATTGGAAAAAAGGAACCCGTAAGAATACTACAAGAGGCCACGTTTTTTTCTTTCTCATTCGAATTCCGTATTACATTGGCCCAAAAAAGTATATATAAAAAAAGAAGAAGAATCGTGCCGCGTGGAAGGATGGAAAAGTGTAAACGATGCGGAATGGGACCAAAGATCAGCCTCGTGACTCTCCCTAATAATCCCTTTGAACTCTCTTGTTCGCTCCCGTTTTTTTGGAACTTGTCAGCCTCGCCTGAAAAGAAGTCTAGGGAGAGTTTGGTCGCATGACTTGCATAGTACTCGGCAGTCAATACTCCGTACTGTACTTGCTACTAACAGTACGGAGTATGGTACATAGTAGGGTAGTAGTTGTGCTGGGCCAAGAGATGAGCTAAGAGGCGCAGCAAAGCAGGATTGTATCTACAAAGCCCCCCTTCCTTTTCCACCAATCCCCGACCGAGCCCGGAAGGCGTGGCATCCATGACAGCTTTCTGTTCATTGCCGACTTTCCTTTTGATATGCCATGCTCTTTTGCAAAAAAAAACCCTCGGTCCTTCGAAAAGGGCGAACTGCAGGGCGATGCAGGCGATAGCTGGGCGATAGCTGGGCGATGGATAACCTGCCACCTAGGTCCGATTTCTTCGGCCGTTTCCCCTTTTGCAACGACATGTTGTCGATCTTATGCATAGGAGCTACCCCGTACCATCCATTGCTACTACGCTACGGAGTACGAAGAACCTACTTACGGATTATTGCGCAGAGCTGATGCCGCTTTCGTCCGCGGGTTTGAAAGGTTCCATGCATCCATGTCCAAAACCCTCCTGTCATATTTCACACAACGGAGAGTGACGGCAAAGTAAACAGCTACTGTGAAGCAGTACTAGTAGTATACCATACAACCTCGACCCAGGTTATCCCGTACCATGATGCCACGTAGTAAGTTCCGAGGTACCATCACTCATACTTAGTAGTCACATGAGGTTGACAGACTTTCCCAATCCGAATACTCCACCAAAACCAGGCACCACCGCCGTCATTATCGTCGACAACTCAGCCCAAAGAACAGGCAGAGCACCTAGCAATGGACCCGGGGGGGGGGGGTTAGCGCCGCTCGAATACGCCCAGCCACAGCGAGGAAAACCCCCCAATTCTCCCATCCCCCCAATTCTCCCCACTATCCCCAGCACCACGATAGGTCCACTGCCCCCCATAGGCCCCTGTATTCTGTACCATACTACTCCGTATGTATTCCAGTATCCACTTCCGGGCGGCCTTCTAGAAACCTAACCACCCCTAACCTAGCAGCCCAAAAGCACCGACCATTTCCACATACGAACACGTTATAATTTCCTATTCCGGCCCGGGATCGTAGCCATAGGGGAACAAATCCATACATCCCCTCAAAAACTCTCCACCACAGCCACAATACTACAGTAGCATTAGTACGGTTAGTACTCCGTACCTTATCTGGCAGTCACGCCTCAGACGGTTTTTTTTTTCATTAACTGGCTCCATACTCTCGCACGACTACTCCGTATATCCAATCAGGGTTTCTCTTTGGCTCCAACTCAGCCTTGCTGCTCCCCGAATCCTCCCTTTGTTGCAGCGCGGCTATGTATGGATCGTGAGGGGGGCGGTATTCTTCTTGGCGCATTTCAGCCGCGCCGCCGGTCGGTCAGTCTCTTGGGGATGGACGGGGGAAAGCTGCCACGTTTTTTGGTACCGAGTCATACGTTCATAATTGATTCATCGTGGGTAAAAATAAAAATAAAATAAAAAAAAAGCCCACAGAGAGCATGGATGGATGATGGATCTGCTTGTGTATACAATGCATATATAGAGGTCGCTTGCCCACCCTTCTCTTAATGGACTTTTTTTGCACATTCTGAATTATCAACACCAGCCAGACCCCAAAACTTGATAGGTTTGGCGCATCACGAAGCAGTAGTAGTACCAACCTTGACTTGCCTCAACTTACACCTCTTCCACCACCAACCACCTAGTCGTCTAGTCACCCAACACCGCAATCATGTCGTACCGCATCTCCGCTCCGGACGAGTACCTCGCCATCACTGGCATGGGCGTCCGCACCGTCCGCATCACCAAGGCATCATGGGTCCTGCCCTTTCAGCGCTGCGCGCGCTTCAGCGTCCAGCCCCACGATTACGCCATGGACCTCCAGGCCATGACCCTCGAGAAGCTCCTCTTCAAGCTGCCCTGCGTCTTCACCATCGGCCCCGACGTCAACGCCAGGGGCGCAAACGCCAACGCCGCCGCTGCCTCCGCCGATCACGGCAGCGGCGGCGCCAACAGTGACGGCGCCGCCCGCGAGGACCGCGGCGACGCCCTCGTCAAGTACGCCATGCTGCTCGCCGAGTCGGGCAACAAGAAGTCGGAGCAAAAGGCCCACCTGGACCAGATCATCAAGGGCATCATCGAGGGCGAGACCCGCGTCCTCGTCTCCAGCATGACCATGGAGGAGATCTTCGCCGAGAGGGACGTCTTCAAGCGCCGCATCTTCCGCAACATCCAGTCCGAGCTCAACCAGTTCGGCCTGCGCATCTACAATGCCAACATCAAGGAGCTCAAGGACGCCCCCAACTCCAACTACTTCGACTCCCTGAGCCGCAAGGCCCACGAGGGCGCCACCAACCAGGCCCGTATCGACGTCGCCGAGGCCCAGCTTCGCGGCAACGTTGGCGAGGCCAAGCGCAGGGGCGAGCAGGAGCGAGAGATTGCCAAGATCCACGCCGAGACGGCCGTTCAGAAGACGGAGCGCGACGTTGAACGTGCCCAGGCCGAGGCCCACATGCAGACTCGC
Source organism: Trichothecium roseum (assembly GCA_026184415.1). NCBI lineage: Eukaryota > Fungi > Ascomycota > Sordariomycetes > Hypocreales > Trichothecium > Trichothecium roseum. The sequence continues at coordinate 4,190,159 of CM047942.1, read as the reverse complement.
CAGACAGCCTTCAATCGTGACGTGCAGATCGCCCAGGCCGAAGCCCAGCGTGCCCTTGAGGCCAGGGACGAGGACCTGCGCAAGGATGTCGAGGTGCGCAAGGCCGCTGCCGAGACGGAGCGGCTGAGAGCCAAGGAGGTCGTCCGCGCCACCATCGAGAAGGAGAGCAAGCAGCAAGCCGCCGACGCTGCCGCCTATGAGATAGAGGCCAACGCCCGCGCCGAGTTTGAGGCCGCACGCATGGCTGCTGATGCCGAGGCCTACACCTCACTGAAGAGCGCCGAGGCGGATGCCATCCGGAGAATCAAGGAGGCAGAGGGTCTGTCTGCCATGGCCGATGCCTACGGCAAGATGTCCCATGCCTTTGGCGGTCCTGAAGGCCTGCTCAAGTTTATCATGCTCGAGAAGGGCACGTACGGTGAGCTGGCGCGCGCCAACGCTGAGGCCGTCAAGGGAATGGCCCCCAAGATTTCCCTGTGGAACACTACCGGCAGTGGCGGCGCCGGCAATGGCCAGCAGGATCCTGCCGATGCCATGAGGAGCGTCTACCAGATGCTCCCTCCCCTCATGACCACTATTCACGACCAGACTGGCGTCACTCTTCCCGAGTGGCAGTTTGGCCACTTGGCTAAGGGCACCGAGGCTGTTAACAACGAAGGCAAGGCGAATGGCCGATGAGGCAGTTGGTCTCTCTCGGCCAACATGATCAGTTAGGAGGATGTCAGATGACGGATACGGATAGATACCCAGCCTTCTTTTTGTTTTCTTTTTCTTTGTTTACCTCTTCTTTGTAGCTTCATATTCTTGTTTCTAGTTAATTTTACTTCTTCTTCTACCTTGCCTTAGGGTATCACGCTTCAACCAAACCTGATGCCTGAAGATGGATTCCATGTCCGATCTTGAGGCTGCTGTGACTGTTGCTGACCTGGTGTCGGGGGCGCCCCGAATCGCAGGCCCATGTTTGGATTCCATACATTCTGGGCCGGGGCAACAGGTTGAGGCTGCTGAACGTTATCCTGCGTAGTCTCCGGTGCCCAAGCTTGGATGTTTGCCTGAGAAGGCTGTGCGTAGTACGGGTCTGCCTGAGGGGGGGACTGGCCACGAGATATGTTCAAATTTGACAAGGGAGGCATGTTGAGTTCCCTAAACGATTAGCAACAGACCAACAAATGCGGGTTACTCATCACCTACTCCTCAAGCCCTTGGGCCTCTCTTCTGCGGCTAGCAACAAACTGCTTGACCACATCCCTAAATCCTTGACCGACAATCTTGTTAAGATCATTATAGAACTTCCTTGCCGCTTCGAGGTTGCCGATCAACTCCTTGTATTTCTTATATGCATCTTCGAGGGCCTGCAGCGCTGCCTGTCGCTCTCGTGTGCTCTGGTCGCTACCTAGACGCTTCTGAGACTCGAATTCGCGGTTGTTACGCTGAACCTGCTCCAAGAGTTTATCCTGTTGAGACTGTTCGTCTCGAAGCAACTCAACCTCGCTCTCATATAACGTATCAAGCCTCTTCTCAAAAAAGTCTTCGAAGTGAGCCGGTACCAGCGCCGTCGTGGGGAATGCTCGCTCAAGACGTGCTGCCTCTTTGAGAATGTCGGGTTTGATGTCGTCTCGCTTGGCGCTATCCCTCAAAGACTGCACCTTTTTTCTTCGCCGACTTTCGAGCCGTAGTATGTCGTTGTATGTGCTGCGTAACCTTCCAACCACGATTTTCAGTTCCTCGCTGGCCATGGGTCTCCGACTGGACGGTACATAATCCATTATGATCCTGTCTGGGCCTGACAAAACACCTAGGCGTTCCTCAATACCAGAGAACCTGTCCTCGATAACATGGTCCACATCCAAGCCCTGCGCAAAGTACTTGTCAATGGAATCAGCCACATCCCTCAAACGATTAAACTCATCAAGCTCAGTCGCTTCTGGTCTCCTCCAGCGATCAGTGCCGTACTTGCGCCTGTATCGCTCGTCTTCCTCCGCGTCCGCCGCCAACGCTTCCTGTCCTTCCTGGAAAATGGCTAGGTCGGCCGACCTGAGTTTCTGAATATCGTCCAATCCTCTCCGTAGTCGTTCCACCGCATCATCCTGCCGAATTTCTTCAGCGTGCTGCACCAAAGACTGCGGCAATCCTATTGGCTTCTCCAGAGCTTGCAACGATCCTGGTAGACCCAAAGACGTGAGAATATTGTGTACGTTCTCCGTCATTGCTTCCAACGGCTGAATAATATCCTGGTTGACAGTATGATCTCTTCGCTCCTCGTAGATGGAAATAGCCATGTGTACGGAAAACGGAACAAGGCGGGAAAATAACGCAGGCCCAAACTCGGCCTCTTCGCCCAGCGAGTCATAGGGGTTCAAGACTTGCTTGGGTGTACGTGCAACTGCCATGTTGGCTCGGTCAAGGATCTTGAGTTCCGACTTGGGAGGCACAGGTTCTATTTTGTTAGAAAAGATCGTAGAAAAGAAAAGGCGGTGATGAACTTACGTAGGTAAATAACATCGTTGTCCTTTTCCGCTCGCTTGAGATCCTCCTCGACTCTACGCTTCAACCCTTGAAGATCCTCCACAACCACCTTGTTAACGAAGCCGCCTCTGGCAGCTTTGATACCCTCGTTGACGCATGCTACGGCATCATGTAGCCGCGAAACTTCTTCTCCGAATCGACGCTTTTCTAAACAGTCGCACGCAGCCCGGTACTGCGCCGCCGCGGCAAAGTGATGGTGCTTTACTGTCATGTGGTGTATCCATGCGCTGCTAACCGCCTCGCTCTGCACGGCAGCCTCGGCAGCGAAGTTGTACAAATCAGATACCCTAGCTGCCAGCTTTGCTATGCTCGCGTCCTTGTAGCCGTCCATAACGGCCTTTTGCCAGAAGCACTCCTGGCTCTGCGAGAGCATCAACTGCTTCAGACACTCGAGCGTGTGGTCATCCATGTCGTCGGGTGGGGCCGGCATTCTCAGATCGGGGAGGACCTCGGACTGCATGTGCGACAAGATGCCGGCGGCGAGCGAGAAGTAATTGGCAGCCGTCTTGAGGCCGTCGGTATTGCCCCGCGGGGTGTTGATGGCAAGCTGCGCGTAGAGAGCAGCAAGGTTGTATAGAACGTTCATGAGTTCGTATTTGAGATTATTCACGACGAGGGGATGCTCGGTGTTGTACCCCAGCGCAGGATACCACGTGAAATCTGCTCCGACCTGGACGCGGTCAGTTGAGTCGCAGCTGAGGCTCCGGGCACACCCACGTCGATTGGAAACTTGCCACCGATCCAGACCAGCTGCGCGGCGTACGAAGTAAGCTTGGCGATGCCGCTAGGGTGCGGCTCCTGCACGTTGATGGCATCTCGACGAAGCTGATCTATAACCTGTAGATCCTGCTTAAACATGTCTGGGTGCTGGTCGTATTTATCACTGATATAACGCCGTATCGTGGTGGACAGCGACATTTGTGTCGACCGCCGAAACGGCAGTTTGAGAATGTTGCCATTTGCGCTAAGAGGATCAGCATATATGCATACCATGGGAAAAGCTGACTTACGAGGCCATAGTGATGTCGATAAAGTTGCTGAGAGGCACGAATTACACATTTCAAGCTCAGCAGCCCAATATCCCACTACCCTAGGAAAGTACGGAGTAGTCATAGTAGGAATTGGTTCGCGCCGATGACCTCACAGCTGACTAAGCAATCGTGAGCCTCCATCCCCGGCCGTGGGGCTCCAATCGGTACGGTACAACCTAGCATACATAGTAGGATCTCTCTACCTGCATTACGACATAATCTGGAAAATTACCGAGTATGGTACTCTGTGGCTGAATTTGGTCTATTCAATACGTCAAATCTCATGCTTTCCTGTGCACATTGGTCTCGAGGTATTCGGTGGAACACTTCCAGTCCTCTAGACCCTCCATCCTTTCACCCAAGCATCCAAAACCACCGTCTTTCCTTCATCCCATGAAATACAACAGGCCTTCCACGCTGCGAGTGATTGTTCATCCTCCCTGCCGCTAAGTTGAAAAATAAAAAGAAAACACGAAACACAAAAAAAATATGTACAAGTAGCGCCGACCATGGTCTATATCCGAGTGCGCGCGGGTTCTCGTTTTCCTCTCCGCTGCAGATAAAAAGCCCAAAGAGCGGGTTACAAGATAATAATAAAAAGAAACAAGAAAAGGGAATGTCATTGTGGGGTTGTTGATGTCGCAGGACCTTTCCGGGAATCGAATGCCAAGCAGCCGTGTGCGTGTGTTGTGTTTGTTAGAAAAGAAGCAACTCCATTTGTGATGAATATCCCCAGGTCTTCTAATTCGAATTTTCAAGAATAAAATGGAAAAAAGGCCGTGACATAAATATCCAACAGCCACCGAAACGCCTGCCAAGTAATAGTTAAGATGTCCCAGACGAAACAAATGCTGGTCCAATGGAATAGAAACAGACACCTTAAGCAGAAGCTAAAGGTGGTAATCATTCATCCATGCCGATGCCATCGCCGTCCGGCAGTTAAGCTTGTCATCGAGTGGGCACATGGTACGCAGTAGTACAGCCGTTAGTGCAACCTCGGCTAACAAAGTATCCCCAGATCCTGCCGGGGACCAAGTGCCTGATGCAGGTGCTACTTATATCCCAGCAATCGGCCGAGGCGTCTCTTGGGGAGGCGGGGCTGCTGCGGCATCACGAACCTCTTCACTCAAGGGAGTGCCAGGGATCCAGACAAGTTCGATGACGCCGTCGATATTGCTCATTGGGGAGGCGTCGGAGTGGACCCATCGCCAGTCGTCCTTCTTGCGTGTGTACGTCTGGAGAACGGAACCGTCCGCACGTACATCAGACTCCTGAAGTTCCCAGGCAATTTTGCGGCCCGTCTGCAGCAATGACGGCCTCTGCGGGCCAAACATGAAGTCGAGGTTCCATCCCTTGTTTTCGGGAGCTGCGCTAAGTGTAGCCTCCATTTGCCTGGGGTCCCAGTTGATACCCTCAGGGTAGTGGGCAACGGAGAAGCCAGAGATGACAAAGTCGTCCCGGGTCTGGAAACGCATCATGGTGCAGTCCTCACCGCAGGTGGCGGCAATCTTTGTGAACTGACCAGGCTTGGCCACGTGCCAACCACCGCCGCGGTAATGGTGCAGAGACAGAGGCTTGATGCCCCATTCGTAGAAACCGCTCGGGTCGCCAAAGAAGTCAAGCTGCCAGAGGTTCCAGATGGTGTTGAGGCGCGTCTCCGTGTTCTCGTAGATGCACTTGCGGAGGAGAATATCGCCCTGTGGACCCCAGCCCGAGTTAGACTCGAGGACCTTTTGCTCCGACGTGCATAGGCCGTAAAGGTCAGTAATTTTCTCAGCCAGGGGCAAGGAAAGGAAGACGCCGGCACCGCCAAAAGCTTGGGAGCCGTGGCGTTCGATAGCCCCCACGTCCTCGGAAAGCGTGCCAACATAGCTCATCAGGGTGTGATCAAACTTCTCTAACTCGGCAATCAAGCCATGCATGCTGGGGAAGAAGGTGTCATCGTCGCAGGTAACAAGCCACTTCTTCAAGTGGGCATCGCGATGCGTGTACAGGGTGGGAACCAGGTTCAGGTAACGGACCGCCATCTCGACAGACGAATCGCTGTGATAAACATCAACATCGATGCCCACGTCGCCGAGAAGGTTGGCAACTTCCTGCAGCTCCTCGTCGCTAGCATCAAGAAGCATAAGCAATAGCTTGCCACCGTTGGTGTGACCGTGACTATCGGTGAGCCAGAAGATCCACTCATTGATGGGTGTCGTGTTCGGGTCCATAAACCGGCCATAGGTGGTTGACACGCCAAACATGAAGTCGGACGCGTTAACGCCCGAGGGAAGCCCAGACCGAGGAACGGGCACTTCGAGAGGAGGAGAGCAAGACTGCCTACCGTAGGTCTGACCCAACTCAACCGTCTTGAACTTGGACGGGAGCAAGTTTTGGTTAAGTTTGGTCATGATCTTACGCTCGAGACCCTCCTCGCGGGTGAAACGGACGTATCGCTTCATGTACTGGAACTTTTCGTCAAGACCAAACTTGTCCTTGACTTCGCGCAGGTGGTCCATGTCAATATCACAGTTCATCTCGTGTTCGGAGGTGGGCTCCATATCAGAAGCCATAGTCGGGCTCTGGGCGACTGGGGGTGGCGATTCTGCCAGGGGCTGCTGCTCCGGGAGGACGGCCTCGGTCTGGACGCCCGTCTTGCGGAAGATCTGGGAGCGGACATCAAGGGCTCGATCACTATGCAGGGTGACTGCAAGGATGATGAGAACAACAATGGCGGCCAGCAAGGCCCGGGTGCACGAGTTGCGCATTTTGAAAGGGCGACTAGAACCAGGCAGATTCGCTCCCATTATACTGTGGTCTGGCGATCCGATTCTGTCGGGTTCGTCCTAGGCTGGTCAGACAAGACAGTCTGACCTCGTCACCAAAGCGTCGTGAAGTCGCTAGGACTGAGCGTGAGAAGCCGTCTCTAATACTGTTGTCCCAAATAACCTTGATCTCAATGCTATATCGTGTAATTCGTGTAAATTTGAGCGAACGAGTTCGGTTGAGGCAGAAATCGTCAGGGACGTGTCGAGTCGAACGAAACCAGACGTGCTAAGCGAGTGACGCGACCAAGTAATTAATCAAGGATGTTTATGTTAAGTAAGGTGTATTCCGCCGCGAAGGAAGAAAAGCCACATAGAGTTGAGAAAGAAGAGTGAATGTTAAAAAAAAGAAGCGGGTGGTGTGTATGTTTGTTGACGCCCACAAGGCAACGTATCCAAGAAAAAAAAGGCCAACCCACGGGTCTAGAACAACGAGGGGCTGCTCGATACGAGGTTGTAGGGGTTTAAGACTGGAAGTCGTAGTGAAAAGAAAAAAAGAGAGGTCGTAAAGGCAAAAGGTAAAGTAGAAACGAGAAAAGAGAGGCTTGGACGGGGGACAAGGAGAACGAGAAGAGAGATTATGGTGGAGTGGTGGACGCATTGGGCGTGAGGCGCTTGGCAAGTCCGTCCAGGGGCAAGCAGATGCAGTGGGCCCCTCTAGCAGGTGGTAGCATGTACGGAGTACGGAGTACGGAGTAGTAGCAGAGGGAACGCGCAGTGGGTGCACAGTGCGAAGAAGCCACCTGCCCATTTATCCATCCGTCCATCCATCCATCCATCAGGTCCATTAGTTTAGGTACCTTACCTAGTCGTAGTAGCACCTCCACTGGCGCTTTCAGTGGGAAGAGTGCTAAAGGGCCTGTCCATTGGAACGAAACCAGCATCCATGGGTGCGTTACTGCCATTCTCTTGCCAATCACATCCTTCAAATCAGAAGGCGAAAGCAGGGGTCAAGCGTCGTCAGCCCACTTTGCCTTTGCTCTCTTTCTCTCTCCCCTGACTGTGTGCGTATTGCTACTGCTGATGATGCTGACCTCAGTTCCAACTACAGATTATCACAAGATGCAACTGCCCCGTATTGCTTCCGAAATCGTCGACACATGCCATTCGTATCTATGAACTTGGCTTCGCCTATACACAAACGGAAGCGGCGTATAGCATCCACTCCGCCCAGAAGTTGTTTCTTGGCTAACCAAAGTCTATCAGCGAATTCACATACTATGTAATCGGTACAAGAAAAAGGGAAAGGGAGAGAAAGAGGAGCAAAGGCAGCATTTACGAGGTACGGAGTAGCTTTAGCACAGTGCCAGCCTGGGCCCCCTTCTATTTACCTGCGGTATCAGCGTAGCGCCTCCTGAGTCCATCACCCGGTCATGCGTCTCGAAACTGGCAACCGGGAGGCAGTCAGTGGCCACAACGATAAGAAAACGGCCTTCCGAAGTCGAAAGATCTACAGACGCATCTACTCCGTACATAGCATGTAATCGGTACATACGGAGACTACGAGTAACGGATAGCGGAATATCAAGGCATCGTGGACCTTAGACCTGCCAACTATCTACATGCTCCGTCCGAAACCCACCCCAAATCGGACGGAAAGAGTTGGCAGCATCTCTTCATCTAGGCTTGGCATCAAACGAGAAGGCACTGACTGGTGCTAAAGTCATACACTGGGTGACTGGGTAGGGGAGGTTGACATGGTACATAGTACGGAGCACTGCTAAAAAAACCCAGCAAAGCTGAGACTGAGGAGGGAATGGGCTCACCGGCAGCGGCCATCACGACATCCTCAGCCCATACCCGATACGGTTTCGGCGCGGGACGACATTTAATTTGCGTCCCCCCAGCATCCCAGTCGACTTTCTCACCGTTATTATACCAAGTTGTTATCAAACAGCTATCAACACGGAAGAAGTAGCCCAATTTCATTACAAGTGCTAATGTTACTTAGCATAGCACGAGTTTGTACCGATTATACCGGCGACACTTCTCTCTCAGCTAAACTCATCTGGATCCAATATTCGAGGCAGAAAAAAACTTAGAAAAAGGAGAATTGACGCAAACTTCGTAAAAAAAGGACTTGTGGCTTCCGCGTGTGAACACGGTTGCTATTTTTCGCAGCCACCGTCTCAGTCGAACGAACCCAAGCAGCAGCGCCATCTCTGATTGACGCGTCCCGGAGGAGGCAGTGAGCGGGACATTTCCAAGGGCCCCAACAAGACCAGAAAAAGTCAAAGCCAGCCACAGCGACGAACTAGACAGAATCACCACTGAACGCAGGCGTGCCGATAACCACTAGGCTGTCCAGAGGATTTCTTTCGCTGCGAGGACCGCTGCTAGATCAGTGGGAACCTAGCGACCCGAAGTCGACGACTGGATTAAGGACAGGAAAATCCTCGACAAGCTTTTTTTTTCCCTCTAATAATACTACGTATCCTGTCCTCACGCTTTCAGTCTTTCTCGGCAGGGGACCTTCGAAAAAGCTTAGCAAGGGGTCGGTGCAATAAAGGATCCACCCGAGTGTGCTTGCAAAGTTGCACCGTGACATGGACTGTGGTGGCCAGTGCTGGCCACCATGCTGTCAGTGTGCACGATGCTGTCATTGTTGTTTCTGTTTCGATAGACCAAAGTCTGTCGTTCCTTTTTTTTTCTCCCTCTCGTCGACAAAGAGGTTCGCATCTTGTTGCCGGGCTGAGTGAGCTGCGCCTAGGCAACGTAGCAGTTGGTTGCGGCCACAATACTTCTGTTTGGAATTTAAGTCAGCTTTGGCAGTCCATGTTTATTCCAAATGTCCTAGTGTGGTCTTTTTTTCTTCTTCTTCTTCCCACCACTACAGAGGTACGGGGTAGGTATACACACGGAGGGAAGCATACGAGTCCATTTGTTGCAACCCTTTCAGCGTTCTCCCTCGCAACTTTGCAGTGGATGGGTTCCGGGCAGTGGAACCCCCCTTCCTCCCCCCCAGGGCCTGGTGGTCCCTCGCTGATCCCGTCAATCCTGTCACAGATTGAAAGCCGACCTGCCTATTCTCTACACAGACGACGGAGCAAGGCAGTCCTTTGCGTCTATGTGTGTTGCCCAAACATAAGGCAGACCTATCATTCGTGCCATTGTCTTTTGTCCTCCCCTCCCCCCCCCTCACGTTGCATCCCGCCTCCAGCCCACCATGACTTTCCGAGTGCCGGCCTACTAAATACTACTAGTGTCATTGAAAGAAAAACACCGCACATGCCGCCAGCGTTCACATGCCGCCAGCCTGTCCGGGTTTTTTTTCTTTCAATACGTAGCTGGCGTGCGAAGAGTGGACAGCAGACAGACAGGCAGACAGACAGACAGACAGACAGTGCGGAGTACTCCGTACAGAGTACGGATTTACACATTTACACCTTCCTTCTCCCGCTCCGCTATCTATGTGCACAAACCCAGCATGGCAGGTCCCTGGACGGCAGGCCCTTATTTTGGTGCTTGTGGGAAAACGGGCGCAACCTGACACAAACGCACACCCGGCAGCCGGCAACGATTCCAGGATGAGCTGGCCTCTTGGAGAGCAACAGATCTACCAAGTACTAAGCAGTAAACACGCCTGACCGGTAGGTATAGTAGATAGGCAGGTAGGTAGGCAGAGTGGCGACTAAGTTTAGCAACACTTCAACCCCTCCCCCTCCTCCGACCAACGAATGGACCTCTACCGGCGGTACTACTACCCTACTACTACGCAACATGATGAATACTTTCCGTACGTAGTAAAATGGTGGTGGTGGTGATGTTTATCCGCAAAGCCCCGTTTGGTACGGAATCGGCATGTGTAAAGAAAAGAAGAAGGGATTGACGGGATGACCAGTTGTTTGGGAGGAGGCGCCGAGGAGGGGAAGGGACGGAACCCTTCCTCCCACTTCCCTATCTCGTCTGGTTTTCTGGTTTCAGCGAGGAAGAAAAAAGCAACTGCCGCTTCCCGGGAGAAAGATGGTCTTGGAGGCAGGTGGTGTTTGGTGCAAACGTGCACGTCATGGTGTCACAGGTCCATCCATCCCCTCTGGAGGAGGGAGGAGGGGTGGGGGGAGGAGAGGGGCAGAAGTAAAGTTGTGATCATGGTACTCCGTACGGAGTACGGAGAAGTACTATGTGAGGTTTACCCATCTTTGAGGCAGGTATACGGTGGCAGTAGTCGTAGTAAGTAGTAGTAGTCGTCGTGATGGCGGGCTATCGCTGTTTTACTTTTATCTTTATTTTTATTAAATTTTTTGACCTTGCCTTTTGTGCGTGGTGTTGTGTCGCGCTGAAACCTTCAGGTCGTTTCATCTATCCATCTTTGCTTTTTGCTTCTTCTTTTTTTGGCGGTTCCGTCTGTCCCTCAGACGCGCTAATAAGAAGAAAAAAAAGAAAAGAGGATATAGGGAAAAGAAAACTGCTCTGTCTTGGTTATGAAGGGATACTCTATACTCCTTTTTTTTCCTCTATTTTTTTTTTTAAAAAAAATAGGAAAAAAAAACCAGCCGTGAGCTATCGAGTTTGACTGGCCGGTCCTCATCCACCCTGGACCTTGGACTTGGGAAGGGAGAGGGGGGCTGGATATATTCGAACGGGTGCAACACTTCCGTCCATCCACCCACCCAATCTATCCATTGCTGCCCAGTAGCACTGCGTAGTCCTGCTCATAGCAGGTGGCGTACCCCGTGCTCCGTATCACTTTACTCCATGGTAGTAACCGGGTTCTTCAAGATGCGTGCTACTCTGCTGCCAGTTATTGTCACACGCAATTTCAAGGGAGCACGGTTTACATTACATGGACCAGGGCTCAATCAGACACCCTGAATGATACACACACACATATATATATGGCACTCCATATATTGAAAACAAAGTCAGAGCGCCGTATTGATTCATGTATAAAATATTTCCAACTTCTACACCAATGTAGAAAATGTATAATGCAGCCGGGCTAAAAATGATACGATATAATCCCATCCATCCCACCTCTCGTGTCTTACACACAAGTGTACTCCGTACGACTCTGCCACTACGACTACGACTGTATTACCATCTAGTATGCAGTGGCAGCCGTAAGAGTAGGTAATAAGCGCCCCCCCAAATGTTGTAACCCAAACAAAAAAAAAACCATGCCAGTCCGAACATAACATCCCCATGCATCCATCCAACCGTCCCTCCCAACTTCCTAGTCAAAACTACCTATCCAGCTGAAAAAAAAATTATATCCTGGGTATCAAAACATACATTGTCCTTTTCTTCGCGGAATTCTTCCTGCCCCAACCCTTGCACGCGGGTGAAAGAAAACACCATGCTCTCGCCCATCCAGCCTTGGTGGGCCACCGAGTTGTGTGTTTTCTTTCGTCCGCGTGCTCTACTCTTTCATTTCTTCGTCTTTTTTTGGGTCGTCTTTTCTTCATCTCTTACCGCATCCCGTGAATTTTCTGAGCAGTGTACCACGTCCCGGTGTGGCCGGTAAAGTACCCCTGCGACGTCGGCGGCGACGGCCTCACCCACTCATCGCTCAGGCGGGACACCACCGACGGCGCCTTGCCGTCTTCGAGCGTGGAAACAGATGAGACGGGCGACACGGGCTCCATCATGAGCTCCGTCTGCTCGTCGATCGGCGCCCGCCACTGTGCGTGTTGGTAGTACTGCGTCTGATGCGTGTCGATGGGCGGGAGCCTGGGCGCGGCCGCTGCCCGGGCCAGCGGCCAGCCTTGCGTCGAAGCACGGCGCGTCACTTCGCGTTCCCATGACGGGGGCTCGTTGTCGTCGCCGTTGTGGTGGTGGCCCCGTATGCCCTGCCACGAGATCCGCCTGCTGTAGGTGTCGTCCTGGTGCTCCGGAGTCGAGAGCTGCTTCCGATACTGGCGAGGCGTGGTCTCCTCCGGGTTCGGGGGCGTTTCCCACGAGACCTGCTTTGTCCGCGTGGGCGTGATCGGGCGTGCATCGGAACCCGGGGGGATGTAGTCCATCCGCAGAGCTTCAAGGAGCGTCATCTGTCGGTTGTCGGGGTCTACTTCGCGATCAATCTCGCGGCCGATCTCGTCGTGATATGCTTCGCGCTCTTCATACGGGGGTTCCTGGTACGGGATGGGCTCAAAGTCCTCCTCTGAAGGGGCAGTAAGGATACCGCCCTCGGCATCCTTGAGCGCCGCGTATAGCTTCTTGACTGCCTCGCAGTTCTCCGGGGCGGCTATGTGACCGTGCAGAAGCTCGGCGACGCTTACCTGCTGCCCGTAAAAGTCGCGGTTGGCGTCCTTGCGTTCCAAGACAAAGGTACCATCGAAGCCCAGTCCGGCATAGAGGCCCCGCGACTTGACGTACGAGAATACGGGCTTGTAGTGGTTTTCGGAAAGGTCCTGCCGGTCCTTGTCCATCGACGTCGTCCGTGAGAAGGACCGGTTCAGGGGCATGTCGTAGGGGCTGTCCGGGGCGTCGAGGGACGGTCTCCTCTTCTCGTCCGAGTCTCTGAGAGCGGTGCCGACCTGCACGTTCCTGCCGACCCCCCATGGACCGGCGGACACTGCCAAGTCGCTTCCCATGCTTACACGGTTCGACATGAAGGCCGCTAGCGCTTCGTTTGTGTTGATAACACATATGCAGTCGTAAATGTCGATGCCGGCCACGATGCCGCCCCCAAATGAGTTGACCCTGATGGCGGAGGGAGCGCTCCATCGACCACTGGGCAACCGAGAGATGACAATGCCGGACCCTGCCGAGCTGGAGATGCTGATGCTGGCGCGTAGGGTGGTGAAGATAGCCAAGCCCCGGGCCCTAGCCATGATCTTAGGCGGAATCGTAGCCACCGACCGCTTCTTCTTCTTCCCTCCCGGCGCTACGTCGGCGTATATGCCCTTGCTGCAAAACATCCGAACAATGTTTGCCGCCTTCTCCGCCTCCTTTTCGAGGGTATCCGGGAGGAAGCCGGGGCTGCTGAAGGGGCTGGCCGCCTTTTGGACGAACCGCTTGTTCCAGCTGATCTTTTGCGACTTGGGCGACATGGGCTCGGTCTGCGGCAGCGGCGGCAGCTCGCTCCACTCCCCCGGGTGGTTCGCAGGTATGGGGGCTGCGTGAGGCGGGCGTAGTTGCGGGGGGACAAACTCGTAAGGGTCAGCAATCGCCCAAGGGTCGGCATCTTGTGTTGGCGGGGGATCATTGGGAGCATAGTGATCAATGACATGGATGGGCTCGTGGTCGAGAGGATTTACAAAACGCACTTCTTCAGAATCCTGGCTCGTGTGTTCACCGTCCGTCATGGGAGGCGTCAGCGGCGTCCTGGTGTCGAATGCCGCTGACGAGTCGGTGGGGGGCGTGGGCGGAGGGGATTTTCGAAGACGGCGCCTGGGAGCTGTGGTGTCGGGTGTCGTTGCCATTACGGCGGCTTTGACGTCTTGCGTATCTATTGTCGTTTCGGTGGTTCCGGGCGTGGGTATGACCATGGTAGGTTTGGTGTTGACGGGTTGAAAGTGGAACGCTGGTGGTAGCAGACCCGGAGGGATGAATTCGTCAAAAGTGGCCGACACTCTCTGGGTGCCGTCATCCTGGCCATGCTGCTCTGGAGCGAGCGTCGAGTCCTGGACCAGAGACATGATAATACGACACTGCTATACTGCTGCTGTTGCTGCCGCCGCTCCTGCTTCGCCAGAGTAACCACTTGAGGGGAATTGGTTTGTCGTCGAAGGGCGGGGGACTCTCTCGACCGCACTTATGATGTTCGTCGGGTAGCCGGCTTGAGACTTGGTTGCCCACCACCAAGATTTTAGTCGTGGGGTACGACGATCTTGCCTTGGACGTAAATTAGTCACAAGATTGAAGCTGACGGACTGGTTTGCCGAGGGATGATGCAGGCGGTGGTGTGAAGACTGAGACAATTGGCCATACTATAACGTTGGGGGAATGGGAAGCAAGAGGGCAAGAGAGAGAGGATCGCGATGATAAAAACTGCGGACCCGGTAGAAAAAGTAGAGGAGGTTGTATATCTGCATATCCTAAACCCTTGTATTCCTGATTGGTAAAAAAAGAAAAGATAAAAAAATCGCCGTCCTATAGCGGGTGGGCGGCGTCGCGCGCGGTGGTACTCCATAGATTACTCCGTACTACCGTCGTATGGTAGTAGATTGTGCACTCCATAGTCAGTCTTGTAGTCAGAAAGTCAGAATGGAGGGCATGAGTACTCCGTACACGGGCCGCAACCGAGGCAATCCCCAGCAAAAAGGCCATGGAGCTGATGTCATTCGCTCAGCGTGAAGGCGGGCGAGATGCTCGTCTGGTACTAGTCGGTGGGCATACATCGGTGGGCAAGCCTGGCCAGGCACTTGCAGGAAATTGGCAGTAAACAGTTTTAGGCATGTCGACTTCCGCCTTTCTCTCTCTCTCTCTGTCTCTCTCTGTGCGTGTCCACTGTTCACTGTCCATCTCTCCCGCTTCCTCCACTGGGCTATTTCTAGATACAATATCCATTCCGGCAGTGGAAGACGCGCGAGCCTCCTCCATACTTCCATGTGAGATGGGATTTTTGTTTTGTTTCAAGGTTTGCTGCTTATCGATTGCGTCCAATTGGAAATTTTATCCATGATTGTTTCCGATTCTTTGTGTACCTACATAAATGTGCACTTCAGTGCTCAAGGTTCAGGTTGCTGTCGGCCGGGCCCTTTTTTTCTTTTCTTTAGCGAGTAATGCAATGTTCACTCAGCGCTATTCACTTGGTTGGACTGTTCCAATGTTCACTCAGCGCTATTGCTCGGGTTCCCAATCAGCGGGTTGGTGGCTGCACCCAGTTCTTTCGGTGGCTTCCTCTAGCGGAGTGCCGGACTGTGCCGCTGAAGACGACCCCTCCACTCTCCGCTGACGGGTGTTGGCTGGGACGGGCTTCATACCCGCGTACCAAAAAAACACAGGAGAACGCTACCATAATCCCCGCGTGGGGCAACTCCTAAGCCTTTTTGACACCCTTGAGTACGGAGTACGAAGTACTAGCCCTAGGCAGTCGGCCTCTTCGGTGTCAGAAAATCCAGGAGACACTACCACATAGTCCAAGTGTGAGGGGGACTCCTGTGTTTTTCTGACACCTGGCTTACCAGCTCCACCTGTCCAGGGTCCAGGGATAAGTACTCCGTATTCTAGGCATTGGAAGCTCTCAACCTTTGATGCCGCTCGTCCGGCGTGAATGTGGTCCACTGGATATGATGGAGAGGCATTTGGGGCGGGTGCTTATCGGCGTTTCTAGCTCTCTTGCGGCGCTGGTGGACGGAGCAATCTGCGGCCTGGTGGAATAACTTACTTTCTGACATGTAGCGGTGACCCTGTAATCAGTAGATGGGCATAAATATGGTACGATGTGAGGCTTCCCCGAGAATCGGAGATTCCGTTTGGCGCAAAAGATTTTTTTTTTGGCATCCATCCATCCAAGGAATTTCCATCTTTTGCTGACCATGCCCCTCCCCCACATCACAGTCGGTGCTCCGTTAGTAGTGGTAGTAATACGGATTATAGCTAGAAGAGGTTTCCTGCTGGGCTGGCGAAATCGCGCGTTTCGATTGTCTGCGCCGCCAAACCTAGAATCTCTACATATACAAAGAAAAACAAAAGTCTAAACCATTTGTCCAACCAAAAAAAAAAGTAAAAAACAACGCCTAAATCGACCTCGGACCAACCACGACGACGAGTCATTCGATACAAACTTACGGCACCACCACTGCCACCACCACCACCTATAGGTGACCTAACGAATTAAAAAAAGATGGATGATCTCCGCCTACCGCGAGTGCTTTGCCTCCACGGAGGCGGCACGTCCGCGGATATCCTGCAGGTGCAGATGCGCGCCGTGTCCCACCGCTTGCGCTACACCTTCCGCTTCGTCTACGTCGACGGACCCTTCAAATCGAACCCGCACCCGGCCATCGTCCCCTTCTTCGGCGACTTCGGGCCCTTCTACCGCTGGATACGGTGGGAGGAGTCGGACCCCCACGACGACCGGGCGGCGGCCAAGATCCGCGACTGCATACGCGACGCCATGGACAAGGACCCGGGCACGGGGGACTTCGTCGGCGTCCTGGGCTTCTCGCAGGGCGCCAAGATCGCCGCCAGCCTGCTCTGGGCGCAGGAGAAGGTCTACGGGGGCGAGGGGCCGTTCAAGTTCGGCGTCATCATGGCGGGGAGGGCGCCCATCGTCGTGCTGGACCCCGAGGCCAAGCTGCCCGAGACCAAGCACACGGTCACGCCCAACGAGATGAGCGACTACTACGTCGAGCTGCCCGAGACCAACGAGGGCGAGCACGTCGTGAGCACGCCCACGCTGCACGTCCACGGCCTGCAGGACCACGGGCTGGAGAAGCACAGGAACCTCGTCAAGTACTACCACAAGACCGGCACGTTCAAGGTGGTGGAGTGGGACGGCGACCACAGGCTTCCCATCAAGGCCGACGACGTCGAGAGGGTGGCCAAGGAATGGATCAAGATGGCCATTGACGCGGGGGTCCTTCCCAAGTATGCTTCATGAGAAACCTCTTCCTCCCCCCTGGTGAACAAAAAAAAAGGGATAATGTATTTTCTTTTGCGAAAGGCATGTACGCTACATTATATCCCAGCATGGTTATTTTTTCTTCCTTCCCTTTTTCTCTTTTTCTCTTTTTTTACAGTAACATAGAACGATATTAGACGAAAACAATGATAGACAGGAAGAAAAGAAACAAAACGATATTAACATGTGGAACGACTCGAGATTCTTTTTGGGTTTTGCATAAATTGAAAATTCCGCTTGTCGGGGCGGGCAAAGCAGCAGCTCGGCGGTCGGGACGGAGAGATGGATCATGTTACTTGCTACATAGCAGGTAGGCTCATGGGCGGTCGGCCCGCGTGCACTTTTGTCACGGCACAATAGCAAAATGGAGGTTAGGAGTACGGAGTACTATGGAGTAGGTAGGTAGGTCAAATAAATAAAAATACAAATAAAATACCCTAAAAAATACTCCGTAAGAAATAAAATATAAAATAAAACAAAACAAAACAGAGTTATGAAAAAGGCTGACACTTGGACCAAAAACCGACCAGACAACTTTCTCGGCTGACACGCCTTGACCTTGACAAGCGTGCGAGCCTAACAAGGCAAGAAAACGGCTTCGGGGGGATCCATGGGGATCTGCAGGGGGCCTTCCTAACTCTGAACTTCTTTCTTCTTTCAAACTCTCCGTTCTCCAACCCCTTGCGACGTTACTTTATCACTTTATCCACAACTCAGTACGAGCTTCCTCCTCTCCTCCCCCCCTCCCCCCCCCCTAGCCAGCCCTTGTTTCGTCCGCCTTGCGTTTGGCTTTTGCACCGTCCGACGGGAGTTGGCTAGATGCGAGTTTAAACTCGTTCAATGGCCTTGTCCCACAGCCTCGAGCATCCCTTCTTTTCCTACCTCTTTTTTTCTTCTTCTCTTCTCTCCCTAGCGTTGAATTACCTCTAGCCGATACGCCATATAGAGACTCAATGTTCCTCGAGGTTGCGGTAGCTCCGTAACAAGTTCGTCCAAAAAAAATCAAGAAATAGAAAAAAAATACACACACACAGCCATGGGATTACCTCGAAAGACGCCACGACTGGCCATGCTCACGGGCATGGCCTTCTTCTTCCTCCTGCTCCTCCACATAATGTGGAAATCCTCCTTCTCGACGTCTGACGCGGAGCCAAAAGTATACACGTCCGGTGGATGGGATTGGAAGCACGCCAAGCAGTTCTACCCGCCCGACTCCATCAAGAAGCTGCCCGGCGGCAAGCCGAAGACGCTGCCCAAGGTCCAGGCCCCGCGCTCCTCGTTCAAGAACCCCGGCGAGCCGGACCCCAGGCGGGAGGCGGTCGAGCAGGCCTTCAACAAGAGCTACGCCTCGTACAAGAAGTACGCCTGGATGGAGGACGAGCTCGCCCCCGTGTCCGGCGACGGCAAGGAGACGTTTGGGGGCTGGGCCGCCACGCTGGTCGACACGCTGGACACGCTCTGGATCATGGGCCAGAAGGAGGAGTTTGCCGAGGCCAGCAAGGCCGCCGCCGCCATCGACTTCTCCAAGACGTCGGCCGGCGCCGCCAACATGTTTGAGACGACCATTCGCCATCTCGGAGGGCTGCTCAGCGCCTACGACCTGTCCGGGGACAAGAAGCTCTTGAAAAAGGCCACTGAGCTCGGCGAGATGCTGTACATTGGCTTCGACACCCCCAACAGGCTGCCCGGCTTCTGGCTCAACTTCGAGGACGCCGCCAACGGCGCGCAGCGGGCCGGCACCAACGACCCCTCGGCCTCCCCCGCGTCGCTGTGTCTCGAGTTCACAAGGCTGTCCCAGCTCACCGGCGACCCCAAGTTCTACGCGGCCACGGACCGCGTCACGCGTTTCCTCGAGAAGACGCAGTTCAAGACGGCCTTGCCGGGGATCTGGCCCACGACGCTCGACTTCCGCAACGAGCGTGCCACGGAGACGTCTTTCACCATCGGCGGCCTGGCCGACTCGCTGTACGAGTACCTGCCCAAGATGCACGCCCTTCTCGGCGGCACGGACGACACGTTTGAGAAGATGTACCGCTCTTCCATGAAGCTGGTCGAGGAGTATTTCCTCTTCAGGCCCATGCTGCCCGAGAAAGACGACATCCTGTTCGCCGGCGACGTCAGGGCGAACAACGGCGACACGGTCGAGCTGATCCCCCGGGGCCAGCACCTGTCGTGTTTCGCGGGCGGCATGTTTGGCCTCGGCGGCAAGCTGCTCGACATTGACGACCACGTCTCCATCGGCGAGCGCCTGGCCAGGGGCTGCGGCTGGGCGTACACGCAGTTCCCCACGGGGGTCATGCCGGAGATCTTCACCCTCTTCGCCTGCCCCTCGCTCGAGCCCTGCGACTTCGACGAGGCGCTCTGGGAGAAGAAGGGCGACGACACGATGCAGAAGGGGTGGAAGAGCGTGCGCGACGCCCGGTACATCCTCCGCCCCGAGGCCATCGAGAGCATCTTCCTGCTGTACCGCATGACGGGCAAGGAGGACCTCCGGGATATCGCCTGGTCCATGTGGGAAGGCATCGTGCGGTCCACCGAGACGGACCTTGCCTTTTCGGCCATCAAGAGCGTCAAGGCCAAGGGGACGACGCAAAAGGCTGATTCGATGGAGGTGAGTTGATTTCATACCCTTTTAAAAAAAAAACACAGGCTGGCTCGGTGCTAACAAGTAATCTGAACAGAGCTTCTGGATGGCGGAGACGCTCAAGTACTTTTACCTAATCTTTTCCCCTCCCGACCACATCAGCCTGGACGAGTACGTGCTCAACACGGAGGCTCATCCTTTCCGCCGCCCTAGCTGAGAGGCAAAAGCAAAGCAATACGACTTCGTCCTTGCAATGAAATTTTATCCAATTGAGCTTTCCAAAACAAAACAGCATTCGGCACGGCGTTTCTTTAAGGGTTGCATTTTTGGGGACACGCACCTACCCATACACACACACACACACACACACACACACACACACATATACATATATATATATATAATAGATGGGCTTCATGGAAGCTCCGCTAGCACAAAAAACTTTGGTGAATGAGATGCATGTTTTCTTTTGGCAGATTGCACTTGGGGCAACCTAACGCGTCATTGTTGAAAAGAGACTCGGTACCAATGTGAAAATCTCCGAGGGGCACAATTGTCCTCCTTTTTCTTTCCAATTCCTTTTTTTTTCATTTTAATTTTTAAAGAAATGCATTTTCATCAGCGGCGCAGGTTTGTCAAACGGCTCGGCCCGGGGGGACGGTTGAACCGTGCCCCCCTTTTGGCAACGGGGTGGTGAAGGGTTGTGCCGTGCCGTACGGAGTACTACCCGCGTATTACCACGACTAGTAGCAGTGGCAGTGGCAGTGGCAGTAGTACTCCGTAGTAGGGCGACGAGTCATGCGCCGCGCGACGGAGAAGAGCCGTAACACGGCTGGCCTTGCTCGCCGGAGCTCCCGGGCGGCAGGAGCAGTAGCAGTACGCCGTGCGCTGGCCCGGACGCCGGCTCCGGAGCGGAACGCGCTTGCGGGAGAGAGAGAGAGAGAGGGGGGGGATGATGCTTTACTACTAACTTTAGTCTTGGATGGGAAACAAGCCTGTTCTCGTAGCCATCCATAGATTCGGCGAGCAGATGGCTTCCGCCCCCCCCTCCCCCCTCCGACGCCAGGACCTCTTTTTCTTTTTCTGTTCTTTTTCTCGATACACGGAAAAGCCGTGTGGGACAGAGGGGAGGAAAGGGGAGGAAGCTAACTGCCTGGCACCATCCGCCGGACGCCAAGGTTACCATGGCCGGGGCGAAAGAAAAAAAAAAGAAGCTTGGCGCCAATGCCTCTCTTTTGCCCTGCTTGGGTTTGAAGGTTCCCCTCTCCCCTCCCCCCCGCCGTGATATACATATACACTTGTAGTAGTACGGAGTAGTTAGTAGTATTGTGTGCGTCACACCGCACTCCGTGCTCCGCTTTCGGTCCAGACTGGTACGGCCGTGAAAACTAATTCGGTTACTCCTAGTACTCTGTACTGGTAGTAGTAGTTATCGGACCATCGCCCGTTGGCGATATTCCAGTCCCGCTGCCACCGCCGCCACTGTCACCGCCGCGTCTGCTCTGGCCGGGAGGCCCGACACGTTTATTCCCAGCGTAGAGATTTGTCTGCCCGCCAGCATCGGAGAAGGGAGGAGGGAATTTCTGTAGAATTCGCGTACGGCCGAATTGTGCTGCTCCGTCACGGAAGCATGGGGAATCGCTGCTGCTTGTCCTCCCCCCCCCTTCTTCTCTTCTTCTTCCACTTCCTTGTCGTAATGGCCCGGCGTGACTCTGATTTCTCTCCCCGGCTAGACTAGTAATTGTCCACATCTTCCTTTCGCATGGATGGGTTGCATCCGTCCGGGGTTGCAGAATGTGTACTTCCGCGGGAGGCAAAAAAAGTAGAAGGTCGGACAGTTTAGAAACAGCTCTATTCCTGCCTAGCCCACACCACAAGGGTCCGTTCCCCCCTCCCCCCGCGTTTTCGACGGGGGCAGGATGAACACCCCTCCCTCCTCTCCCCCCCCCCCCAAGGGGTCTTTTGATCAAGGGTCTTTTGTTGCTGCGCCGTATTAGATCGTTAGGAGTCAGACCGCTTCCGAACTGTTATGGATACCGAGTGGTGAAGGATGGGTGTTCCGACGATGTTTTGTTTTAAAAAGGGGGGTCTTGTTCCGCTTCCTTTCTCGCCTCTTTTCCCCCCATCTTCACTCTCACCTCTTCCCAAACCCTCTCTCTCTCTCTCACGTCCGCTGAGCCTCATGTCCGCTGAGCAAACTTGACTTACCCTAGCTTCAGTCACCGACCAGGTGAGTCGCAACCTCTGCCGCCACCGTGATCACCAATCCGCTCCGCTCGCGGCGTGCTGACACTCGGGCTAGTATTCACTATGCGCGGCTTCGCAGCAATCATGGCGCTGGCCCTCGCGGCCGCGCCCGCCGCCGTCATGGCGCAAGGCCTCCCCACCGGCGAGGGGCGGTGCATTAGGGACCGCAACAGGCCCAACGACGAGACCCTCTACTGCGTCTGGGGAACGGGGTACGCCATCTTCCCCTGCGACGGCGGGACGACCTGCAGCGAGGAGGACGCCGCCTGCTACGCGGATCAGAACTGCGACGGGTGCGCTTGGTTCGTGCGTTGCGAGTAAGGAGGGAGGAAGGGATGGGGATGTCTGATGGCGAGAGAGAAAACCCTGGCAGGAATCGGGTTGGAATCAGAGATACGGGAATGAACCCTTCCAGTCCATTTCAGTAATGAGGAAAAGAAACACCTACAGTATTCTCACCAATGGTTCTTAGTTCCCGTGCTTATTGTACATGATAAGTCGAGGGGTAAACGTATTGTGTGTGTGTGAAGTGACAGTCGTAAAATCTCTTGCTACAACATTGGGGTGTCTCGAGTTTGGAAGCCTTCTTCCTCCGGCAAGAGAATCGATGCTCGGGATCAAGCCCGTCAGCATAGCTTAAAACGTGTGTAGCCCCTTTTTGAGCTTACATTATGCAGCTGGGGAAAATCCGTCGTCGTAGAACATTCTTTGGTGGGTACTACCTCGGCGGTTAATGCAACCAACTCGCGACAAGTCCCCAACTCGCCAGACGCCATACGTATGGCATCGCAAGCAGGCGAGGGGCACAGCCCATACCACTGATGTTCCTATAAGCAACACTCCCGCCTCGAAAGCTACCTCCGTCGAAGCCCTGTCGTGACAACTTTTTAACCTTCTTGCCCTGCGCAATTCCTATCAAGCAGAAAGGCATTTGGCCCACCCTTCCACTTTATTTAGATGGCATAGAACAAATGTCGCAACAAAAGCGAAACCATCATAGAGTCCTGCCTCCTGACCAGATACGAGCCGAGGCATCTCAACAGCAGAAGACCCCGCCGCGATGCGCGGCACTTCAGAACAATGGCTCCGAGTGCAATCGGATGCCGTCGAAACCAGGGTACGACTTCTGCCGCGAGCACTTCAATGAGAAAACCCGGCTGTACGCAGAGTACAAGAAGGCGCAGGCCGCTTTCGAAGCTGGAAGAGTGCCCAACAAGACCAAGGCCGAACCCGGCCGCCAGGATATGGAGCAAAGGGTACAGCTTGGTGATAAGGTCGTGCGGCTAAGGGATCAGGTCAACCGACGCTTCTTTAGCAAGGGCACCGAGAATAATCGAAGCCATGTCCAACAGATTTTGAAAGTAAAAAGTGAGGTCGATGACCTCAAGAGAGACTTGAGCGTTTTTGAAGAAAAATCAGCTCCTGGCGATGACGTTGACCGACTCATCGAAATGGCTGCATTGGCCACCTTGGACGATACCAGTAGCGAGCCAGAGGAGGTGCAGGTGGTGTACCGGAGCCTACTTTCGCCAGAGGTCCCGCTGTCGAAGCTGAATCATCTCCCCCAAAACCATCCGGTCGTTGTATTGAGGCGCTTCTTGGATGATGCTATAAATTCTCTGGTCCACAAGATTTATCAAATCTTCCCGTCGTTGAACGACTCTTCTCGTCCTTTGTACGACCCTGAAGAAAACCAGGCCAGGGAGCCTGATAAAGGGGATTTGGTACTGCGTAATGTCTTTCGAGAATATGTGGCGTGGACGGGGGATACCGACGTTGTGGCAATGGCAGAAAAGAAGGGGACAATCGATGCCTTCCTCCGAAGCTCGTTGGTAGATTCGCTCGAGGATTACGCGGCATTCCTCGAAGCTTTCCACGCTGGAGAAGACTACACCTATCGCTTTCTAAGAAATGCAGTGTATGATTGCCTACTCCCCCAAGACGCATCGCATATGACCATCATGGGCGGGCGCATCACTCTGGGCTCTAACCCTCCGAATCTGGGCATCGATGGCTGGGATATTTTGTACCAATACTTCTCTAATCTTGTGACATGGGTGGACTTGGAGCGGTATGGTGCTGACTATGAGGATATCGTACTGGTCAAGAAGCTTTCCTCTCTGATGAGATACCCGTCGTGGTACCAGCCGGAAAAGGATAAATCCCAAGAGTGCCGACCAGTTGTGCTACAAGGTTTCATAGCAGAGGCAACAGGGGATTTCGGTCAAAAAGGAAAGTTGGCTTATCGGGCTGGTGGAGTCGTGACTGAGAGATGTGGCCGTGACTACCTGTCTGGACGTATGAGCCGAAAGAACCCGCTTGCCAGAAGACTTATCGACGAACTCGCCTCGAGAGTCGTGAGACTCTTCCTTATAGTATACGACCGGCAGACGGGGGATTGTATTGCTCGCCCGGATGATATGGGTAGTGACTGGCTCGCCCGATCGCGCACGGCGCGTAATGAAAATCAGCTGCCCAACTCCAGATGGGAAGTCGACTGGTCGCTGGAGGACTTACTCCGCCAGCTCGATCTCGTGCGGAAGCTTCGAGATGGAGCAATGCATGGTGACTATTACGAATTTATAATCATCAGGAGAAGGCAAGGCCCCAAGTTTGACCTGCTTGATTGCGTGGCAGAGGCCTTGATGGATGTTTCGGGAACTTCCAACGGGCGAGATGTCATTGTCAAGGCCGTACAAGAAACGTTTCCGATTCCATCTCCCACAGATGACTGGTTGAATGAGTTGCTGCAGGAGAATACATCTGCCGTTTCACCCTCTCAGCAGATCCCTCACCTTGACTACGAAGGTAGCCGATTGCGGGCTTGGGATGTGGTGAGAAATCAGCCTGGTATATTTGCGGGAACCAAATCACCACGCAAATGGGATTCTCGGGATGCCAAGGTCTTGTCCAAGGTATTATCGAGTATGGAGGCGGCCGGTGTCATCGCGCAGATGACCAGGTATGAGCCCCCCCAAGCCACAGCAAAGCTGCTAAGAGCTACAGACGGGCACGAGGACGTCTACTTTGACTACTCAGGCCTTCTGCTGGGGACACGATCGAGCGTTGGTAACTTCTGGAACAACGCGACCCTTGAGCTTGATGGTAAAGGGCTACGTAGGTTTGCTGAACGCTTCAAGTTGGCCAACCCGGATGCTGTATTTGCAAAGGGCGTGATTCACTCCCATTATTGCGCCTGGTCATTCCCTGATATGGGCGCGATACCTCGACTAGCCGACCTCAACTTTTGCACTCCCGATGGTCATCTTTATAGGTGGAAACATTTGCCTTTTGACTTTCCTGCGTCGTTCGAGATGTGGCAGTTTATGCTGCACTGCGAGATAAACAGTAAATTTCCCTTTGTTCAAGCTACGCAAACGACTTTCATCGTTTGCGCCGCGACCGCAGCCGAAGCAGAAGATAATGCCGAAATGTTCTTGCAAGTAGCAAACAAGAAGGGTTGGAGGTTGTCGTTCCCCCTTCCTAATCGATGGACAAGCGCTCTGGAGGAGCTTGATATTGAGTTTCTATGGTGCGGAATTCGACCGCTTGCTGCTTGTTTGGCTCGATAACTCACATTGACTTCTAGTACATACCTATGCAGCAAGTTACCTGCATACCAGCAGTGCTGTCTGTCGTGGTGGTAGACCTGTGACATTTCGAGGAAATTTATAGGAAGGCTGCAAGGTGTTGATGACATTGGTGATAATCTAGTCGAGGTATGGCGCCGCTAGTCCAAACCATATTTCCTCATGTTCGAATTGCTAGCCCAGTATGATTTCTTTCCATTCATCCACCTCGTGGCTGAAGGCGACTTGAAAGACCTTGCCCAGTGTAACTTTACGCCACAACTTCAGGGCTGACTGACTCGGCGGTACGGGGGACGAGACCATGATCCATGGAAGTATGACAACTTTTATAAGTGAAAGGCGGAAATGCGTTAGATAATCCCATATAGATATTGCCTCTGCATCATGCAGGATCATGGCGAATGAGAGCTGGCTAGACTACCCCAAAGCGCCGGCTAAATGGGAGAGACACCGTGAAACCATCATGAGATTGTATCTTGTCGAAAACCGAACGCTGAGAGACGTCAAGAAATTCATGAAGGAGCTGTCTGTATAACTTCAAAGCCACGTAGGTGCCTGAACGATGTTAGCCACAGGTATAAAACATCTCTCGCGTATAGAGTATAGGACACGCATGTATACCGATATGGCTACACCGCTGGGGCATCCGCAAAAACTACAAAGCCCAGGAAAAAGGATTTTATCGTAATAAAAGTGGCTGGCGAGCTGGCTAATAATGGCGAAGGTGTGAGTTGACGACAGTTTTCTAATATCAGTAAGAGATGGGAGGAAGTGATTTAGCTCATCTTGCTTATTTTTCTACTTTTTTCCTTTTTATGTTTATTTTTTCCATCTGCTTTTGTGGCATAAGTGACTTCATAACCGAGCCTCTTGCCTCTACGACTTGGCTCTTTCCTCTAATAAACGGGAAGTGACATGAAGAGGCAGGAAGAAGCTAGGTAAGGTAGAGAAGCCGGCGGCAGGCGTTCCTAGACGGGCTGCTACCCCAAGCATACTGCGAAGTATCTATTCCGCACTTAGCCCGAGGTAAACGATGAAAGATGCGGCAGCTATAGAAACCAAGGAAGGAACCCGCGTGGGCGTACGTAAAGCTCTAGAACGAGGCAGGAAGCGCGGTAGCTCTACAGCTCGTACCGATTACTTGCCCGCCGGTAAGAAGGGCTCCGGCTACCGAAGTAGGTACTGACCCCCCCTTGGCAGTCCTCGCGAAGGCCTTCCGATCCATCACCATAACCCTCTCAACCTCAACTCGAACGCACTATTTCACGACCACCCTCGTATCTGACAAAGAACATTCCTAGTAGTACGTATTCTCCAACAGGAGTCCTCACAGAGCCACTTGTTACAGTTTTCAGTTGAACGCGTACTGATTGAGCCTCTGCCCGCAGGCTTGAGTAAAATAGTCTTCGACGTGACACGCATTATCGTAGCCATCTTCGCCGGCAACGAAGGCAGCCCAAAAAGAGATGCACCATGGCAAGCAGTTTTGCGAACCCAAAGGCTACTGCAACGTGCGATGACAGGATTTCGACCTGTACGGAGTATACACACCAAAAATCGAGCATACCCCTCTACTCAACTGCAACCCACACGGTCCATCACATCTTCTATGGAATACTCCGTACAGCAAGGCCCGTCGCCAACGATATATTTTACACCAATCTCCTGCGCACTCGTATCGTATAGTACGAGACCAGCATAAACACATAAACATCAAACAAACGCCAAGCGAAGTAAACCCACCACTCACCCCCCCTGTCCACAAACTTCCCTTCCCAGCAAGGTTCCCCAATCCGACCACGGCACTCGTATGCATCTCTCCCAAACAGAACAGCAACACACCATCACTTACAGTCATTCCCGGAGAATATCCATTGCACGGAATTTCCCATGACTCGCTTCCATGCGTACTTCCTCTTTCTCCCTCAATACCTTAACGCGACTGCTGAGGACCCGGTGCTCCGTACGGAATACTCGTTTTATATTAGTGGTACTATGTACTGACCACGTCCTAGACGGAGCCCTCCATCCGCGTTTTTTGCTGCTGAAACGGTACAAATTACCGCACCAATCATCTCGACCACGCTCTCCTTAAGGGGTGAAAATAACCAGGGGCCACGAAACAATCGAAACAACCATAATACAAACCATAATGGAGATGATCCAAGTATATAAGTACTCAATGTCCTTTTCATCGGCAAGTACTACAATCGAAACTCAAGAACAGCAAGAACCACATTAGGCTAAAGAACGAAAAGCGATTTTTTCCCCCCCCAAGACACACATTTTGCGAAAATGACCAAGCTATTTTTCGCCCTCCTCCCCGCCGCGGCCCTCGCCGCTCCCCAGGGCACCCGCACCCTCGACGCCGCCGCCCCTCCGGCTACATACACTGCCAACCCGGCCATCGGCCCCGGAGGCTCCACCTTTAAAGACTCGGCCCACTTCCGTGTCTACGGCAGCGACGGCAGCGACGCCGACGAAGCCCTCTCCTTCCTCGAAGCTGCTCACGAATGCTTCATCACTACCCTCAACTACCGCTCCTCCGGTCTCTCTTACAACACCCCCGAGTCCGACGAGACCGGTCCCTGGACGAAAACCAACGTCTACTCCGTTTCTGTGCTCGAGGGCGCGGCGGGCGTCATGCACTCAGATGCTGAGACGGGCATGGCCTGGCTGGAGGTGCAGCAGGATTACCTTGCTGTTCCCGGCGTGACGGTGCACGAGTTTGGTCACGGCGTGCATTACCACCAGCGCGCGTGGGTAGACCAGGGCCGCACGGGAGCGTGGTGGGAGACGTTTGCCAACTGGTTCGCCGAGACGGTGCGCACGTCTGACCTGTGCGCCGCCGCCCGCGAGGCCAACGGGGTGCAGACAGGCGCCACGGAGATTGAGCTCGCCAAGGTCATTGGCGACTCGTTCCAGACGCTGGTGGACGGCTCCGTCGACACGGGCAACTACTACCAGGCCTGGCCATTCCTGACCTACCTCACCAGCAACCCCGATGACTTTGCTGGTCTGGGCAAGGACACGTTGAGGCAGATGCAGCTACAGTACGAGGAAGGCAGCAATGAGACCCCGTTCCATACTCTCGGCCGGGTATCTACCGACGCGTCCGTCGGCCGCATCGTGGGACGATACTGGGCGCACATGGCCTACGTTGACATCGGTCACCCCCTCGCGCAGGAGGCCTTCTTCGCCCAGCGCGACGGGATCAACTTTGCCAACGTCGATGCCAACGGCAGCGAGGGCTCCTACAAGGTCAAGAGCGAGAGGCAGCCGCGCTACATGGGCGCCAACATCATTCCCCTGCAGGCCAGCGCCGGCACCGTCAGCGTCAAGGTCGAGGCCGACGCTACGTACACGGGCACCCTGGCCGTCTCTGCCGGCTCCGGTGGCGAGACCCGGTACGTCGACGTTGTCGACGGCGCCGCCGAGGTCGAGGTCAAGGATGGCGAGGAGGTCAGCCTCGTCGTTGCCAACACGCCCGAGGAGCTGATTCTCTACGACGCGTTTGACCTGCCGGCCGAGGTGACCAAGGGTCTGGACTACTCCTTCACCCTGACGGGTGCCACCGTCTCCAACTAAAGTCCGTTGGCTTGTCCATACTTGATGTACGTGATTCTTCTTTTTTTATTCTTTTTTTATTATATATATAGCATTTTGCATCGTACATATCTTGCATCAACACATATTTTTGACGACATCTTTCAACTTTGTGTCCAAGTGCTGCCATCAAGTGACTTTTGTCTCCCCACCCTCCCCCCCCCCCCCCCCCCCCCCTCTCTCTCTGTGTATCTCTCTCTGTATCTCCCCCTCTTTACTGTAAAAAGGCCCCATTCGTCTTTTCCAGCATATTGGTATAATACGGCTGAAAGTGCAGCCAACCCCTCTGCCTGGCCCCCAGCATCTTGGCCGCCTGCATCGCCGTCTCCTCGTCAATCTCCCTCGGCGCTTTGCCCCCGCCCCTGCCCCCCGCCACCGCGGCGTCCACCATGAGCTGGGCCTGGCAGCTCCTGTCGAACGAGAGAAACCAGTAGCACGCCTCGTCAATGGTCGCGCCCACGGACAGAATACCGTGGTTCCTCAGGACGACAACGTTGGTGTCGTCCCCGATGACGCCGGCAATGGCCTGGCCCTCGGCCGTCGTCACCACGGGGCCGTGGTACTCGTGCAGCACCGCCGTGTGGCCCCCGTGGAATTTCAGCGAGTCCTGTGTCAGGGGGGGAAGGGGCTCGCCGAAGACGCTCCAGGC
Source organism: Trichothecium roseum (assembly GCA_026184415.1). Lineage (NCBI taxonomy): Eukaryota > Fungi > Ascomycota > Sordariomycetes > Hypocreales > Trichothecium > Trichothecium roseum. The sequence continues at coordinate 4,160,606 of CM047942.1, read as the reverse complement.
TTTTCCGGCGGTGGAGTGCGCGTGGCAGACGGCGTTGATCCAGGGGTGGGCCTGGTGTATCTCAGAGTGGATGGCGAAGCCGGCGGCGTTGACGGCGTGGTGGCCGTGGACGACCTCGGCGTCCTCCGTCACGCGGACCAGGTCTGATACTTTGATGTCGGCAAAGTGCATCGAGTAACTGTTTTCTCCCCCTCCGACGCATTTTTTTCGCTCCTGTTAGCAAACGTCCAGAAGTAGAACATCGTCACGAATTCATAAGAGGGAGGTAGAAGGGAGGGGGAGAGACGGGGCGTACGTACGGGTTGATCCAAAAGGTGTGCGGGTCAATCGGATCGCGCATCGACATGTGCCCGCTCAGCCCCTCGTCGAAGCCGTTGGCCGCAAAGACCCGGAACGCCCCGGCCAGCCTTTGCTTCACGTAGAGGCGCTCCTCCTCCTTGGACGCGAAGTCGGGGATCCTGGGCACCGTGCTCCCGCCGCCGGCCGCCGTGCCGCCCACCGAGAAGTTGGCCACGTCGCCGCCCTTTTTGCGGAAGATGCTGTTCTCTTCGAGTGTTGTTGTTGCTGTTGTTGTCTCGGCGGGTTCCGCCGCCGGAGGGGTGGATGACACGGCTGCGGGTGCCATTTTGTGTGTGTGTGTGTGGTGATGGATTTGAAAAAAAAGGATATGGGCGTGATATCCTTGGTTGGAGTTCAATGTCGGCTATGAATCTGTGCAGCCCCCTCATAGCAATCGAAATGGCATCCAGGAGCCTATATAGATCGCTGCGAAGGCGAAGTATGATGTCGAGGCGATTATCCCTGCTCCTTGTTTTCCGATATATCCGGCTCATCATAGCCGGCTGGAGTCCACCCTCAACGCACCTCCACTCAAACTATTTGATTCCCACTTTACGCTTCAAGCAGGATGCCGCCAGGCCATAATTGCCGTGGCATAATCGGCGAGTTGCTTCGTTGTAACGCAAGTCATAGTTGCAAACACAGAGAGTGAGAGTCGTAACAAGTCCCCCCCTCAGGAACTGCTTCGCACCAAGGCACAGCACCCAAGTAAAAACCCACAACTCACATCCAAACAACTGCCTTTCTCCTGCTAAGCCCACCATGACGCCTCCTTGAATGAGAAGCGTTTTTCAACTTTCACTGGTGCCAGTGCCCATGCGGATGCATGCCCAAGACGGATAACACACCAAAAGACTGGAGACGGAAATGTCGGAATTGTGTGCCCCCTCCACCCCCTCCCCCCCGCATCGTTACCAATGGTACCGGCAACCCAGAAAGGAAAAAAGGAAGAAAAAAGCTGATATAGCCGGCGCATCCCCACGGGGAAAAAATCGAAGCCCAGAAAACAAATAGATGCCAACTTTCTCCACCCCTCCCGATCCAAACGGCAATGACGGCGATGAAGAGTCGCCAGCGGGCCAGTAGAGCCTGTGATATCTGCAAAAGGTGAGCGCCACACCCCCACTTTCCCCGGCATGCCAGGCAAAAGAGAAAGGGGCGACCTGTAGAGGAAGATTAAGAACGAAAAGAAGAGAGCAAAGTGACTGATAGTCTCATCAAGGAAGAAGATTCGGTGCTCCGGCAACCGGCCCTGCCAGCTCTGCACCCGGGACGAGCTAGAGTGCACCTATGATGCCCCCTACTTCAGGGGCAAAGTCAAGCGGCGGAAGGAGGACAGGGGCAGTCAGCCAAGTGTCATCAGTCCTCCTCCTCCTTCGACATCACTGCCGCTTCCGCTACAATGCCCCACGCACAACAGCAGTAGCACCAGCGACATAATACAACCACCACCGCCGCAGCATCCAATCCTCCCCACCTCATCCCATAGTTCTTCCCCCGAGCCCGGAGAGAGTGACCGGTCGGGCCACTTCGTTGGTGCCTCCTCCGGCCTGAGCTTCCCGCTTCGCCTGCAACGCCGCCTGCGCCAGGACACGGCCGCCGCCATCTTCAGCCTCGGGGACCCGCCGCTCCCCGCCTTTGATCGGGCCGCCTTCGAGTGGCCATCCGCCGCCGAGGCTGATAACCTGCTAGCGACCTACTTCGACCTGGCGTCGCCGACGTACCGCTTCCTGCACCGGCCGACGGTAGAGGGCTGGCTGCGGCAATTGTACCACCTCGGGGCCATCGAGGAACCTTATTCTCAGGGGAAGGCGGCCGTTTTGCTGGCCGCGTTTGCGCAGGCGACTGGCTACATCAAGTCCCTAAACGGCACAGATGCTAGGTAAGAAGCCTCCTCCCTCCCCTCCCGTTTCCTCTCTCACCTCTGCCCGGAGATTGACAGAACTTCCAAAGTCTGAGATATTTTCTCGCCGCCCAGAGCCACCTCGACAAGCAGGCAGAGTCTGCCAACATCCCCAGTGTCCAGGCCCTGCTTGGATCCTGCATCTACACCCTCACGTGCTCGCGTCTCAACCACTGTTGGACCCTCTTCGGCGCTACGGCCCGGCTCATTTTCGCCCTCGGTCTCCATCGGCGCAGAACCGCATCGTCCTATCGCTACTACTCCCAAGACCGACATCATAGTCTCGCTTGCAAAGAAAATTCCATTACCCACGAGTGCGCCAAGCGCGTCTTCTGGTCGGCATTTACGCTGGACAAGTATCTCAGCGCAATCTTCGGTCGCCCGAGCGCGCTGCAAGATGACGACGCGGATCAGGATCTGCCGTCCATAGTTGACGACGCTCGCTTGACACTCACGGCCCCAGTTGCCCTGATACCGCCTCCCAACAGCATCAACGTGATGCTCGCCCCCGTTTACCACCACCAAATGGCCCGCATCCTGAGTAGCACCCTCAAGCAGCTGTATGGTGTGCGGCCCCCCGGCCGCCAGAGGCAGTACCAGGTCATGGACGAGTTAGGTGCGCAGGTAACGTCGTGGCGAGACAGCCTGGCTACCTTCCTAAATCCGGAAAAGGTGGACTCGAGGTTGCTGCGGCCCCTTTTCCAGCGACAGAGCAATCTCCTCTCTCTCGCGTCTGGCCACGTCGAGGTGCTGATTTACCGGCCTTGCTTGCTGAATGACTTGCCCTTGCCGTCATCGTCATCGAGCAGCAGCAGCATCAGCAGTACTCCGGAAGAGTCTCGGCGGATCGAGGCCAATGTTCAACGCTGCCTCGAAGCGGCTATGAGCATCGTGTCCATTATCGATCTCATGGTTGAGACAGGGCAGTTTTATCCCGTTTCCTGGTTTGCTCACTACCAGGCCTTCTCCGCCGTCGTTGTTCTATACACCTTTACCATAAGAAGCAGGGGTAGGGGCGCCGCGACGTGGTCCCGGTATTACGACGCTGCCCAGAGGTGCCAGGGCCTCATCGCTGCTGTGCCCAAGGCCGATTCGCTAGGCCGGAGGCTGCTGCTCATCATGGAGGAGTATCACCGCGAGGTCTTGGCGCAGCTCACGCCACCCGACACCCTCACTGACGTTCCCATTCATGTGTCGGATATCCAGAATAGCTGGTTATCTAGTGGAAATGCCTGCGGTCTCACTGAGCTGCCTGACTGGGAGCAGCTCAACTCTCTGGTATGTAAATTCCGTCATCAACCTTTATCCATCGTTGACGTCTTTTAGGCCCTTGACACAGGCTTTGTGGATTTCGAGATGAATATGTCAACTCCTCAACTTATCTGAGCATACTCCGTATGTGCAGATATCTTGTATAATCCCAAATAAGCGACACACGGCTGTTGCAATCAGGAGTTCGTGGAAACTATACACAAGTACCCCGGACGTCAGCATAATTTACATATCGCTTACACACAACTTACACATTATTTGAAGCCTAATACCACCTTGCTTCCCTCGCAGGCTTTCTCCTGATTCGCCATGTTTAGTTGTCAAAGTAGGAGTAACGTAGCCCGATAATTCCGAAATGAGAAATAGCCGAGAGCCAGTTGTTGACGATACTCCGTACATCGTAAACCAACAAGTCGGCGATGACTGGCCCCTGTTTAAGTTGCGCCTGCGCCTCGTAGCCCAAATTACTCCCTACGCTTGTACTCCGTAGTATTAGTCAATGTGAAAAGTGAACAGGTCCTATAACGGAGTACGGAATATGGTATTGTCCATGATCCGTTTACTCCGTAGATTAGTGATGATCCCAGCCTTGCAGTGGAGCTTCATACTCACCTAAACTTGGCCACCGCAGATGCGTGATGTGTGCTGCGCCGCACGTTCCGTCAAAGAGAAAGGGGCGACAGCGCTGTACTCCGTAATCCGTATGGTACTCTGTAGCCTGTTTCTGATCCCACTCGCATGCAGTCAGTCGCCCCACACAATTAAGCTTGTCGTTGTCTCCTGTCCAGCCTTGTGCTGCATACCCATTTTCACACAGCTTAGGGTCCCTCTTCCATCGCATAGGATAGATGTAGGACGTGCGGCACAGGGAAATGCCAACGTCCAATTGGTCGAGTCGTAGCCCCTTGTCATAGGCTATGCGTAGCTCCCTGTTCGCCCCACGATCCGACAGGCACATATACCCTTATATCAACCTCCCGTTTCCCACGTCTGAGGAGCCCTTCTCAGGATGCAGATTACACCACATCCATCATGAAGTTTCTCAACACACTCTCTCTTTTAGTCGCGGCCGTCCGAGCCAAGGACCTCCTCCCTCCCACCACTGGCCCCTACTCCGTCGCCAACAAGGTCGTCCCCTTGGTTGACGAGAAGCGATGGGATGCCCTTGCTCCCGAGGACAAGCCGCAAAAGCGCAATATCCTCATCGACATGTACATTCCCTTTGACGGACCGTGCAAGGCCAAGGCCCAACCCTTTTTCCCCCCACAGACCGAGGTGGCGGTTGGCAAGTTTGCGGAGAGTCTGGGTCTTCCTGCCGAGATAGTGGCCGGATATGAGATTGAGTACTGCACGCTGCCGGACGAGGGCAAAGCCAAAAACAACACGCAGCTGCCCGTTATCCTATTCAGCCCAGGGCTGCAGGGATCACGGCTCTATTACGCCGCCCAGGCCAGATCGCTAGCCAGCTATGGCTACCTCGTCATCACCGTCGACTACCCCTTTGAAACTCTTATCGTCGAGTTCCCCAATAACACCACCTACGTCGCCGAGCCACTGACCGAAACCGACCCTGCTTTGGCGAGTAAATATGGCCTGGTAAGTAATACGGCTCTTACAATAAAGCACCCCTCTCCTCCCCCCCTACAAGACCACAAGAGCACCTACTAATAAGTCGAGATAGATCCGCGCCGAGGACGCTAGCTTCATCATTGACAAGTTGCCGGATCTCGTCACCGGCTTGCCCACCAGGTTCGACACCACCAAGGTTCTGGCGTACGGCCATTCCCTCGGCGGACACACTGCCGCGCAAACCGCGCTCTCTGACCCCCGCGTGGTCGGGGCTATGGACATTGACGGCGCCCTCTGGTCCCCCGTCGCCGAACAGGGCTTGGACATTCCCTACGTTTTCCTTCTGTCGGAGAATACGAACACATCCTTCCCCGACATCACTGAGCCGTGGAGCAGGTTCCGCGGCCCCAAGCTGCTCGCCAAACTTAACGGCACCGAGCACTCGTCGTTCATCGACTTTTCGCTCCTGCTCGAGGTCCGCGGCGTTCCGGAGGAACTCAAGGAGGCAGTTGCCCAGTGGATAGGCACCATCAAGGGCAGCAGGATGGAGGAGGTGGTGAGAAGCATTGTCGTAGCATTAGCCGACTTTGTGTTTGTTGGCGATTCCAGTGGCTTGCTTGGGCTCAATGATGAGTTTGAGGAGCTCGAGGTTCCCGAGACACATGTGCCTGACAACTAAGTAGGCGCCTCTACCCGTATACCAGTTGCCTCAGGGCAAGTTTTGTGGAAATTTCAGAGGTTGTATAAAGAAGTCCGAGGGAAGAGTACGTACATAGGCAATGAATTACTACTCGTCAATGTAGCCCCCATTCAATATTGAAGATAGTTTCTGAGAAAAGATACTGTGAATACACACAGGAGTGGCTGAATGTGTAAGATAGACGCTGTCGCGAAAGCTCGGGTTGTTGAGAGCTGGGGAGTTGTTTGTGGACTACTACCTCGTTCTGTGATTATTCCTTCCTCGAGCCCAGCAGCTGCCAATCGTTTGGGTTACTTTCATTATTAATGGAGGGGTAGTAAGTACGTAAGTAGCAACCCACTCGGAGGCGCCTGCTATTAACATAATTTCTTTCTCGCCTCGAGTCGTGCTTGCCCAGACTGCTGCCCGGGATATTGGTGGGTCCATGTCACCTGGCTGCTGCTTGGAACGGCAATAGCTCGCTCCATCCGCGACTGCCTTTCATCTGAACGTACAACTTCAACGTCATCACAATGCAAGCTCTGGAGACTTGAAGCTGAGTCATTCATGATGAGTTATTCTCGAAAGCGAGCAGCGGTGGCCTGTCAATTCTGTCGGAGTCGGTATGTTATGGAAAGTAACCCACAAATGCCCTCCAACTGACCTCGCAAAAGCAAACGACGCTGTGATGGCGTCAAGCCCATTTGTTCTAACTGCACAGCCCTCGACGTTGAGTGTCGCTACGATGAGGGGCCATCTCAGAGGCAAGTGAAATTGAAGGCACCGCATACACCTCAGACTGACATTGAACGTGTAGAATCGATGCCTCCGGTGGTAGTCGAGAGATTATCAATCGTCTACGCGACATCAAAGGGATGCTTGAGTACCAATCGGATACCCTTGCCTCCTTGACAGAGACTCGAAGAGCGAGCGTTCACTTACTCAATGAAACCTCACCACAAAGCCATTCGTCGCTCCCCACCAGCAATCTGTATCCCATGGGTTGGTCAGTTGCAGAACAGCTTCCGCCGCTCACCATACCCATCAAACACAGGACTTCTTCTAGTTACCTCTTGACTCTCCCGGCAATAAGATCGCTCATCGGCGAGAACCCCCCGGATCTCTTCTTTCAGCTTGAGTCAAAGCATCCTGTCCCGAAGGGTTTGTCTCTGGATGGTCTATCAATGGTGGCGCAATCACGAGCAACATTGGATCTAACGCAGCAACATACGGACGAGCTTGTGTCAAGTTTCTTCGCCACGGCTCACACCAACCATCCCTTACTGGACCGTAAGGAGTTTGAAGCGATTTATTTTCGCTTCTTGCACTCAGAACCAGACACCAGCATAGAATGCGCTCTCTGCATGATTGTCTTCGGCCTAGGCGCAGTAGCGTCATCTTCTCAGTCACCCGACTTTGACGAGTCACCGCCGGGGATACAGTACATGCAACGCGCCTTGCCAACGCTGATATCTCTCTCATCCTGGTCATTCACACCGAGTCTTCTTCTACCGCAAGCTCTCGTTCTAGCCAGTCTATACTTTGCCTACATCGTACGACCGCTACAGAGTTGGAAACTCATACAAGCAGCATCATCCAATTTGCAGCTTAGGCTATCGGGAATGAATACACATACTGAAAGTAGTAGTTCCAAGGAGGCGATCATTCGATTATTTTGGTCCTGCTTTCTCATTGAGTGTGATCGACTTGCAGAGCTCGAGTTGCCACGCAGTGGCTTACAGCAACTCACCGACTCCATCAGTTTACCAGACTGTACCAATTTGGATATGAGGCAATCCACCTGTTACCTAGCGGAAATTACTGTCAGGAGGCTCCTCAACCGAATACACAACTCTCTCTACCCCAGCAAGCAGAATTCTCTCGACACATCACCCACAGCACTGAGAGCTCCGGAAGACTTAACCATGGATGAGGTTTTGCCTATCATGGCGGTCTGTGATGAGTTGTATTCGCAGCTCGAAACATGGCATTCTTCCATCCCAGAGGTTTGCCGTCCGGCACTGGCCACGACCTCGTTGGAAGGATACAGCCATCGCGAGGCCATTCTACGCATCCGATACTATGCCGCTCGCCATATTATCTGGCGCCCTTTTGTCATTCACATTGCTAGCCATGGCATGGATGCGGCTTCTAGTGCCGTCTATGAAAGGGCCGTACTTTGCTTGGATAGTTGCAGAAACTATATACTCAACACCACGGTCATACTACAGCGACCGAGTTTATATACTTGGACTTTTTCTCTCTCGTGAGTCTTTAGAGTGATGTTATCTTATTCGCGCTGACCATTACAGAACCCTTGGAGCAGTTATTATCCTCACAATGGCGTCACTAAGCCCACACCTAAAGCATCTAGTTCTCGATATCGATGATTTACAGAGTATGGCTATTGATAACATTAGCCCGTGGGCTTTCTCGAGCCTTGCCGCCGTCGTCGACATCTTACAGGACATTCAGCGAAAGTGCCGACGACTAAACTGCATTTAAGTAGCGACGACGCCTACAACTCCCCGCCCGTTGGTTGATCAATTATTTGAAGTCCAATATCACTTCTCCAGAAACTCCCGTTCGGATATGTGTACTTTTCCAGTGCCTCAGGGGTGTACCCTGTGGAGTAACCTGCCTCGAGAGGTGTCACATAATGCGCCTTTTCGATTCTTGATGGATATCGCAGATTTTCACGGTGACTGTCGGCGTTTTCCAACATGGACTTCCGCCCGCTGATAGCGACGTAGTCAATTGTGCTCAGATGGGACGTCAACTCTGTTAAACCCATGGCACCGTTATGCGGAACGCACGGCACATCGAATTTCAAAGCCATGATCATGACGGCCTACACGGTTAGCTGCGTTGTTGAAAGGAACCATTTACTTACGAGGCACTCATTTACGCTACCCAGTCTGACGGCATCGATCTGGCAGACATCCGTTGCCTCTGCTTGGAGCAACTGCTTAAATGTGATCCTGTTCTGGGCTGCCTCCCCAGTAGCTACACCCACACCGTAAGGTTTGAGAGCCTTGCGAATCGCGGCATGGCCGAGAATATCATCCGGGTTGGTGGGCTCCTCGATGAATACGGGCTTAAACTCGACAAGGTGCTTCATGTATTCAATCGCTTGGGGAACACTCCATACCTATAAGAGTCAGACGTGTGATTCCAACCTTGGAGTGTACATACCTGATTCGCGTCAATCATAATCTGGTGGCCTTTGTCATATCCAAGCACCGCTCGGACGGCGGACAGTCTTTCACGGTCGGCCTCGATACTGGTGCCGACCTTGAATTTGAACACGGTATACCCAGCGGAAATAGTCTCCTCGAGAACTTCGCGCATACGATCACCAGAAAAGGCTAGCCACCCAGGGGAGGTTGTATACGCCGGCACAGCTCTATTGTCGTACGCTTCCTTGAGTCGGTCTTCTTTGCCCACCCTCGTCCTTTCCAGAATCTGGATACTTTCTTCCGGTGTAATCACATCAGTTATATATCGAAAGTCGATGCACTGGACAATCTCCTCAGGACTCATATCACAGACAATCTGCCACACAGGCTTGCTGATGATCTTGCCCCATAAATCCCACACTGCGTTGAGTACGCCTGCGACTGCGAGATGGGTTACACTCTTTTCAGGGCCAATCCAGCGGTACTGTGAATCCGACACCATGTATCGCCACGTCTTGCCCATATTTCTGGTTAGTTCGTGCATCGTCTTGCCAACAACTCGTTTTGCGAATATGTTCAAGGCCATGCAGATGAGCTCGCTGCCTCTGCCGTTGCTAAAAGCCTGAGGTTATTAGCTAGAAAGGCCGCGTTAGGGGTCCATGTATTACTCACAATACCGTCTCCAATCAAGCCGTCATGGTTTGTCTTCAGTTGAATATACGGGTGCGATCCATTGGTGCCAACGTGCATTGCATCTGATCCGACGCCATCAAGACTGGTTGGGAATCTCAAATCGATGACCTCGAAGGATGTGATGGTGACATTGTGCACCGTGGGGGTTGGTAGTGATCCCATTTCGAACTGATGAAGATGGAAACACGATAAAACAAAGAAAGATGAAAATGCCATTTGTACATCTTCGTTGTCTTCTTATCTAGCTTGACTTGCCCCAACCCCGAACCGGCTGGAGATGCCGCCTTTCCCCGCCGCATAAAGCTGCCAGTGCGGGGGAGCAGGTTGCGCTGGGTGCGAAGCTACTATGACGCACGACTGAGCCGATTCGGATACCAGAGACCTGTTGAAGAGTGAGAATAACAGGAATTGAAGTTTGGCTGCCTTGAAGCTGAGATTGGCATTGGCCTAGTATATACAATATCCAGACGATGTCAGGCACCTGCATACCCACTTAAGGTCTTTTCTACTGACATGGCTGAAAGAGACAACCTGACAGAGCTGCTTCCGCTACACATACCACCAATATGGTCAGAATCGCACATGGGATAATGTCACGAGTTCGCAACTTCTTGGCCAGGCCATACTGTTTGCTTGATTACAATTGGGGGTTTTCCCCCCTCGTCTATCCTCGCAATCTCGCATTGCGATCGCTTGTTTACGGCTGTTTACGGGAGAAGGCTAGAGGTTATGACGACGCAGCAACGATGGAGGAAGACAGAAAGCCAATACTAATATTCATTTGCGGTCCAGGCTTTATCAACTAATGCAGATTCAGGTGCCTCTTCAACAGCCCCGATGGTGGTTGTTTGGCGAAATAGAACCACCGCTGTGCAAGTACATCTCAAACAGCAATAGCCCTACGCCATGCTTAGGGCCTGCGTTATAAGGTCTCTAACGGTATCGCGAAAAGAGTGGTACTGGAAACCCAGCTCCTCAGCTGGTGTCTCACCATCCAGCCCGTAACCCTTGTCCAGTACCTGGTTCTCTTGAGCCACCTTATCTTTGAGGCTTGGAAATTCGTCTGCTATAATCTTCGCAGCGATGCCGTAATTGAACCTCTCAGGAGAGGAAGGCGTGAACCGCTTCATGCTGACGTCGACTCTAAAGAGGGCTTCAACATGAGCTTTAGCCAGATCCCGCACATCAATCCAGAAAGGTACTCTTGACACGGGCAAAGGCGTTTGGCCCTGTGAAATCCTCCACAACATGGCGTTTGACTCGTTCAACTTCTCAGCTCCGTCAACGGGGTGCACTACGGGGCCAAAGGTCATCGGAGGGCACAAAGCAACCATGTCGAAGCTAGGTTTTCGCTCCTTGACAAAGCTCCACGCCTCGAGCTCGGCGAATTTCTTAGACCCGCGGTAGGCGACGACAGCACTCGTATCGGGATCTATTGTTTCTTGATAAGTCAACGGATTCCAGTCGTCGCCTGTATAGGTGAAATATGGTGGTGGTTTGCGGTCGGCGTTGAGGACCGATGCAAACGAAGACGTGACAACGACTCGTTTGACGGTCTGGGATTCAGAAGCAGCTGCGAAGACGGCACGAACACCATTGATTGCTGGAATCACCAATTCTCTTTCGTTGTTCTCCGTATCGTATGTGAAAGGCTGCCATATCAGCTCCATGTGGCAATTTGAAGGTGAAGCTTACACTAGCAGCATGTATAATGGCATCAACACCATCAATTGCCTCTTCCAGGCCTCCAGGGTCCTCAAAGTCTTTGATCTGGATAAATTCGAGTTGACTCGAGTATTGCTTTCTGGCATTGATCATTGCATTCCCCTTGGACATGGAGCGAGTTGCGCCCCGAACTTTGAGACCTCGAGCCAATAGTTCATCCACGATATGAGCCCCGATGAAGCCAGTGGCCCCCGTAACGAGAACGAGTTCCCTAAAATCATCAGCAATATCTACAAGATGCTTCGAAAACCGTACATTTTAGAGGTCATTTACGCATACAGCACGAGATACGAATTCCAAACAAAAAAAAAATTGAATCAAGGTTGAGCTCAAGGTTGGGCCTACTCCGTACACAACACTCTTTTCAAGTCATTTCTATCTACTCCATCAACTCCCAAGGAAAAGATGCTCCGAGAACATCCTTGAATGGAACCAGGTAGCCAGGACCACCTCTACTCCGTAGTCTTGGCAAGTTGCCGCCCATCCCCGCCGGCCCCACGCTGCATCTCAGTGGTGCCGCTCATCCCCGCCGACCCAGCAACTTGGTTACTGACTCGTGGCCCCATGGGGTGATGCGGCCCGCACGATACAAAGTGGTTCTTGGTGTTCCCCATGGGGGTCCTACGGGTTGATATCGGTACGTTCCGATATATACGAGATGGGCATGGTCGAGTTCAGACAATTATGCAGGTGGAAATCTATTTAGACGCCCATTTTCCCATGTTACAAAGACTTAACATCCATTACTCCGTATAATCTCTTTGGTTGCACTACATGAAGATGGCGACAAAGGGCCTTGCTGGCCGCCTATCTGGCGCGCCGCTGATCACGGCCATTACTATCGCCAATGCTTGGTAGGTATGTAGTCCTGCATAGTTGCGAAGAATACTAACCACTAAGCTCTATGGCCTGGTTTGGTTACGACCAAGGCGTGTTCTCGGGGGTCCTCATCTCGAATGACTTCAAGTCGCACTTCCCCGAAACCAACGATGCCAACATCTCGGGTATCACTTCAAGCTGTTTTTCTGTAAGTCACTACACTATTCACAAGGCTGGTTCATGGCTTATGTCTGTAGCTTGGCGCCTTTTTTGGCGCTTTATTAGCTTTCGCCGCCGGTGACAAGCTTGGTCGAAAAAAGACCGTCTTCCTGGGCCTAACCTGCAACACTATCGGTGCCATACTACAGATTGTGTCTTTTCACCTGCCACAGATGCTCGTCGGCCGCATCATAAATGGTATCGGTATGGGTTTAACCTCTGCGACTTGTCCGGTGTACCAAGCCGAGTGTTCCAACCCTCGTGTGCGTGGGAAGCTTGTTGTTGTCGGATCTGTCTGCAACACTGCAGCATTTTGCTTGTCAAATTGGATGAACTACGGCCTTTACTTCCAGGGTGATGCTTTGCAATGGCGATTCCCCCTTGCATTCCAAATGCTCTTTCCAATCATTGTTTCTCTTGCTTTACTATTCTGTCCCGAATCACCACGTTGGCTACTGCTTAGAGACCGGCCTGAGGAGGCGCTAGAGATCATCGCTAGACTTCAGGGGAAGGACGTCAGTATCCATGATGCAAAGGTTACGGCCGAGTATCTTTCTATCAAGTCGGCCATGACGGTGGAGCGACAAGACCGAGTCCCGTTCGAGGATGTCATCAAGTGCCGTGACAAGGCACAAAATCTGCGGAGGCTGCTGCTGTCCTGCGGCACTCAATTTATGCAGCAGTTTAGGTACGACGCTAAAGATGGATTTGTGCTCGGCATGTCATGTCATTAACAATTCAAGTGGTGTCAATGCACTCGGGTATTATTTGCCTACGTTGCTGCAACAAAGCGTTGGCCTTGACGAGCAAAAGGCCAGATTGCTTACTGGCGTAAACGGAACAATCTATCTCGGTATGCAGTGCGAAAGCTGAAAACTATGGAATACGATTAACACACGTATGATCAGGTGCTGCGTTAATATGCCTCCTCATTATTGACCGCTTTGGTCGTCGCAAGTAAATTTAGCCTTGGCCGTTGGAATCTGACAGAGCTAATAAGGAGTCTAGGATGATGATGTATGGATCCGTGACCATGGGATCCTGTTATCTGGTCGCCTCTATGTGCCTCGAGGCTGTTGAGAATGACCCTAACAAGGAGCTAATTGCGAGTTATTTTCCTCCCCCTCCCTTCCCCTCCCCCTCCCATTCAGCCCCAGGCTAAGGCTCCTACACCAATGTCGCGCTAACAGATTTCTATTACTTAGCTCGGTCGTGTCACAACCGCCATGTTCTTCATGTACTACTTCTTTTACGGGACAAGCTTTGCCAAAGTGCCGTGGGTGTACAATTCTGAAATTAACAGCCTTGGGTGGCGAACACGGGGTGCGGCGGCGGCGACTGCAACGAATTGGATGGGCGGCTTCATTGTCACTCAATTCACCAAAGCGGGAGTCGACAATTTACGTTGGAGGTTTTATCTCTGTGAGTTTCCAAAACTCAAACTGCGTGATCCGTAGGGGGTAAAGAGTATTTACTACTAGTAGTAGCATCCTGCTAATACTTTACTACTAGTGTATGCAATCATTTGCTGGACTTACTTTCCCGTAGTGTTCTGCCTGTACCCCGAGACGTCGCGGAGAACACTGGAAGACATGGAAGAAATTTTCATACAGAACCCGTCCGCGTTTGTCTTTGGCAAGTCGGACTTGACGCAACGAGAGCGGCCGCAAGCCTTTATCCATGCCGAGTCGCGACGCATTGCCAGGGCTGAGACAGAGGGGGTTCTAGGCCAAAAGGATGTCGCCCGCACATGCCAGGTAGAGCGAGTGTAAAGCTGTTTGATACATGGCAGAGTACGGAGTACCGACGAGGCAATACGGATTACGGAGCACATTGTTCATTATTGCCACCTTGGAACTCCTGCGATGGATAGGATTCATGTTTTCCATGTAGTAACAGTAATGGAGCCGGACTGTTGTCCAAGATTGCTGATCCGGACCCGTCAGACCCCGGACTCCGGCCCGGGACCCGGAAACAGTCCGTTTGCGTCCCAGCGATCCGGGACTTGGATCCTTGGCTTTAAATATGGTACCTACCCCGCCAGACGCCAGGTCTCTGGCAGCAAGGAACTCTCTTTTCTTTTTCTTGCCTCTGTTGATGGATTATGTGATTGAATGAATCAAGTTTAGGGGGCCGGGTGGGGGTCTTTTTCTCATCCTTCTTCCTCTACATTACACACCAACGAGGGGGCAAGGGTTTGTATTACAACCACAGTGAATTCGGAGAGCATACCAGCCGACTGAGATAGCTTTGGATCGCATGAAACCGTCTTTAGGCGCAATATCGACCCACTTAGGCCCCCAAGATCCCTTCTGGTTTTCGACGCCCGCGCTGAACTAGGCTGAAGGACCATCTCGAAGGGGAATGGCGAAAGCCCCCCCCCCCCCCCCCCCCTAGGGCGGAACGGCCGTACTTGCTTCGATGCGAGGCGCCAAGCGACCAAGGGACACCAATCGACTCCCCGCTGTCCTGCCTCGTGCTTTTCATTTGAGGACGGAGGATCCTGGTCTACCAGTGATACCCTCAGGGCCTCAACCTCTTGGGAACACCATCATGGTACCGCCAGATCGAGAGAGTCGCAAGTCGGGGAGCTCCAAACTCCAAGACTCGGGTTCTTCTAACCGCACAGCAGCATCCATATCTACACGAGCCTCGAGCTCCACTGGACCCTCTGCCTCCCGTGGCAGCCTAGCTTCCTCAGCCTTCATGCAGCGACATGGCCGCACCTATCTGAGTGATACCACCCAGCCGTACCCGTTACCACAAGACCTGCCCGAGCTGCATCGACAATGTCTCCGCACAATGCTGCATATTCAGCTTCACGGTGGCCCATTGTGCAGTCTCAAGCCTGACGCGCCACCACCCAAGCGAATACTCGAAATCGGGTGTGGGGCGGGGTTCTGGAGCACCATGTGTCACCGGCATTTCAAGAGCCTCGGATATCCCAGTGTCTCCTTCATCGGAATTGATATAGCACCTCTAGAATCGAGTATGGATGGCTTCAGGCCCGACGACGATATGCAGTGGACCTTTATTCAGATGGACGCGGGGGCGCCTCCATGGCCTTTTCCGGACGAGCACTTCGATGTGGTCTTCAACAAGGACATGACACTCGCGATTCCCCTATCCCGACACCCCGTATTCACCGAGGAAAGCTTACGAGTGTTGATGCCGGGCGGCACGCTGGAGATTTGGGAAACGGACCACACCATCCGAATGCTAAGACCACATGTGCCCAATCCCGAGGCCAAGGGGAAGCAGGCCAAAAACATCAAGATGGCGGCGGAACTCGGGGCATACGTCGTGACCATGAACACGCCCCTGTCGGTACCTCTAAACCCTCACCTTGTCGAGTACAACAGTTGGCTATCCAAGGCGCTAGAGAACAAGCAGCTAATGCCGAACCCCTGCACCGTGGTGAACCACTACCTCTACTCGGAGTCGGACTCGCTCGAGGACGTCAACTCGCACCGGATGGCGGTCCCGTTTAGCGAAATACGCTGGGAGCGCGACGGCATGGTGGGGGTCATCACCAAGGACGGCAAGCCCTACCTCGAATCCAAGGCACTGGCCGAGGGGCGAGACGTCAAGAGGCCGGCACTAACGTCGGCGCAGGCGGCGCTGAGGAGGACGGCCCTGCTCACGTTCGTGCAGGAGGTGCAGGCGCAGGAGCTGATGCTCAGGGAGATCAACGGCAAGAAGCAGGACGAGTGGGACGCGTGGATAGAAAAGATGATTTCGGATTTGATGAACGAAGGCGGGACGAGCTGGGGTGAGTGCTTGGAGGTTGGCGCGTGGTGGGCTCACAAGGTCAAGCCGGGGGCATCCACCAAGTAGCATATGTGTGTTGCATGGATGCTTGTCACTACGATTCCTGAATAATAAGATGTTATTACGATAAGGCGTACTATAGCAATTCTAACGATTATGAACTTCCAAGTCACTTAGATTACTAACTTGGAGCACTGCAGGCTTTCTAGCCTTACACCTTAAGTAGTAGTGGGCAGCCAGATGATGTATCCATTCTTGCCTGTGACCCGACGTGGGGCACTCCTTCCATGACTTTCTCGTCTCGTTACGCGAGTGTTCCTGCCCGTTATGTGTGTTACGCTATGAGGTTCAGAAGGAGCGAGCTCATGATTACCCAGGCAAGAGGTAAAGTCACGGGACTATTTCATCAATAAGCATACAGGACTGCTACTGCTACTAGTACTACCTACCTACTTAATAATAATAATGCTAGAGTAATCACAAGGTCGTTGGTACTTTTCTCCCCAGTGTCAAGTATTCGTCCTAATAACAAAACGATATATCAAAAGAGTGCACTACTAAGTACTATGCAGCAAACACTTCAGCTCCCACATCCTGTACTCTCAAAGCTGCTGCTGCTTGATGAAAAGACAGATTCTCTACTATAGGCAGCCCCATTCATGCTCCATGAAAGCTGTTAATCGCTAGCAGCTAGGCCCATTATCCTCATTTCATCTACAACCGACCCGTCGCCTTCGTCCTCAACCTTTGGCCGTACCTCATCACCAGCAATGGCGCACCCATCATAAACACCAACCCCGCCACCGCCACCGTCGTGTTCCCCCACCCATAACCCAGGGCATGATACATGGTCGGCGTGAAGAGAGGGAACAGAAACGCAAACAGGCTCCTGAGGAGCTGCGACGCCGCCAGGGCGCTCGAAGTCGTCTCAGGCGGGTAGACGTCAATGACATAGGCCTGCATGGGCATGCCGCTGATTTGCATCCCGAAGCAGGCCAGGAAGATGCCGACATCGACGACGATCCAGTGCAGCCTGTACTGCGCCGCCCAGCCGTACAGCACAAGGCCAATAGGGGCGATGACGGCTCCCGGGAAGACGAGGGGGATACGCTGTTCGGGCGTGGGCTGGCCCTCGGCGCTGCGGCGCTCCACGCGGCGGTAGTACAGATCCATCAGCTTGCCGCCAAGCTGCGAGGCCACGATCTCGCCGAGGGCGATGGCGATGTAGTGCAGGCCACTGATGTCCACGCGCTGATGGTACTGGCGGATCCAGATGTCGGCGAAGCTGGAGAGGGCAATGTACAGCACGCCGTAGTCGAAGGCGGAGATGAGCGACTGGACCTGGATGATGGGGTGGAAAGCCAGCAGGCGCAGGGGCCGGCTCAGCGCCCTGGCGAGGACGGACCAGATGGGGCGGCGGTCAAAGTCACGCTCCCGCCGGGTCTGATACTGGTCGTCGCCGGTCTCCTTGCGCAGGCGCGCGGCGCGGCGCTTCAAGATGACGGGAGAAAAGGTCTCGCGGAAGGTGGTGAAGGAGTATACGATCATGACGGCCTGGAAGGCGGACGTGGACCAGAACATCCATCGCCAGGTGGTGCGGTCGGTCATGAAACCACCAACGATGGGCCCTTGGAAATCAGATTTGTCAGAAAAAGTAACCCTCTACACAAAGGCTAATCGAGAAAGGACTTACCGACAGCAGCGCCGCACAGAGGAATAAGCAGGTATATGCCCAACGACTTACCCCGCTGGTGCGGATGCCAGACATCTCCCAGCACGCCGCCAGCAAGAGCATAAATACTGCTGGCCCCGAATCCCGTCAAGAACCGCGCGGCGATAAGCGTCTCCTTGTTGGTCGCGAAGCCGCACAGGATATTCCACACGAGGAACCAAACGTTCGACGCGTGCAGCACGACCTGCCGCCCGTACACCTCGGACAGCGGGCCCGCGATGAGCGGCCCAAACGCCGTGGCGAGGAGATATATGCTCAAAGCCAAGATGGACTCGGTGTTACTCATGTCCAGCTCGTCCGCGATGGACGACAGCGCAGGCGCCATGACTGTGGACACGAGGATGCGGTTGAAGCCCGTGGCCGAAAGTACGTTTGTCACGGCCCACTTGCGCCTCAGCGACCAGTGCAAAGGGTTGTCCCGATCAAAGGGCTCTTCAAACTTGACGAGGTAAGGGTCCTGTATATCGAGGCCAAAATCCTTGGACTTCTTATTGCCCTCGACGTCTTGGGGAGCGGCGGTGGCCGCAGCCGCGGCGGCCAGCTCAATAGGTAACTCAGGTTGCATAGAAGCCATCCTTGTTTTTGGCAATCTCGATGATACTGAATTGAACCGAGCGAGACAGATGAGAAATTTCCCGCCATGGCTCATCCTTTTATATATAGTTCACGACATACGCACACTAATTGCGATCGTGAACATCGGCTCCCGTCGGCACCGAAACCCCACCGCTAGATGAGGATCTGATAAGCAAAAAGTGCCAAGTTGCGGGGGCAAATGGGACACGATCCCGGATCTGATAACGGATGCGAGCGGCCCTATCGGTCTTTTTTCCCCTTCACCACTGCCTAGTAACCCACATATCTACCAACTTTCGCATGGCGTGCATGGCGTGATGACCAAGGTCCCTAGCCCTGGTGAGAACTAAGGACCCCTTTCTGCCTAGGAGGAACGGAAAATGGTTCGATTCACCGGCTCCTGGTTGCCGGGCTCGGCTCAGTCGATCTGAACGTGATTCACGTCGTATTGCGCTCTTGGACGCGCCGTACAGAGCACATGCAAAACCACGGAGCATAAAGTACGGAGTACAGAGCACGGAGGGATAATATACTGCCGATAGAATGCTACGGAGAGTATTGGTAGTTATACTACAAAGTACTGTTACTACTACTGTGACTAGCAGTTGACTCGATGCCCAATTTTAAAACATGGCTCGAGAGACAGGAGCCGGCGCGCCGACTAAAATAGATATATGGATGGGCCAAAAAGTTGATGGATTTTTTTTTCCTAATTACTTTTTATAAGCTTTTTAATACGTCAATTACCTGATCAGCTGTTTGTGAAGATATCTTGAAAGGGAGAGAGAGAGAGAGAGAACAGCAAAGTCCTTGGCTATAGAGATATATATGTATGTATGTTATATGCATGTATATATTGCGACGACTTTGATCAGTCCACCTCTTGCTGTCACGGCGGTCGAGGGTGCCTACTTGCCTTTTGTCGCCGGATTGCGCAGCAGGGGCTGTCGCTGTCGGGATAGGAACACGATTTTGCCTCGAGCTGCTGCCGTCCCCCCCCCCCCCCCCCGGCGGATTGCCGCAGGCCGGCTACCGTTTGTAACATCTGCACATCTCTAGCTACGTTTTTTAAACATCCGGGTATCGACTTCCAACTTCCAACTACTACTTAATCGCAACAACTTTTCACGGCTCGCACCAGCCAGGCACGGCATCACTTGGAGGGACAAGGAAAAAGAATCCGTGTTTTTTGGTGCTTTCAAAAAATCAAGCTCATGTTATGAAGGGGTATTTTATTCTTCTCTAGCCATCCGCCACCCTCCCTTTTTCAATTCCCTCCACTCTTCTTTATCTCTTAAGGATGGGGAGAAAGAAAAATTAAAACTTCTTAAGCGTTGAGCTTCTTCTTGAGCTCCTCGGGGAGCTGGTCGCCAATGAACTCCTGCATGAAGGGCATCAGGTAGTCAAACTTGCCCAGCTGTCCACCCTCCTTGCGGACGATGCTGTAGGCCGTCATGAGGTGGAAGTAGATGTTTGGCATGCCGTAGCCGTGGACGTACTGCCAGGCCTGCACCTTGGCCTCGGGGTTGCCGGGGCCCAGGCCGACGCCGACAATCTCGCCGCCGCGGCCGTTGACCGTGTCCTTGTCGACGGCGTCGAGCTGCTTCTGGACCGTGGCCAGGCGGGCCTCCATCGAGGCGAAGTCCGTGAGGTCGGCGGGCTGGTAGTCGATGACGTCCTGGCCCATGAGGCGGCTGGCCATCTTGGAGGCTACCATGGTGCACGAGTGGACCTGGAAGGTGAAGGGCAGCATGTCCTCGGCGAGGCGGGCCGCGGGGATGTTGGCGGCGTTCTCGCAGGCCTTGGCCCTGACGAAGACCTTGTTGAGGGCCTTGAGGGCATCCTTGGCCTGGCCAATGGAAGCGTCGTAGAGAGTGTAAGACATGGTGTCGAAGTGGTTTGTTTAGGGAGGAGGAGGAGTAATAGTGGTTGTTGTTGTTGTTGTTGTTGTTGTTGTTGTTTGGGAGGAAGACGGTCGTGAGAGTGGTAGTAGTTGGTTTGATTGATGAGCTGGTCGGGTTCGAGATGTCCAGAATTCAAACAGCGAGTCGTGCCCTTCTTTATATCTTTGCCCCTCGTTCTGGCCTTTCGACGGGAGTCTCTTGGCGTCCACATCGTCTCCCCCAAGAGCTACCCACTTGGTCCCTTCCCCCACCTCCGCGTACCACTCACAGTCAACACAACGTCCATGATGCCGATGACCCGAAGCTGCTAGACCACTAGACTTTCCAATCACGTTACGAAGAAACAACACATTTTGTCAGCCCTATAGTTAGCAGGCTTACTAATTATGCCTCTTTGCTGGCGAGCCAATGGTGAACACTGGCATGGCGGGGGCATGAGAATGATACATTGCACATTGTGGCATAGTAGCACTCGAGTCCACCAAAACTAGGCCCGTGGTGCCATGTTCTTCTTCTTCCAGCTGGTTGTGGTGGGTAAGAAGAAAACATGTCCGCAAATCTCCCCTAGGCGCCTTCTGATTTCTAAGCACACGTAGTAGCCTTCTTTTTTTTTTTTTTTATGCCTTGAGCTCCTTTTTGGTGCTGTCAGATCGGCCGGGGGACAACCGATGGTCCGATGGGTGTGGATCGTCGCCAACTCGCTGCACCAAAGAGATTGCCGACTTTTCAAGATTTGTAAAAAGTCCGCAAGTCCGCAACAAGTTATTTTAATTACCGTCCAGGAATTAGAATTATCGTCAAGAGGGTCGGATGAAAGCCTTGAGCAATGAATCGAGTTGGACCGAATTGCGCGTCATCTGATCGGCTGGTCGAGCCACGCCGCAACATTTTTCTTGCTCGCTTCGTAGTCTATAGGTAGTCGACATCCCAAAGCGTCGAGTTGGTATACTGCCGTACAAAGTACAGCAGTGTCAACAGTCACCGGGGCACGAGATTCTCTTCCTCCAGGGCCTTGTCCAGCTGGTGCCGCTTGAGTAGCTCGACGCTGTTACTTCGTAATACATCTGGGGCGATACGCCAGCCGTCTGTATTGGAAGCGACATAGCCGGCGTACTGCAAGATCAATGCATCAATTGTGATCTGCGGCGCGTAGGGGAAATCGCTCCCAAACAGAACCTTGCTTGGATCCGTGAAGCGTAAAACACCGTCGAGCTGTGCGGGCGAAGTCGAGAGAGCGATGTCCAGGTAAAAGCGCGCAAAATCGCGACGCGCTTGAACAATATTCACAGCAACTTTGGCGGCCACGTCTGGAATGAGCAAGGAGCCGATAGCTCTCGTCGCAAGAAACGGAAGAGTGCCGCCGGCGTGAGAGAGTATCACATCAACATGCTGGTTGCGCTTCATTGTTCCAGACATGACGAGGTCAACGGCGGATCGAGTTGTCGCGAGCGGAAAATCGATAATCGGTGCAGGCAGTGTCTCAGCCATGTAAGTAGGCTGCACGCCAGGAAGTTGGGTGGGATGCACAAAGACCAAGGCCCTGTAACCATTCAGCTTTTCCCATATCGGTGCAAACAAAGAATCTCCTAGCAATCTGTCGCCGTAGGATGTGAAAATAGCAACCCCGTGACAGAGGCGTTGGGACTGGTAGAGGTAATCGATCTCATCGAGGGTCCCGTTGACATCACGCCAATCGGGCAACGTGCCGAAGAAGCCGAGGCGGCTAGAAGATGATGTCGAGTTACCAAGATCGTTATTAATCGTCCGCGCCAATCCGCGAGCCTCGGACCCCAAACCGGCGATTGGCACACCGGGAGTTGTTACCGACAAGACACCTAGGGGTAATTGTCAGTGGTCAAATTACCACAAGCTGTGTGTGTGCGGAGGGGGTATGTAGAGCACTCACCAACAGATGTACCAACATGGTTCATCGACTTGATTGTAGCCTCGATGGACCATGAAGGCGTTGGGAAACCACTGTTGTCGCCGCCATGAGTCTCGAGGGCATCAACATATGCCTGTGGCAAAGCGTGGATATGAGTATCAATGCGCCATGATTGCGCCGTGGCAAACAAAGCAACTAGGAGAGACCGGATTCGAGCCATGGTCGAACAAACGTGAGAGGCGATAGTGCTGCCATTTCGAGAAAAGGCGATGGCAGCTGGAGGTGTTATATGACTTGTGGAAAACCTTGGTCTGGGGCTCCCTGCGGCAGTGATAGAGCAAGGCCCGGGGATGGGGACGGTGCCAAGGTTGCAAGCGTCAATGACTCCAGCCTGTTGGCCGGATGCAGCTCGGGCTCCTTGATGCTGATGAGCGACGCCAGGCATGACACCACCATTGTGATTTAGCCTGACGGTCGCTCCCGTGGGTTCCGCCACACGAGTGCGTCGGACGAATCGCCGCATGCTTCTAGAATCCGGGGAGCTCGCGCATTTCACTTCTAGATTGGTCGGTTATCGGCGAACGCTGGTGCCGACTGATGGCGAATGATGGCGACTAATACCATAATGGAGATTCCATGAATTGCATGGGGCCGAATTCCCTTGGCTGCGTGATTGTGACATGGATGGGTGACCGAATGACCCCGCCCGTCATTACCCTGGATGAGTATATCCTGTACTCCGTACCCTGTTAGCCATTGATGCATAGATGTGATATGACTCTGACGGGCGTATGACGTTGCACGTTTTCTAAGAGATAGATCCGGATGAAAAGAACAAGGCGCCTTCAGGAACGGATACGTGAGGAGGGTTCGTTTCCAGGCAGGTAAAAGCACGTCATCGCCTAAATGCGTCCCTAAAATACTCCTTGATTCGTTGCTCTTATCTGATGAATGCAGAGTGCAACGTGCGTTCCTAAATCTACCAACAGTTCGGGCAATATCGATGAATTACTGAGTACTTTGCAATACGATGGACGCCCAGATATTAGACATCAAGTTGACAGAGATAGCGGGACGTCTCGAGTTCAACATCCTTCAAATCGGTAGTGTATCAGCATCATGGTATGGGGGCCCTATAACCCTGGCAATCGCCTGGTCACTTCTCTTCAAGTCGATATCTCACACCATAGAGACCAGTCAATATTAAGAGAGTACATCAGTCACCTTTTTTTCAGATGCCATTGGCCTAGTTATGTTCAATTTCGATGCTGCCTTGCTGAGCTGGAACAGAGTCTATATCTAGATGTAGCGAGGCAGCGTGCATGTATGTAGGAAACAATATGGTTCTTTGATGGATCCATCAGAAGAACTTAAAGTCCATATGGATACGATAAGAGTAAAGGAGTAAAAAAACAACGCAAAACAAGACCCTTTGTGCAACATATCCGAAGGGGGTGTCGATGGGAGCCCCTCTATAGCCGCAAAGCGTCGATAACATGATGGCAACGTATGACTGAAATAGTCAAGAAGGGAACAAGATTAGCTAGAATTTCTCTCTTGTTGGTCAGCTAGCCTGTTTGCTCACTTTTTTCTACTTTATTTTGAGCACAATGAAGAAGAATCGAATCTGATCGAAGACGTTCGGTTTGCCCCCTTTACCAATGCATATACGGAGAACAACTCCGCAAGACTTCCCTTGGTGCCTACCAAGCAATTACCCATCCCACCCTGAGCAACTATTTCCGATGGCTCTCCATTCATGGACGGTTTTATTCGAACTTGTTGTCGATATTTCCGATCCAAAATGTCGATTTCGCCGTATCTCACTCAATAAGCACGGGTTCCGCGACTCCGGGGTTCTGCACATCACCCCTCCAGAACTCCGCGACACCTTCACGACGGAAAACAGTACAACGGAGTTGCGGTTGGAAGAGTACTGAATGTTGAATATATAAAGGAAAGAGATATTTGGCAACGGGTCAATGGTTGAATGTGAGGACTTTCAACGCACACTTTCAAACAAAGCACCTAAACCACCTAAACCACCTAAACCACGCAACATGGTCTCGCCAAGAATTCTCGTCGTCCTCACCAGCTTCGGCTACATCCCTTCCGTGGACAAGCCCACCGGCTGGTACTTGGTAAGTCCTCTTTCTGCACTTATTGGAAGTCTTGCCCACACCCGTTAGCCTGAACTCGCCCACCCCTACGAAGTTCTCGCACCCAAGGCGGACCTCGTCTTCGCCTCACCCAAAGGCGGTCTCGCCCCCATCGACCCAGAGTCCATCGAGGTCTCGCTCAACGACACCACATCCATGGACTTCCTCAACACCCAACAGGACATCTGGGAAAACACCCTCCCCTTATCGAGCGTGCTGCACAACGCCTCCGACTTCGACGCCATCTTCTACCCGGGCGGCAGCGGGCCCATGTGGGATCTCGCCACCGACGCCCAGTCCATCCAGCTCATCGAGGAGTTCTACGCCGCCGGGAAGCCCGTCGCCGCCGTCTGCCACGGGCCCGTGGTCCTTGTCAATACCTTCATCGGCCCCGTGCCCATCGTCTCGGGCAAGCGGGTGACGGGCATCAGCAACAACGAGGAGGACGCCCTCAATATGACGAGTGCACTGCCTTTCCTCGTCGAGGATGCTTTGAAGCAGCGCGTCGGTATTTACAGCAAGGCTGATGAGCCGTTTGGCGAGCATGTCCTGGTCGACGGTAACCTCATTACCGGTCAAAATCCGGCTTCGGCTGCTGGTGTGGGCGAGGCCATTGCCAAAATGCTGGGCATCTAAGTGGCTGATGCTTGAATACGGGAAGGCGGATGGTAACACCTGCTCCATAGATTAGTTAGTTGCCAAAGGGGGGGGGGGGGGGGGGGGGGGGAATCACAATATTCACATTTCACATGAGACAACGTAGCCTAATAGGGGGAGTGCACTAGTGAAGAGAAGTAGGAAAGTAAGGCCTGGCTACGGAGTCTGGTTAAAATCATAGCTGTTGCCAAACCCGCGATTCAGGTAACCTTGAATTACTTTCTCCCTGTCGGCCCAATCTACAGGCACATCCAATCCTAATCTCCCCTCCTTCTCCAGCTTCTCGAGGATGGGCTTGATATCCTCGGAAAACTCCAATCTCATGGGGTTGCGATACCAAGGCGCAAAGTGTATCATAGCCAACATGACCCTAACCTGGTCAGATTTGTTTGGCATACCGGCGTGCCATAACCTCAGATCCCGAATGATAAGGCTACCCTTTTCGACGTTTGGCTGGACCGGAGGACTCGTCTTCGCCCTCTCCTCCAGGATTTGCTCCTGAATACGTCCGCTGGCCCTGTCGCCGTGCGCACCTTCCTGCGACTCGACACCGTATGGGGAATGGGTACCAAGCCATACCTCGGTAGATCCGTTTTCAGGGGTCATTGACACCAGGGGCACATTGACGACGAGGGCAAAGGGGTGAGCGGGGTGAGAAAAGTCAGCATCCGAATGGACGGGCTGTCTCTGAGGACTGGCGCCCGGAAGCGGGGGCATGGCGCTGTTGGCCGAGCAAAAGGTCCATTTCGGCCTGGGACCAAGAACGGCAGTCGTGATCTGAGTTGCCACGGGATCTGGGCAAGATTAGTCTCAGCCTCTACGTCGCAACACATGTGTATTAGAGGGGAAATGATAGAATACTTGCTAGTGAATATAGAAGGATAGAAGTAATCAGCAACAGGCGGCGCATCCTGCTGGAGATTTCCTTGGTTGTAGTTGAAAGGCCCCTTGTCACCCTTGGCCTGGAGCACGAAGGCATCCTCGATCATCTTGGCGTTGAGCTGATCAATGTCATGGTGGGGCACTATACCTTGGACCACAACCAGGCCATCTTGATGCACATGCCGTACAGCTTTCTCGAGGTTTCTGGCATCCAAGGACAGCTTAGATATCTCAGACGCAGATGGCTTGACAATTTCGACCCGGGGCGAGGGTCGCAGGGTTGCAAATGCCCGTCTGAGAGGCAGCCGAGATGCGCGTAGGACTTTCAAGGCAATAAGAGTAGTCATGGTGGAAAGGTCAGAGTTGGATATAGCGTACAATCGTAAGGGAAACACTTTCGAGAATCTGCCTTTGTTCTTATCGTCGAATAGTCGGCACCAATCCTCCAAGCTCGAGGAGCTATAGTACTAGTTTAGCCACCATGTTCAGTTCCTTGAGAATTGCGGAGAGGCGCCAAGAGGTTCCCCACGATAGGTCAACTCCATCCTGGCACTTGCTCCAGCAGCAATATCTCACAAGATTTCAAAAATCTTGATTATCTCTTAAAATCATACAGAAACAAAGCGTGCACATAGGCGTCTTGCGTAATATTAATCAGAAACGATTGAAGAAAATAGGAAACTTTATATGGTACAGAGTAGCTCAATACAGGCTACCGTATCTCAAATAACCATAGCTAAACAACACGCACGTATGACCAAGACGGCCTGCTACTAGTCGAATGAGACGTAAACGCCTTCTCAACATTTCAGAGGCTCACTATTCGACATGAGATTAGCGTCCACCGAATTGACAAGCGAGTTCACAGCAGATGATTTGACACAGCGATATGATGCGACATTACGACCCCCATTCGAGTCTAGTGGCATAGGATAAAACTCGTCTGCACGCGCCTGAAACCATCAATCACCAGGGCATAGACACCATCTGGCAAACGTCTGGGGGATGAAGCAAGCCGAGTCGTACGCAACAATAAGTGAGTGGATAATAGCAGTGCTTAGCGATCGCTTCAGGGTCCGATCTGGCTTGGCACGACGGGGTTTGGGGGTCCAGGGGCGTGGCGCTTCACGTGGGAGCTGGAGGCCCCCCCATCCCCCAATCCCCAAAGGCTCCAGCAGCGCCTTTGCAACTGCTACCTGCGGAGTACTCCGTACGGTGTACCTGCGAGTTTCGAGCTTCCGTTTGTGGACGAACCGTGGATTGACACGCAATATCGCCGACTTGGTGATAGTATCATAATCTCATGTCATTTCAGACCATCTGCCGAAGCTACGAGGATCTCCCTGGATCTCCCTGGACTCCGTACGCGCAGCGATGATGTCAGAACTTCCGTATCCGTTGTCATAATCACGTGATGTCCGCACTCGACGTTGGCTACCTACGCCGTACGGAGGAATACAGCGGTACAGGTAGGTACTCCGTGCTGAACAGCAAAGAGCCTAAAGGACCACAGCGGGTCCCTGGGCCCCTGCCGCTCAGATCCGCCAAATGCACCCGCCGCCGCGTGCTTCATCCCAACTCCGACCATCATCTTCGTAAACACTCCCTCCTTGATCCGTACGGATTCATCCATCTCCTTTGTCACCGTTTACAGCGCGTTCTCTTTTTCTTCTCAATCAACTTCGACCATTTGCGCCTACTTCCAGCGCGACCGAGCTCAGCAAGCTAGATTTATCCTTCCACCCGACCCGAACCAACTCTGCTGCCTCGTCTTTCTGCTTCGTTATGGCGACCACAGAAACCATCTCCCAGGCGCAAGTTCAATCGCAAACTGGTACGTGGCTTCCCGCAACCACCAATCACGCTAACGTATCAAGATCGCAATCACGCTCACCGGCGAAGGCACTTTTCGACATGGGTACGAAAGCTCGCCAACTTCAAATCCTCGTCCGACGGCGAAGGGCCGAAAAAACAAAAGAACAAGAAGCGCGGCGCCAAGGTTAACAACCCATACCCCGAGTCAGGCCAGGTCGGCAGCGGGCAGAGACGAAGCGCTGTGACTTTTGACACGGCTCAGACCGGTAGCATCACGTCGGTGCAACGGTCCGACAATTCTGCTGAGCAGAGCCACCCGACTACTGCCGGCGGACGCAGCGGAACAGATGAGGCGGCTCGATCTATCATGGCGCCAAGTCACGGCGGCGACTCTTTAGCGGGGACGAGCCGTACTGTAGGCGGAGGCATTGATTCTCGGAGGGGCGGTGACAGTACCTTTTCCAGCCCGGCGCCCTCGGTACGGTCTTTGACTACAACCCTCACCACAATCCAATCCATGGGGCCAAACACCGCCGTCAACGGAAACTCGGGTCAAGGGCACACCAACAATCAGTCGATTCAATTTAGCCAGCCTTTCCCTACAGCGCCCCCCGCCTCAGCCATCCCAGCTCACCTGGCTCCTCATGGCGGGCCGAGCACCTATACATCTGCCACCGCCAATGGTATTTTGACGGATAATGCGTCAATTCTAACTCTAGCCTCTTCCAGCAAAAGGCACCGCCGTCGATCACTCGACACCGACGCATCCGTCCGAGCCCTAGCGCCGTCTTCGGTTTGGGGTGGGAGTCGTGAGAGTCTCCCTCTCAGTGTTCTGAGTGCCAACATCGACGGCGGCCTAACTGGCATGGCTAGCAG
This sequence comes from Trichothecium roseum, assembly GCA_026184415.1. Lineage (NCBI taxonomy): Eukaryota > Fungi > Ascomycota > Sordariomycetes > Hypocreales > Trichothecium > Trichothecium roseum. The sequence continues at coordinate 4,131,952 of CM047942.1, read as the reverse complement.
CTCGAGGCTCGGGGCAGAACGCAACAGTATATACTCATCTAGCGGGGTGCCGTCGGCCATTCCCGGCGACCGCAATAGCTACTACGCCAAACAGACGGACGGGGCCAGTGTGAGGAGCGGACGACCGGGCCATAACCGGACGGAGAGTGCAGGCGGTAGCACTACTCTAGCCAACATACCCAACAGCGAAAAGACTGAGGAGATTGTCGAGGAAGGAACGGGTAAAGATGAGGACTAGACGGAATTATGAGTTGTTTTCTGGCGCTAGTCTACATGCTGTGTATTTTGGTTGGCTTATGGATCGGGGCCGCAGAGCCGCAATGATACCCTTGACCTAGTGCATGACTTTCAGAATTGATAATGATTGAATAAATTCTTATGTGCGATGTGCGGTATCCGATGTGCGAATAGAATCCCCAAACGTTGACGTACGTTGAGCACTGTTGGGGACCGTTTCCGAAAGCCAAATTTGGGGGTCCTTTGCCATATCTACTGTTTTCACCTTTCTTAACCACTCAACGACAGCTAGCTACCCTATGATTTATTATTACACCTATCTTAACCGACTTTGCGGCGTACTCCATGCGTGCATAAATACATATAAAGGGAAATATTCGCATATGAAGTGGATAGAGTGTCAATTCTCGCGTTCCTTAAATTGAATGATTTCTGCGTAATCTAGCTTTAATGATTGGCTGGAATTACATTTTTTGCCGATATTGATTGCTGGTCTCAACCTGGAACCGGAAACCCATGAACAACATGCGCACGGAAGAGCTCGAGCTCGAGCTCATCTTCAAACCGAGCCTGTATGTTTATTTCTGGCTCGTGCAGAGTTGTAGGCATTTGACGGTGCCGAGTACGGAGTACCTCCCTCCTTTCCATCCTGTTAACAGGTAAAAGTATCCTAATGACAGAGTTCCGACCTCGCAGTCGGCAACCCGAGGGCGCCACGTCGCTTTTGTACTTTGCTACCAAAACGAACCGTGTCATCATCTCTCGCCGTCGTCTAGAACGATGGCTCGCGCCCAAAGCGACCCGCGTAAATGGCGTTTAGACTTGCTACAATCGCTTACATACATAATCGGTAGATATATCCCATTCTTGGCTCGAGGTGGTATGGATACTGAGATAGCCACGGCGAGCGAAAGCGTGGGAGAAACCTGGAATGGAACGGCTAGAGCAACCGATCGACCTCAGCCCTCCATCCGTCGATCTTGCTTGCGTCGACCAAGACATCCATTTATTATTAGCGGGAAAGTGTTTTTTCTTTTCTGGTAGCGTACAAGTGGATAGGGACGGAGTATGCCGCAGGACTTTACGGGGTACAAGTTGGTCCCCCTTCATGACACGGCCCTGTCGTTCATTGCACAAAACCAGAACCAAAGAACAAGTCTTTATCCTACCACATACTACGTGGTATGTACGATTAGACTTGTACCGATTACCCTGGCACCTTTATCCGGACGGAGTATTTTGTACAACTGAGGAAAGGGATGAGATGGTGGCAAGGTCGTTTGGTCGCGTAGAATTAAAGGTGGATCTCCAAATACGCTACTCCGTACCCCTAGCCGGAGTTGGTGTCGTGTTCGTGGAGGGGCTGGAATTTGATTGCTGGTGGCTGGTCGATTAGAGACCTTTTTTTTCATACAGTAGATGTGAAAATCCTGGGGAATTAATCAACGTCAGTTGCCGTGTGAACGTTGGCCAAGTGTCTTGATCTTCTCCTGTACATGTTTGAGTCAGATTTTAAGTAAACAGGGTCCAAAGATGCCTTTGATCTGCAGTTATCGTTTCCCCCCCATGTTGAAGCACGCTGTGATGTGCATCTTTGGTTGAATGGAATGGATGCCTCGATGGAAAAAAATCAGGGTCACCAAGGGAAAAAAAGTGAGGTAACCTCGCAGGTGACAGGACACGCACAGACCCCTGATTGCCGCCAACAGATGCTACCACCCCTCCTGGACCCCCCTGACAAGTTGGTGTGCCCACCGCTACAAGCGCTGGTTTAGGCTCGAGAGCTGCTCAAGTTCATCCACTCACAGCGTCAACTGCACCTCCGCTTCGGAAACCACAGCCCACCGGCGAAATTGAACCCTGTCAACATTCTGATTGCCTTTTTTTCTTCTTCCTACGGGTCGGGTCGGTGGAAAGTAGATGATGGTGGGTAGAGGCTAATGATGATAATACAACTAGTCTTGGTATTAGCAAAGAATTCTTTCTTTTCCAACCCCCCCCATCTTAGCTTCTCTTTCTTCCTCTTCGAATGAGAGCTTCCTTTGTCTGTTTTGCATAATTTGACAACGGACGGGAAGAGACTTTTCGTTTTTTAACTGACCCTACGGAGCGCTACCAACATTGTGGCTTTGTTGCGTTTGTGAGAGATAGAGAGAGTGTGTATGTTTGCTTCGGTCATTGGATACCTATTCTTGGCCATGTCACTCTTTTAAACATTTCACTGTTATCATGTAAGTGGTGCTTACCGCTGAACAAACAAAGTACCCAGAGTTAGATTGGTGGCTGATATGGATATTTGGGCTGCAGCTCTTACTCTATCTCTGTCTCTCTTGACCCGCCTCGACGCATCATCGAGCGCTCTCCTACTTTCTCACCTCCGCTCCTGCTTTCTCTCCAGGGCTCTCTCTCCCACCGCCATTACCAACTCAACCATACACGGAGCGGCTGCTCAATTTCCTATGCATATTTTCTTTTCTTCATCTTTTTTCTTACCAGGGATATATTTCACAAGCATAAATTCCATGAGTCAATGGCCCAGAAATGGCATCGACTCCCTCCAACAACCGGTTGAAGCTTACGCCTTCTAATTCGTCTTTCTTGGGAAAACCCACCGCCCGATCTCCAATGCGTGGCAGGCCCACGCCCGACACTTCCAGCACGTCTCGACTGTCCCTCAAGCGGGTCATTGGGACGACATGTTCTTCTGCCGTTGGGTTTGACGCATTCAAATCTTCCTTCGCATACATTGCGGGGGCGGCCGTTGTCGTGGTTGATGTTGACGGGGAATCGTATACGCAGCGCTTCTTCCGGGCTCGACCCAACGCTCTACCCATTTATCCGGCGGCTCAGAAATCACCCTCGACACCAACATCGACCCCGAAGGCTAATGATAGTCGAGGGCGGGCACCGAGGGAATCGCCCCGTAGCGGACAGGATGGCAACTCCCCAGGAGGAAATACGTGGACGAGTCGCGAACGAATCAAGGCTGCAACATGTCTCTCCTTGAGCCGAGATGGAAAATACTTGGCTGTTGGCGAGACTGGATACGCCCCTCGTGTTTTAACCTTTAACCTCCAGGACTCTTCCTCGGATACGCCCATGGTCTCTCTTAGCGAACACGCATTTGGTGTCAAGGCGGTGGCGTGGTCACCGGACTCGCGATATCTTGCATCTCTCGGCGAGGCCAACGATGGCTTTCTGTATATCTGGAGAATTGACCCGCGAAACGGGTCTGCCAGGCTGTTTCAGCAAAATAGATGCACCTCTTACGTCCGCGATATGTTGTGGCTCGGTAATTCTCTCATTACGCTGGGTGTACGACACGTGAAGATGTGGAAGATGGAGGAGCCTCCTACTACCTCTCCCACCAAACAGAGATTTTTGAGCGAATTCTTTACACCATCTCAAAAAACATTGCCTGGGCGGAATGTGCTTCTTGGTCCTTTGGTCGAGGCTACTTTTACTTGTGCTGCAGCCCAGGGAAAGCAGCTCATTGTCTGTACTGAGGCTGGCGATGTCTGTACGCTCGATGACGACGATAAGCAGGCCAAGCTCTGCAAGGTTCTTAACTTGGGATTCCCCATCACCTCCATTACCATCCGTGAAAATGTGGTCTATGTTGGTGGTAGGGAAGGGCAGTTTGCTACTCTCGACCTCCAAGGTGTCCTCGATGGGCAGGAGGAGTCGAGTGTTTTGAGCTCTCTTGAAACATCCACTGGTGCAGTGGCAATGGGCTTCTTGGCTCATAAGCTGGTCACCATTGACTCCAAGAATTCCATCGACATTTGGCGTCCCGATCACCTTTCCGGTAAGATGGACGAGGAAGGACATATACATATTCCGGGGCACGAAGAGACCATATTGGGAGTTCAACCGCTGCCGAAGCCGAATGAGATGGACGCAGCTTTCTTCACATGGTCAAATACCGGATCGGTTGCATTTTGGGACCTTGAAGGCCAGATCAAAGCCTCTGTATCCGTCACTTTGGACCCCTTGGAAATGGATAGCGACCTGGAAGTCGCCAACCAGCTTACCTGTGCCCGTGTTTCGCGGCAGGGTAAAATATTGGTGACTTCAGATCGCCAGGGAGTACTTAAAGTGGTGAATATTCAGTCTCAGGAGCTCTTGCTTGACACCCGAGCACATGCCTCTGACTGTCTTTCCATCAGTATCTTTGAGGACGATTCAAAATTTCTAATGGCTTCTTGCGGTAGAGATCGCACGACACAACTGTTTCATCGAAATTCCGAAGGGCTCATCGAGCACTTCCAGACTCTTGAGTACAATGCTAAGGTCGTTGAAGTGCTCATCCCTTCATATGACCAGGTTATTACCTGCTCTACTGATCGCACGATGCAAGTCCATGATGTTGTCTGTAAGGATGGGGAGCCCAACGTGTTGGCAGCTATACCGTCTCGGGTTATTACTCTCAAGGCATCGCCGACGTCGATGACCATCTCTCAAGATGGCAAGACTGCCTTTGCATCATTTTGGGATCGCTCAATCTCGCAGTTTGATCTGACCAGCGGGCGTCAGACGAATAGCTTCAAATGTCTTGATGAAGCGGGGTCTGAAACAGCTGTATTAGACTCACTATCGGTGGGACGGTGGCTTCCTAAGGATATGGACTTCCTACTGGGGACGTCAAATACGGACAAGTCTATCAGGTTGTATGATGCAAATTCGGGCGCATTCTTGGACCGCGAATGGGGACATACTGAAGGCATCAATGGCGTGTCGCTGATTGAGGATGAAGATGGGAGTAAGAAGGTTGTCAGCGCTGGCTCCGATGCTACAATCATGATTTGGCAACTGGACCTTGGCGAGAGTTCTCCCAAATCACAAAGCAGGGAGCCGTCACCGGCAAAGGAGAGCGCCCAAGGCCGGCGTACGTTGAGAAAAGTTCTTTCCAAAGCGGAGATGGCCGAGTTTCAAAGGCCATCGACTTCAGGAGCTACACCAAGTTCCCCGCCACGGACTGTGCGTAAGCGCACGTCTCGTATCGGCCTGAACACCAACGCGGCCACGAAGACTCCTACGGGCACATACCAACTCAGCCCTAGCAACAGCAACATTGCCGACGACACACCCTCTAGACGCCCCTCGGCCGACGTCAGATCCAGCCCTCCACCCAGTCCGAAAGCGAGGGCAACTCGCAAACCATCACTACCAGCTCTGGGTACCAATGCCCGTAAAAAGGGCTCGAATCCGAATGCGCGGAAGTTTGGTACGTTGAACAAGTCGACAGAGCAGACTTGTCGTGCATTGCGAACATACAGGAAGAAGCTCAGTTCAACAGAGCCGATTAGCTCTGACGCACTTGCTGAGCTGGATCAGGAGTTGCGCCTGACGGCCGCCGCCCTCGGTGAACGCGCCATTAGGAGTAAGGCGATGAATGAAACCGTGGTGAGCGAGCTTCTGGACCAATACTCGGAGAGATTAGTGGCTCTCCTGGACGAGAAGATGCGCGTGAGCTATCATCCAAGAGATCAGGGCGGAGACAGCCAAGACGATGCTCGTTCTAGAAGCTCAGACGGCGACCTTTGTGGATCTTCTCCGTAACCTTCATTCTTTACTATTTCATTGCGTTTTGAGATTGACAGCGATTTTTCTTTTTTCTGTATTACAAGACCTCTTAAAATGGATGGGCGTTTTGGAAGGTATTTTGAGTCGTGGGAACTATTATATTGGGATGGGTTCTGGTGAGATGGCTTTTATAAGGGAGCAAGGGGGAAGGGGGGAAGGGGACATGGCGGAATATGATACCACGGGATATTGGGAGTTTTTGGGAGGCTTTGACACCTTGACTTGTTCCAAGACGTCAATCATTTTACCTGTAAACCATATCAGTCAGTACAATTGATTACTCCTTTGTTCATCAGAATGCATGGCTTTCCATGATGATGGCGATGTTGTGCCTGCAAAAAGTATTCGTGCCATATTGCACTGAGAGTAGCCAAAGTTGAGAACATCACGTGTTATTGGCGTTGGCGTTGGGGGTGGTTTGGGTACCTAAGAAACTAAAAGAGTGGAAGTGCAATTGGCGCCGCCGCTTGACTTTTTTTTCCTTTCCGCCGTCGGCCTGGAACCTTTTTCTCTTCCTTGCACAGTTCCAAATCCACTCGGATGGCATCGTAACGGCAACGTACATTCGATTTCACGTGACTTTTTGCGAATTTCTTTCATCATCGGCCAAACGCGACGAGCTGCTCAATCGACGCGAGAACCGGCGTACCACTCACCACGAATTGAAAATAGATCATTGTTCGAATTGGCTCGGTCGATTAATTGCGGGCACAACCCGCTTCTAGCCGTCGCTGCGAGGCGACTTAGCCCCCAGCCTCCCCCGACATTTACACCGTGGCTCCGATTCAGCTACTCGCGGCGCGACGAGGAGGGCACCACCTCGGTAGCGGGCGAGGTGGTGCACCCAATGTCAGTGGGATGATGGCCTCCAAACAGGTGGGGTACACGCCGCTGGAACTGCTGCTGCTGTTCCGGTCGAGCTTGGATCACGGAGTCGAGGCAGAGTCGTTTGGGAGGATATCCGAAACGCTGAGGAACAATGAGTTCGTGAAGGGGGATGAGCATTACGACCCCATGCGCCTTGCGCCTGAGTTGTTGCAGAAGCAGTTCTTCCGGATGATTGGCCACGAGTTGAGAGGAGGACCCGAGGAGACGAATGGGACCATCGATGGGACGGCTGGGCCGACAACGGGAAAGAAGGAGCAGGCGAGCCCATCGCCGCCTTCACTTGCCGAGGTGGCCGCGAATCTTGACAAAGTGGCAGCCCTGATACAAAAGCTTTACACTCAGTACCGGGAGTACACGCTGCGCAAGGTCCAGGAGGAAGAACGGTTGTACGACAACGTGCAGAAAGAGATTGGGTTGATCAAGAAGAGTGAGAATGAAAGGCTTGCGAGGCTCGCCGCTGCTCAACAAAACAACCAGCCGCCGGCATTGGCGCCGCGGGAGGTGAAGCCAGCGGCGTCAAGCCCACACGCTACAGCACCAACACCAACGCCTGCTTCGGCAGCAGCGGCGGCGGTGGCCGCGGCGAACGCCAAGAGGCCCTCTGTACCGAATACCCCGGTTGCTCCCCCACGACTTCCGACTCAGCCCTCGGCTCCAGCTCGTTCGCCGTCTATCACGCCGGTACGGCCACCTTCAGCTCAAACGCCCAACGGCCCAGTTGCGACGCCACCCGTGTTGCAGGCTCCCACCGGAGTTCCTCAACAGCAAAACAGGGCATTGCAGCCCCCTCAAACGGCCAGGCCGTCCATATCGCCCCGACCGGCTGAGACGCCCCATAAGCCGCCTGCGTCGCAACCCCAGGCAAACACCGTCCAGGCTCAGGGACAGCTCAAATGGGAGAAGCCTTATCAACCGCAGAGTGCGCCGACGCCTCCTCCACGGCCCTACCAGCCCTCACCGGCCCCGCCGAAAGCAGCTGTTCAGCAACAACACGCTCAAAACCAACAGCAATGGCAGCAACACATGCAAGCCCAGTATGCTCAGCATGCCCAACACGCTCAGCATGCCCAACACGCCCAACACGCCCAACATGCTCAACAGACGCAACAGACGCAACAGGTACAGCAGGTACATCAGGCTCAACAAGTACAACAAGTACAACAGGCCCAGCAAGCGCAAGGGCAGATGCAACAGGCTCCGGTCCAACCCTCTGCCCAGGTACCACCTCAGCAGATACCACCTCAACAGCAGCATCAGCAACAGCAGCACCAGCAACATGGCAAAGCTCCTGTACTGGTACCTCCTCAAGGTCCAGGGCAGGCCATTCAGCCGCCATCACCATCGCCTGCAAGAGCTGTAGGTGTGGCATCCCTGGCGGCACATTCACCTTCACCACAACCACGACCGCCTGCTAAAGCGTTGACCCCAGCCCCTGCTCCAACACCAACTGCAAACCGACCCGTTCATGCCATCCAGCCTCATCAACCCCAGCAAGGACAGCAGCTACCGCATGGCCTACATGCTCAGCAGCAGCCACGGCCCATTGCTTCTGCTTCACCGACATCAGCTACCGGTCCAAGCGCGCCGCCGCCGCAGCGACGGCCTCAGGGGCAGTATCCTCAGCAACAGGCGGCCAACGTTACCCCCGTTGGTTCTCCTACACCTGCGTCGCAGGATAAGAACTACGCTTCACCATATACCAAACCGGCCATTCCTGAGCACATGATTCGCCATGCCGCCGCAGGAACGCCAAAGGTTTCCAAGGTCAAACGTACCCCGGCCAAACTACCTCAAACCCCTGTACAGAAAGCCAGCCCGTCTGCAACCCTACGGGCAACAGATACTATCTGGACACCGAAGACCACGAAGGCTACTATTCAGCCGAGTGCTGGTTTGGTTGAGCTGGAGAGTCCTGCTTATGAGCCCCTGAGCCCCCCTACGCAGCCCGCAGTTTTGCCTATGTCTGCGCCTGCTAAGCAGCTGGGCAGACCATTCCCTTCAGTTGAAGAGCCTTCCCCGAAGCCCGTGAAATCACGGACGCGCAGCGTGCAAAAAGGATCTGCGACCTGGGCAGGACGGCGAGCACAGTCAGTGGCCTCGCAACCTGACGAACTAGCCATGGACCAGCCCGAGTACTCCACAAAGATCAAGAACGAGGTCCTCACGCCCAGGGCCAATGATGACGCGGGCGAGACTACTGCTGACGAAAGCGTCCAGGGGCGGGATAACTATACTACACCAATTGGTATCTCAAGAGTCCCGAAGCGCAGGCGACAAGATACCCCACCCACTCCGAGCGGTCCACCTTCGCATGTGCTTTGGACTCGAGGCTTCACAAAGGTCTCTTCTTCAGCATTGGATCAAATTTCCAGCCATCGAGATGCCAACATGTTTGCTACGACTGTGCGAGAGAAGAACGCGCCCAACTATCGCCAAATCGTTTTGCAACCGCAGGATATCACATCTATTCGCTCTGCCATCAAGTCGGGTAACAAGGCTGCTCACCAAGCTGCGAACAGTTTGCCCAACGGCGACCCGGGAACGGCTACGGTCTGGCTCCCCGCGTCGGAGGACCTGATGCCACCAAAAGGCATAATCAATAGCGGCCAGCTCGAGTCTGAGCTCGTCCACATGTTCTGCAACGCCATCATGTACAACCCGGATCCTCAGCGCGGACCCGGCGCGTCGTTCATGAAGCGCGCCGCGGAGGAGGAGGAGGAGGCCACGGGCTACCTCATGGACGAGAACGGCGTCGTGAAGAACACCGTGGCCATGTTTCTCGAGGTCGAGAAGCTGCTGGGGGACCTGCGCAGCGCGGAAAAGGAGCGCAGCGCGCCGCCAACGACGACGACGACGATGACAACGATGACGGCGGCGGCGGCGGCGGCTGCAGCGGCATCGAACGCGGGCAACGCCATGTCTACCCCGCGCCCGGCTAGCATGGCGGCGACGACGCCGGCCGATGACACGGCGGAGGAGGAGGACGAACTGGCCGGCGACGGCGACGCTGCGTCCGGGACGGCCTCGAGGAAGCGTCGCATGACTTATAAAACTTAGGTGGCTTTACAACAGCGAAATAAATATGCTTAATGAAAATTCCCCTCCCCCCACCCCCCCTCTCTCTCCCACCAAAAAAAAACCCTTCCCTCCTCTTCTTGTCCCGCTCGTACCCTCGGTTTTCTCCTTTCAAGGAAGTGAATTGGTGGCTAGTCAGTTGTCCGTCTGTCTGTGCGCATATCTGTTGAAGCCAGATGTCATGGCGAGGGAGGTATGAAGGAAAGGGAGAGTCAAGGGGCTAGGGAGATATAGGGGAAAGGGAGGGAGAGGGGAGCAAGAAAGATAGAGGAAGCCGTCTTTCTTTTGATTCTCGGAGTAGGGAGTGGAAAGGAAAAGGGTGAGGGGGAGATGGGGAGGGGTTTACTTGTGGTTTACGACTTCTTTTTCCTTCTTCATGGCCAACGCCCCCCGTTTTTATTTAATTTCCCTTTTCTTTCATTTTTTTCCCCCATGATTTCTTTCAAAAACAAAATTTGGTGGTGATCTTTGTCTGGCTTATAATGCCAAGTTCATTCTAGGCGATAGGGGAAGCAAGTAAGGCACATTTATTTGGCGTTTTGGGGACAGAGAGAAGAGAGAAGAGAGAAGAGAAATGAAATGGTCTTTCTTGCGGTAGATTAATATGATATACTTTGTAATGAGAAACGTCTCTACTACTGTTAACGCCAGGGGTATTCCGTACCTGACTCCCATATTTAACCATCCATCCCAATCATATTTATTTGATGCCGGTGATGTTTTTTTCCTTCCTTCCTCAGTACTCCATACGCCTAGCTTTATTCCCTTCCCTTTGCCCGATGCTGCTCGCTGATAACGCACTGAGCTGAAATCCCCACCCTTTTCCTCGAGTGCGTGCACCCGTTATTATTTCTACTTACCGCCAACTCCGAGCGACGAGCTGGACCTGTTGCTCGCCCTCCCCTTGAGCCCCTTGCCCTCGCCGTCCGGCAGGACCTTTCTGGGCCAGTCGGTGCAAACGTCTATGCCCGCGCGGGGAAAGACCCACTCGAGGAAGAGGAAGAAGAGGTAGTCGACGATGACGCATATGCAGAAGAGCTTGCCGGCCCAGATGCCGCAGCCGTAGTACCTCTTGAGGCGGTCGATGAGGGCAAAGTTGCGGACGCGGCTGCCGCCGTAGCCGGCGGCGTCGAGCCCGTAGAACTCGTCCTCGGAGATGGCGCCCGTGATGCCGTCGTAGACGCGCTCCGTGCGCATGGCCACGTTGGACCACGAGTACATCTTCTTCACCTCGTCGTGGAAGCGCTCCGTGCGAACCTTGCCGGCGCGGACGGCGGTGATGGCCTTGCCCGTCGCGATGACGATGTCGTCCTCTTCGGGCTTGGCGAACGTCGTCATGTGCTCTGGGAGGACTTCGGGAATACCGCCCACCTTGGTGCACACGACGTAGAGACCGCACGAGGCAGCCTCGACGATGACGGTGCCAAAGGCTTCCGTGAGGGATGGGTGGAGGTAGATGTGGCCGCGGGTCATGACGTCCCGGACATCCTCGTGGCGAATGGGGCCCAGCATCTCGACGCGGTCCTGCAGCACGTTTGTCTCAATCATCTGCTCCAGGTCGATGGCCTTGGGGCCGGAGCCGGCGATGATGAAGCGCGTGTGGGGGTGGCTCTCGAGGATGCGGGGGATGGCGGCGGTGAGGAGATCGGTGCCCTTGTTGTAGAAGAGGCGGGATATGACGACGATGGTGATCATGTCCCGGGAGCCGAGGCGGACGGGCGAGATCTCGGGGACGAAATCGCCCTTGGTCGCCTTGGGCGAGTTGGAGGGGTAGTCCCGGGGGCGAAAGTTTTCGGCGACGACGGCGTTGGGGATGACGGAGACCATGAGGGGATCGAGGGAGGCGCGCAGGACGGTGTTCTCCTTGCAGGTGTGGCTGACGCATATGCTGTGGTCCACGTCGCTGAGGGAAAACTTGAGCACCTTGTTGGCAAGGATACTGGCGGCGTCTGCGAAGCCGAACAGCGAGTGGTCGGTGAAGACGGTGCGCAGGCCCATGGTGCGGGCGTGAAGGATCCCCTCGTTGCAGAAGCTGCTCAGGCTGCCGTGGCCGTGGACTATCTCGATGCGCTCGCGGATGCAGATGTTGCGGAAGATGGGGAAGAAGGAGAAGACGGTGGGGAAGGTGGATTGGCGGTAGACGACGAAGAAGGGGACGTGGTAGACCTTGAGGCCGTTGGTGAGGTAGCGGACGCCCTTGCGGTCGTCGTGGGCGTGGGTGATGATGATGACCTTGTGGCCGCGGTCGATGAGCTTGGTCGAAACCTGGTAGATGTGCGACTCTATGCCTCCGGGTTGGGGGAAGAAGAAGTCGCTGACCATGGCGATATTGTACGTTCGTCGAGCCATGGCGAAAATAGTTTTTGGACGTCACTGGTCCCCTCCTCCCACGAAATAGTCAGCTTGCGGCGTGTGGAGGAGAAGACGAAGGAGGGGGCGGGGGAGGCGAAGAAAGAAGCGATATTGCTACATCGCCGTCCCTTTTTGCTTCCCAAGATGTCGGGAACGGGAAGCTTGCGGCGATGGAGGGGAAGCTAAGGGAGATCAGCGTGGCATTAGACTCGGCCTGTTTGATGTCAGGGGTTGTACGGAGTACCTATGTAGCGGGTAGGATGATAAGTAAGGCGCGATAAGCTTTCTCGGCATAAATTTTAGCGGTCGCGTGGGGCAGAATCGCAAACCCGACCAAAATTTCGGGGGAAGAGAGCACCTAGACCTACAACTTTAGGCGTTGAAGAAAAAAAAAGAAAAAGACGACAGGATCCATTGAACGAGCGCAGGCGAGGTTCCGAACCGTGAGACTTTTTCAAGACTCGAATCTCGCTTCACGACTCTCAATTGGCCTATTTAAGTCCAAAACGAAACTTTTAATTCTATCCTGGCTACTGCAAGCGCTTCTCCTCCGGTCTGACACCCAGGCATCGCATGGGCGCATTGGTCAAACAGTCCTTAAATAGGTGTCTCTTGGACAAGATGTCTTCAGCTCCAGTGACGAGGGTGGGAGGAGTTGGGTTCGGATACTCGCGATACGTACCCGGCGCGGATCCTGCTTCCATAGCCTCGCAGCCGCAAGGGGTTCAATATTTCCAGGACGAGAATACCAGCTCACTGCCTTCGAGACGAAAACGAGCCGCAGAAGAAGGCGATGAGACGAACACGTTGGGGCGCAAGCAGAAGAGGTCCAAATCCAAATCAAGACCAGATGTCGACGACGAGAGCGACCACGAGGATGTGGAGAGAAAAAAGAGCAAGAAGAAGCAGAAGAAGTCAAAGAAGAAGGGGACAGATGGTGTCGGGCCGGGCGGGGATATTGAGATGAGTGATGCCGGAGAGGATGAGGCTGAAGAGGATAGATTAGCGTCCAAAAAGGCCAAGAAAAAGGATCGGGAAGAAAAGAAGGACGCTAAACGCAGAGATAAGAAGAAGAGAAAGGAGGAACCGGCCAGTCCGAGTCCAGAAGAGGAAGACGCAAGAATGGCCGATGTAAATGAAACTACGGCTCAAGTTGACGAAGATGAGGTCAAGGAGCCGACGGACAAAAAGAGGCGGAGGAAGGATAAGGCAAAAGCAAAGGCAGCCGATAGCGATGAGGAAGAGACTACGGGGAAGAAGGGCGACCGACACAAGACGATTATGGAAAAGGCTGCGAAATCCCTGAAACTGGCAGAGAAAACAGCAGCGGAGGAGATCCCTAGCAAAGAGGAAGAGCCAGAGGAGGTTCATCCTCTAGAACCACTGCCTCAACCACAGCTCGTCACAACAGAGGCCGCAAAACCGACTTACGAGACATTACCCAACTGGCTGGCAGCTCCTATCCGCGTTTCGTCAGACACGAGAACACCCTTCTCGGATCTCGGCATCCTCCCCAAAGCTGCCAGAGTTCTCAAGGAAGAAGGGTTTCCCGACGCCTTTGCCGTTCAAACCGCCGCCATCCCGCTGCTACTACCTAGCAGTAAGCAACAGGCTGGGGACCTCTTGATTTCTGCAGCGACCGGCTCTGGGAAAACACTTGCTTATGCCCTTCCGATAGTGAGGGACATCAGTCAAGGTGTGGTGACTAGGTTTAGAGCCTTGGTGGTTCTGCCCACCCGTGATCTGATTGAGCAGGCCTACAAAGTATTTGAGCTCTGCGCCAAGACCTACGATGGAGGCGACCGAAAAAGGGTGCGGATAGGGGTCTCAATGGGTGGTCAAACGCTCAAGTCTGAGCAAGATGGTCTTATCGAGACGCATACACGCTACGATCCTGCCGAGTATGATCGAATTCGCAAAGCTACCCTTTTAGATCCCGATGCTTGGCTGAGCGCCGACTCTGCAGCATCAAAGTCAAGACTAGGGAAATGGACTGGCGACGTAGTCGACTACGCGTCGAAGGTGGATGTACTTATTTGCACTCCCGGTCGTCTCGTGGAGCACATTGAACAGACGCCGGGTTTTGACCTGGACTATGTCAGGTGGTTAGTCGTCGATGAGGCCGATAAGCTCCTTGCGCAAAGTTACCAGGGTTGGCTTGACGTAGCCATGGCCAAGCTAAAGACCAGCAAGTTCACGTCGAGGGAGTTCCTCAACACGGGCTACTCAGGCGTACGCAAGGTGGTCGTGAGTGCTACTCTAACGAGCGACCTCAGCTTGCTGAACCAGTTGGCCCTGCGGCGACCTAAGCTCATCCAGCTAGAGGGTGAAGGCAGGGAAGTCGCTGCTGCCACTGCCGCCGAGCACTCTTTGCCTGCTCTGCTCTCAGAGTTTGCTATCAGAGTCAAGGACACCAATATGAAGCCTCTATACCTAGTTGACCTTCTCAGGGGCGAGCACATGGGCGGTGCTTCTACAGTAGCTATCACCGAGGCTACCGAAAAGGACGCCGCCAAGTCCGAATCAACTTTTGACACTTCTTCTGGCACTTCTTCTGATTCTTCCTCTGATACAAGCTCAGAGGGCAGTTCAGACTCCGATTCAGACTCCGATTCAGACTCGGACTCTGATACCTCTTCCTCTGGATCAGACACGAGCTCGGAGGCAGTTTCGGTAACCGAAAGAGTATCCTCGTCCACAACGCTACCCAGGTTACTCATCTTCACCAAGTCTAACGAATCTGCACTCCGTCTCTCTCGCTTGCTTAGTCTTCTAGACCCATCGCTGGCACCACACATCACCACGCTCGCGTCTACGACACCCACGCATATCCGTCGCAAAACCCTACGCACTTTCGCTACGGACGTTTCTCCGCTCCGTCTTATCATCGCCTCGGACCTGGTCGGTCGCGGTATCGATCTTCCCAACTTAGACCACGTTATTAACTACGACCTACCCCCTAGTGCGGAGGCGTATGTGCACCGTGTCGGACGAACAGCCAGAGCTGGCAGGAGCGGCAAGGCGTGGACGCTGGTCGGAGACGCTGAGAGCGGTTGGTTCTGGGGGATTATCGGCAAGGGCAAGGGGATCAAGAGAACTCAAAAGGTCGGAAGGGTGATGATTGAGGAGATGGGCGACGATAAGGTCAAGGTGTATGAAGCTGCACTGGAGAAGCTTGGTCAAGAAGCACAGGATACCCGCAGGAGATGAGAAGTGGTCACAGACGTATGTACGATGTAATATGTGAGCGCAACATGAAGATACTTTGCCTACACATCGCTGCAAGCTAGATGTTTTCCGCGCAGTACTTGTTTGACTCTTGGCCTCTCTACCGTGCTTTTGTAAAAGATGAAGTTGCCTACGGGAACCAACCTCCCAAAAATGAATTGGTTGCATCATTGTAATTCGACCACCTAGTGGTCCCGGTTCCCAGCAAAGTACCTAATCCGTGCCCGTTGCGAAAAAGAAAAAGAAAGAGTGAAGCAGGCAACTTATGCACAGTGCTTGTTCTTGTTATATCCCTGCAATATTATATGCGTCTTGGCCACGGGAAGCGTTGCATCCAATGAAGAAGCACAACCAACCGCCGCGAGAGTGCATTGCAGAGTCACACCCACGTCACACCTCAGACGAAATGATTAGGGTGGTAGTCTTATGTACGCACCTTGGCTGGCAGCGGGCAGCTTCTGAAACTCTGTCTAGGTATTCGCCAAGCTCAATCGACTACAAAACACCACTTGTTCCGGGGGGAGCCCAGCTTTCCCCTCCCTCTCAACGATAACGCGCCCGACTAAATTTTGTCTCAGCGTCATCGTCGCACCCTCGGCGTCAGTCGCTTTCTGTTTACAACCCCATCGGATTTTTTTCACTTTTTTTTTCACGCAAATAATCTAGAAGACCCAGCGAGACGAAGGGGAAATAAGAGACGGAATCATGATTCACCTTGGCATATTCTACCTGCTGGTAAGCCGCCTGTTGGAGTCGAGCTTCACTTGTGCAAAGCTAACATAGAATTAGGTGAGCCTCGCGCTCTTTGCCATCGCCGTGTAAAGCTCCCCCCTCCCTTCCTGTATTCTGGAAATCGTCCGATACCGATACTGATTGTTACGGTCCCCAGCGTCGTCCACGTCAACATGTCTGCGCTCTCGCTCCCAGTCTCCCCTGTCATATCGATCCTGACCATCCTGCTTCCCGTGTTGGCCTACCTGAACGCCAATGCCCACCCGCACGTCCTCTCCTTCGCCCGCGCCAACTCGTCCGCTCGCCTCAAGCAGCTCACGCCTTACATCCTGCAGACCCTCCAGGGCCTACTCATCACCATCCTCGCGACTCTTCTTCTCCAGGACGCGGTACCCGGCCAGCTGTCGACTTGCGGCCTTGAGTCCCGGTGGATGGACTTGTACAGGCACAAGGACGGGTCCACCATCCGCAAGATCCAGGATCAGCTCGAATGTTGTGGCCTCAACAGCGTCAAGGACCGTGCTTACCCGTTCCCTAAGAGCGGCGCCAGCACTTGTGCTGATACGTACGGGCGGGACCAGTCATGCCGGGACCCGTGGTCAGCGTCGCTGAGGACGAATGCGGGGGTCGACTTTGGCGTCGTCGTAGCCGTGGGTCTTTTACAGGTGCGTGTTGATCGAAGGGCAATGTTGGACCCTTGAACAGGACGTATGGATTGGCTGACAGCAACATTAGATATTCGGCCTTTTGATCACCCGCGAGGGCGCCGGTTGGTGGACTGCGTGGCGCAGGAGGAGCTGGTATAAGACCGCGGGGCAGCACGAGAGTAACCGCCCACTTCTCACAGCTCCGGAAAGAGACGAGGAAGAGGGTGCCGATGGAGGGGCTCCAGTCCGCCAAGGTTACGGGGCGGCTACTGATGCCAATGGCGGCGGTCCTCGAGTCGAGCCATCCTCTATGAACGACCGGAACGCCTGGAGCGAGGACTAAACGGCTCCCAGCAGCCAGAATCTTCTGGCTATCGTAGGCGTCTAATTACGGCTACTCCAGGCAGGATGAATACTTTGGGCGGCGATAGGATGAGCTTAACCACCTGCCATGGCCAATGCAGCGGCCCCCCTCCGCTTTCTTTTTTTACTTCCACGGTAATGGTACTTATGCCATATAATACCATATGTTGATGCTGTTGAAGCTTCTCGTCTCAAGACTTCTCGGTACTAGGAAGTCATGGCGAGTGATTGTTTGTCGATGGAAAGATGTGAGTCAAGCGTAGCTAAGTCTCTAACTAGGCGCGTTGACAATACTGTTTTGAAGAATATTTTTACGTGCTGCCACCGAAGAGCGCGTAGAGCCACATGAATGATTGAGCGTACTATAACATAGGCGATTCCATCGTAAACCCAAGTATGGTGGCCATGAGGCTTCTTCCGCACCGGACAGTCGTGGTGGACCCTCGGGATACATAAAATCTCCGAGCCAACGCGGAGGGCAGGAGATGGGGTTTGCCAACGGTTCCATCATCAACAAACGGGAGTTGTCTTAGACGAGACGACGGGTTTACGAAAGGGAGCATTTCTTACGTAGGACTTTTCTAAGAAAATCCTACAGAGGACTAACTACATAGTAGGGCGTGTCGTTGGAAAGCGGACATAGGAAGCCGAGGCGGCTATCACCGTATCTTTGGTCCAAGACCAATCACGGCTCTTGGAATCCGATCTAGCCATTCAGAAAAGAGCCGATTTTCTTAGCCTTTTGGTGCGTGCGGCTCCCTATTGTTTGCATATTCTTCCGTACCGGCCGGCTCCTGTACACATTTGCCGCCCCGTACCTTTCTCGAATATCACTTGACTCGGTGAGGATTCCACGATGCCGTCATTTTGAAAGGTGCACCGCGTGTGTGGTCTTTCGGTGAGAGAGATGAGCTGAAAAGGAGAATCGCGCGGATCAAGGGAGATGAACACGTTGATAAAGGCTGGCAGTTGAATGGTGGGGTACCGTATCGGGATTGTGTCGGTCTTAGTATGGCCCTGACTTTTTTTCGCCTTTAGAAAATGCGGCTTTACCGAAGAAAAAAAACACTACTGCTACTACGATTTTTGCTGTAGAATCTTCTTCGATCATGAGGAAACCGTTGAAGCCATTCCGGGAACTGATTCAGGAACGGGTGAACTCTACCATGGAATTTTAGTCAAGTGTGGTAATAGAAGCAATCAAGGCGACCCCGGATCCAAAAAGTCAATGTCGGATGTAGCGTCTCACCATTGTTTGTTTGGCGAGGTACTTTCGAGGTGTAAGCAGGGTGCCTAGGTGCGTGTGTCTCTCCGACTGTTCCCGAGGTGAACCAGGGCCCGAATAATTTTTTTCTTCTCTTCCCACTGGGGCCAAACAAAGGGCGATTAGCGACTTGCATTGGAGCTTTTGCATTGGAGACGGCGGCCGGGTTTAGCACCCAAGCGCTACCGAACAGGCCAAGCGTCCTCTTGTCCTCTGCTACTACGGAGTGCCTACCGACCATAACCCCCGAAAAAAAAGACCTCATTGCTAACCCAGACGATCCGGCATAATTTTTTCCTTCTCATCCACTTGACCTCTCCAAGTCCTCCACCCCCCTCCCTCCCTCAGAGATATACCCTTTACCTCACTTGAGCGCTCAGCTTTTCTCCCGTCTTGCACTCTCTTTCCCCAGACCTCTCCACTCAGTCCTATCTTTTTCCCAAGTAGACTACTCATCAACACCTGTTCAAGATGACTTCCACCGGTTCCAAGAAGCTCGACGGCGTCGTCGAGACCATCAAGGCCAATGAGCCTCAGAAGCTCCAGGGCTTTGCTCTGTACTCTCGTTTCGCCCTTGCCGGTGCCGTCTGCTGCTCCGTCACCCACGGTGGTCTCACCCCCGTCGATGTGTACGTTTTTCTTTTTTTTTCCTGGGTTCTTTTTCTCCATCGCAAATCGTCCTTTGCGGTCGAGGAGCAGACGATGTTCGAAAAGAAAAGAAAAAAGATCGATGTCGATGCCGATCTCTGCGAGGCGGTCGATCGTCGCTATGCTTTTTCGGAACAAGATGCGGATAAACGAACAACATCATTCGCACGAATATCAATTCGAATTCGATAGCTAACATGTCATCAACAGCGTCAAGACCCGTATCCAGCTCGACCCCGCCACCTACAACCGTGGTATGATCGGTGGTTTCCGTCAGGTCATCCAGAACGAGGGTGCCGGTGCTCTTCTCACTGGTATCGGCCCTACCTTCGCCGGTTACTTCCTCCAGGGCGCCTTCAAGTTCGGTGGTTACGAGCTGTTCAAGCAGCAGTGCATCAACCAGCTCGGTTACGAGACTGCCTCCAACAACCGCACTGCCGTCTACCTCGCCTCGTCCGCCGCCGCCGAGTTCTTCGCCGACATTGCTCTGTGCCCCCTCGAGGCCACCCGTATCCGTCTCGTCTCTGAGCCTACCTATGCCTCCGGTCTCATGTCCGGCTTCGGCAAGATGCTGAAGAACGAGGGTGTCGGTGCCTTCTACGCCGGTTTCGGTCCCATTCTCTTCAAGCAGTAAGTTTTTGACTCTCGGCGTGCTGAGGCATATGCGACATGATTGCTAACAAAGGCCCTCAAGGATCCCCTACACCATGGCCAAGTTCGTCGTGTACGAGAAGGCTGCCGAGGCCATCTTCCGCTCGTACCCCAAGGAGAAAATGTCTGCTGGTATGCAGACCACCGCCAACCTTGGCGCCGGTCTCGTTGCCGGTTTCGCCGCCGCCATCGTCTCCCAGCCCGCCGACACCATGCTGTCCAAGATCAACAAGACCAAGGGTGCTCCTGGTGAGGGTACCATGTCCCGTCTCTTCAAGATCGGCAAGGAGCTCGGCCTCCGCGGCTCCTACGGTGGTATCGGTGCCCGTCTCTTCATGGTCGGTACTCTCACCGCTGGTCAGTTCGCCATCTACGGCGACCTGAAGAAGGCTCTGGGTGCTACCGGTGGTGTTGAGATTGCCAAATAAATTTTGTTTGGTTCCCTTGACAGAGAAAAAAAAGACAAGTGAGATACTAAAGGGATAGAGAAAAATGGAGGAATGGTCTGGCCGCTGCCCAAGCGCTGGGCCTTGGTACGGGGCGTTTTCTACTGTTTGGTATGTGGCCAGGACGCCGGGGGTTGCCAAGCTTTTGGCCCTTGGTAATCCAAAAAATATTAGAGTATAAAATATGACGGCGGCTGGAGTATCCCGCTCCGGTTGCTTCGAGGACAAATACCCTCCGGGGTACGAAGCCTACGGGGAGGCACAGCGACTCTTGTTTGCCTGTGTGACTATCATGGGGTGGACTGGGTGCGTCCCCTAGACTGATGGGTGTATAATAGTCGATTTTCCTATGTATCTGAATCATAGACATGATGCTTCTTTGTATATTGGCGAAAATAGCAGTTATTGTACGTGTCGAGTATGCTCTCTACTCTTTGTATCTCAGCTTTACTCCGCCGTAGGCCACAAGTATTGACGAGGTGGAAAACATTGCTTAGCCCTCAACAGCTCTTATACTTGAGTGCGCTGTTGTTGGCGCTACGAGACTCGGCTACTACCTACCCGATAGGACACTCTAACAACTGACCGACAAGTACCCAAAGAAAGCCGAAGAGAAGGGCGATCCAAATGGGAGTGTAATAAATATCGTTCCTTTGGGTTTTCCCCTTTGCTTCGTGAATAGGAGGTTTATTTCAAATTACAAGCTTAGCTAGAGAGTTGCGATTCGACAAGTGACATGAAGCTCCGGCTTTCGTTACACGCGTGCTATCAGGATCAAGAGCCTGGGCTGCAGGGCTCTACATAGAATAGAGTTATTCATATTTTATAAGAGTATTAATGATAAGTTTAATAGCCCAATCTTCTTCTATCCTCTGTCAATTGAAGCGTGAGTTTCTCTACAACGAGGCTGGATGTATTTTCCCCCCCATGGGACTCCAAACGGAGTGTATGGATTATTCCTTGATGCGCGCAGCCTATTCAAAAAACCAGAGGGAACAAATGACGTCGGAATTCGCGGAAGCAATTCCGGTTTCTGCCGGCCAACACCGCCTAAATTATTGGACGAAGGCTGTAATTTTCACAGGTTCGGGTCGACAGCCCACTTTGGTGTACTGTTACTAGAGGAGGCCACACACACACACTCACACACACATTCAGAAACCATGACGAGTTTAACAGATGGCGACATCGACCGCCTCCTGAGAGAGGCCGAGGCTCGCCTCCCATCCAAGCAAGGGGACTCCCGGCCGGACGGAACTGCTGCAGCAGCGGCAGGCAGCTACGTCCCACCCCTCAAAGACGGTGCCGCCGGCGGCGCCAGCGCGCAAACGTCGACGCCCTCTCGCATGACGGAGCCACGCGAGAAGCTGTCCGTCCGCGACGCGCGGCCCAAGGTCGTAAAGGTTCGTCGCATCGCGCCCAATGCCACCTCGTGCCCCTTGCGCATAACACAAAATCAGCGGCTAACAGTTCGACCGGCGAAACGGGGTTTAAAATGTTTACAGAAAAAGGACACGGCCGGAGCGGACTGGTTCCACATGCCTAGGGCCGAGGCGACGGCGGAGCTCAAGAACGAGGCGCAGCTCATCGCGCTGAGGGGCGCGCTGGCGGCGGGGAAGCAGCACTACAAGCAGGGCCACGCGAAGCGCGGGCTGCCGACGTACGCGCACCAGGGCGTGCTGCGCGACGGCGGGAGGGCGGACCCGTCGAGGACCAGTCGGAGGGGCCAGGCCGGCAAGTCGGTGCTCAACGGCGTGCTGGAGTCGGGCGACACCCTCGGGTACCTGAAGAGGAAGTACTCGGATATCCAGGTCGCGAAGCAGAGCGGGGGGAAGGCGTGGTACGCGGACATGACGAAACGAAGATACAAGAGATGAGAAGGGAAATCGAAAAAGGAAAAGGGTATACTAATGGGAAATTGATAATGGGAGTTTTTGTTCTTTTTTTGTTCTTTTTTTCAAAAGGCGCCTTGGAAACAGCCGAATTACGATCATCTACGTGCGCCCAGTATTATTGTCGGTATTTCGTTCACTTTTTTTTCTTTGTGACACAGTTTACAGGTCTCTCGGTTTAGTCGATGCTCTTTCGTATATCGGGTGCAGAGCTCTCTGCCTCTGCAAATGCAACCTTGCGATCGATCTGGGTTCACAATAGGGAAAATATACGGCCTCACCTATTTCGCATATGGAGACTCGACTTTCCCAAGTTCAAAATCATATATATCTCGGCCGGAAAGATTCTACCTTGAGATTGCAGGATACAGTTGATATCAACCAAAGCGCAAAAGAACACTCCCTAGAAGCCAAATTGAAACCCAGGCGCCCGATCCCTCGAGGGATCTCTCCTTCTGCCTCCCCTCAGCATATCTTCAAACGGCCGCATAACCTCCCTCCGGTCTCTCTCAGGAGGCGGCTCCCCCCACCCGTGGGCCCAGAAACCCGCGTCCATACCGCCCCTGAACCCGTCGTCGCTGTCGTTGTCATAGTCATCTCCACTACTCGAGTAGTAACCCCCGCCTCTCCTTCTCGCCGGCCGGCCGGCGTCCCACCCGGTGTGGAGGTCGCAGTAGATGGCTTCGCCGTTGCGGCCGGCCGGCCGCGGGCACTGAGGGTGACTGCAGCCGTGCCGCTCACAGTAGCGGGAGGGCCCGAAGCCGTTCTCGCCCCCGCGTCGGGCTCTCACGCAGTCGCCCTGGATGCACCTGTGGCCGTCACAGTAGTCCGACCCTCGCGATTGTCTCCCTTGGCAGTCTTGCCGGATGCAGGACCCATATCTAGGGCTTCGGTCTGTTGATCTCCTGGTTAGCAAAAGGGGGACTCTTTTCCCGGGGCCCATGATTGCCCGTGATTCTTTGTCGTATCTGAATACTTGCTTCTTGAAGAGCGTGCAACAGCAGCGGAAGAATACTTTACCTCGTCCGGAACCACCCCTATCATTACTGTACCCCCTCCTCCTCCTCCCCCACCACCACACACCAGGTTGGCCGTCATCATCACCGGCAGAGGTGTCCGAAGAGTCGCTACTACCACCGCCGCCACCACCGCCGCCGCCGCGTCTGCCACCCCGGAGGTCACGACCGCACCGGGAGCACCACCTCGAGTTCCTGCCCCCCCTCTCGGTGCACCCCACGTTTCTGCACTTGTGCCTCTCGCACCACCGGCTGGCCCCCGTGCTCCGCTGCCCGCACCCTTCGGCCCCGCACCCGTGCTCGGCGCACACCGTCGCCCCCGCGAACCCCATCATCCTTCTCCCGTCGCACCCCTCGGCCTCGCAGTGGTGCGACCCGCAGTACGGCGACGCCGACCCGCTCGGACGGGTGTACCCCGGCCGGTCGCAGCCCGCGAGCTGGCAGGGCCGGTGCCGCCCGCAGAAGCCCTCCCCCGCGGGCGAGTCCGGCCACGCTCCGGCGCCGACGGCCCCGCTGCCGTCGACGCCCTCGGTGCAGTGCCGCCGCGAGCACGTGTGCTGGTAGCAGTTGGCCAGGCGGGGGACGTGCGCCTGCGCGCAGCCGCGCCGGTGGCACCGGTGCACGCCGCAGAAGCGGAGGTCCTCGCCTCCGGGACCTTCTTCGCGCTGGGACTCGCACCCTTCGGTGAGGCAGAGGTCTGGGGGAGGGGGCGAAGAACCGAGGAGGTCACCGAGTCAGCTACATCTAATCCCGCCGCGCCGGGCTTATGGAGGGAGGAGGCGGGAGAGGGGAGAAAAGAAAGACAAACAAAAAAAGGTATGAAAGTAAAAACGTACGGAGTTGGGAGCAGTATTTCCACCGCCGAGGGTCGTCGTCCCTGACGTTGTGCGCGCACCTGGATCCCCTGATCATGGCCTTGCATGTTATATCTGCGGGGTTTCCAGCCAACGGGCATTCCGTCATGATTAGTATTGTTATCCTTGCCACGGCAACAATAGGGAGGAGGAGGGGAGGAAGAAGAAAATGGAAACAACTCACGGTCCGCGCAGGCCGCGGCCCCCGGAGCCTTGGCCTCCCGGCACGGTATCCCGCCCTCGCCGACGACGCACTGGTGGTACCGGCAGTGCCGCGCCCTGACCATCCGCCCGTCGACGCGGATGCTCGTCGTCGGGTTCTCGCACAGCGTCGAGCCGCGCACGCCGCACTTTGTGCCCTCCGCTCTGCCCCGGTCCGAGTCGGGCGACCTGTCCCTCCCTTCTCGTCGTCGTTGTCGTCGTTGCCGCCCGTGCCGGGGCGGGAACATGTCCGGAAAGGGGGGCGGCATCATGAAGGGGGGTATATTATTCCTGAAACTCATCGTTCTTTTGCTTCCCTCCTTCCCTTTCTTTTATATTTATCTTTCTTCTTCTCCTCCCCCTTTCTCCTTCTCCTTCTGCTTTATGCTTCTTCTTATTCAGCTCGTCTTTTGCTCGTTGATTTGGCGAGTGCTCTCTCTCTCTCTCTCTCTCTCTGTCTCTCTCTCCCTTTCCGATTTTATCGAATACAATATTCTTTCTTCTTTTTCCTTTTTTTTTTTTCAAAAGAAAAAGGAATCGGTATATCGGGAGGGCCTTTCTAGGGGGTTCCCGCTTTGTTTCCCGAGTAGAAGGAACTTGATCTTTTTGTGTAATCTCACTCGTTCTTTTTTTAACGAAGAAAGAAAAAAGTCCCCAAAGTCTTTATAGGAGGGGCGATGGGGGGTAAGCAGTACATATATATATATAGCCCCCCTACTTACACACAGTAACGGCGTACGGTCGCACAGCCATGGAACATGGAACAAGTCCCATCTCTAATAAGCGAGCATACATTCACTTGCAGGTTTTGGGGAGGAGGGAGGAGAAAAAAGGACTAAATCCTCCTCGAGGCGAAAGAAAGGGGGGTAGGGGGGGGGGGTTGTCCTATGTTGTGCGATGGATTGAATGAATAGTCTACTTCGACAACCTGTAGATCCCGTCCGCCTCGAAACGAAAAACCACATGGCCTCGCCTCGCCTCGCCTCGTTTTATCCACACCGATAGATGCCAGAGTCCAGAACTAGAAAGAAGGGCGACTTTTTCTTGGGGGGTGTATGTGAAACGTCGGTGAACCCTTCGTACCGACAAAAACGCATCGTGACTCAACACAACAGGCGACACAGCAGAGGGGGGGACCAAGTCCCACGCGCGTGCACGGCAACCCAAATAGAAACGGACAACACACAATGTAGTAGTAAGCAAGTAGTAGTTCCAATTCATCCTCTCTCTCTCTCTCTCTCTCTCTCTCTGTCTGTCTGTCTGTCTGTCTGTCTCTCTTTCTGTCTCTCTCCTCTCTCTATTCATGCTATAATCAAAACCTCTCCCCCCAACTCCTCCCCTTTCTTTTTGATGGAAAGGGAAAAAAACAGTAACCACAATGTAAATGATAATAAATAATAATAACCCTATTTTTGTTTCGCCATAGCTCCTGTTTTGTTACACCCATGGTATCTCTTTGCTTTTTTGATGAAGAAAAAAAAAGTTTACTCCTGAACCCTTTTTTTTACGTATAGACCAACCAACCAGCCCCTACCAAATTCCAGCCTCATTTTCTTATTTTCTTTTTCGCTTTTCGCTTTTCAAACAGAGAAAAACGTGTCCGCTGTCGAATAAGCCTAGTCCATATTGTTCTTCTCTTTCTTTCTTTTTTTTTATTAAAAAAAACGGTCGCTTCTGGCTTGTGAACGTTGCTGCATTCTTGTCCGACGCGGGAAGAAAGAAACAGCCGACTGGCCTCCCAACGCTCGCGCGAGCCAACGAGGCCTCGTATCCAATCGATTTTTGCCAAACTTCTCTTCATGCCGGGTTCGCCCTCGAAAACTCCCTGGGGCAGGCAACCTGCTTGCTTTGCAGCACACACAACCGTCGGAATTTCGTGTGACGTAACTCGTTGTGTTGCGCTCCGCCCGCTTCATGCTTCGCCCGAAGCTTCCACCTTTACAGCCTGCTCCGCCGTGTGCTCCGCAATGGCAGCCTGCAGGCCTCGGAGGATCTCAGCGTCGGCAGCGTTCTCGTCTTGCACGGTGCCCGGCAGGACAGGTGAGTTCGCCTCCATCTTTGGCGCGGGGTACGAAGACCCGGCCGTTTTCATCCCTGTGCTAGGGTGGCTCATTGCCATGGACGCAGCGGTGTTTTGGGTGAAGAAGTGGTTCTGGGGCTGTGTGAAAGGCGATGGCTGGGGTGGTGTAGCCGCCGGCGTCATCGTGGGAGTCGAGGCAGGCAGCTGAATGGTAGGAGTTCGTGGAGCGTTAGATGGTTGTGATACTTGCTGCGTTGGCGTGTGCTGCGTTTCAAGGCGAGGCAGATGGGGTGGCATCCGCGTCTGCTGCTGCTGAGGCATTGCGTGCAACATCTGCTGCGCAGTCGTGGGTCGGTTTGACGGCTGCACCGACCCGTTGGCTTGCGCCTGGGCTGCAGCCTGCGCAGGTGTTACTACACCCGCACCGACAGCAGCCGACGGGCTGCCCGACGCTCGGTTTTGTGGTGGGTGCTGCAGGCCGCCTGCCAGCGTCATTATCCCCTGAACTCTTGCCTGCTCCTCCTCTGAGTTGATACGCGCCCGCTCCTCGGCTTCCTTGCGGGCGGCTTGCCCAGGTGCTCGGGTTTTTAGCTCTCCGGTGACTGCGTGAAGGTAGAAAGGCATTTCAGAGTTGGTCTTCAGAAAAAACAACTTCAGGTTGCGAGCCTTGTCTTTGAGCTGCACCTGGCTGCGATCTCTGAGGACGTCAGATATTGTACCGTTTATACCAAAAAGCGTCAAAATTTGGCTCCAATGAGGTCCCTTAACCATGTCGAGGCCTGCCATCAATGCTTTCTCTTCCTCTTGAGACCATGGCCGTCTCGTTGATGTGACTCCTTCCCTCCTGGCATGTGTGGTGTTTTTCGAGAGAGCGGCCTGGCGGGCGCGATCATAAAGTGTCGCCGTGGGCACTGATTGGTGAGGAGGTAAATCGCCCCCGGTTTGCTCCCCCGAGTGGGCCTGTTGGCTCTGTAGTGTTTGTGCAAAAGCATAGTAAGAGGCCTGTGTGTTGTTTTGCTGTAGGCTGTTGAGATGCGCCGTCATACTCTCAGCTGCTCCTGTCAGCATGTCAATCTTTGATTGGTACCCGCCAACACCAACTTACTTGTACTGGGAGGCACCGTCGGTTGATAGGGTGTGGGTGTTAGGCTATTTAGTGTGGTTCGAACGTAGTTGTCTGTGCTCTCTGCTACTAGAGCGGACAGAGATTCGTAGTCGTTGGCCGCAAACCCATTGACTGGAGCCGGCGGGTTCGTCGTCTGCGTGGCGCTGCTGGGCACTTCGACGCTCTCGACCTTGACATCGGTGGTGACTGGTTCCCCGTCCCCGACGTTGGCGAGAACATTATTGACCAACGAATCTAGATCACTCTCTCCGAAAAGGATACTCTCTGCTGTTGGCTCAGGACTCTCGGGGACTGAAATCTCGGATATATACACTCCCAACCTCTCGGTTAAGTCGGGCATTATGGAAAGGTGACGTCGGGAAAAGAGCACAAAGCGCTGGAGAGAGCGCCTAACAGAGTACAGCGTGGTAATAGTGGCTGTAGATTGTCAGATGCGGTTTCTGGTCACGTAATAATTGATACTCACCAATATCATCAGCGCCCACGGACGCCTTGAGCTCGTCAGCCCTTCGTTGCATCAAGGCTGTTGAGTCGGCCTGCGACGTGTTGAAGGCGGATTCGATAATCTCTATGGATGAATTCTCAGGCTCCTTGGCCAGTAATGAGTCCAAAACCCCCTGGGTCTGCATCTCAACGTAAAGATCCACTGCTACGGTGGTAGAGTCAGGGAGCTCCTGAACGAGAGCATCTATGTGGGAATCCAGAGCAGGTGGCGTCTGCCCCTTTATAGCCCAGACGCTTAGCTGGGCGAGCTTTGCTACGGTCAAAATCTTGGACGCATCAGGATCCAGCAAATTAGACGAGTCACAAAAGGAGCCATCTGCGTTGGAGTAGAGAGCTGCAATGCCCTCGTATGCACAGCTTAGGCCGTCAAACCGCTGACGACATTCTGATTTTGGCTCATCCAGCACCTCGTCTGAGCCGAGTGTCTCTAGTATCAACATTGACTGCGAGGTTTGGTTAGCGTTGGTGCCCCAGGGAGGGGTTTCTAGAAACTCAATCAGGACTAACAAGATTTCCTAATGATGGTAAACTCGTGTTTTTGACATAATTACTGGGATCGGCCAAGAAGCTCAACTCCGCCAGGTGGGCTGTCCCCTTTAGCGCCGGGACAGACTCAGTCTGAGCTGGAGTGTCCTCCATCATGGCTTCGGCAACATGCGCTCCACCGTTTGTACCATCGTGATCGCCATACCCGTTCGAGTCTTCGAGGGCACTCTTCACCCAGTCATCAATGGCACCTAATTCGAAAGGTTCGTCGGCGGCAGCTCTTTGGGGCTGGTTTTCTTGCGATTGCGTCTCATGGGAATTCCCATTTGTATTGGCGCTGTGCGCGGCCTGTGTCAGGGCCTCCAGTTCATCCAGTAGCCCCGACTGCCGGAGAAGCTCTTCGGAAGCGGCCTGTGCAGCGGCAGTCTCATCGTCGTTGCTTGTCTGGTGCATGGCTTCCGCTTGTGGCACACTGGTGTCGTGGTGTGGTTCGGGTCGAGAATCGCCTCTCAATCGCTTAGGGTCGGGACCGTCTTCTCCGCCATCTTCCTCCTCACGTTGTCGTTTGGGTGGACTCCCTGGCGCATCAGGCTTTGACAAATCGCCAAGTTGGCTGTGATCTGCCCGCATGTTAGACTTTCAAGTTCAGCAAATAGGCATGCACGTGTCCCGAGTGATCCATAAGCGCGAACCCGTCCCGCCATGCTTTCTGCAACGAAAATGTGACGTTTTTAATCCACAATGGGAGCGACAGAAAATCCTGCAGCTGGGTCGACGCGATTAGAAAAAATCAGCGCCCATCGCGATTGTGAGTGCAGACAAGCTTCCGCGGCAAAGCCACCCGTCCCATGAGATGCAACCGCCTCGGAAAAACGATATGAAAACACTAACCTGTCGAGGTTTCCTGTGCATTGGCTGAAGTGGCCTCGGCGGTAGCAGGTTCAGCCATCGCGCCAAAGGCTTCGAGGATATCGGAGAGGACGATGGAGGAGTCGCATTGGTCTGAGAAAAGGGCCTGGAGTAGAAGGTCGGATTCGCTATTATCCTCTGGCTCAAAGTCGTCGTCTTCGAATTCGAATGAAAGCAGCTGATCGTGCTGTTGCTCCTCGTCGCCGCCCGCGATGGCGATGCTGCTGCTGCGGCAAGCGGGATGTTGGGGTCCTCGGACAAAAATTTGCTGACTCATGATGACCCGCTGCCCTTATATCCTGCCCCGACCGTCTCCGTTGGTGCAGATACACAATAGCCACACGAAATTTTATGTCGGCCCCAAATTTCAAAAAAGCCGTTTTTATAATAATATTCCGAATGCAGGGGTGAATGGTTGCATCCCAAAAAAAAAAAAACCAGTTTCTTGATATCAGCAAGAAACAATACACTTTCTGGAATACCAATCGGGTTGGCCAATTCCGTTATTTTCCTTCTTCAAACAATAAAAGTTGTCCTTGGTGATATCTTTTTTTTTTCGACGTAGGAAAAAAAAACCCCCTTTCGGATTGGTGAGAACTGTAGAAACAGATGGGGGGTTTAAGGATCACAACAGAAAGCTTGTGAACGCAATGTTTCAAAGGAAGAGGGGGGTTCGGATGAAGTAGGTAGGAGGGGTCAGTAGAAGAGAGGGGAAATAAAAAAAATTTAACTCTTTTTTTTTTTTTTTCAACCTGGACAGATCAGATGCATGAACAGATCTTTCAACAGAAACAGCAGCATTAACTTACATTGGCGCTTCCCAGTAACTCCTTGTGGCGTTTCCTCTGGTCAAGTTTTTATTTACTCGAACTCTGATTTGCTCAACCAAAGCAGGACTTCCTCCATCTGGTAGAGCCTCCTGGTGTAAGTGCCTCAACTCCACTAGCCACCCCTCGTGGGAAAAGCAACACTTGGGCCAAATACGGGCCAGAAAGAATTTTCCTCTCTCTGGGTTATCCTCCTCTTCTGAGTAGCAGAAGATCCAACCGTTGTACAACCGTTTGCAGAGCCAATTGTAGAGCCAATTAAAGATTGTAGTAGACAAAATTTCAAATTTTTGTAGGGAGATGTCAGAAGTGAAAACACAATCTGCCTGGTATCGCCTTCTTCCTCTGTATTTATTCACTCTTTTGATAAAGGAGGAAAGAGCCCACTATCGATTACTTGCCTTTGATATCAACGAGGTGACATCACCGTGACATGGACATTTCACAAGGCAAGAAGACTGAGCTCGATATATCTTCCGGTGAGGACTACCATCAGTAGTAGTACTATAGTAGTAGTAGTATTTTGAGATCGGAATCTCGCAAACCAATGATTCGAATCCCATAGCTGAAGCATACACCCTTATCACGCTCCTAGAAGAATCAACAATACTCCCCTAATATAAAACATCCTACACATCAGCTCATACCGACCGCCCCTTCAATATAATCAAGTACCCTTCCCAAATTCCCCAAGAAGATAAAAAACAACGGCAACACTCATCCACGGTGGTCCAACAGAATCAATGCCCGTCCCATACGCGGACGCCCTGGGGAGCCGCCTCCCACATGTACCCCAAGACCGTCCGCAACATCAGCATGGCCGTCCTCTGCGTCTCCCTCCTGGCAATCTGCGTCCTGGCGGTCGTCTTCATCGCCCACGCCCACACTACGCTGTCCTAGACCGGCTCGCAGGCCGCGGACGACGTGGATGATGAACGGCTCCGCCAGGCATACCTCCAGCACCGCCGTCTGACCGGTACCCCGGGAAACAGCGGGGATTACGAGAGCATAGCGGCTTGTAACATGTCTGTATCGAACTGCTCCACCCTCTTGGATCAGGTTAGTTTGTGATTCAAACTTTTGGGACCCTGGATCTGATCTTTGAGCAGCTAATGTGCTGCCCTGCCAACACCACGTGTGTCAGCAGCTCATTTTCTCTGAGTAAAATCTCATGCTGTCCTCACGGAGCGATCTGTGTGGCCACGCTTTTACAGCCCCCTTCGTGTCCTTTCAACGCCACACACTGTGACGAAGTTTATGGTGGCGGGTGTTGCCCTGAGGATACAGAATGCTCTCTCGACGGGTGTCTACGCACGTTGAACGCCGCCACGCGACTAGGCGGCTGGGACGTCTTGGAGAGTATCATGGAAACTGCTACAGGTACAATCACTGCGGCCCTCGTAACCCAGACTGAGGTTAAGATGGGTGAAGTGGCTCAGAAATTTGTCTTTAAAGAAACCGCATCAAGCATGCAGCCTGTATCTCTGACCCTAGGATTTTCAGTTCTCATGTCTATTTTATTTCACTGGTCAAGGTTCTGAAAAAGACTGCACAACCTAATTAGATAAACTTGGAGCTCGATATCATGGTCGTGCTACCAATGCACTATCTCTGTGGCCTAAGTAGAACAATCAATATCAATCCTGCAACCATTGTCCCCGACTGCGTAGCATCATGTAATTTACAATGTGTAATATCTTATCATGCGTTGCCCTCTTCATAATTCCGTAAAAATCAGTAAACGAGAAAACAAAGGCCCAACAAAGATCGCAGGGCATCGCGATAAAACGAGAAATATGGGGATATGAATAAAGCCCATTAGTGTGTCCATATCAAAGACCCTTTACGAGGCTCACAGCAATAGCACAGCTGAGAAGTATTGCCAAGGTGGATGCAGATAGATTTGGAGCAACGCTTTGAGCACCGTCGTCTGTCTCAGTAGGCTCGGCGGACAAAGAGGAAGAAGGGTCCTCGCTTGCAGTCACCGAGCCGGTGGCCTTGGAATCGTCCGTGATAATGGCAGTAGGCGAGGAAGTGGCAGCGTCCGTAGTAGCGTCCGCGGTAGCATGCGTGGTAGCATGCGTGGTAGCATCTGTTCCAATACCAGTGGTAGTATCCGTCGCCTTTCCGTCAACGACGCTCTTCTCGAAGCCACCTTCGATTTCTTCATCAATCTTGGGTAGGACAACGTTTCCGTCAACCTCCCACCAACCGCCTTGAGTTGAGCTGGGGCATGGCCGAGTGGAGACATGGTCGGGGCTATAATCAGCTTTTTTTACGCCAGTTGGCTTGATGGAGGCCCATTTGGTCTTGAGGTTCCCAAAATCCGGCTGACGAGGAGTCGGAGTACCTTTTCGGATCCAGTCGTCGTAGACAGTACCATCATCCTGAGTGGGATCATTGACTGGGTCGCCGTAGGAAATTAGGCCGTAGTTATTTTGTTCTTGGATCCATTCATAGATGATGGCGCCACTCCAGTCGTTGACCATCTCTTCGCCAAAGATGGCATCTTGATCCTCCCAGACACGCGGCCCAGGGATAATGCATCCCGTCTCGGTAAAGAAGATGGGGACCGGAAAGTCCTTTGCGAATTCCTCGAGTTGGTTGTAGGTCGAGTGTTCGTATGTGCTAGGATCGCACCAAGAATAAGAGTTGATGCCGAAAAAGTCAATAATCTCAGAAGAGTTACCGCCGCAGGTAAGATAGTCTTGGAGCATGGGTCTGAGCTCTTTGATATCAGCCGCTGAATATCCTACCGGAATATTGCGGTAGCCCTTCTCCTTGCGATATGCCTTCAAGTCGCGAGCTGCAGCCTTCAGGAATGGCGCACCAAAGGACTCTTCTTTCTGGTACACATTCTCGTTGCCTACAAAGAAGGCAAGTGTATTGTCATAACTGGCAAAGGCATCCATGACCTTGCAAAACCTCTCGTACTGCCTCTGACTCCAGCGTCGCTGACCCTACGGCATTGTTAACCATGTGCACAAGAGTATAAAGTACTCTACTTACTGGAGTGATGTAGGTGTCGAAGGTGTCCATGTCAATAAGGGCGTAGATGCCAGCGTCTGCGAAGGTCTTCATGCAGCCATCGTGGTCTGCACTTTCGTCTACGTGATAGACCCTGATAGCATTCGCTCCAAGGTCCTTCATCAGTTCAACATCCCGCTTGCACTGCTCGGTGTCGATAAGGGGGTCATCCGGGAGGAGCTGATACGAAACACCTAAGGAGCAGATCATCAGTTACCTCCTAGCTCCAAATGACAAAAGGGGTGGTGGTTACCTTTCAGGAAGAACTGCGTGCCATCCTTGTTGAAGAACTTGCTGCCCACTACCTCGATGGGATCAATAGCAGAAATGGTCGTGGAGAGCCCAATGAGGGCCACTGCAAGGGAAGAGTAGCCCATGTTAAAGAATTTCAATCGATCCTTGGTCGCTGGCCAGCGTCGAGTGTCTCACAAAGCTGAATCGTCACAAACGAAATCAAAACCCGAATCCTTCCAAGGAAACTTGGTAAGTAGCAAAGTATGATGGCCAAAGAACGAGCCAAAAAAGAAAGAAGAAAAGAGAGAGCTATGTGATTCACACGACCAAGGAGAGCAGCCAAATCGGCTCAATATGAGTTCCAAACGAGAGAAAGGTCCAAAACAACCGGTCGGTCGGGATGAAGAGGAGGTGAAGAAAGGGAACCAAAAGTGTGAGGAGAAGAAGAAGAAGAAGGAAAAGAAAAAGGGAAAAGGACAAAGAAAGAGTGCGGAATAAAAGCGGTGGAGAGAAGCCATGGAGGACATGAGTCCAGGTACGACGCGAAGTGAGCAGGTGCTTACAGCTGCTGGCTGCCGCTGGCTGTTGGAGGAGACGTCCATCTTTTCCACAGCAAGAAGTTTCCCTCGCTGCTTCCAAGGTGCTGCCTCCCAAACCTCCATGTTTCCCCTCGTTATGTTTGCCACGGCGAGTGTGACTCCTTCCGTACCTTGATAGTGCATAATTGACGCAGGTACAGTGCGTTGTCTATGGTCCACGGGTGTTTCCAATCTGCATCGAGTAAAGATGCGGACGTGGTACCAAGTCCCAATTCCGCCTGTTTGCCTTCCGCAAGGAGCTATTGTTAATTCTCATGGTGCTACCGATAAGACTGCGATCCATGTGTTGGAACCATCACGAGGCACTCATGTCGCACTTCAACGGGGGACTGCAAGTTATTTGTTGAACAACATGCAGGTTACTCAAGTGAAAACGGTATGTGGTACCCATTCAAATTACTCAGTCTTGGCATATATCGTAAATAGGGTGCAATACCCCGGCAGCGGGTTCTGTTTATTTCAAACAATGAATACAGTATAGTCTCTCGTTGTACTTTTATCCCTTTACGCCCGTTACTTAACCCACCTGTCCGCTATACAGGAGATAAGTAAACCCAGAAATTGTCCAACAACGCCAGTATCCCAATCTTAGTCGAGTCATATAAGTACAGAAATTATTCGTGGCGGCTCCGAGGGCGGCAAACGTACTTGCAGCGGCAACATCCGCGCCTTGTACAAAGACGCCGTACATTGAAGCACAGCTCTTGAAAATACGACACTGCAGTCACCCTTACCCAGAAGGGGCCGCGGCATACAAGGTCCGTTGGCCATCGGGAGGTTGGCGTCGAAACTCGGCTAGGCCAGGTATAAACCTAGCACCTGGGTGTGTTATCTCCGCCGAATGTTCGCTGCTACCCGTTGTTATACTACTGTCGCGACTGAACTGGGAGACTCCACTGCTGCTGTTTGTCCTCTGGTGCAACAAAGGCGGCAAATTCATATCCTGTGGCGGCATGTCCTGCATCTGCGGACGATTAAATGTGAACTGCGCGTGAGGCGAAACCCCTTGAATATGTGTCTGTTCAAGTTGGTTCGACAAGTCCGAGGTAGAATGGTGAGCACAGTGAGGGTCTTCAACGCCACAGTGGCCAACCACAATGGAGTATATCCGTTCCTGGACCTCATAGGCAAAGGGACGCTCCCACGGATGTGTGGCTAACATTTCGGCCACCACATGGAGCATCGGGGCAAACCCCCGAAAGACATTGCCGCCGTCGGTAGCCGATATCTTCTTGGAAGCCTCCTTGGCTAATTCGGACATCCAATTTTCCACCTGACCGAGGTGACGATGAAACGAGGTATCCAGAACTGCACCACCACGTCCGCCAGTTTTGTGTTTGATGGATCGGTAATTAGCGAATTTGCTCGACGACCGCTTCACTAAGAAACTGAGCAACTCCAATATGATACACCCCAGAGAAAATATGTCGCCTTGCTGGTTACTCTGTTGTATATACATGGCATGTGATGCCGTTGCCGGGTCGCAATTC
The DNA here is from genome assembly GCA_026184415.1 of Trichothecium roseum. Lineage (NCBI taxonomy): Eukaryota > Fungi > Ascomycota > Sordariomycetes > Hypocreales > Trichothecium > Trichothecium roseum. The sequence continues at coordinate 4,096,650 of CM047942.1, read as the reverse complement.
GGTGCCACTTGATCAGGAGAAACCGACAAGGAAGCAACAATAGCTTTTGTTGTTAGCGGGTTGCCAATGCCGTGACGTTGAATACCCTGCTCGGGCGCAGCATAGTCATACCACTCGCGGTCAAACGTCGTTTTCTCGTGCGCATTCGACACCTCTGGAGTGAGTCCCGTAGGGTCCGCAAGGACAAGATGATTCCGATGCGTAAAGAGAATCGCCGACGGCTTGATGTGAAAGTGCGCTCGGTCTTGGCTGTGAAGAAAGCAGACTGTGTCGACAAGACATAGAATCCAGTTGATGACAGTCTCCCTTCTCTCCTTCTTTGGTAGGCTCTTGAATGACGAAGGTGCATTGGATAGAAATGACTTGAGGTTGAAGTCGCTGACTGGGGTTAAGAGAATGTAGCCGAAGCCCTGGTGCGTATATGAGCCCCAGTAAGAGACTATATGTTCGTTGTCAACCAAGCTGACGGCGACCACCAGTTCAAGGAACTCCTGCACCGGCACAAGGCCGGGCAGATTCCCTAGAGGATACTTGCGACGATTGAAGACTTGGCCCGGGGCGTTGGGTAGCTTGACCTTCTCTACGAGGTGGCTTCTCGTAGGGAGATGGGTAGAGCGATCGGCAGATTCAACGGGCACAATATCTGAGTCGTCATAATTGTGGTGTTCCCCTCGCTCTATGAGTTTGATGGCATACTGGCGCTGTTGCACTTCAAACTTGCGCTCAATATGATTGTCTTTGGGATGTACCAATCGCAGGCGCGCAATGGCCTCTGTGCTCAAGGGCAACTGGCCATCGTCCCAACCCTCGTCGAGAAGACGGAAAACCTGATTGGTGGCACCGATATCGAAAAGAATGAGAAAGAGTCGTTTAGCCCGAGTTTCGATACACTCCCAATAACATCTCCTTGGCGAAGCAGCACCCTGAAAGGGGTATATCTGATGGTCCAGCTTGGGGGCATCCTCCGCGGAAAGATGGTTAGTGACGAACTGACGGGTGACGGTGGCGTCAACCCGTGACTTTAGCCACCAATTGGTCATGATGAAATACCAGACACAACTCAAGACCAGTTGGTGATTAGGGGCATCTTATTGGCCCTCTATACCAGGGCAGGCGTTGAGTTGGAGAGTGATGCGATAAGGTGTGATAAGGTGCTGCTGGGGCATGCCAGCTTCGGATGGGCTGCAATCCGGGGCTCAAGCCAGGTCAGGAAAGGCGGTGCTATAAATCGAGGCGATACCGATATCGCAATTATGTGTGTTGTGATGGCAAAGCGTCTCTCGAGGGACGAGCATCGATGAGAGACGCGTAGATATTGGAACGACAAGAGTCAGGTCAAGGAGGGAAATGGACAGAGCTGCGTCGTACTGGTACCCCAGATATGTCATGGCTCGCGACATGGGGTATTTGAGCTGGGGAAGGGGGTTAATGAAGAAAGATTGATTTGGGGGGGGGGGGGTGTTTATCTAGGGGTGTTCGAGAGAGGAAGAGTTCGCGGCGGCACGGGCTGGTGTCCGCTTTGCTCTGATGAATTTGCGGATTTGCTTAGTTCGGGGTATCAAGGTCTCTACGGAGTACTGCTAGTAGGTCTCTAAAGGTACGGAGTACGGAGTGCTACTACTACTACCAAGGTCGCTGCGTATACCTACCTCCGCCTACCTTAGGTGATTAGGTCTCGCTTTAGGGGTTACCTATTGGGTCATTTGGGTCGCTCAGATCCCTGAGCGCGCTGTGATTGGCGGAGACGAGCTGATGGGTGGGTCACTGATAAGGACTCGACAGCTGCATCTAGAAAAGTTGGGGGAGGAGACACCGCCGTCAGGCCATGTTCCACAGACTAAAAAGCTTACTACCGATTACAGTGCCTAAGTACCATAGCTACTAAGGTAGCAGCACCTTCTCTACATCATCACCGGTGTGTGTCTTGGGAAATTCAAGCAACAGAGCTGAAGCGAAGCGAGACAGAAGCAACCTTGGAACTTGCCCAAGGATGGAAAAGACAAAAGGGAAGAAAAAACTTAGCATTACATTAGCGAGTAGTAGCGGCGTCACATCGCTGCCCGCTCGTAACCTCAATGTGCATGTTTGGTCCGCCGCGCTGTCACGCAAGCCACCTACTACATCATCTACTGATGAGTACTCCGTAGGTAGCACATCCATCCATCTCCGCCATTAAAAACCCCCGAAAAAAGAAGGAAAAGGGCAAAACGCAAAACTCTAGGCCGATGCATGGCTCCAGGGTTCTTTACCCAAGGTCCCATCTTGCGGGCGGCCAGCAACCATTGGAAAAAGAAAAGAAAAAAACACCTGACTCTTCTTGTTCTCGCCGGACATCTCTCCGCGAAGAGGGGAGGGGGGTGTGGTTGGTAGTGATGAAAGGGTGAGCGACCCAAGAAAAGCGTTCGAATCATTGGGTTTTCGTCTTGGAAGAAAAGCAACTGATCCTATCACCATCTCTCGGCGGTCGCAAACCCCCCCGCTCAAAGATCCTTCTTAAAGCAAGAAATGTGATGAAAACGGCCTGAAAACAATGAAAAACGGGCGCTCGTGCGGCACGCGAGCGCCCGCAGAGCTGCACAATCCGCAATCCGGCTTTTCGTCTTCTCCCCATTCCCCCCCTTGTTGACCGGGCGGGCGCAAAGGATCGAAAAGACACAAAAAAGCACCTGACCGGGAAGCTGGTTGGTCGCGCATTGATTATGTAGAGGTATTATGTTTCCCTTTTTGTTGCTCGAATCGAAGGGGAATATCGACACGCATGCCCGTACAAACAATGTCCGATAACACCCCTCCTTCTCCTCTTCCTCCTCCGTCGCCGCCGCCGCCCGCTTGTTGGTGGCCCGACCCAGTGGGAAAGGAAGTTCCCGTCGCTTGTTGCACCGACAGAGAGGATGTGCTGGGTTTCCCGCACTAGAGAAAGAAAGAAAAAACTTCCAGAATCGATGCTAGTGTCCCCCGAGGCAAAAGTTTTTGGCGTGCGAGCCATGACAAGCCCCTCCCCCCCTCTCCCTTCCCTTCCCCTCCACTCCCTCCACTCCCCTCCGTGGCGAGCCGTCAGAGCGTCCTTGACCGAAGCACGTAAAGGGAAAAGAAAGGAAATAAGAAGAGACAAAAAAAAATCAGGACCCTTTTTCTCGGCAGTATGGAGCACACGCACGCACGCACCCGAGTCGTGTTCCCACTAATAAACTACGTGCTTTCCCGCAAACTACGGAGCGCCTGAGCCAAAGTAACGTCTTGCGATATGGGTTAACGAATGGTTTCCGTGGAATCGATCGAGGGAGAAGCAAATCGGTGCGGGTGAGTTAGTTGGCTCCCCGGGATGCATACATACATACATAGTACACATGCGGTGATGTCAAGGTTGAGAAAGCTTCTTCTCAGCTCAACATTGTACTCCATCATATCTCTAAATAACCACTGCTAAATTAGTTTAGTAGTATGGTACCGTGCGGAGTGCACAGGCAGTGCAATGGAGAGGCGACTCTCATCAATACTACGGAGTGCCACATACGGAATACATTACCATAGAAGAAAGCAAGGAAGGGCCTTGGCATGCCTGGAACTGAGACGAAATTGCCGCTTGTTTACACGAACCTCTTCCCAAGGCGCTGGATAGACCCTGGCAACTAGTTACTGAAATTTCGTTGCCAACGTACGTAGTGCTGTAGTAGCAATAGGTATATCTCTCCATCCTTCTCAAGCTACAGTCATCACATCCACCTGTTTCCACCTGCTGCTACTACTAGGTACGCAACATGTCCTAGTATCTCATCACAGCGTCAAAGCCCCTTGAGGTTATCGGCAAGTTCCCTCCTCCCCTCCCCGCTCCTCTGCCCCTCGATTCACCCATCCATCTATCCATTGCCACCCCCACACGCTGGTTAACCCCACTTCCCTAATAATGAATCTCTGTCGTCAAGTCTTCTAGAGCGTATGATGAAATCTAATTACAAGTCCCTTTTCGTAACAGGGACGCAAGCATGGACAGATCTCATAACTAGTCCATGGCCGAGCGAAGACGATGTGTAGGTGTCAGTCACCACCACACACCACAAAGAGACAACAAGCATTGCATGATAGGGGAGGGGGTTTGCTGGGGTCGAGACGTTTAGAACCCTCCATGCCCTACATAGTATACAGGACCTGACATGTCGCAGAATATGATATCGATGTAATTACTGAGACACCATCTACACATCATGACTCGTAACTCGTCTATCTACACGTTTCCGGCAACGATCCCCGAGCTCGCGCCCCCTAATGGGAATATCGCATACTCTGATATATAACGCGCAGCGCGTTCCTTTTAAACGCAGGGCCCGAGTCAGGGACAGACATGAAAACGCCTTTCCGTTCGGATTATAGACAACGCCCAGAATCACCACTCTCTTTCACAGGGACCAATGCACATTGTTTACGTGTTGGCGATTCCCCCTTGATGGCGTAATTATACATTACTAGCATTCGTTATAGATAGTAGTAGTAGTAGTAGTAGCTAGCTCGGCAGGACGTCCAGCGCCCTCATTCTCCCTTGTTCGCCCTCGACCCCTCCCTCCCGACAAACGACCGCATCCCCGAGTCTACGCCGGCGACCCTCCTGGCGAGGAGCTGCAGGCTGCAAGGCAGCACGTCGTACCAGCCAACGCACCTGGCGTACAGCGGCATGGCCACGCTGGCGCCCAGACCGCCGTCTACCGCGGCCACCACCTCCTTGCAGACGTCGACGGGCTCGACCACGGGGGCGAGGAAGCCGTTGGGCGTCTGCACCCCGTAGAACAGGGGCGTGCTCAGCTGGCCCGGCGTGACGAGCACCATGCGCACGGCCGGGTGCGTGGCCCGCAGCTCCGCCGCCAGGGATCGGTGCATCGCCGTCAGGCCGGCCTTGGCCGCCGCGTAGTCCGTCAGCTGCGCCGCGCCGAGGTTGCCGATCACGGAGGATATGGTGACGACGGTGCCGCCGCGCGGGGAGCTGGTGATGGAGGGCAGGAAGGCCTTGAGCGTGTAGAAAGGCGCCAGCAGATTCGTATGAAGCGACTTGTCTATCTCGTCTACGGAGAGATCCAAGAGAGATTTGCCAATCACAACGGCAGCGTTGTTGATGAGGACCGTCGGGGGGCCGAGCTATGTTCTCTCCTGTCAGCTGATAACTCTCTTCCTTCCGCCCAGACGAAAAGTCTGAAAAAAAGGACGGGGGGGGTTTTTTTTGGAGGGGGGGAGGACTCACCTCCTTCTCGATCTGAGCAGCGACCTTTGCGACCTGGTCCTTGTCCCCCACGTCGCACTTGTAGTACGTGACGCCCCTCGCCTCGCCATTCTCCATCTCCCGCACGTCCAGGACGGCGACGCTGGCGCCCCTCATCCCGTACACCTCGGCGATGAGCAAGCCCAGCCCGCTCGCGCCGCCCGTGACGACGATGACCTCCTCGTCGAGGTCCACCTCGCGCGGCGACCCGTGCGCCAGCCTGCGGTCCGCCGCGGCCAGGGCCCACAGGGTCGAGATGAGAATCGCCCAGGCTATGGCGCCCACCATCGGCGGCGCTTCCCACTTGACCACACGCGCGCGCAGGCAGAGGGGTATCAGCCAGCAGATGAAGGGGTGGAACACGGTGATGTTGGCGACCTTGAGAAGGAGGTCTATGGACATGGGCGCGAACCAAGACTCGCGCTGGGGCGGCTTGGGGTATGCTGTTGGTGATGCCATGGTGATGGTGACGGGAGGGGGGGGGTTGCGTGGCTCGTTGTCTTGAGACACAGAAAAATTAATTATTATGACGATGCGAAATAAGGCACGGAGTAAGGAAAGCGGTTCAGCGAGAGGCCAACAGAACAACAACCCCTTATGAAATTCACGAGAAAGTGGAAGAGATTCGAGAACTATAACAATGAAAGACACAGGAAAATCCGGGTTAAGTATTTGAAAATGGTTAAGCACCTGAGTTGATGCAATCGTCGCGAAAACCACCCCTCCCCCCTCCTCCCCTTTCGTCTAAAGTTCGCGCGGGGGCGGCAATTGGCCCAATACGGAGACGCAAAACGTGGGATACGGGTCGGCTCCTGTACTCCTGGTTTCCAATCCCCGGCTGGCACCCCGATTTTGCGGCACCACCGCCACTCCGAAACGTTTCCTCGGCCTACCCTAGCAGCCTCGCAATACATAGCACTGCAGGAGGCTCTCTTGGCATCTTTACTCCCAAATCTCATCATCTCATCTTATTAGTTTTTGTTTTTTAATGAAAAAATTAAGAATGCATCTGTTCATGATCCGTACCATGAACATGATGTGGGATTATGTTGGCATGAGATGGTCCGTTGCTATGTAGATAAAAGGACAAAATGCTAATACTATCTGTACAGTCGTCTCCTATACTAGCTGCATCACCCTTTTCTCGGTAACATCGCTAGTATCACTGGCCAAAGTCGCTACCGGCACCTTTGCCAAGCGATGCCCGGTACTCCCGATACTTTTCCCTCTCATCTTCCTCCCACTGCCTCTCCCTCTCCCTGGCCTCCCTCTTGCGGTACTGGAAGCCTGGGTCCCGGGCGATGCCTTCATCGCGCCATCTCCTCGGCGGCTTGATGCCCAGGGCAGCCTTCCGCTCCCAGACCTGCAACCCGCGCCGATGCCAACGCTCTTGACGCTTCTCCTCCGCCTCAGCCGAGGGCGTCCACTTGCTTCTAAGGATACGACGTATGGCTTCGGGCGAGACCTCGAATCGCTTCGATAGATGCTCCGAGTTGTACGTATCGGGGAACTGCGCGTTGAGTGCACGGATGCCGGCCATGGCATCGGGGGAGAGTCGCTTGATTGGCCGCCAGCCCTCGGGAAATTTAGCCTTGAGTGCCTCCTTCTGCTTCTGCCACTCCGGACGGTTATCCCGCAAGAGGCGTTCGGCCTTGCTGTTCGCAAGTTTGCTGGCCTGTTCGCGCAATTTCTTCTTCTCGGGTCTGACACGGTCGACAGGCGACGTCATTTTCTTTTTCGGTGCGCCATCGTCTGACGCCTCCATGCCAAGCAGGCCGGGGCTCATGGAGTCGACATAGTCATCCTCTTCCGCACTGAGCGATAACTCATCGAGTATTTGCACCTCCCTAGTTTCTCTCGGTGTCGGCTTTTCCCCTGTTTTATAGTTGAGCTCTCCTTCGGGGTAATTTGTACCATAGGCCCTGCTAGCCCCTTCCTCTCCCTCCTCTTCTCCTTCACCATAGCTGTCAGAACCGCCCAGAGCCTCCTCTGCAAGCTTGGACCGAAGCTTTTTCCGTGCATTTTTCGACAGTGGCGACTTCTGGGGCTTGGCTCGCGGTTTCTTTGGCTTGGATTTTTCTCTGGCTGGTTGTTTACGTAGGGCAGGTGATGGACCATTCTCAACCTCGGGACCAGGAGTGGATGAGTCTTCCGACTCCATGGGCCCATCTTGAGCTATGATTGATTCAACATCGGAGTCAGCCACTGGCTCCTCGGATGCAACCACTGAATCACCAACATCAGGAGCCGTGAGTGGCGGTTCCTCCAACTTCTTTGGTCTGCCTCGCGCTTTCTTTGGCTTCACGTCGGAAACGACGCGTTGCTCCTGGGAAACAACGACTGATTCGCCTTCGCCTTCAGGAGCCGTGAGTGATTCTTCCGACGCCTCTTCTCCGTCCCGGGATTCCTTTGGCTCGGCGCTGGAGTCAGCGCCGTCTTCGACTTCCAATGCTATAAGAGACGGTTCTTCCAGCTTCTTTGGCCCGCCCCGAGCCTCCTTCGGCCGGGCATCAGCGCCAGAGCTGCCTTCAACATCCTCAGTGGCAAGAGGAGTCTTTTCCAACTTCTTTGGTCTTCCGCGTGGTTTCTTTAACTCGACCTCTGATGCCGGATCATCTTCGGTTTCGTGAACTGCAGGAGCGGGATCTTCTAGACTTTTAGGTCTACCTCGCGATCTTTTTGGCTCGACTTCCGCATCGGCTATTGACTCGCTAGGAGGCGGGGCTGGATCATCTTCATCCTTAGGTGTTGAAATCGAGGGCTCTTTCAACTTCTTGGGTCTGCCTCGAGGTTTCTTCGGCTGAACTGTGGAAGTGGAATTCTCCACGACCTCGGCGGATTCTTCCGTTTGCGCCTCGGTGTGCAATCCCCGGCTCCCCCCTCTCCCAATCCCTTCATTTACTCTAACTATGGGGGCTCCATGAGCGACAGCTGGTCGGAAGTTTGCGAGTGAGGTGGAGGCGGAGGAGGAGGAAGATCGGAGGAATTGCGTAGAGGGTAGGGAGGCACCGGGCTGGTGAACCTGAACCAGACCGGTGACAAATTTCCTTAATGACGAGGCCCGACATGAGCAAGCCATCGCGAAACGATGGCTACGGCCTGCGGTGACCTTATGCACATCAATTAAAGCAAGACAGGTTGAAAAGACTTGATTGAAAATTCAACAACGGGCAAAATGACATTTTGACTTGCCGAACGCCACCAAAAAAAATACTAAAAAAATACAGGTACCCAGAGAAAAAAAACCTGCACGACCCACAACAGCCCACTTACCTATCTGGGTAATCTTCAGTGGTGTCTGGTGAGATAGGTAGGAATGTAAGGAATACATCATCACTATGTCTTTATATATGGTACGAACCTTTGATGTTCTATTTCATATCTATTTTCCAACATGCCATTCACGACAGCCGAGGATTGGGTAGCTTTGGAACGGCATGCTCAAATACCCACTCCGGATCATACTCCTTCTTCAGCTCCATAAGTTCAACGAGCTTCTCGCCATAAATATCGTCTAGATTAGTCCATTCCGGAGGCGTCAGAGCCGCATACGTCCTGCGCATCACTTCCTTGACCCCGAGCATCTCCTCGTGAGCGGCGTTCGCCCAAGCTATCGCATCCACAGCGGTAGCCTCATCGATGCCAATGCCGATAAGCTCCAGCATGACGTGCGGTTCCCTGTGAGGGCACACCGAATCCGGGACGTCGGCCGAGCAGGAGGGGCTATCCGACCGCATCGTGTGAAAGTTTATGACCCCGGCGACGCTGTTCAGCGGAAGCGTCTCCGCAGCCCTGGCCACGACGTCAATTACCTCTGGCGACATTCGCGAGAACGAGGAGCTCGCCATGCGGCCCTTGACCTTGGGAGCCAAGACGCTCTGGACCGTCGCGGCAAACCCGTGAATGGACGTGGTCTGGACGGCGACCGAAGGCTCGGGCGTCCCCGGCATGAGGGGTGCCATGCGGGCGACGCGGTCCAACCACGCGCGCGATTCGTCGCCGGCTGCGCCGTTCCATATAAAACAGCACATGACAGTTTTCCCGACGCCCGGGAGGATGCATACAAAGGGAATCAGATGCAGCTGCCGGGGGTGAGGATTCTCGGTATCTGCGAGCATGAAGCTGTAGCTGGTCAAGAGGGTCTTGAATGTCTTGCCAACATCCGTCGAGTCGAAGGGAAGCATACCGGCTTGAACCTAGAGAGGAGAAACAAAGTTAGACTATGCTAGGCGGGAATTTGTACGGCGAGAATAAGCTGTACCTCCTGGAGAGGGTATGCCTTGACCTCCAGCTCTGCGACTAGGCCCAGATTGCCGCCGCCGCCACGCAGGCCCTTGAGCATGCGCGCATCGGCATCGACGAGCTGACCGCGCGAGTTGACGACCCTCGCTCCGACAATTTGGTCGGCGCCCAGGCCGTACGAGTGGATATACGGCCCAAAGCCGCCGGCGAGACACCAGCCCGTGTATCCAACGGCAGCGCACGCACCGATGGGAACCTGCAACCCGTGTCCGGCCAGCTCCTCGGCCAGCTGGAGGTGGGTGATGCCGCCTCCGATCCTGACAGTCTTATTATCTTCGGAGACGTTTACCGAAGTCAAGCCCCTCAGGTCGACGCAGACGGCGTCCAGGGCCGTGAAGCGGCCGTACATGTCATGGCCGCCGCCGCGAACCACTATGGGCAGTTTGTAGGCCACGCAGTACTCTACGATCTGCCTCGCCTGCTCCGCGTCCTGCGGCAGGACTATTGCCCGCGGGGCAGCTTCCTCGTATGACCCGGAGTAGCTTGCCTGGAGGGAAGAAAAACGGTCCGAGTCCCTGGTGGCGAAGGGGATGGCTGAGTCGGTAAGGAAAGCCTGCAAGTCTTTCATTTTTTCTTTCTCTTTCTTTCGGTCTTCTTTTCTTAGACGTCACTCGGTGGTCTCTAGAAGCCAAAACGGTACATTGTTGAGCGTGAGACGTAGTGGAAATTCACGCGCGGATGACATGTTGGCGGAAGTCGTATCTAATTCTATCGACTCTCACGGCCGGTAGATTTTGCTCTGCGGCGTGGACTCGTACGCGTGGTACGACGCGAGCCCGCATGAGCGATAGCATGGGGCGAGAGAGAGAGAGAGAGAGCCTGCGGCGTGATATGTATAGCGGGTTCGGTGGGGGCGTAAGCACCAGCATGCGCATTGGAGATGATGCAGAATCTGATAGGTTTGCGGTGTAGTAGTAGTCGTAAAGCGACCAACAGACATTGGCTTTTTCTTCTCTTTTCTTCAACAGGAGATGATGAAGTGTTTCATTCTGTTGATATATGGATTATGGTTTCACCGCCAAAATTACGTCGCCTTATCTACCGCAAACGCAGCTTGATCTGGCCGTTTTATATCAAGCATGGCTTATATCAGGTATGTATGGTATGGTATGGTATATTGGTTTGCTGCTTTACGCACATTCGCAAACACTCCTTGCAAAACACTTTATGCATATCACCGTCTGTTGCATCATGAAGCATCCACGTAGCCTTTCTCTCCTACCTTTTTTTTTATAAACTTTTATTTCTCGCTTTTCTGTTTGTTCTTCCTTTTCTCTCTCTGTGTTTTTTCCACTTCTCACTTCACGCATCTGCCGACGATCAAAGAGGCGCAAAACTCGTATCCAGCAACCCGGGACTACAGCACATCTCACATCATCCGAGATCTATACTTAAGCCCGCCCTTCTTTTTCATAGCTGTTTTCTTCTCTTGATTTTGCTGATTAAAGTTGGAGGTTTTGCTTTATAAGTGAATGTCGGTGTTTTTCCACACCGACCTTTTGGGTACACACTGCTAGTATCACTACTATGGTTGATAACTGCTAGTATTGCATGTAGATGGCGAACCTGCATCACAACCAGAACCTTTAGCTCGAGTATCTCGGTAGGCAGAGTACGAGTCAACAGATACGAAGCTTTGGGGGCTGTTTCTCGTAGTTTGGGCGTGCGCACATCAACCCACCCGTTCCGGTTATCACACATAGGATTCCCCCTCATTTTCCTTTATCCTCGGCAACAACAAAAACCCAAAAAAAAACCCAAAAACCAAATATACATATCAAGTACTATGCTTTGTTAAACGAATACGGGGAAATATGCTATTCCCATTCCTACCTTTTACACGCCAGTTTTGCCTCTACCTCAGTTAGTACTACGGCGACTACCGTATATGATTTAATACTACTAGAGCCCTCCCAACGCGGGGTAATTAATTAGTAGTTGATCTACTACCTACGTAAGGATGGACCCCGACTGATCCATCCCCCCCCCCCCCCCCCCCCCGGCCTGTCACCTGTCGTCCAACCTCAGCGGATCCCACCCCCTTCCTAGCGAAGAGGTTTCCCTTTTCGATCACCCTCGGTCGAGGATCCTTTTCCCCTTTCGGCAGAACCCTTTCTTCTTTCTGGTCGGCTTTTTCCTTTTTTTTTTTTTTTGGTTTGTGTTGTCGTCGTTGTCGAGGACACTGATTGGGAGAGGAAGAAGAAGAAGAAAAGCATGTGAAAAGAGACCGGGAATTGGGATTCGGGATGGATGTGGGTTTGGCTGGACTTGTAGATTGGGGTACCATAGCATCACTACTACTACCCTAGTCGTTTCTCTTTTTTTTTTTTGACACTTGCTATTGCTACTCCGTACAGACTGATGATTTAATCAATACCGATTTAAAAGAGAAGGGAAATGTCTAGATTGAGACCCATCCGTGGTCTCATGAACCGCCGCTCAAGCATCCCGTAGTGAACAACAGAAAGTCTCGAGCGTACAAAGAGCCTCCTCGAAACTATCATTACAAACTACATCGTATTCCATCACAAACATGATGAAAAAACGACTGATTACTAGTAGCAGTAGCAGTAGTACCATCCATTGCATCCCACATCACATCTCGTATACCAATACAGAGGACCCGATGACAAAACCCTCACATCGCTGACACACCTCTTGCACCTCTTCACAACTCTTTTACCATAACAACCCCGACCAACACATTCAAAACGTCATCTCCCCCGCCCGCCTCCCCCGGCATCAAACCTCGGTCCCCCATCATCCCCCCCCTGGTCCTCCCCTCCTCCCCTCCTCTTCCAAACAACTTTTTTTCCACACAACCCTCTTCCTTTCCATCATCATGGATTTTCCATCTTCCCACCCACCCCGCCTTTTCCATTAAAAACGTGTACGGCGGAGAAAGGGAAAAGGGAGGGAGAGGGAGAGGGGGGAAGGGGTCAGGGTTGTTGATGCCATCTCGGTTAATCACCCCCCCCCCCAAAGAGAAACTCCACGGGACTCACCCTCTATATCCATCTCTCTTTCACATCTCAGAAGGAAACAGAAAATACAACATTATCCGTATTCGTATCCCCCCTCATCACCCATGGACTCATTCCCACTCCTCAGTGACTTCGGCACTCCGTAACCTTTTTTGCCGGGCTCTGGACGTGGCGAAATGATTGGGACCAATAGCCACTACTACTACTGTTACTACTAGTATTGAAACGGGATCATCGGTAGAGAAAATACTTCTTGTTCGAACTCGTACTCGGGTTCCTCTCCTTTCGAGAAGAAGCAAAGGGGGCGAAAGGAGGATGATAAGTCAGGCGAGGCAAGTAAAGTGCTTGGTAGTTGGGGGTATTTCTGTTGGAGCAAAAAAAAAAACGTCTGCTTGATGACAAAAGGGGGGGGGGGAGGAGGGGAGGACATCCGTCACTCATTTATCCTTGCTCTTTTCACATGTAACATGTAACGCATATATATGTATATAAATCCATCGTAAATCTCATTGTTGCTACCATGCATCACTCTCCGACATGCTCTTCTATTCATACTCATAGTCTCTGAAACAATTCTGCCCCCTACCTCAGAAATCACTATATATAGACGAAAAGCATTCTCTACATCCATCCCAGAAATCCATTACACCTTTACCCTCTTGCGATCCAGCCAGCCCGAGAAACCCCAGACCGGACCATCGTCCATCCTTTCCTTTCCATACACCATAACAAAAAGCCTCAACCTTACCGTGTCCTTGATAACAATGTCCACAATGTCCGAGGAAACGGCAGCAGAAGGACCGACGCAGTCCCGCTACGGCTTCACCTGGAAGTGGTCCCCCCTCCACCCCACCGAGTCCGAGATCCGGTCCATGCTCTACTCCTACGACGAGCTCGCCTCCGAGGCCCTCGACCGCCTCGACGTCCTCTCCCCCCCAACCCCGTCCCGTCCCCAGTCCCAGTCTCAGACCCCGTCCCGATCCCAATCCCAAGACCAGACCCAGGCCCAGGCCCAACCGTCGGACTGCCCCTTTAGCGGCCAGCGCGACCTGTACAAGCTGCTCCAGAAGCACGCCGGCGACGACCCCGTCGTGGGCAAGCTCTGGGACGAAGTCTCCACGGTGCCGGACTGGGTCGACTGGGACCAGCTGGCCCGGGGGCAGGAGGTGGTGAGGCAGTACTACGGGCAAATACTCCTCGGCGTAAGTAATAGCAATAGTTTTCGCATCAACCTCCCCACCTCCCCAAACACACACACACACACACACACACACATCTTCTTTCGTCAAACCCGAACCCCCCCCCCCTTTTTTTTTCCCCCAATAACATGCGCATACCATTCTAACCACCACCACCACCACAGCTCTTCTTCAGATCCCTAGTCGGCGGCATGTCAGCCTGGCGCGTCGTGGAAACGCTCTCCCGCACAGGCGGCTTCGGTGTAGCCGTCTGCCGCCGCCGCCTCCTCGAGACGCTCCAGCACTACCTCGACGTGGTCGACGACCTGGCCGGCCTGAGACCCGGAGGCAAGGGCTTCGTCTCCTCGGTGCGCGTCCGCCTCCTCCACGCCTCCGTCCGCCGCCGCCTCCTCCGCCTCGAGCGCTCCCGCCCGGGCTACTACGACGCCGCCTCCTGGGGCGTCCCCATCAACGACCTGCACTGCGCCGGCACCGTCTCCGTCTACTCCACCGCCGTCGCCTGGACCGCCCTCCCCATGCAGGGCGTCCGCCTCTCCGAGGCCCAGACCGCTGACTACCTCGCCCTCTGGCGCTGGGTCGGCCACCTCCTCGGCGCCCCCGTCGACTTCATGGCCACCCCCGCCCGCGCCAAGGCCATGTTCGAGTCCATCATCCGCTCCGAGATCAAGCCCTCCCAGAACTCCCAGATCATCGCCAACAACATCCTCACCGCCGAGACGGGCGTTCCCCCCTTAAACGCCTCCAGGGAGTACCTCTGCGCCGCCGCCCACTGCCTCAACGGCTCCGAGCTCGCCTCCGACCTCGGCATCGACGAGCCCCGTCCTTACTACCGCCTCCTCGTCTGGCTGCAGTGCTACACCCTCCTCTTCTTCAGCTGGCTGTACCCCTACATGCCCACCTCTCTGCAGGAACGCCGTCATAGAGTAAGTTTAAAACCCCCCAAAACCCCCCGCCATGGGTAAAGATAGAGAAGAACCTGTCCTTGCTGACGGCAAAACCGCGTGTTCCAGAGATACATGCGAATGGGCTACGAAATGGTTACCAACCGCAAAAAGGGCGGCATCGGCGAGCACACCACCTTCGAGTTCCAGTATCTGCCCGACATTGGCAAGATGACCGAGCTGGGCTCCTGGAGGAAGGCCGTCAAGGCCGGCAGGTCCGAGACCAACTGGGTCGTCGTCGCCTGCTTGCTGGCAGGCCTCGTCACCGGGTTCGCGGTCGTGTACGCTCACCTCGTCGTCCGGGATCATGGCCCCGGCTGGATCGGTCTGGGCCCGGGTTCACTCGGGACTTCAATCCGGGCTTGGACCTAAAGGCATCACAGTGAGCGCGAGTGTGGAGGAAACGAATCAGATAAATTGTCATGTTCGACTCGGTTTTTTTTTGTAGTATTAGTCAGATGAATACGGACCATATGCCAATATCTAGTGTACAGGTAAGAGTGCTGAGAAGCAGCCCTCTGCTTCAAACACCCTGTATGATATATTAGGGACTTGAGTCGATGAAAAAAAGATAGGTTTCCCAACGCCAGACCGATATCAATGAATTTCCCTCGTAACTGTAGCCGTACCGGTTGATGCCTCATGTAAACGCCATGCATTGTGAACAAAAGTATCCCATGATAACGCCAGTGACAGACTCTGGCTCAAGCATTGTTGACCAACTCCATGGGGGGACGGGCAGTGTGTGCCATGATGGGCTTCCCTTCAAGCGGGCTCATCTCGACCGGCTCGTCCGTCATATCCTCGACCACGACGGCGGGCATGTTTGGGCTCTTGTCATCGGGCTGGTAAATCAGAGTCGAGCTACGGCTCCGATGCTTGGTGATGGCTTCGCCGGAAACAGCGGGGGAAACCGGCGAGTGGATCTCGTTCTCGGGGTGATGCCTCAACTTGGCGAGCGCATCGGCCAGATCTTCGGCGTGCACCTGCTTGTTGGGGGCGTCCTCGAGCCTGACCTCCCAGCCGGCCGGGGGGCTGGGGGGCGGGGAGATGAAGAAGAGCTTGCCGGCGTCGGGGAGGTTCAGGTGCTCATCCTTGGCCTCCAGAGGCGTGTTCTGGCCATAGAAGACCTTGAGGCGCTCGCCGAGGACCATCTCGCCGTCCCATATGCGGCGGACCTCGACGGCGGCATCTTCGCTGAAGAAGCTGATGACGATGCGGCGGAACGACTTGAGCGGGGCAAAAGCGTGGATGGGGGCCGTGCGAGTGACGAGATCACGGATCGTAGCCAGGTTGTCGGGCGTGAAGACGTCGAGGCTGTTGAGGTTTGTGAAGAGGAGGGTGTTGCTGGGCGGTGTGGGCTGGGAGACAGGCGGTAGGTTGCTCAGGTCGAGTGTGAGGTTGAGAGCGTTTCGCGAAGCGGTCGAAGAGGACCGCGAGGTTCGGGGAGTAGCTTCCAACATGATGAAGGTTGTGGGTGTTGTGCTTAGGTTTGTGTGTGAAGGGAGAGGGAAAAAAGATGTGAGGAAAGTTGAGGAGGAATTGCGTTTGTAGTTGTAGGAAACCGAAGACGCAGCAATAGTAGTAGTAGTAGTAGTAGTAATATGGTAGGTAGTAGTAATCCGTACTTTGGACGACTTTGGTTCGTCGTCGACGGTGGGGACGTCGCTTCAAAGCCCGGCGGTTACAAACGGTGACAGGAAAACCAACGAATCTACCCAGTGACCTGTTTCGAAAACTAGGAGAGGTGAGGCCTGTTTTTAGGTGAAGAGTTGTTTGATTGGTATGAAGATGGAGGAGAAGAGAAAAGGTAACACACAGCAAGGAGGTAGGTACTAATATATGCCGGTCCTTTATGGCATTACTACGGAGTACTGGTAATATAATCCTCATCTTTGGAAACCGCAGGTTTGGAGCGAAGCCGCCTCTTCACAGCCTCTGAGAGGGTGGAGCAGAATGGCAATGAGCATTCCCGCAGCAGCGGCGCACACCCACGGCTACGGGATCCGTACCTGCTTAGCTGCTGCTGCCAGCGCTGCTGCGGCGCCCTCCTCCAAAACAGCCCCAAAACAGTCCCAAAACAGTCCGCACGCACAGAGGGTCTCTAGCGCACCTCAGCCCCTGTCTGTTCCTCTCTAGCCGCTATTACTACCACCTTGGCACCCTGTGCCTACGTGCGGAGTAGGGCCCTAGTCCTGCTGTGTGGTGTGCCGTTTGCCGCCAGCCTCGATGCGGCAACTCCACCGTCACCGCTGGCTGTCCTCCACTACGAGCTTGCTCGTTCTCTCTCTCTCTCTCTCTCTCTTTCCCTCTTCCAGCCCGGGGTTTGCGCGCGCTGATGAATGAGCTGTCAGTGGATTGTTATCCGAGCCGGTTTTGGCTGGCTGTGAGGAGGCGAAACTTTCATCCAACAAGGCCGAGAGAGATAATGCAACGGGGCTGTGTTTTTTCTTCTTCAATTTTTTCATCTTCTTCTTCTTCTACATACTCCGTACAGCGCAAACTGCACAGCATGCAGGTGCCGCCGATTCCTTCCAATCCGTACTAGCAGGATCGGAATTCAACACTTCCTCACTCATCCCCGTTCTCGATCTTGAGATGGGGCCTGCGGGATACGGAGCCCTTGTTAAGCGGCTATAGTAGTACTCCGTAGTGGTCAGTGGTATGGATAGTCTATCTATTCCATTCTTTGTCCTCGTTATTTTTCTATAGTCTTCTTGGGGGTTTTTTTTTGTTGCCGCATTCAGAGGCTGAGTGCCTACGGGAAGCAACGATCTTCCAGACAAGTCAGAAACTTCCCGATGCTTCCTTTCGCCATCACTTGCCCATTTGTTATTCTCTCGCTCTGTAATTTCCCGTCGATGCCATACTAGGCACTCCGTACTCCGTACAGAGTCATTTGATTGCTCACCTCGGAGCAAAGCCACACAACGGGCTCCGGCCACTATAGTAGTGACATGCTTTGTTAATAAGAGGCAATGCGTAGAGAGGGAGAGAGGGAGAGCGACTCAGACTCAAAGCAATGCGAATCCGCTCAGCCCACCACCACCAACGCTCATGACCCGGACGAGCCGCAGCGGTAGCGACGACGACGACGATAAACCAGCACGCCGGGGCCAGCCTGTCAACCAGAATCTCGTTTCCAACAGACGCGAATCAGACACCATGCGTAGTACTACTAGTAAGATTCAATTCCACCACGATTCAAGTCGCAATAAACACTAGGGCCCCAGAGTGAAGGCCTGAGCGTCTTTGTCGCACTCCTACCTGAAGACTCAGTACGGAGTAATCGGCAGTATTCAACTGCCTATCCGCACATCGCATTCGCAGGCGAATAACGCTACTGTGATCTTTACATAGCAGTAGCAGTCTGTCACTTCAGTATTCCGTACGGAGTATCCAGCTGCGGCCGCCATATACCCATGCCCATTCCTGCGATCCCCAGCAATAACGGTAGCAATACTAATTACGTGCTCCCCTCTCCGTAAGGTGCATGCTGAAGCGGGCATCCAACGTATGATTCAAGTGTCTAGTACTCCGTACTGTTGTCCAATTACGGAGTACCGATTAGATACAAGTGAAGCAGCAGCCTGAGTTGGTACCAAAGTACTCCCGTACAATGTGTGTACATAGGAGCAGGAGAGTAATACAAATCATACAGGTTAGTAGGATTCTAATGCCGCCAACAACAATTAAGCTTCTTCCGAACGAATGCAGGCCAAGAAGATCACACACCAACCTCCTCCTCCTCCCCAAAAAACCGAAAACCGGCTGCTAGGGTCCTTGGCAACCCCGCGTGATGATCACACAACAACGCAAAACAACATCCTGATACCGCTAAAGCACCGCGGAGGACCAACGCTAGGCACGGGGGCAGTGCTCGTCTGTGTGACCAAAGTTTTCCAAGCCGAGACGGAGGCGAGACCACCCGCATGCGTGTGTGTTTATTATGTGTGTGGCCAACATTGAAAAAAAAAACGTGGCGGTCTCTCTTTTCGGGATGTGGGAAAAAAGGTAAAGATCCCCTGGCCCCCCGGAGTGTCTAATATCCGGTCATTTTTCCAAGAGTCCGAGGGAGGGGGGGGGGGAGGAGGGGGCTGGAGATAGAAAATAACAGACGCCAAGGGGTTTGGGCGTTTTGGTGCCCGTGGTGTGTAAAGCGGCGCCTCATATACCGGCGGGCCGGACAAGGCCGTAGTAAAAAACTCCGTATGCTCCGTATGTATGTAGTATGGAAGCCACTCTCTCCAGAATATCATGTGCGGATTTAACAACAAGCAATTTTTTTCCCCTTTTGCAAAGAGTCCAAACTCCGTGATGGATGCAAGGTACATAATATGGTCGTCTATGTCGTGAGAAATGAAAAATAAAGCCACATGCAAGTAACAAGAGACGTCGATTCGCTTCCGATCCAACCATTCCCGGGACCATATCCTCCAAAGCACAGCCCCTCCAACCAATCTTCTCCCCAACAAAAAACGCCAAGGCAATGTCACCACCGGTCACTAGTAACAAAAGCGGAAGCGGCAGGAAGAGCGGCGGCGACGGCAAGCTCAGCATCGTGACCGCCATCATCGGCTGCGCCCTCGTCGGCTCAGGCCTGTACGGCATCCTCCGCCCCGCAGCCATGGCCCGCGCCTTTGGCGTCGTCGACGTCACCCCCGACATGGCTGTTTTCTACCCCGGCGTCGGCGGGCGCAACCTCAGCGCCGGCCTGGCCGTCTGGGCCCTCAAGCTGGCGGGCGAGCGCCGCGCCCTCGGCCTCCTGCTCCTCTGCTGGATGTGCACCGGCCTCGCGGACACGTATCTCCTTCTCATACACTGGGCCGAGGTCGATACCGTCTGGCTGCACGTCTTCAACACCTGCGTTCTAGCCGTCGTGGCTCCATCGCTGATTTGGGGTTAAGGATTAAAAAAAGAGGGGAGAGATTTCGACAAACATGTGTCTGACCTTGGACAGTCACTGAAAAATATAGGGGGGAATGTTGATATGAGCAAGAAAAAGGAAGAGCTTCATATAAATCAAAGGCTAAATAGCAGGCAAATAGAGACTTGCCTTTGAGCAGGATATTATGACACTAGGCATCGCTTCATATGAAATCCGCTTCATGAAACCCCCCTTTCGAGGGCAAGTAATTTTACACTGTTATTGTCACACTATTCAACAACGCTAGATGGGCTCACCTAAGCTCGACGCCAAACTTCTTCACCAGCGCCTCCCTTACTTGGTCATGGAACTTGTTAGCCTCGGTGCTTGTCAGCGTCCGCTCCAGACTACGGTACACGACGCGGTACGACTTGCTCCGCCGCCCCGTCTTGGGGTTCGTGAACTCGTCAAAGAGACTGACGTCCTCGACCGCGTCTCCCGCTATGCTGCGCACAATCTCCATGACGTCGTTTTCGTGCATGCTGCCTGCCGCGTTGCCCCCCGCTGCCGACGCCGAGGGCAACCAGAAGGATACGTCCCTGGGGCACGGCGGGTACTTGGAGAAGGGAACGAAGCGCTTTATCGAGTCGACATTGTCCGACATGCCCGAGAATTGCGACAAGAAGCGCGAGTCCTTGGACCAGTAGAGGCGAATGTCGGGGATATTGAAGAGCAGCATGGCGATACGGTCAATACCGACACCGAACGCCCACCCCAGCTTGTTCGGGACGCCGGCATTGATGTAAAGATCTTGCCTGACTACCCCGGACCCCAGAACTTCGAGCCAATCCCCGGCATAGTAGATCTCGAGCTCGTACGAGGGGCTGGTAAAGGGGAAGTACGCCTCGACCCAGCGCATGCGAAGCGGCTCGTCCACAAAATCGGGGTCGTCCTTGAGAGCGGCTGCCTTTGCCCTCGAGAACACATCCACGACCATGTTCTCCAACGAGCGCTTCAGATGGGCCGAGATGGCTTCCGCTTCTGCAGCCGAGTGATGGGCGTCCTGGAGAGGGTTCGTCTCCGAGTTGAAAGGAGGGTTCGGGTCCTCCACGACGACGTCATGCTTCGGCAACTGCTCCAAGTCCTTCCACACCGCAGCAGCTATGTCGCCGTTTGGCACTTTTGTCCTATCCCACGACCTCGCGCCCTCCATCTGGTGAAACACCGGGTAATGGCTCTTGTCTATAGCATCCCTCCGATAGACGTCCGCACTAATCAGATACCCGTCACTCTCATCCTTTTGGAACGTGGCGGCTTGGTGCGCGCTGGTATGCGTCCTGAGCAGCGTCTTTTCGTTTATGTAGTAGGTGTCCGACAGAGCTCTGCCGGGGTGGTTCGGCGGAAACCCCAGCGAGTCAAAGTTTTCCTGCGTCGAGACGACGGGGCTGAACTCGTTGTAGTACCTATACGTCGGGGCAGGGAAGTTGGACTGGATGATCTGGCGCGTAATGGAGATTGGGTGGTCGTTCTGCAGGTGCAGGCGGCGGGACGAGGCGTCGAGGACGTTCTGGGGGACGTTGAACCATTTCCTGTCCTTCGGATAGCTTTCGCCTTGAACTGTGACGGTTGGGGGGGCGGAGTAGGAGCGGATGGCGCAAGGACGTGCTTGGGGCCGACTTTGTCCAAGCTTCAAGACGAGGGGGGCTCTGTTGGATCTGCTTGCTCTTGCACAGCCCAGAACGCCGCGCAAAGCTCCAACCTGGAGCTGCATCGCGCGCTCAACAAGGAGTTGAGAATGAGTAGTGTGTAGGCGTGTATGCGGGCGCAATTCCAAATCAATGGCTGCGCGGAGCTGTCGCAGTGATGCATGTCATTTGTTCCACGGAAGCTACTGCGGAGTACGGAGTATAGAAAATGCAGCTCAGCCGAAACCGCATGCTTCCGTTAGGGTTTCTGCGTTGGAACTACGTCCTGTAGCGTAGCGGCGGCGTTGAGCGGCCCCGAGCTCCGACCCCGTCCAAGCGGGCCGTCAGTACGTACCGTAGATGCACCCTGAAAAGTGACGTACATAACTTTGCTCTCCACTAATCGGTACTCCGTGCTGCTGAAGCGATTTTTACCGCAGAAAAGCTGTACGGTTGTTCTCTGCAGAAAGAGGTAGCGACATGATCATGAATACTCCTCATATTGAAAACGGATGCATTCAAAGAGTAGTGTCCTCAATGGCTCTAGGTAATTGCAAATCATTCAATGGGGGAGCACAGGAGTGGAACACAAGCCGGAGACGAGGGAAGAAAAAAAAAGGCTGCCCGCATCTCTCAACGAATAGAACTGCCATAAAACAATAATACGTGCTGCACCCCTTGATGGTCCCGCCGCTTGCTGCTGCTACTGCTGCTACTGCTGCCTCTGTGAGCCAGTAGTAGTACTAAGTACCCCAAGCTCATTCGCGAAGTTTGGGGCCGCGATCCCACCCAAAAAGAAGGTGCCGGTGACGGACCCCAAAACCCCTGCACAATGACCTTGAAAATCGAATGTTTTGTGCAAAAATTTGGAGACGAGAGAGAGAGAAAAAAAGTCCAATTCATCGTGTGCTGACTGAACCCCCGGTACTCCATCCTACCTACGACTATGTAACCTACCACGACAACTTCTTCTTATCACCAAGTGTCCTTTCTCTTCCCCCTTCCCTCCCTTCTTCTTCTCCTTCTTCTCTATGCATCTTTAGCTGCAAATACGCAATCCTCATTTTTCGGCGCTGCAGGTTTCTTAGTGCATACTCCTCGAGCTCCAGGATCCGAGACAGCTCGTCTACCAAACAGCATCGATTTCGGAGCGGCGGAGAATGGACCGAGAGGCACCGAAAGCGGGCCAACTTTTTTCGATCCGAGTAGCCGAAGCTGCCATCATCGCAACGGCGCCTTGACCCTTTTTTTTTTGCCCACGACCTGAGAAATGCCTATACGAACTTGAATTCTATGATATTCTCCCCTTGGAAAGCTCAAGGGATTGTCGCAAAAAAAGAAGAAAATAAAGCCTCCGACCGGTTCCCCTGCAGGACATTTCGCCCGCAGCCCTCCGTCTCGAGAACCCCTCCAACCGCCGAGCTTCGGACATAAGTAAAAAAAAGAGAGGAAAGAGAATAGAAGAGAACAGAAGAGGGTAAAAGACAGGACCTGAGATACGGCCGTCACCATGAGCGAGGTAGCAGAATCGCCCGGCGCGAAAGCGCTGTCGCAGGCGAACAGGGCGGAAAGGAAGGAAAAGAGGCAGAGTGCGCCCAAGATCAGGTATCCCTTCTGGTTCGGCGGGAGTGCCAGTAGCATGGCTGCCTGTGTAACTCACCCTCTGGATCTTGGTATGTCATATATCCCCGGGCCCTCGCACCCAACCATGGCTCGCAATTCGTATAGCTAACTTGCCTTCTCACAGTCAAGGTATGAACCGCCCCCGCCCCTCTAGGTAGCATGGACGCCTTTCGGCGGAGTTAGAGGAAAAGAAAACAAGAGGGAGCTTGCTTGATTGCTAACAATTGTATCCCCGCTTCGAACAGGTCCGCCTACAGACCCGGACGCCGGACGCCCCCAAGAACATGAGCGGGACCTTTGTCCACATCGTCAAGACGGACGGCATCCGCGGCCTCTACAGCGGAATATCCGCCTCGCTCCTCCGCCAGCTGACCTACTCGACCGCCCGCTTCGGCATCTACGAGGAGATGAAGCAGCGCGCCGGCCCGGACCCCTCCTTCCCCGTCCTCATCGCCATGGCCTGCACCTCGGGTTTCGCCGGCGGCATAGCCGGCAACTTCGCCGACGTGCTCAACGTCCGCATGCAGCACGACGCCGCCCTGCCCCCCGACCAGCGCCGCAACTACAAGCACGCCCTCGACGGCATGGCCCGCATGGCCAGGGAGGAAGGGTTCCGGAGCTGGTTCCGCGGCTGGCTGCCCAACAGCGGCCGCGCCGCCTTCATGACGGCCAGCCAGCTCGCCAGCTACGACGCCGCCAAGAGGCTCCTCCTCGACTGGACGCCCCTCGGCGACACCCTCACCACCCACTTCTCCGCCTCTTTCCTCGCCGGCCTGGCCGCCGCCACCGTTACCAGCCCCATCGACGTCATTAAGACGAAGGTCATGTCCTCCAAGACCAACCAGAGCCTCGTCGGCGTCATCAAGGACATCACCAAGGCCGAGGGGGCCAGGTGGATGTTCAAGGGCTGGGTCCCCAGCTTCCTCCGGCTCGGACCGTGAGTTTCCTCGACCCTCGAAACAAGATTGAAAGACGCTGACTCTCCTCTCCCCAAGGCACACCATCTGTACATTTGTCTTTTTAGAATTCCACCGCAAGGCCTATAGAAAAGTCAAGGATCTGCCTGAACCCGTTTTGTAAGAAAAAAAAGGAAGCCAAGAGTTTGGCTATTATGCATGCAATGCCACGAATGATAGAACAAAAGAGAAAAAGAGAAACGAGAGAGAGAGAGAAAAGAAGAAGATGAGGAAAGACAGCTTTGATACCGGCGTTTTTTTCCAAGGTGGGATATTTTCACGACCATTTTCGTATTACTACTACTTACCGAGGGAGCATGTTGTTTTTCTCATTTGGGCTTCTAGAAAGATCTATATAGAGCAGATTCACAATTTATAGAGTTGATCAATAACAAGGGGACTTTTTTGTTTAGGCTCTCTCTCTCTCTCTCTCTCCTTCGCTGCCAAATATTGAAATATTAGCCTGATTTTTAAAAGAGGCTTTTTATTTTGGTTGCGTTCCCCCTGCTATAGGTAGGTAGGTAGTAGTAGGTCTTTTCATCAAAGATGTAGATAGAGTGTTTTGAAAAAGAAATTGCACACACACCCGCCGTCCCCGCCCTCGAAGCACCCGCAAAATATTACTCCCCGTGTCCCAAGAAGAAGAAAAAACGCCTCAATCTTATTGCCATGAACCGCCGTATGATCCACCGCCGTAAGCCGTACCGCCACCGCCGTAGGCCGTCTGGTCACCGCCATAAGCCGTCGCGCCACCCCCATACGCAGTCCCTCCGCCGCCGTACGAAGTGAAGCCGCCGTAGGCTGTCCCGCCTCCGTCGATGTTCATGTTCGGGCTCCGCGGTCCGTCGTACGCATCCGCGTCTTCGCCGCCATATTTCTTGGGGTCGAGGCCCTGGAGCAGGCCGCCAATCTTCTGTTGCAACGTGCGGATGCCGCCCTGAACGATCTGGTCGGGCTCCATGCTCCCTGAAGTCTCCACCTCGAAGTAGAACCGGTTCGGCGTAGCGTTGTAATCGAAGGGTTCGCCCTCCTGGGGAGGGTCCTCCCACTCGGCGTATTTGCTCTTGGGCCTGTCCGTCTTCGTTTAGCCTAATCTCGTATCACGACATCGAGTCGGTTAACCTACCATTCCTTCTCCGGGTCTGTGTCGTTCTCGAACCACATATCCAAGTGCTGGAGTTTGTTGTGAGGGTCGTACTCGAAGCCCACAGCTGAGGTGGGCATCCACTTGGCATGCTCCTTCGCAATGCCCTTCTTGGCAATGCACGTCAACTTGAGCTCCTGCCCGTTCCTCAACTTGGCAATCAAGCTGCCTTCGCCGTTGGGGTCTGTAATGATGGGCTTGCCCAGCGACGAATGCTGGCCCTGGCTGATGAGGTCGCAGGCGTGAATCTTCATGATGGAATCCGAGGTGCACTTGGCGTTCAGAGTCAACGTCACGCTGCACTGCTCGCAGTACTGTTCGCAGTCGCAGTCACGGGAGTAGTTGAGCTCGCCGACGTTCTTGGAATCAATAGGGATGAGGCCCAGGCGATGGGCGATGAACTCGTCGGCGAGAACAGAGGTGTTGAACTCGATCTCGACGAGGTCGATGGCGAGGGTCGGCACCTCGGCCTGGATGACCCGGCGGATGGAGTTGGCGAAGGAAAGGTTCGTCCGTGAGAGCTCGAAATCGACGTGCGTCATATCCGCCTGCTTCGATATCAACACTCCAGTTCATAGAATCGGTCATGGGGTTAAAAGAAAGAAGGGCCTTCGCACAGCTGAGATTTTGACCTGCGGGTGCTCCTGGTCGTCGTCCAGCCGCATCTGATCGTACTCGAAACCATCCATTGCGAATGGGAGCAGAGCGCGATGCGCTCGATAAAATATGCCCTAAAACTTCCCGAGTAAGTCTCTAGACTAGATTCCTCTCGCTCGTTTCGGTTCGGTGAGCTCGCGGTTGTGATCGTCTTCTTTGTAGAGGTTGTCGCACCAGTTCAATGAAAAGTAGACGGCTTTCTCAAAGACAATGGCGGTAGCTGCTGCTGCCGCGACTTGGAGATCGACGGAATGACTAAGCCAAGTGGGCTGTATGTACTCCGTACATTTTCGAATTTTGATTGAGACATCAATGGTTTGCACAGTCCTCACCCACTCCTACGGGCTATCATGGTTGTCTTTTTCTGACCATCCTCAGGCCCTCGCAGGGTTTATCAACGAAGCTCGGTGACAGATAAGGACCAAAAAAAGACAAGTCCCCGCCATACCGAAAAAAAAGTTTACGATCCAGCAATTGGGAAAACCCAAGAAAGAGAAAAAGAAGAAGCAAAAAGAGGACATCGCGAAATAGACATCCCCACAACGCCAATCAGCAAACTGTCAATCCCCCCTCCCCAAAGAAAGAAAGAAAAAGAAATCATGAAGATCAAGGCGCTGAGCCGCTCCGTCTCGGCTCACCAGCCGCCAGGCTCCGACGCAGCCAAGGTCCCCCGAAACCTCGACTCGGCCCTGCACCCCTTCGAGCGGGCTCGCGAGTACCAGAGGGCCCTCAACGCCGTCAAGCTCGAGCGCATGCACGCCGCGCCCTTCCTGGCCCAGCTGGGGCGGGGCCATGTCGACGGCGTGTACTCCATGGCCAAGGACCCCAACTCCCTCGAGAGGCTGGCCAGCGGCAGCGGCGACGGCGTGGTCAAGGTGTGGGACCTGGCCGGCCGGGACGAGGTGTGGCAGTCGACGGCGCACGAGAACATGGTCAAGGACATGGAGTGGACGAGGGACCAGAAGCTCCTCACCTGCGGGTCGGACAGGACGGTCAAGCTGTTCGATCCCTACAACACGCGCGACAAGTCGCCGCCCATATCCTCGTGGCTCGGCACCAACGGCTTCACCAGCCTGTCCCACCACCGCTCCCGCAATTCCTTCGCCGCCGCGTCGAGCGTCATCTCGATATACGACCTCGAGAAGCACACGGCCGCGCCCGAGGTCCTCCGGTGGCCCACGTCGGTCGACACCATCACCAACGTCAGCTTCAACTACGTCGAGACCTCGGTGCTGGCCTCGTGCTCCAGCGACCGCGCCGTCGTCGTCTACGACCTGCGCACCGGCACACCCGTCACCAAGACGGTCCTCACCTTCGCCTGCAACAGCATCGCCTGGAGCCCCATGGAGGCCTTCAACATGGCCGTCGCCTCCGAGGATCACAACGTCTACCTCTTCGACATGCGCCGCTTCGACCGCGCCCTCAACATTCTCAAGGATCACGTCGCGGCCGTCACCGACGTCGAGTTCTCCCCCACCGGCGAGGAGCTCGTCACCGCCTCTTGGGACCGCACCGTCCGCCTCTGGAACCGGGACGGCGGCCACTCCCGCGACATCTACCACACCAAGCGCATGCAGCGCGTGCTCTGCGCCCGCTGGACCCCCGACAGCAAGTACGTCCTCTCCGGCTCCGACGACGGCAACGTCCGCCTCTGGCGCGCCAACGCCTCCAGCCGCGAGACCATCAAGTCGGCTCGCCACCGCCAGGCCCTCGAGTACAACCAGGCCCTGACGGAGCGGTACGCCCACATGCCCGAGATCCGCCGCATCAAGCGGCACCGCCACGTCCCCAAGGTCCTCAAGAAGTCGGCCGAGATCAAGAACGAGGAGCTCAAGGGCTTGAAGAGGCGTGAGGAGAACGAGAGGAGACACTCCAAGAAACAGTTCGAGAGGAGGAAGAGCGAGAGGGAGAAGATGATCATTGCCAAAGAGAAATAGAGAAATAGAGAATTCGCCATGACGAAAAAGGGTTTGCTGTTGTTTGCATTGCATGGCGTTGGGTAAATAAAGTGTAATGGGTTCTGGGCTATATCACTACATCACGATTTCTATCCGAATATCAAGTCCCAAAAATGTATTCTCTCCCTTGTAGACAAGGGTCATCATGTGTGGTTAACGATGATACAATTCATGTTATGATATACATCTCGAGCAGAGTAAAGGATGTCTCTTTTTCCATGCTACCTAGGACTGCATGTACGGAGTAGACTACCTTGTGATAACCCTCCAAAACTTTCTCATCATATCATACACGAGGGGGAAAGATTCCACCTCTCAATCCACACTCAAGTCACAGAGTTGGTGTGCGTAGTCCATTAGTACTGAATAATCATCAGGTAGACTCGTAACGCCCTTCGAAAATAATAACACAAATCAGAGCTCGTCGATCAAAGCTTTTCTTCTCTCCATGTCCTGGGGCGACGAGAAAAACTGACGCGCACATAAACAGCAAAAGCAAAAGTGAAAAAGAAGAAAAAAAGAAGGAACACTGGTTTTTGTCGCTGTTCCGTATTCCGTGGTATCATCGTCCCGTCCCTGAGGTTTCCGTCTTCCAACGCCTGTCGCAAAGCAAATGAAGATAAAAGCAAGGATGTATGTAAATGTGAAAAAAGGGCGAAAGGCAAAAGGATAAAAGAAACAAGTATTCCGTCAAGATATTATCTGCTGACAGAATCAGAAGAAGCCCGTCAGACACTACCGCGGGCAGCCTTCTGGGGCTTGTAGTTTGGCATCTCGTCAAACCAACCATTGGCCTCGTTGTACTTGTAGGCATGGAAGGCGAGGCCATATGGCTTGGGTTCAATAGAGTAAAGCACGCCAAGAGGAACATCCATGTCCGTGATATCCTCGCGGGTCAATTCCATGAAGTAGGCCATAAGAACGCGGCAAACCGAGCGATGTCCGATGATGAGGACATGATCGGTGATACGCTCAATCTCACGAACCATATCACGAAGGCGGCTAATAACCTGAAGATATCCCTCGCCGCCGACGCCTGGGTAGATGTAGTTGAGCTTATCATTGGAACGCTTCTTGAATTCGGCCGGGTGACCCCTGGCAATTTCAGCATATGTCATACCCTCGAATTGGCCAGCATTCAGCTCATTGAGCATCTCCCAGTTCTTCACGTCGTAATCTTCGTCGGCATCGAAATATTCGGCAGTCTCGACGCTTCGCTGAAGCATCGATGTCCACACGCAAAAGTTCTTCTCGTCAAGCTCGCGGTTCATCTCGGGGTAAGGGGGTGTGTTATCACCGGGCAAAGGGGGGAAAGAGGCTTGAGCCATTTTGCTCTTCTGCTCGATAAGCCATTCCTGACGCTTATGGGTTATGAACTTGTGCAAGGCCTGTCCATAGTAATGGCCGCGCTCGGTCAGGGCCGAGTTACCACCAAGCTTACCAAGCTCGTTATCAATACTTTGACCATGACGAGTGATCCAGATCTGACGAGGGGAGAGGTTGAAACTTGCAAGGTATGTGCTAATGCCGCCACTAAGGAAACCCTTGAGCCGGTGTTGGACCATCTTGCGGCCTACATCAACCATCTGGATATACTGCAGGTCATTATCCTCTTCGTAATCGCCCAGGGGGACATATGCGCTTTCATACGCTGCAACTCGGGCCTTGAAGTCCTCTAGGGATTTGCGGGGGTCCTTGTTGCGATAATCGGGGCCCGACAGCTTGAGGCGCATATTGGCTTCGAGCAGGGTGGGATCGCGGCAGATGCTCTCAATGAAGAGAATGCCTAGCTTGGGCTCGCGCTGCTTGATGCGATCTACAATGTGCTGGCGGCGGCTAATGGTGCTATTGGTAGCATCCAAAATGCCAACCGCACCTCCTCCCTCCAGCAAGTAATCCATCAACTCGTCCAAGGTATCCATTGCTACCTGCTCACGAACAGCAGATGCCTTTTCGTTCTTCGGATCGAAGAAGAGCGCAGACTGGTCGAGATCGGCCTTGTCTTCGCGCTCTTCCTCCTCGCTCAGCTTGTGTCCGTTAAGATCGAAAGAGGGGGGTTCTAAAAGCTTGGGGACGGCGGGGGTACCATTACCCTGGTACATGGTTCGGGAAAGAATCGCGGCGGCTTCAACAGGAGGGTCAAAACACGCGGGCTCAGGTCCCAATTTTGGGTGCACACTGGCCTTGCGACCAGTCGCAATGCGCCGTCTATTGCCAACGTTGAAGATGCGCGATTCGTGCTGCTGCCAGGTAAGGTAACGCTGGAGCTTTTTGGTGATGTAGGATTTGCCACGCGCCGGGAGGCCAACCATCACAATGACCAACTTTGCTGCCACATCGCGCTGGGGGATTCTACCATCTGGTGATACCTTCGATCGTGTCATGCCCGGAATGTTGAGGGTTGTAGCATGCGGTCGCACACGGGGTGTCTGGGTACCCGAATTTTGTCGCAGAGGGGGACTGCACAAAGGCCTGGTTAACCAAGGTTCTTCAAGAATAGATAGACCAGAGCTGAGGCAATTTCTGCCGGGTCATGACAGGATCGTTTTCAGTGTACTCACATTCGTGGCGAACTAGGCGCAGTAGAATTGAGGCTGCGGTTGGGGGTATCAGTGAAATCGTGAATAGGCCCAGGAACACGCATCATTGAGTGTATCTGATGACAGGCGCTGGTCGGCGATTGCTTGACACCTCCATCTTGGGCAGGAGGAGGTAGCACAGAGAGGTGCTCATGGTCGACCGGCGCAGACGTCGAAGACGCTACGGAGGAGGTTAATGGGTGCGAAATCGGAGAAGCTTGGTTGCGCTGGCCGCTCATGGCCAATTTTGCAAGAGCTGACTGTTTGGCGAGGCTAAATGTTGGTGTTGGTGCTTGAAGAATGTCAGCACTTTGCTGGTTGCGAAATGTTACTGGAGTTGCGTTGGCAGTCGTCGGGGTGGTGGTGTTGGTGTTGGTGGTATTATAGAGATTGGCAGTGCTGGTAGCAGTAGTGGTGGTGATGGTGGGTGGAGTGGATGAGACTGATAAATTTGTATGTCGTGAAAGGGTGAAGAGGTCAGGGTGGCTCGAGATGAAAGGCATCTCCCCTTACCAAGATGACACAATAGGAAAAAAGGTTTGACGAACTAGGGTACCACTACAGTACAAGTATGACGAGGAGGAAAGTTGGAATTGCGAAGCAAAGAAAGAGAAAGAGAGAAAAAAAGGCATAAACAGAACGTACCTTCTTGGAGAAATGGAGGAAGTGAAATAGCTGATGACATGGTTTGTCCCGTCTTTAACAGAAGAGCCCTGTTTTTGGTGCTCTGAAGTACACGGTACTTGATGGGTTGGCTGCGGGTGACATGACCGCTGCAGGTGGTATGGTTGGCGGCATGGCTGGCGGCGTCCGGTGAATTGGTGCCGCCGCTGATGCCACTGTCCCGCTGAACTCTAAAGCAACAATCTAGGGCTACTGACGCACGGTTCAGCCTCCGACTTGAGTCACAACGACATTCAGCACGTTTCTCGAGTTGGCAGGGGTGCCAAGCCGCTGGGTTTTGGCTCAGTTTCTGGTTCTGGTTCTGTTTCTGATTTTGGCCCTGTGCTGCTTGGTTCTGTTGATGATGACACTGGTGGTGATGGCCCTGGTGATGACCCTGGTGTTGATTGCCTGCAAGGGCTCGTCCCGGTGCGCTGTAGCTGTACTTGACCGGTGGTCGTTGCACGACAACCAAGCTTACACTATTGCTGATTTCCATTTGGGATTTGGGTTTGGGATGGGTGAGTCGGAGAACTGAATTTGGTCGATGGTCAAGGTATAATTCCTAGCTTTGACTGATTCGTCCTCCGTCGTGACTGGGTTTCCGTAGGATCACTGTCGGCAGTGATGGTACGGCGCTGGCTAGTAGCAATGACCAACTAATCACCTCAGGAAATACAGAGGTAAAGGTGGTCTGAACCAGATTGTCCCTTCTTACTGATGATTCGGCGTTGTTGAACTGCATTGGCACAAGATTATTAGATCCAGCCATACACTTCCAAGCTTATTCATGCCTCTTGACAGCCCAAACGTTACCACGATGACTATAATATCATTCACCAACTTTTGGTCATCAAAGATTCAGAAAAAAAAACCAACTTACAATAGACGAGAACAAAGAATTCGACCTTCGGTCCGTTAGAGGAGTCTTATGCTAGGTATCAGGAGCTACCTACGGACTATGTCCGGGTGGATAGTGTCCTCGGTAGCCTCGGTATGAGAAGCTAAAGAATAGGCAAACTTGATAGACTCAGTAAAGGAGGACCTAGGTGTGAGACAATATCTTTGTGGCCAAATTTTCTTTAATCAAACTGTTTAGATGTCCAAAGTTGTAGAGTCGTAGAAGTTGCAGAGCAAATAATCAAGGATTCAGATGGAAGAAGAGAAGGGCCCGATTTATTATTACATCGTACTCCGTAACAGAAGACCTAAGTAGTAAGTGGTAAGTAGTACCTAGTAGCAGCAGCAGCAGTAGGAGGAGGAGTAGTATTCGCTTCCAGCGCCTACAAAACAACCAACAACAGCAACGCTGCATCGCCCCAGAAGGCTACTATGTTCTCCCACCTTTCCCCTAACAGAGTTGATGAGCAATGAGGGGGCGTATGCATCTACTGTTTTCGCCCCAGCTAGATGCCTACTGGGCCTGTGAGACAATAACACTAGCAGTAGCACCACCGCTACCAATCAGACCCCCCATCCCCTTGCAGGTACAAGACTGACTGATGAGGGGGGGGATGGATATTATCCTCTCGGACGCGGGATGCGCCTCGCCTAAAAGTACCATGTACTAATAGGGTAGTGTGTTGAGGTGAAAATGGGGTTGACTAGACCAGGGAAATCTCCTACTTGCATGGGGGGGGGCTTTTTTTTCATTCTCGATACCATCCACCCGGCGCCATTTTCACCGTCCGTCACGGGCTTGGGCAACTTCTGTGCCGTTGAATCCGTGCCCTCTGTTCGGACGCGGAGACATTTTTAATTAGGCCCAACGTAGCTCATAAGGAACGTTAAAGATCGTACGAGCCCTAGCATGCTTGCTTAAACCCTACCCCTCAGAAATGCGAGTTATCCGCAACAAAAATCCTACATGCTGATTGAGAGAGAGAAAAAAATACGAAACTATCCTGTTCCCGGGGAGGGGTTTTGCGGGGTTTCGTCAGATCTCAAAAGACGCCGAGATGCAATGTGGTAGCCTACTGAACGTCTTTGTCTAGTCTTTGACGTAATTTATTACCTTGAAGAGATGCCATCAGTTGGAGATATTAGTAGCACCGATTGGAACCAGCTTCTTTTGTCAGGCCGGTCGCGGTTGCGAGCCAGATCCTTGCGGCCTTGACCCCCGCGCAGCTGCTAGTACTCCATAGTAATAGGATACATAGTAGTATAGCATCAGCGCATGGATGCAGGTCCAAAAAGCTTGCGCGACATTAATCCAGAAGAAAAGCTCCGGACGGCGGATTTTCCTAAAACATTTATCTGACTCCGCGTGCAAAATCAATTCTTGGCCTCGGAAAAGCGAAAGCGGTGCACTTTTTACGGAGTAGTAATAGGTAGTACAGTACTACTACTCAGTAGTACTCCGTAGTAGATCTTGATTTTCAGATCGCTAAACCCCCCAAAGCCAGGTCACTTCCAGCGGGAGCAATTCAGATTTTCCATCATCATTGGTCATTCTCAGGTTCGAATATCCCTGTTTAGAAAAAGGACCCTTGAGATTTGGGGCGGAAATGCTAATGCTGGGCGAGTACTACAACTCCGTACGGAGTACCTGGTACATGCTGCTCCTTGTACGGTGTAGTGCAGCCACTGCAACACCCTCCCTGAGGTGGCCCTGGGGATTCGACGAAGTACGGACCCTCGTATGGTACGGTACGTCGTACTCCATATTCCGTACTATGAGGTCAGCGACCCTCCGATATCGCGCCAGTATCAAGGGGAGCTGGAGCAATTAATTCAACCGCCAAGAGGCTTCCATTCTTTTGGCCACAGGATTTTGGGTTCGGCTGGTTCGGTTCGCTCGCCTCGGGATTGAAACCCGACTCGTAACCTATCTCAGAAAACTCATACCATAAACACACTCCGTATGGTAGCACGGGTTGCATACTGCAACAAATCATCCCAGGCGCCTGACCAAGCAAGACTGTTTGCTCACTTGACCCCATCTGATGAGCCCGTCGTCGCATTCAGTCTACGTGCGAGCGACATGGCGCAGCCTCCTCACTGGACTGGGTAGCTTTGAGCATCTTTGCTGCGTCATTGCTAAGTGCTGAAATATCTGCTTAGCCCAGTTTAACAACTGAACAGCCTTTCAACAAGAAGCGTCCAACCACTCTTGCCACCACAATATATGGGTTCCGAGGTGTGTTGGTTTGGCACTTGTCCTGCGAATCATGGAACGCATCCTCCGCGTCAGCCAACCATCCGCAGCAGTTGGCAGCTATACTACAGAGTACCGTCATCATCAAAAACCCCCCGTCACTGGCATGCAGCTAATACGCATCTTGGGAAATGTGCACTTCATCTGACATCAATCAATCGAGTAACAGTCTAACAGACAACAACGCCAAACATGGTCTTGGCCCTGCCTATCTCGCATGCACCCCCACTGATGCGCCCAGCGTGCAGCACAACCACTCGTCTCAGCATGCTCCCCTTTCACGCCAATAAGGGCCGAGGAGACGCCTGTGTGGAAAATGGAGAGCCCTGCCGAGATACTCCGTAGACCAAACGTGCATGCAGTATGGTCGACAATTTTTTCCACTTAGACACTCTTAGCGCCAAGATGGCCTATCGCTTACCCTCGCGCGCGGAGGGAACGTCCCCTCCAAAGTCCAATGCTACCCTACTACGATGTACTCCGTACTACCAACCTGACCTTAGCAAGTGATGCTTTCAGATTGATAAACTTCCCTGCACAGATGTCCATCTGTAACTAGGCACGTGTGGTGCCAGATGGCGCCACTGCCCGTCAAGCATAATGATAGCGTAGAATAGTAGGCACTTAAGTACATAGCCTGACGTGGGCAGTCTCAACTTTTGCCGGTTTTGGCGCTTTGTAAATAGACCCCGCCCCCTCTTGTCTCGTACAGACCTACTACGGAGTACGGAGTACTGATATCGTCAATGCATTTTACGGAGTACCGCAGGCGGCTTTGTCGGTCCGGTACAATATTACTCGGCATGGTAACACTACTAGCAATACCTAAGGCTTGGCTGCGTTTCCTATGGAGATGAATATCCCACGCATCCGGCCAACAAATGCCGGAACAAAAGATGGACGAATGTTTGCGTGGAGATCAGAACAGCAATAGATGAGGATCCAAGTTCCACTCCCCATTATTCGATTATCCTTCTAGAACCTTTGTCATCTACGTGTGCTGCTATTATGGCTACTGCTACCTCTACTGTCATGTGCTATTAGTACTCTATACTGGCTGTAGTAGTTGTAGGAAAGCTGGAGTCGTTGGCTGATGGGTAGGATAAGTTGTGGCGCTAGATGCATCCGCCACACCCATGGCGCCACATCCAATGCGGCTAACGATTTTCACAAGGTACCTTGCCGGAGAGAAAAAAAAAGTAGGTAGGAAGTGAGGCTAGAGGGAAATGATATGATTTTAAATCTTGAACTCCTTCGTGTGATATTTTTGAAAGAAAAACAAAAGTAAGTACATTGAGAGTCTTATTAACTTGACAAGGTCATGGAAGTTTAGTTGTATTTCGCATATGCGGTTGTGTGTAATTATTTTAGATAGGCGCAACTGATAAAGCAAACTTGGTACTTCTTAGTGACTCTCCATCCACGCAACTGCTCAATGCGCTTTCTTACCCTTCCACGGTCAACACGCTTTTACTAAAACACAAACGTGAATTCATAAACGTCAATTGACTTGGCCTTCTTCAGGTCCTACTACTGTAAGCCCCTACCCTTGGATTGTAGCTATCGTTAAAGATAACACATGTCGCCACCCGATACAAGTGCCATATTTCATTATAGGCGCTCAAAGTTGCCCTTTCTTGCCCATTTTTCAACCGCATCTCACTCCTGCCTCAAGTTGACCAACCGCGTTATAGCCTTGCGTAACCGCCTCAATCAGGCCATTACTAGTGAGACCAGCGAGACCGGAGTAACTGGATTGCCTCCTTCCGCTGGTCTACCTACAGGCAAACTTCGACGACCACTTTGGTTTCCTCACTGCCACCGTTTTCTCCATCTCGACAGCCTTCAATCCGGCAAGGGAGCCAAGCAGCCGCCGCATGCGTGATGGGAAAGAACTATCTTGAAATTATTTTCTTCCCATTGTCGGCGAGCGAGAAACTTGGCAACTAAGCAGGCCGAGGTTATCTTGCATGTTGCCAGCACCTACTACTACTTAGTAGTACTAGTAGTAGTACTTTGCCATCGCTGTCTCCCGTACCTACTACTAGTGAGCTCAAGCCATAACCTCTGGGGTTTTCTATTCGCTGCTTGAACTAAAATCATACATTGCTTCTGCTCAACACCACGGCGATTGCACTCTATCGAAGCTATCTGCCTTCTTCTTGGAGAACAGTTTTCTGCCCAGCATCAAGCAAAGTAGTGGGAAGGCGTTTGGCTATCAAGGCACGTCTTTATCACGTTATCAGCAAGTCGACTGTCTTTCTTTTTTGGCTTACGCTTTTCTTAGATGTCGGTACAAAAGGAGAATCTCGACCCAAACGAGCCGCAGCCAGCTTTGGGTGATGCCATCGGCAGCGGAGTGCCGATACCTGCTCCCCAGGAGGCAGTCGTTGAGAAGGAAGAAGCGCCACCTAAAGACCCGCGCCTGAGACGTCAGCCCCAGCCTAACCCTTTGATAAATGATCTTATTCCGAATCATCTTCGAAGGGGTGTCTTGATACCTCTGCAGACTACACAAGAGGTGCGACAGGATCACACGATTGTGCAGGCGCTCATCACGAGAGCGCCTACTAAGTCCGCCAACGATGTCATCACGTAAGCGGAATCGTGTTGTTGCACTCGCTGAGATATTCAAGGACGAGCTGACATTGTTTCATAGAGCACTGCGTAATCTGCACCCGGAGAGTAACGCTAACAACCTTACTCACCTGCGTCGTTGCGCAAAGCCCACGGATATCCCGGCACATCTCAAGACACAGTTCATGAACGATACGCCATCCGGACGTCTGATTCATACAGCAAAGTCGAATTGGATTTACATCATTGTTGGCGAAATCAAGGATTTCACTCGGGATGAAGTCGTCGAAACATTGGCACCGATCGAGGGGGTCGAGGAGGATGTATTCTTGGCAGTCATTCCTATCCCCCTCCTGGCGCCGACCTCTCAGATACAGGCCGCCATGTGGACATCACAATTCTGGCCTACAGTCTACCGCAAGAATAACCCCCTCGGCCCCCACCCTAGCATAGTGGCTCGAGGTGGCGATGAAATCAAAGAAGACGCTTCGGTATGGATGGCTCTGGCCCACAAGGTAGCCTTGCAAGGAAAGTCTGCCGGTATTGGGGAGGCCATCGGTGCTGTTATAGTCCAGAGAGATGACGACGGCTCGACTCTTGTTGCTGTTGCGGCAGATGCTCGCTATCACAATGAGCCATTCGGCTTTGGCGGACCGAATATGCCCATGACACACGCCGTACTGCGCGCTATCAGCATGGTGGCACAGAAACTTGTTCGCCACGAACGTAGGGCTCAAGAGTTGCCGTTCGAGACGCCTGTTCTCGACTTCGATGCATTCCAGGACCAGCCCCTGATTGACCTCGAACGGAAATGCTTTGAACAAGAACATCCCAACAAGGACGGGTATCTTTGTCATGCGCTTGAGTTGTATGTGACGCATGAGCCTTGTGTCCAATGCTCCATGGCTCTGCTGCACTCTCGAATGGGCAAAGCTGTGTTTGGGAAACATATGCCCCATACCGGGGGCTTGGGCTCAGATGATCGTCCGGATGGAGGTGGACGAGGGTTGGGGTTGTTCTGGAGGCGAGAGCTCAACTGGAGCTTGCTGGCATGGGAATGGGAGCGCGACGGCGTCCCAGATCTCCCTCCGATTTCACCGACTACTCATGTTTAGGATTACCACCTCCGAGGTCCGTCTGAGCCTCTCTATTTTCGTGCACTTTTAGACAAGAACAATAGTGGCATGTATAGCGCGGTGCGATGCGTGTCGCAGTCCGTTGCTATAAGGTTCTTGTTGACATGGATTATGAGGGTTGTTAAAGGGACAGGTATATTTGGGAGGAGCTATCAATCTGCGACGAGACTATCCTGCGTCTGTCGTTTGCACGGGTGGAGCAGGAGAGCTCAGCGAGGGGTTGGGGCAAATACGATGGCTTCTGCGTATTTAGCACGGGTTTGCTGCTCTTTTGTTTTTCGGACTTTGTATGCATACGGCCTTTTGACGCTCTGTACGACCCTGGAGCGTTGGGCTTTTGTAGGACCGCGCCTGTTTGCGTGCCATGAGCCTGTCTACTCTAATACTACTAGTCAACAGCTAGCCAATAAAGCCAAACCAAATCTCATCAACAAAACGCGTGAATGTGCAATTTTTTCAATTCAACCACCAGGTAGAGCGCCATTAATGTCAAGCTCGAATCGTCGAGTCAGCTGATACCCCTCTCGGATCGTAGAGGGAGGTAAGGGGGTAGAACGAAAACGAGAGAGGAGAAGGGGGGAGGAGAGGGTGGAGGGGGGGGCGGCCTTCTGAGCTTAGAACGGTATGTCGAGATCCTGGACCCCCCCCCCCCCCCCCCCCTCCTTGTTTTTCAGGTCTCCAACTTCACCAACACCGCCCGTCCAAGCTTTTAAACAAAGCAGGGTCCGTACCAACACGTACAGGTGGTTGCTATATGACTGTCTGAAGTCGGCCGTTATAATTATTGGTTTTTTTACGTCATGAGCTTCGTCTAGATATCTACAACCATTTTGCGACTTCGGCATCAATCGCGACCCGTGCAAGGGTTCCTTGGCAAAATAGTCGGCGAAAGCCTTTTCAACTCTGCAAGGAAGCATTGCATCCACCGCCACTCGAGGAAAAACATCAGAAAAGTTGCGCCGTGCCTGGCGCGCAAACATGTATCGAAAGCTGCAACCGCCGCCGATCAGTCGACGTTGTTCCTCTTCCTCTTAGGCTCCACCACCACTACGA
Source organism: Trichothecium roseum (assembly GCA_026184415.1). NCBI lineage: Eukaryota > Fungi > Ascomycota > Sordariomycetes > Hypocreales > Trichothecium > Trichothecium roseum. The sequence continues at coordinate 4,057,924 of CM047942.1, read as the reverse complement.
CTGCTACTCCAAATACTGCTGCGACAGAGACGGCTGTGCTCTCGAAGACGATTTCTGCAATCTGCACTATGCCGATAGATAAGAAGCGCCTGGCCCCAGGGTCTGCCTCGGCCACGTCGGGCGGGCAGAGCAAGAAGCGCAAGATGGAGGGGGTGCAAAAGTTTTATGCAGTGAGGGCCGGCTTCGTGCCTGGCGTATACCTTGACTATTCGGAATGTCAAAAGCAAACTGCTGGGTTCAAGGGTGCCGTCTGTGAGTTTCGCCTTATTCACGCGTCGCATCTCCGTCCAGCTGGCCCCCTCCCTCCCCCCCCCCCCCCCCCCCCCCCCCACCAAGAAAAACCCTCCGTTGCTAATGGATACCTGTGAATACAGTCAAGTCGTTTCTATCCCAAGCGGATGCCGAGGCTTTTGCCGCTGGCATGGATGTCAAGTCCGATAAAGACGAACCCGAAAAGTACTACGCTGTAGCTGTCGGGACACAGACGGGTATTTTTCGAAACTGGACCGAAGCGGCAGAGGCCATCAAAGGGGCCAAGGGGCCAAAGTATAAAAAGTTTCCGACGCGGAGCGAGGCCGTCGAGTATATTGTTCAATTCGGCAACAAAGAGACGGTCGACGCGCTCGGCGACGAGGGCAAGATGCTGTTGACCGAGACTCCCACGGTTAACCCTCTTGCCCTTACCATGAAGCCTATCGCGACGGCCAAGGCGACCAAGAAGGGACAGAAGCAGCCCGCGTCAGAGAATAGCAACATCATGAGTATTTACACCGACGGCAGTAGTCTGGCAAACGGACGACATGGAGCCAGGGCCGGGTTGGGCGTATTTTTTGGGCCCAATGACCCGCGCAACATCTCTGAGCGTCTCCCGGGCGACCCTCAAACAAACCAGCGCGCTGAACTCATGGCTATACTGCGAGCACTTCAGACCGTGCCACTAGACAAACCAGTACAGATTTTTAGCGACAGCCAGTATTCCATCAACTGCGTGACGCAGTGGGCCATTGGCTGGAAGAAGAAGGGCTGGCAGACAGCCAACGGAGAATTGGTCAAGAACCAAGACATAATTCGACAAGTTCTGGATCAGATGGAGGAAAGGTCAAGGGTTGGTGGCGGGACGTTTTTCAGATGGGTCAAAGGGCATGCTTCGGATCGAGGTAACATTGCCGCGGATCACCTGGCCGTCGAAGGCGCGAAGAAACCTGCAATGAACTGAGCGAAGCCCGATCCCACAGGTGTTCATGGTGGATAAAACACGACACAGCAACTTTTTTCGATCACTTTGTTTCGCTCGGGATCACTCCGCGGGCGATTGCGTGCTTTGGTAACTTTATTTTGGTTTTGCCCTTTGCTTTCCTAGAAGTGTATTTCCCTTTTTCTTACATTTTGTACGAAGCTGCAGATGTTGCCTGGTCAGTTAGCCGAACGTGACAGCTTGCCGCCTATCAGGGAGGGGCATGGTGAATTTATCCGGATATATCCATTATGCTACGTAGGGCGCCTGGCCAGGCAGGGGTGAGAAGGGAGGGGGGGGGGGGGGTATACCTCTTTGTTTACACTTTTATCAACGCGTGATGCTCATGGCCAAGATATACGATGTTTCTATCTCATTCTCCTCGTCTGCTCGTTCTTTGTTGCCGCTCCTCTGCCTGGATTGGTCCCCGCTGGAGTACCTATTCTACTACTACCATCGTGAAGCCTCAAAAGTTATTTTCTTCTTTTCTTCTGGAAGCCTAGATCTTAGGTTCGGATGAGACGGGCGCATGTTTGACGAGATCGGCGAGGTACCTTCTGCCAGAAACACTCTACCTATGAGCTACTTTTTTTGCTTAGAAAAAGGGAAAGGACGAAAAGAAGCGAAGAGAATGACAATCTCGAATACCTTGCCTCTGCTCACCACTGGTGTCACTGTATAAAAGGCGTTTTTCGGACCTCGTGTCCATTTGAAGATGTCGTGGGAGGAACCAGGGAGAAGAGAGTTATCTATTATAGTAGTAATCAATCGCATGCACTTCGTCCAGCCACCCCCTCCCCCCCCTCTCCTGCTTACACCCCTTCCCCCGTGCTCGTCATTGGTGCACAAACAAATGTCCTCCGCAGCTGCACATTTGCCCACGAACCCAAAGTCTATAGGGCAGGCGAGGCTGGGAGGTTATCATATCTTGCATGGAACATGATGAGCTCATGGGTGTCACTAGGAAGAAAGGATAAAGATAAGAGCGTCTTTTTTTTCGAGCTTTGTGGGGGTTCCATTGCATATCTCTAGAGAATAGCAATGGGAGTAGAATATATACTACGGAGGAGGAGTACCACTCTGGTAGGTAGTTTTCAGAAACGTCTCGGCCTTACCCTTGCCATCCCCTCCTATTCTCCTCCCACTCTCCATTATCTGCCGCTGCTGCCGTCGTCGCCGTCCCGTCCTATCTCTTCGCCCCCCTCCCCCTCCCCGACCGTACGGATACATGAATTGACATATAAGTTCTTGACTTAATGGTCCTGAGATATCAATATATGCTTTGAAAATGAGTTTTCCTCACGCTGATGACATTTCGTCATCTATACGAGCGCTATGCCGAATTTACAGCCGCCTCGGGCTCTGCTATGTTTCTGGAGCAACGGGCAGAGAACAACAATAAACAGTACTCGTGACTTGGAAGTCTTCCTATTGTCCCAGGGCAGATGGGGGGAGGAGGGGGGGAGGATAGAGCCAAGATGTGCACCCGAGTTTGTTCCTGTGCCTGCGTAAGCTGTTTGTGCCGTAACCTGTATTCGAAGCTACGTACCTTTTAGCCCGCCATTACTGAGCCCGTTTTCTGGTAGTACGTCATGAAGTAGAGGGTTTACACATGTAGTATATACACGCTTGCTCGGTACTCGTGTTACCCAACGTCCAAACTCTGGGGCACCGAGATCCGCGTTTATGAGATGATGACGTGATCAGATACTATATGTACTTTGTCAGTAACATGATACGAAGCCTCAACAAGGCAGATAGAGAGGGATGGAAAGAGGGGGAGGGGGGAGGGGAAGAGCACTAGTTACGCACTGCTTCGTTGCCTGTGTATGCCGATATAAGCATGAATATGGATAACAGTGTTGATATGGGAGACGGTGAGTCCGTCTATGATGTCCTCGGGTAGTGAGTAGAGACGATTCCTCTACCGAAAGGATCACTGCCAACTCCACCTGGTCATTGGCCGGCGAGCCAAACACTATCTCTTCCTCTCTAACTTTGCTGCACAAGGTCTCTCTCGGGTGTGGTATTTCATGCGAAGGTTCATGTATAAACAATGGATCTCTCTTACCTTATCGTTTGGCTCGGGTCGTCGTCTTGAAACTACAGTACTGGCCGAGGAGGTACGTACTGCTGCCAACATGGAGCATTCCCAGTTTTCTTTTTTACTCTTTACCCTCACCCCCCCTCCCTTTCTTTTTCTTTCAACGTTTGTTCTATTTTCATATTGTTCTGTGTATACTACCTTAAAACACTACTCATGAGCGAGCGCGCACACGCGCGTGTGTGTTTGTGATGTGAAAGAGATGACTCAGAACCAGCCGAGGGGTCTTACTTTGCCATTATACTTTCTGTCTCTTTTCTCTCTTCTCGCCTCGGGACGACGAGAAAACCTCGATCCTCACATTCCCCCCTCCCCCCCTCTCCTCCTTTTCTTGATATACAGACCCCCCACAAATAATCCATTTTCCTTTTGACATCATCAGGTTCACTGACGATTGTGCACGTCTAGCATTTTTCTTCCTTTTTTGGGCTTCTCTTTTCTCTTCTTTTGCTTTCTTCTCATGCACGCCTCCCTAGGGTACTGCCGTCCAAACCTCACTTCAGGCCGAGTTGTTTAGGATGGTATATGATCCATTTATTTGAGCTCAAAGATGGCCATTCCCGAACTCTTCGAGGTTATAAAGAACTTAGTTGACTCCTAGGCCACGCATGCCTCCTGAACTATTATTCGGATCTGTTATCTTGTGCTGTGGTGTCGGCCTTTTGGAGAGTATTCACTTTTCAATTCGCGGAATATTTGGGTAGTCGTCGTGTGGCTCGCGTGATGAGGCCGGGTTTTTTACCTTGTACAGTAGATAAATGGCATTAACACTGTATACACACTAGCTTTTACTGGCTGAGTAGACAGTGCGAGCCCATCAACCCGTATCTACTCTGTACAATCATAGGGGGAGTATATCCAGCTACAGGAATGGAGTAACATGTACGGAGTACTGATGGGTCTTTCACTTCCAGGCTGGGCAATGTCCACTTTGGGACCTTGAGGCAATAGGGCAGCAAGATGTACGGATTACTAGTAGTAGCTATGTACATGTTAGATATGGTGATCCGCAGCCCACGCAGAGTCGCACAACCTCCAAAAATAAGAAACCCAGAATTTACTTCCAGCGGAGCTAATGAATAAGGTGTCCACTTGTAGCCAGTTGCCACTGCCCATAGCTAGGCAAGGCGGGAGCTTCGAGGCGGGAGCTTGGTGAGCATGGGCAAAGCTTCCTCCAGCTGCCTCGTCCGGGAACTCTGGGCCCTAAATACTTTACCAGCGCACGTAGGACGGGGCGGGGAGAAGATAGGAAGATGTGACTTCTAATCGTGCGTGCGGCCCAAGCGAAAAAGTCTTTTCCCCTTTCTTTTTTGTCGTTTTTGCTTCGCGCGGAGTAGTAGATACGAACCTATAGAATACCACTGTCGAAAACTGAGAGACTGGGAGACTGAGAAATATAAATAAGTATGTATTGAGCAGCATATAATAGGGGTCTTTTTTTCTCTTTCCCTTTTCTTTATACTATATGTCCGTTGTGAACTGTGCAGGGCTTCTTCAGCTTTATCTTCCTCGGCTTTCTAGAGCTGAGTGTTACGAGAAAGAGATCCCCCCCCCCCCACTCTCTCTCTCTCTCTCCCTCCCCTTCCTCGCTCTCTCTTTCCCTCTCTCTCTGTCGCTCGGGCTGTCACTCACTCGGTGCCTCCTCCCCTGTCAACCTACCTCCCCCCCCCCCTTGTCCCTTGTCGCCTGGGTCCCTTCCTGTAAACAAACCACGCGGCCCATCTCAATCGGATTTTCAAGAGCCGCCATTGGCTACGCCTCTTGTTTCGAACACCCAACAGAAGAAGACAGTGGACACCTTGATAATCACCGGAAGTCAAGTACGAAGGAAGTACGGAGTACAGAGTACCTGCTATATCCATATACGCACCATTTTACCATTTTACCCAGCCAGAGAGGTGTGTGTGTGTGCCATCCATCCTGAATTGAATTGGATCCATACCTGGAGAGCACCAGGCTAATCGGTACCACCATTACCAGCTCAGTCGTCGCAGTTCTGCCATTTTTCTAATTACGTCCTCCATCCCCTTCCATTTATTACCAGGTCAGGGGATTTTGTATTCCGTACCTATTTCATGTTCCTTTAGGGTTATATGCTTGGAACGAGAGTCGCAACCGCTCCTCCTCCTCCCCCCTCCCTTCCGTTTCAACGCATAACCTTCTTGGTTTATGGGCTTGAGGTTTGATTTGTTTTTTCGAAGCTGAATTTGAATTCGAATGCAAAAAAGCAAACGTTGGTCCCTTTTTATGGCCTTCGTCAGTACTACTACTACGGAGTACTACTAGTGTTCCAGTCGCTACGGGGTACTCAGTACTAGTGCTATTAGCACTGCTAGTACCTGTAGTTATCACTACTAAGTACTGCTACTAGTACTGGTTGGTGCCTGGGCCCTACTACCTACACCCTAACCTCCAGCGCCTCCCTACATACCATACCTACTACCATACACTGAATAGTAGTAGTACTACGGAGTAGAACTGCCACCACTTGGGTACCACGTAGCCTTCCAACCACACTGCGCGGAGTACGGAGTACGGACGGAGCATTACGACTCCATATTTTTGCAGTCATAACCGCTTCCCCACTGCGTCGAGTCGCTTCAGATATTCGAAACCGCAACATACATCGATCGTCAAGAGACTTTGTCGGCTGGCGCGAGATGGACTAGAGTGCGATAACGTTAGCCTCCCGAATCTAGTCCTTTTCCACCTTCCAACCTCACCGACCAACGGACCCTTTTGTCTTTTGTGCACCCCCACACCGCAACCCTTGGAAACCCGACACACGAGCTGGGCGCCGCGTCGAAACTCCATCGACAACTGTGCCGTCATCAGCATATAAACTATACGCAACAGTATCCGGGGACTATCGTCGAGGCGTGGAGCTAGGCACGCAACCAGCGGCCACTTCCCAGGCCATGCCTCTCGCTGGAGGTACCGGCGCGTCTAGCCCTTTCATCGCAGACGGGGACGACCCTATGCTGCACGGCGGCGAATTCAACGATATCCCAGACGACGCACTCGAGAACCCGAACCTCTTCTTTTCAAACAACTTCGAAACCTTCCAGTCTATACAGCCGAGCAGTAAGAACACCAGCTCCCGGCGACTCATGACCCCGACCGCATCCGCAAAGATCGAACCGGCCGATTTCCCATCATCGCCTTCGGGCTCCTTTCGTGAAGACTCTTCTGATTCAGCAAGTTCGTCCAAGAAGGAATCTCCAGGCCCGCGCTCGCACGTGGATCAGGCCATGGGGGATGCCAATGACGCAGCCATGGACTGGGCTGGTCATGATGGTTTCCAGAGTGAAGCAGGCCTATTCAGTTTTGGAAACGAAGATGCTCATTCCGGAGGCGATACTTTTTTCAATTGGGCGGGGACTCCTGGGGAGTCGGCTGCTGATGATGCGAATCAGATGTCGCGACCGAATTACATGGATGGGACCTCTCCTTCCTTGACCGTTGCCACCTCGACCTCAGAGGGCAAGGTGGCCGCCTTGGGAATGCACGCCGAGCAGCATGGTCGCAAAAACTCCGTAAGCTTTATACTGACTTCTTGTTGTCCCTATCTATACTGCAAAGTTAATCGCTGACATATACATATATATACAGCAAGCATCAGCCAGCATGATGGAAACCACGTCACGAGAAATATCGCCCATGACGCACATGCTTACCAGCCAAGCCTCATCACCATCTGCCTATTCTCCCCACCAGCAGACACATCAGCCTGCCACCATCTTTCACGCTCCGGGGCTCAATATCGATAGGCCGGAAATACCTATGCGGAACGACTTCTCGATGACCAACAGCTTTCCCATGTCTTTACCTCGAGACATGCCCCTTCCTCAAGACATGGTCTTCCAAGCCTCGCCATCCTGGCCGCCACCACGGCAAAATAAGCCTGTGTACACGCTTCAAGCCTCCGCGACTCCGGGTAAGTCTCGGGTCGAGACGCAGATTCCCCTGGAGCTTGTGCTTAACCCCATGCCCCCTGGCGTGACCAAACTTCATCTTCCCTCGCATACCATTTCGAAACCTAAGTTGCTTGCCAAGCCCCCGCCGCGGCCCTCTCCGGACATGCTCGAGTTGCACGTTTCTCTGGTATGTACCAGTGCTATGCAGCAGAAGGCGTTGAGGGACAAGGCGATAGAACGCGCCCGAAACGCTCCCCAGGGATATCTTCCTCCTGAGAATGACGATGGAGAAAACTCTCCCCAAAACGGTGCCGACGTACGCATCTGCGAGGGGTGTATTACGCGTGAAAGGAAACGAGCCAGTCGCAAAAAATCAAAGAAACCAGAGGAGGAGAAGGCATGGGCCCAGGACGAGAAACGGCGTGTGATTGTCTTCAACGCCAACGAGGTAAAGGAGTTTGAACTCCCAACCTCGACAGGTTTCCCGCCACGACGTCCCGAAGGCATGATGATTAAGGCGCCCCTGCGAATAGCCTGCTACTGTCGACACCACGGCGAGAAGATGGGCTTCAATGTCATCTTTACTATCAAAGATTGGAAGAATAACTTTGTAGCGCAGGTCGTCTCTGAGCCTATAATGATAACGGATGATCACAAGACGCAACCTCCACAGAGCCAGCTGTCAATAGCACAACCTCCCAACGGCAACAACTTTGTGTCACCAAGCCAGCCGCCAGGAGCGCAGTCTGCTATAAACAGTGGCTATCAGTCGCGACAGGTCTCTCGACCGGCATCGCCTATCCAGGGGGGACCAGCGACAAAGAAAAGGAAATCCACTGGAGGAGCACGCGTGCCTACGAACCTGGCTATGACACCCTTTGAAACAGTTCAAACCATCAACGGCGGTTCCAATGGGCAATTATCCACTACTGCCTCACCGTTCACGAACCCCATCTCATTCCCAGTACACGAGCAGCCACAAGTGATACAGCCTCGGCCCAACACGCAAGCATCTTTCCAGGGCCCAACCACACCGAGTAGCCATGACCATAATGCCTTCAACGCTGCCAATAGGTCGCCTAGCGTGGATAACCTTGGACCCATGCCGGGCCAGACGCCACAGCTATACTCCGCGCCGGCGCCTTCAAACCATCCCAGCCGTGTTGCGAGTCCCAACTCTGGCACCGGACTGCAGGTCATAAATGCTCAATTCGATAACTCGGCGCGATGTCAGACTCAGCGACCCTCTCAAGTGGCTTCTCCATCTGACGGCCAACCTACAAGCCCCCCAATCATCCGGAAAATCGTTCCCAACAGTGGCCCCAAGATCGGAGGTATCGAGGTAACTTTACTCGGCACTGGCTTCTATCGTGGTATAGATGTCTACTTTGGTCAAACTAGAGCTCTTCAAACCTCTTTCTGGTCGCCGGGGACCGTGGTTTGCTTGGTGCCTCCTGCTGCCCAGCCTGGTGTGGTTCCAGTGTCGTGCTCTCCTTCGGACTCAAATGGCATGCCCCCGCCGGGGCCTTATCCTCCCGTTATGTTCACATACAATGATGATGTTCAAGAGTCGCTCATGAGGATGGCGTTGACGATTCTGGGCATGAAGATGAACGGTGCTCACCATGACCTCAGCGATGTCGCCCGTCGTGTTATCAACGAAAGTACTCATGACCCTTGGCCGTTAACGTCCGGTGATATTAATTCTGGGATGGGATCATTCAATATGCATGCCTCGAAGGAGGAGCGAGAGCAACAACTCCTGAGCTGCTTGCATGCCATCGATGTGGATGACAGCCCGCACCGTGCGCAGCTGGACCTCGAAAACCAAACAGGACATACTCTGCTCCATCTGGCCAGCTGTGCCGGTTATCGCCGTCTGGTTTCAGCACTCCTGTCGAGGGGTGCAGACCCTAATGTTCGAGATAGGGGCCACTTTACGCCACTGCATTTTGCTGTCCTCTATAATCAGTTTGATGTTGTCAGACGACTTCGCTTGGACGGTGCCAATCCCAGGATCCGAAGTTGGTCCGGCGAGACAGCCCTCGATCTTGCCAAAACGACCGATATGCGCCGGGTTCTTCATAATCCAGAATATCGCCCTGTGCGTTCGCAGAGCACGTCATCATTGCACACCCCAGCTAGCAGCAGCACGTCGCTGCGATCTCTGGCTGATATTAGCTCCTTACAGATGACAACATCGCATAGAATTGATGACGGTGCTGAGAGCCCAGAATATACTTCGGGAGACCTTGACGACGAGGACCCCGATGAGAATAATTACTTGGCTATGAGGCGCCCCAGTACTTTCCGGGCGGATGCTGAGCGAGCCGGTGTGCTCCGGTCAGACCTGGACACTCCCACCCCAAGCGCCACCGCGGCGGCTTTCAAGGAGCAGTTCCAGCAGCATGTCCAACAGTTGCAGCAGTCCATGGCTTTACACTTCCAAAACTTCCCGCACCTCCCGCCTATGCAGATGCCTCAGATGCCCCAGATGCCGCAAATGCCACAAATGCCGCAGCTTCCAGGCATGATGTTTCCCGACTATCAAGCATATCTGCAACAAGCGCCCTTCATGAGGCGAGTAACATCTTTCATGCCTGGCATGACGGGCAATCGTCCTGATTGCGAGGATGGTCCAGATAGCAAGGTTGATCATCGCTGGTGGGATTTATCTTCATACATGAACGGTGGCGGTTCAGCTCCGCCGCCAGCATACGACGAACTGTATCCGGAGCGTCAGAATAGGGATTACGACGCAAAACAATCAGGCGCAGCTCTCGCGGCCGTGGAAGCCGAAGCGGATATCAAGTGCGCTCGAATGTACGATACAGAGGGAAGCGGATCAACTACGTTGGTCGAGTCCGAGGTGGATGTCCCAAGTGTTCTCAAGATTGGGCGCAAGCACGCTATTACGAAGAAGCAGCAGGAGCAGTTCCTTAAAGCGCATGAGGAGAAGTTGAAGAGGCTGAGCAATGACCGCAAGCTCTTTTTCATCTGGGTACGGTTTCTTTCCATCAATCAATAATCATCGACGGCGCCTTACTAACTTACACAGATTCCGCTACTCATTGTCGTGCTATTGGCTATGTCATGGAACTACATCCCGAAATCTATTCCTTCGTTATCTTCGCTCCCCAAAGTCCCCACTCGCAGCGAGTTTACCGAACATTTCTTGCAACACTTCTACCCTGATGCCCAGCGTGATGGCGGGCTAGCTGTACAATAATAGTGTTCGCATAGGTCCGATGGTGGTCGGATGGGCCATCACCCCCCTCACGACACTTTTTTTTTTGGCTTTTATTTATATCCAAGCGAGGAAGAAGAAGAAAAAAGAAGAAAGCGGAGAACATTTATTAGACGTTTTGAAAGACTGAAGACGATAGAAGCAGGTTGATTAGCATCTCAAGGATGCAAGATTTTCCATGCTCCTTGCATTTGTTATACGAAGCATACACTTGTGGGAAAGGAGGGGGGATACGGCGTTGGGTTCGGTTAGTGATGGGAAGAGCTGGAAGGAAGGGATATGGCATCCCAGGAGTGGGGGGAACAAGGGCTGGCCGATGCCCGTGGTACTTGCGGCAAATTTTACATATATATACTGAGATACGCATACGTATACATGATTGGGTTGGTATGGTTTCTAGGATCAGGATAGGCTTTTTTTGGACCGGAGGGGTTTCTCTTTTTTTTTTTTTTTTTGAGCGCTGGGAGTCCATTTCATCCCTTTCGGCTTTTTGATTTACTGTTTTTTTCTTCTCCTCATCTGATTGCTCGAGTTGACTTCGTTTATCTATTGCCCTTTGTCAATCATAGATAGAATTCGGGTGCCTTTGGAGGCTCTTTATCTTTTTCCCCTCCAAATTCATGATGGCATTGGAAGGAAGCTTTGGTTTCTTCTCTTTTTTCCTTCCTGCTACGACTTTATATACTCTTTTTAATATTTCAGATGATTTCTCACCTACCTTTGGCTTTTCTTTTATTTTTTCTGGCATGAGAAAGGGTTACAATATTGGTGAAAAAAAGAAAAGAGAGATAGAGAGAATAAATAGCAAGGTACGGTCCGTAGGGGGAAGTAAATAATGATAATAGTAATAATTAATTAATTAATGTAATACTACTACTACTACTACTACTACTACTACTACTACTACTACTACTACTACTACTACTACTACTACTACTACTACTACTACGTCTTGGAGTAAGCAATAGTAGTATTAGTAGTTGGGTAGGATTAATACTTGATGGATAATGGTGATAAAGAAAAATTATAAAAAAAAAGTTCACTCTGTAGACTCTTTTTTTTTGGTTCAATGGCGCAAAATCACGACATTTACCGAGTTGTTCTCTTCCAACCCTCCCCCCCCCCCCCCCCCCCCGGCACCCGCTCGCTGCCGGCAAGATGAAAAAGCTTTTTTTTTTCTTGTCTCTTGCGTACTCTCCTGTACGTACGCCGCGCATCCGGCCATCACATCACATCACATTACCACGACGAGTATCTGCAAGTCACCCCCACTACTACTCCTCTCTCCTTTTCTCTCTCCTCTTTATTTAAACAGGCCAACACACACACACACACACACACACACACACACACACACACACACACACACACACACACACCATGCATTAAAATAAAGAGTTTTTTTTATGGTTTTTTTTATATACAAAGTCATTCATCTATAATCGTAGCACATTTCATAATGCTTCATGAGAAAAAGCAAAAGCCAAGCCAAGGTACACACCGTACACACACACTATATGTATACTACATAATAAAGGCCATTTTCCCTGAAACGAAAAAAAAATCAGAAAATCCCAACTTACTTCCCTTTCTTTCTCTTTCTCTTTCCTACTTTCTACCTTCTTTCTTACCCTAACAGTAGAGAGAATATAGCTTCAAAAGCAGGCAATCTGGAGAGAAAAGAAAAGGCAAATGTTGGGGGTTTTCCATCAAGTCCACGTCAATAGGTAGTACCTTGCCTTGGGGGACTTTTTTTGTTGGATTCCCTTTTCGCCGTCTCAAATCACAAATCACATGGTCTTACATACCGAGTATATAAAAGTATGCGAGACAAAATGGGCGAGTTGAGATGGCGTGCGTATATATATATATCCACCCACGCGTTCATACAACCCATTCATCCACGTAATCACCCACGTGCCGCTTTTCCCCTTCTTTTCCTTCCCAACATAATCGTGGGAGATGGGGGAAAAAACGGTCCTATTATGGTGGGAGAGATCTATGGACGATGAAGTTGAGAGAATGCGTTTGTTTTCTGTTTTCTAGTTTTTTTTGTTGTTGTTGTTTTGTGTTGTTTCATGTCGTGAAAAAAGGTCGATAGCTCTTCCTTGGAAAGGCATAGGCCGTTATCGTTACAGTGATCCCAGAGGGTGTTACTGGGGAACACCCTCCGAGAAGATGAAAATGAGGTTTTCCCCTTTCTGGTAATCGCAAAGACTAGAAAGGGGAGAAAATGCCGGTTTAAAACGAGGAAACCGAAACGCCGGAGCAGAAAAGAGAAGAACAAAACAAGAAGAACAAAACTATGCCTATAATGCAAAGATGTAGTCATGTGCCGTTTCTTCATTTCCCGGGTCGTTTCAGTCGTGAAAGGTAAAATAAACTCGAAGCTCATAAAGGTCGTAAAAGGGGTCGTGTGGGGGGGGGGGGGGGGGGGGGGTTGCTTTTCGTTTGTACTGTGATATCCAATCTTTTTTCTTTGTACTGTTGTCTTTTTTGCTGTTGCTTCTTTTGTCCTCTTCTTTGGTTTATACCTTGATGGTAGAGGAGAAGGAAAAAAGGAGCGTCCAGGGCGTCCCCTGGACAGCGATTAAAGTTTGCGAATGTTGACTCCCGTGCTTTGTCGTGGGTGGCGGCGAGGCGATATGAAGAGAGAGAGGGAAAGAAGATCCTTTTTAATCAAGGTGCGAAGCCCGGATCCTCAATCCCCGCCACGGAGTGACGTTCTCCCTGTCTTCGCCGTATGACCACTTAGGCACAGCCGGGACGGAGGGTATACCCCTCCTCTCGTCCGGCGTGACCACAACACCTCCTTTCCCGTTGAGGCTTCCATGTTTGCTCGACCGGAGAACCCTGCTGCTGCTGCTCCGCTCAGGCACGACGGGGGGGCCCCCCATGGCGGCGCGGATGGGCGACGTAAGGGTTGCCGAGCTGAATGTGCGCCTGTTGAGCTTCTTAGACTCCTTCTGAGCTGAGGTTTGTGATGACAAGCTCCTCCGGCTGCGCATCGAGCTGCGCAGGCGGGGGATACTGATGGCCGCCGTGACCTTGCGTATCTTGTTGGGCGTCTCGGTGCTATCCGCCCCCGGAGATGTGGGCGGCGAGATTTGACGCTTGGTGCCGCGAGAGCCTGCGCTGGCGGGGGACTGGATGGCGATGGTGAGGGACCTAGGCGTCGAAGGTACCGGCGACAGCGGCCACTGCGGCGGCGACATGTGGGCCTGGGACTGTGCGTGCGTACCCGGGTGGCGCTTGCTCTTGATGGCGCGGGCGGTGAAGAAACCGCTGGCCATGAGGTCGGCGTAGTTGGCCTCAATCTCCTCCCTGTTCATCCACATGTTGCCGCTCGGATGTTTCTCCGGGTATTGCTGATCGAGGCCAGACATGGGAGCTGCGTCACTCATCTCCACGTCTGCCCTGTCCTTCTTCCCCCTCAACTTATCCCAGACCTGTCCGAGGAATTGCTTGCTCCCCCGCTTGGAGACCCTCTTAGTCGACCACCCACTTGACCCGAACGACCCTGCCAGCTGCTGCTTGAGGTGGTCGCCCGTCTGGGGACGTTGATAATGTGACGTCGGTGGTCGGCTGCTGCTGCTGTTGCGGTTGCTTTTTTGCCAAGGGCCCTCTGTTGATGTGCGGTGTAGGTGCGACGACGGGTCGAGGAAGGCTACCGGCGGTACTGCGCTCGCGCGGTCTCGCATGGAGCCTTCTTGAAATCGACTCGTCGAAGGCGGCCTGTGCATCTTGTGCTGCGCCATTCGTCCTTTTCTTTTTCTTTGTCTTTCTTTCCTTGTCTGGCTTGGAGGACGGTTGGCAGCAGCAGCCGCAAGGCTTGAGAGGGGAACAGGGGGAAGCCCAGAGGAGGGGAGGGGGGGGGGGGGTTAAAGGAGGCTTCTGTTGAACTTTTGTAATTTGAATTGACACTCTTTTTGGTTGGTTTCTGGAGATTGACAAGAAGTGTAAAAGTTAAAGGAACAGAAGGGGGAGAGAAGAGGAAAGAAGAAAGCCACGTTGTGGACAAGGTGCAAGGTGCGAAGCAACTCTTTATTACTCCGTAGTTGCCGTGGTTGAACTCGGTCTAGGTACTACCCTACTAGGTAGTAGTAGGTACTCCGTAGATACTCGACACACCACGCTGCCACGAGGGAAATATTACCGAGTACGGAGTACCTGACCGAGTACCTTGCAGAGTAATACTCCGTAGTAATAGTAGCAGTAGTAGTAGTACGGAGCACCTTGATGTTTGGTTCTTTCCCTTCCTGGCTACGGACGTGCAAAAAGTGCGTGTGCGCTCGCGCGGCTTTGCTCTGCTGATCAATGATGATACGGTGAGAAAACCAGCATTGATCCTTGCGACAACAGAAGAACATGTGGAATGTACGGGGTCTTGGGTGTGATGGAAAAAAAAATCATGGTGACAATGGGACAAACGCCATGGTTTCATTTGTTGACTATTGGTGGCGGGGACGGTTTGCGAACCCGCTGTTGGCACGGCAACAACCTACCCAAAGCGCTACTGCACGGCTTCTGCATGGTTTCTGCACCGTCGGTCCATCACCTTCCCCCCTGGCCTTGCTGCTCCAGTGTGCTCTGCTGCTCTGCTGCCCTGCTTGATCTCCATGCGCCAATCTACGCCGGCAGGAAGCTCGCCCTCGGGAGGCATCAAATCAAAGTCCTTTTCCTCCTTGGTTGTCTCGAATAAGCTGAATGATAGCTTGTATTGACCCTCGTGTCGCACAGAGAGATCAGGGAAGATGAAGTAGCCCGCGGCGATGGGGCGGTCGAGATAGGCCATGCCAGAAGCAGGGACACCTGTCAGGATTGGCGGGTTAGGCTGCGCTGCGATACGACCAGGGGCGATCTTGCGCGACTGCTCGAGGCTGGCGTAGAGGAAGAAGCTGGCATTGTAATCAAAGGTGATCTCCTTGCCGTCGGTAAAGGAAGGACCCTCCCTAATTCTCAGTTCGACGACCGGGGGAGGATCCACGGGGCGACGGTCACTGTTGGCCTTGGTACCGGCACCGCAGGCACGAGCATGCTGAGGCTCTTGAATAACCCTCAACTGATACCATAGCATGCGGTTCTCCCTAGTGACGCGCTGCAAGATACGGACCTCGGAGCCGCTCTCGTCGATAGTACATTCTTTAACCAAAGGTTGAGGCGCTGCCATCTTGCCGACTCAGATCCAGCTGGACTTTGAGACGAGTGAACAGCCGTTGAAATTGAGGAAGTGAGTTGCATACACTTCCGTCGTAATCTGCAGTGATGGAGGAGCGACGTGAACGCGTGCCAATATAGACTGAGATGTGAGATGTGAGCTGAAGAGTTTGAGTTAAGCTACTCGGAAGAAGGCCAAAGCTAAACCGACAGGCGAAGAGTTAGCGAACGGTTCAATGCAAGGGGGCGTTCGTCGGCTGCGCGTGGCAGCGAAACCCAAATTCCACAGCTTCCCGCTCCCACTTCCACTCCCCAGCCGGTACCCGGACCACCTAAAGACAAATCGCGGTGGTACTACTGGGTAGGTAGTGATGGCTGCCACTGGACCAGTCTGCCGGGAAAACGTGGTCGTCGACCACCGAGTAACCATCCGTTGCTCCTCTCCCTACTTCCAAATGCTGATGCCCAAAAAAAGGAATTTCCGCCCTCGGTGCTGCGAAGAAGTCCCACTCACCTTTTGAGTTAACTCGTAGCCGTTTTCCTTTTTCCTTCTTCTTATTCGTGTAGGTCCAGCGAGGGAGTTGGTCGGCGCCTAAAGATGGAGACGGAATGAGGCATACGATGAGGCAGAGATGAGACAAATAGGCGTAGCGAATAACGAGAGCAGATAAAGAAGGATAGCGAGAGTCAGACAGCTGCTCTGTAGATGTATTAGCTCACATTAGTCGATGGGCTAGAGCTGTGAGATATTTGGCAGATGTCTGAGTAAAAGTTGGTTGGCGAAGAAGAAAAAGTGAATGAAACGAAGTTGTCGCGACCGTGAGGAAATGGGACACAGAACCACTCAGACCAGACAGATGGAAACGCAGGCGCAGGCAAGGTAGAGAGACCAGCCAAGACGGGGAGCCGGGGGAGGAATCAAAGGCTCAAGGTACTATGTAGGCGAAAAGTACTCTGCTGTACTCTGTACCCCACACAGCGTGCTAGCACTCCCCCCGAAACAAGTACAGTACATTTCACATACATACGGACATGCATTTGTGAATTCATCCAGGATTCGGGACAATCCCAGTCATCAAAAGATCCACTATGAAGGAACCGATCTAGGGAAGTGGAAGTGGAAGCCTGCCGTTGGGAAGAACCGGGGGCACGGGACTAGCAGAAGAGAGCCTAAATGGTGGCCAAAGTCTTAGGTTACTCCTAAAGCTGACACCCCCGGTTGGTCCCTTTGGGAGGTCTAGGAAGATAGTATAGACGGTACGGAGTACCTAGAGGAGGCTAAGGCGTGCACTGAAGGGTGGGAAGGGGGGTAGGAGAGAGCGCCAGGAAATATGCCAGGAAATGTGCGGCAGCCCTTTCGTGGCATTGCCGAAGAGAGAGAAAAAGGCAGAGCCAACAAGGAGAGAAAAGAGAGACGAGATGTGGGCCCAAGCTTTCCAGATCTTTTTTTGGTGGGTGGATGGGTGGGAAGAAGAGAAGACAGTGTGGGTGGGCAGTACAAGGCAGTACTATGTACTCCGTATGGAGTACAGTGCGTACAGGACAGGGTTTGAAAGACAGGACAAGGCAGTCTTGCTCTTTCCATCTTTCCTCTTTTCTTCTCTTGCCAAGTTGCCATGCTCTTTCCCGATTCCAGCAACCCATCTTTGTACGCTGCTTGTTTTTGCGCCGTTTGCATGCCTCTAGCTCTTTCCTACTCGTCGTGGTGGCGCGGACGGGCAAGAACGGTTATGGGGTTTTGAAATACTATGTAGATACGTACTCCGTACGAAATCATCCGTACACAGTACAAGGTACGTAACTTGGGGTGGTTTTGGACCCAGAGCAACTTTGTGCTGGTGACTCTCGAGCAATATTGGAACTGTGCGTAGTATGTAGATAGACAGGTTAGACCAGGGAGCTGGTAAACCCGACAAATCGTGTAAGTCATTTGATTGGCTGGCACCTCCCACCACCCTTACGTGATGCTCCAGATGCTCCAGGGATCCTAGACCCAGTTGCCGTGTAAATTATACATCCCGCCCGCTCGGGTTCAGCTGCACAAAAAACTAGTAGCAGTCCACTGTAACATTACTCCGTACGGAGTACGCAGCGCTGTTGTTGCTTCTGGTTGCTGCTGGTGCTCTACGGAGCACACTCGCCTCTGTCCTCCTCCTCGTGTCCTCCTACTGCTCCGGCCCACTGGTTTCTAGGACCGTGCAAACGCTAAGGGTGGGATGGACAACGAACTGGATAAACTACACTGCCTGTATTACTACTCCGTATGGAGTACTCCGTACACAATCTGGAGTACATACTTTAGATGACTACAGAGTACCCAACACTACTAGAGTGCATCGTTCTAATCTTTGAATCACGAAATGGCTCGTTTATCTCTTTTTTCCCGTCATCATTTATACACATGTTTTCGGAGCATTTTGCTATATTTCATAAAAAGTGCCTGAATAAAAATAGGCGTTCGTCGGTATCCTCATGTACCATTTACCCCTACTATTCCTCACCACTAATCCGTACTACGAGTCGTGGTTAATTACCCGGACCCTATCATACCCTGCCCTACCTCGTGCCTATGTGCGCTTGTCAAAAAGGTTACCGATGGCGTTGCAGCGCAGGTCATTCCATTTTTTCTCTCTCTCCTGATACGGTACCAGCCGTAGGTGCTCCGTACTAGCTGCACCAAGTTGTAGGCGTCATGTTGAACGGAACGAACCCCCATTTGCAGCCCAGAGCCATGGGAAGGGGCCTTGCTGCAACGCTGCCATACCACGATACCACGTACTCCGTACACCTGCGCCGCTTCCCTGCGACCTTGACCCTAAGCGCGGCACAGGACTAGGCAGGACAAGAACGAGTGGGAACCTAGTAGCATTTGGCGCTACGGAGCAGGGAGTTACCTTATTATCCATCCATTTCACTGCGCTAAGCGGGTCTGGTGGGCCGAGAGGCTAGTGGTCGCAGTTGGCGTGGTGCTAATGCACGGAGTACGGAGTACCGGCCTCTGGATTTGCGCTCTACAAGGGTAGAGTTATCTTGTTACGCACTGTGCATTTGCCCGCGCTGAGAGCGATATTGCACAGCGCGAAATTGCACACACACATCTGTGGGTTTCATGGAGTGAAGCCGCGCCAGTGGAAGCGTCTAGGCTCCCCCAGGTAAAGCGTGAAGTGACTTTGAGAGGGGCTAATACCAGAATCCCAACACTAGCCCCGTCGTCTCCGAAATGGAGGGATCCAACTTTGTCGAGTCTCTCTCACTGCTCGCCTATGGACAAGTGTCCCGCAGCCCTAGCATTGCCTAGCTGGAGAGCGAGCTTGAGTAAGAAAAGCAAAAAAGCAAAAAAAGGACAGCACTACTCCGTACTCGACGACGGCAATTCCCAGGCCAGGGCACATACTCCATACATACGGAGTACTGGTTACGAATTATTAGACTAATGATCATCTGCCAGCCGGAGTCGATGAAGCCAAAACGCGAGGCGCGACGATGGATCAAATCATCCACATGCATGTACACCAAGCACTCCAGGCCCTTCTTAGTACCAAGTACTACCTATCTACTGAGTGCTCCGTACTGCTACGTACGACGGATCGCATACAAATTATGTATACATACGGATTACAAGGAGCATGGACAGGCGCAGGCAAAGGGGGCCGGCCACAACCTATACGGAGGGCGGATTACTCTACGGGATACTGACGCCAGTGACGCGACAATCCGTGGGCGAGTGACGTGAAGTTGCTTGCAATGCAACCCATCCTGCTCCATGCCCCATCACAGGACCTGTCCGTTGGGGCCATTGGTGCCACGGTGAAACCTTTGATGTATGTATGTACTCCGTACATGATGTTTGTGGAATACAGCCTACGGGAATACAACGGGTGTCCTTTCCTTTATGCCGACAAGAACTCCGTAAAGATCACCATCACCCGCCCCGGCCCTTGGGCCTAATCAGGCCTCATTTACGGAGTACTCCGTATTCTTAAGCTGCATCTATTTTATCGAGTCGAGTCTTCAATCCATCCTACAGACTAAACACGGCAGCCCGGATAGCAGGCGGGGGATAGTACCAACACTAGGGGGCATACGAATTACCACTGCAGAGCAATTCGTACTACGGCGTCTTTCACACGTACTAATGTGCGCTGGGACTGGGTAAGAGAAAAGAAGGAGAGGATTGAGATGATTTGGGGGGCAAGATGAAACACAGCAATCACAGATGACATTCCATCTCATCACCATTGACAGCTCCAGTTTCTTCTGCATCATCCCGAGCCGACCACCGACTTAAAAAAGGCTAAAAAACGGCCGAGCGAAAGGAAACTAAATTTGACATGCGATGCGACAGACAGCATCTACCGGGAACTAAAGTCTATCCGACGGGCTCCATGATTAACCCTGGAAAATCCGAGCTGGCCCCTGTACGAAGTGCTATGCGCGGAGTGCATACAGTACATACATACTCCGTACAGTACATACCTGAGTACCACTTTGGCATGGCTGTCCAGCCGTGTAATCTGCTCGTCAACAAGGTCTGAGGGGTTTGCCATGCGGAGGAGCAGGTTTTCCGCAAACCCCCTCCCACCACATGATAACATGGAAGACCAAGTGCCCCCGTACGGCGTACGGATACCGCACGGAATGCATCATATGGAGTACGAAATACGGAGTACTGGAAACACGATCATGAAATGATCATTAGCAAGCGCGAAGACATCCCCGTGCTTGGGTGCGGAGTACAGAACTGTGATGATAACATCTTGCTCGACAACGCAAAAAGGGGACATTCTCGACCCTTAGCCTACCAATACTTGGCCTGGCCCGCGAGAAGGACGCGAAACCATGTTAACCCCCAGGAGATGCAGTCAATGAAACTTGAATTTGGCAAAGCACTGCAACCACACGCGCAGGCAATATTCCACAAGTGCATGCATACTATGTACTATGTACTATGTACGGATTACGGAGTCCCAATATACCAAATATTAAATGCAGCTTCTTGTATCCGCAACACGTCGTCAATATGTTCAGTCATAGTACTCTCCAACCGAAGCTGAAGCTATGTCGCTACCCTTGTGCCTTGCACACCCCAACATCCCAAGCCCCCGAAAGGGAAAAGGAAAAGAGAGAGAGAGAGAGACCCAACCGACGGCAGTCAGGGGAGCAGCCAACTACCAACGAGGTGCAGTGCAGTGCCAAGTGTGTGTGGTAGTGGCACAGTACGGAGTGTCATGGTAACATTGCCCATGATGTGAACGTGGAATGTGTTGGTACCAACCCCGAAACGCTGGGTCTCTCAAACCAAAACTCATCAGGTATGAAGAAAACTTTGATTCTCCCAGTTTACCCGCCAACTCGGCTCCTCGACGGATCCGAGTCCAAGGCATTGGGCGTGTGTCGATGTTCACTGCGACATGTATGGCTACTACTAGGCCCTACCCTACTGGGCCGCCCAAACCGGCGGGTTACGTTGGCATTTTCATCATTCCAATGGGAATACCATCCATTCCACCGGAGGGGGGGGGAAGGAAAGTAGAAGGGAAAGCCCGTATCACAGAACCAATTGCTTCCATCGAGCATAGCGTATGGATTACACAGGGTAGTGGTCTTTTCACTCTGGACGGAGTATTAACCGGATCACAGCGGTGGCAGCAGTACTCCGTACTACCCCTGTATTCCGTACACTTTGTTGGCTTGACACAAACACAGACACAGGCACTGGCACAGGCACAGGTACTCCCTATGGTACAGGCACGGACAGACCGGGAGAAAAACAACCCTCCCCCCCACGGGAAGAACTCGATGGATTCCAGTCCGACACGGACATGAAAATGCGCGTGTGTCTGTGTGAACAGCTGGTGCCGTGCCACGTTGCACCGTTTGCTCAATCTCTGACCCGGGGACCTGGTCGCAGTGTCACTGTGGCTTACAATCTATTGACAATTCTTTCCCCTCCTACGGGGTATGCCAGGATCTCTTGATGCTCATTGGAAGAAGTACACAACGCTTCCTTGACCGATGAAAAGTCTAGCCAATAGCCCAGGTGAGAGCCATTTCCAGCATCGGCCAGGTTAAACCTATCATCTCTTTCCTCTTCCCCCCCTAACTAAACTATCAGCTGGAATCAAGCCATTCATCGAATAGGTCGAGGCGAGTACCCGTGGCCACGCCAAGCACCAGCATCATGAGATGATGCAACCTATCTATCTACATTACTCCTTGGCTCCGTAATCCGTACTATGTACTACTTGCTTCCATGGCAGGGTCACCCTCCTCCCATCGGCTGGACCAGTGCGGCGGCTCGTCAATCACCGGTACAAAAAGTCTCATGTGCCACATAGCAGTCACACCACATAGGCCGTGTCTCGCCTTTCGCCGCAATCCCACCCGATTGTCCTGCCCATTTGATCCGGCCAATACTATACGGAGTACCTGCCTGCTTGGCTACTGATACCAAGCTCTGCTACATACCTATTTTGCCCACGTTACAGTAAGGAGTTCAGATAACTTCCTAGAGTGGGAAACAAAAAGAAGAAGAAAATCTAGGCCCTAGGTCATGTCCTCCTCAATGATGGTTGGCAGATCCGGTTGATCATGCAACGCGTTCGTCACATCTCAGGCCAGCTTACCCGCTTACGCGCATACAGTCCGTCCTCCGCGGGCTGATAATAGCCTCTTACCGCTGGCTTCGCCTGCAGCTTTTGCGGAACATCTACCGCCGGGGCATGTATGTATGCACCGCACTACGGAGCATACGTATGTACGCATACATACACTTCCATACGGAGCAGTATACAGAGTACTATACGCAGCACCGAGTACCATAACACGAAGCGTTGCGCCGAGTATCACAACCGCCGGCGCCACCTGGCGCTAGCGTTTGGCCCCCCCTCCCCCCCTCCCCTTCCCTTCCCCTCCTCTCCCCCGCCTCGCACTTCATACGAACCTGTTCCCGCCACCCAGGGGTTGTGATTTTATGTAGCATACATAACTATTCACAATATGAACTCCAGGCCAAGATATGTACAGAGCGAGAAAAGAGAAACGAGAGCTTGCACCGATTACTTCCCTTCTCGAAACCGCTTGCCATCAGTTCAAAAAAAACAAAAAACTATTACGCTTCCCAAGAAAAATCATTGACGGAGCATCTGTCTTAAGCCTTACACCGTCCATCCAACAGGTATTAACCGAAAACTAACAAAATGAAGAAAAAGGCAAATCCCCCCTCCCCCCCCCCCCGGCCACGGCGGAAACTCTCTTTTATGCCTATTTTCAGAAAGAAGTCAGAGGCCAGCCAGCCATGAAGTTTAGGACCTTTTGACATAGCAGTTCTCTCGTATCAAGGAGGTCTACGCCATAGAACCATACGTCCATGATGAGGCCGAAAGTAAAGACGAACACCCTCCACATCCCCCCAATTCGGAATCATGATAGTACGAGGACGTTGGGAAGGGGGGAATGCTTGTCGACGGTTGAGTCGTGCATATTGCTTGCGTCTTTTTGCCCCTTTCTACATAGTACCTTTTCTTTCCCTTTTTTCTTCCTTCATATCTACCTGCGTGAAAAGCTAAAAGCACGTGGTGATGAGACTAGCTTCGACCCTTGACGTTCAGAGAAAATCTCCCCACCACCCTCTCTCTCTCTCCCCTTTACCAACCAACGGCCCCCATCTTCTCCTGCTCCCGTGTTGGGTGGTCCCCCCTCCTCCCAAGACATGCCACTGCTACTACCGCCTTCACTCTGATGTAAGGAAGATCAGTTTAGCTGGCTGGCTGGTTGGGTCTCGGGGGGAGGTGTGCGGGGCGCGTGCCCGTATTTGTTACAATAGACGAACGATGCAAGAAAAGAAAAGGCCCGTCCAGTGCACGCCTGCAGCGTCCGATCTTACCACGCATAAAACGATGGGCAGCTGCGGCAGTCTTGATACAGCACGGCCAACCTGCTGACATGGTGCCAGAGCGTACGTTGCGGCAGCAGACGCAGCAGTAGTAATGGCAACAGAGGTGAGGTGGTAATGGAAAGCGGTGGTGGTAACATCACTGAACCCCTAAAACCATCAGAAACAGCAGTCGGCTTCTCCCCACACACGCATACCTTGTCTCCCAGCCGCACGGATTTCAAGTAGACGAGACATTGCCCTTGATCCATGTTGGCTGTTTTACTATGCACTTTCTGCACAATGGTTTAAAGGGGGAACACACGGCCGTAATAAACTCTTAATGGGCAGGAAAGACATGCTGTTTCCTCTTTTGCCTCCCCCCTTACCCTTCTCCTTTTCCCTATTTCCTCCCTTCCCCCCGCCCCCCCTTCTTCTTCTTCTTCTTCTTCTTCTTCTTCTTCTGTCCACCGCCGCGGTCGCCGCCGCCGCGGATAAGGATATCTCAAGGATGTGACTTGTCTTGGGTCAGGCGCTGTTTCGTTGCGTCCCCTCTACCTCCCCTGTCTTCTGGCATGTGTTTCTTCGTGTCTCTCGTGTATCCTCCCCTGTCTCTCTCCCTCTCTCTTTTCCTTTTTCTCTTCCTCCGCCTCCCCTACTCCTCCGGCCAAGTGGGAAAAGGAAACGTCTGGGGGAAAGTGTCACTACTACTGCTACTACTCCTGCTACTCCTGCTACTCCTGCTACTATTACTACCAGAATGTCTGATAGGTGTCGCCGCCCCTATAAAAGAAAAGAAAGAAAGCAGGAGAAGGGAGTGGGTTAAAAAAAAAAGCCCCCCCGGTCGAAATTCGATTCGGATTTGATGCTGCTATGTATGATAAAAGCAGAAGGCCACTCGTCCCAGCATCATATAGGGGGTCTACATAGTACGTAGACGCAAACAGCCTCCCTCCACCTTGGCGCCCTTGCTTCCTGGGCCAAACCCCCTCCCCTAGTCAGCGATAACGGGAACTGAGATTATAACTCGGGCATGTAGCACACTGCATAGTATTAAAAAAAAAAGTACCCCCTTGCATCATTGCAAAAGCGCAAACATACAATCACAAGCGCGATGTGATATTAAATATTATCCAATTTTCTTCTCTCCCTCCCCTTAATTATACGTGGGCGCCAATGCCGCATGAAAACCCAATAGAGACCCCCCCCCATCAACACATTCGACTCCTCGGCACCAAAAAGGCGAACAACATTTTTACGATTCAAAGGGACCGCGTTCCGTCACTCTCACAACCGAGTCGATAATTTGCGAGATACTCGGCTTATCTTCCAGCTGCAAGTCTCCAATATCGGGAATCGTTTCCATGAGTTCATCATCCAGCCAGTTGAACTGATGGATCGCTGAGCTCTTATGCTAGTATAGAGCATTTTCCATCGACCAAACCGCATGCTTGGCTCTTTCTCGCACGTTGAGATCGACATCCCCATTCGTGAGTGCGTCCATTTTGGTTTGGAAGCCCAACCTCTTCAACTCATGCGCACGCTGCATGTTGGATTCCGTCTCCGAGGGCTCGTCGGACCACAAGAGGTTGACGATAAGATGGCAAAGCGCCAAGCGTACTTCACGATCTTTGCTATTCGTATGTTGTGAGAGCATCTTAAGCAGTTCTGTTTGAGCAATGACTAGTTGACGATGCCGGTTATCGCTAGCTGCCATGTGTACAAGAATATATAGGACAGGCACGATAAGTTGGGGGTGCGGGTGAATCAACCTCGTCTCCCTGCCCGGAGTCGACGTTCGTCTAGAAAACGGATTCAAGACGCGAGAGCGGAGTTTCGATACCATGATATCAAAGAGGCGATCCTGGCCAAGCTCACTGAACAAGTGATCGACCATCCTTGTGACCTCGGATTGAGAATCCACCATGGTGTTGTGTCCAGGAATTCCTATAAAGTTCCGGATGAACTCGAGACCCTGCTCTTGAATTGCCAAGTCATCATTGCGCGCCCTGCGGCTTGGATTAAGCTCCAACTCCCGAATGGTGGCTAGCTTGTTCTCAGCCTGACGCATCCTTGACGATGACGAGGCATCCAGCTGTTTAACAACTCCATTAACAGCATTTATCCAACGATATGTGTCATTTGTAGTAGAGATCTCGGTATCCTCCTCGGTCTCCTCACCAGAAGGTGCTCGTTGTCGGGCATTGGCTGCAACGTCCACATTATCGTTGTAGATCAACTGAACAAGCCACCCCGGTTCTAACTCTTCTAAGCACGCCTTCTTGACCTCGGGCGGGACAGCATGCACAAAATGCTTTAGTGCCCACAGCGCGTTCAACCGAAGCGACCCGTTATCAGAATGGGCATGTTCGCAGAGGATCGACATGACTCCTTTCTCTGTCAACATCTACGCATATAAGTCAGCATTTGAATAGTATTGTACTTTAGAAAGCCTTACTTCGCGAACCGGGCTGACCTCCATGACAAGGTTAACCATAGTAGACGTGGCAGCAATTTGCATGTTGATGTCCGAGTGCTTCATGGTCTCGAATATCGGCGCCGCTACATCGTGGTCGACGATCGCAGTCCTCAAGATGGCCACGGAACGGGTTAGCACTCTTATTACGTGACAAGCAGCAACAATCACTGATGCCGTGTTTCTCCCATAAGCCGGAGTGGCTATAGTAGGACGCGGGTCGCTTGACTGCTTCTCCTTGGAGCGATCCTTCACTACTTGTGGCTTCTCAGGGAACTCTGAGAGTGACTCGACCACCAGGGGAATGAAATCCTCGGCCGTAACAAAAGCTTTTCTATAATCTTCATTACCGGCAGCCAGAGCACCAACGGCTTTGAGAACCGCCTCGCGGGTGCGAATACGATGAACAAGCAGCGCATCTTCCCCCTTCTCCCCAAGCTGCGCAGTTGATGGCCTCTCTTCGACTTCCATGGCATTTCCAGGGGTAGCTGTCCAAGGCTGTCCGCCAGATGGTGGTACAGGCGTGTAGCTTCGCCGTAAAAGTTTCGTCAGTACCATTACGGCGTCACATTCGAACGCTGCTTTCTGAAGGGACTCGCTGTCAGTGATCAGATGCGCCAAAGTCAAAGGAGCTTCCTCTAGGATCATGCGCTGGGATGCACTGGGCAGTGAATCAGCTGGGCCATCTTCTTCCACCTTGATCATCATTTCCACAACCAGTGGCACGACTAGGAAGCCAATGCTTCGCTCGCGATACCCTTTTAGGCCCAACCCAGCCCTGTACAGTGAAGAGAGCACCGATATGGCCATGAGACGCTCGTCTCTATTCTGCGTCCTTGCCAAGTAAGTAAGCCAGGGAATAATAGGATTCTCTATCTCGTCGTCGATGTCATTTGATGCAACTTCGCCAGACGCTTGTCGAGTATCTATCGTTGAAGACACCCTTGGGACTCGGTCGTCGCTTCGATCAGACGTAGTCGCTGACGCCGACGACTTGTTGCGGGATGATGTTGCCGTAGGCACGACCGGCAACACGTACTCCATAGCTGTGAACGGATGTTTGAGCCCATGCAGGGGGTCTGCCGCATCGTTGAGGTGTTCATATCTGACAGAAGGGAAGACAGCCATGATGGAAGGAGCGTGAGAAAATCTATACGCGCGGTACTTAGAGTCCCTAATAATCGCAGAAATAGCACTAAGAATAGGTGCTAACTTCATGTTTGGAGGCGCTGGATCAGGAAAGGCTTCGCAGATTCCATCTTTCAGAGCGAACAGCCTAGCTCCAGGAACAATCATTTCTTGCCTAACGGCTACGCTTGCCAGCCGAGTGGCGAGTGTGTCAAGGATGCCAGAAGTTGCCAGTTCCTGTTTGTGATTTTCTTCTTTGCATAATCGGCTGATCAACCCCGCGACCAGTGAGATTTCTGTTTGGGCGGCATGTCCGGTCGTAGTTAAAGACAATATCGCGTTGAAAGAATGTAGGGTCTGTGGGACGAACAATTGGTCCGCGAGGCTCTGCAGATCGTACGGACAACTCGATTTCACTAGAGCAGCTGAATTGGCCATTTCCGTCAACGCTCGCAAGGCTGAAATGACGATCTGTGGCGGGTTTGTATAAGGATTCGTGCATGCAAGTACGTTCGGAAGAATCTGAGTTGCGTGTAAAGGGCCTAGGAACTCAGCACCGCCTACAATTTTTTCATATTTAGCTTTTTATATCATCATGGGGCGTATCAAAAGCGGCTTACCACATGCAAAACTTGCAATAAGTTGCAAAGCCTGCAACTTGCTATCATCCGCGTCGCTGAGCTTTTGAGGCACCAGTTGTATCCGGGCCGCGCCCCCGTTGATATTGCCCGGGGGGCTATTCGGGCGCACAGCCTGGATGACATACGGGAGTGCACCTAACTGAATCCATTCTTCCTTCTTTTGTCGATGTCCAACGATGCTATTCTTCAGGGCACGAAGTCCATCAGCGAGTTCGGAATGTGACTTGGCTCCTTGTAGCTGGGCGCAGATAGATGCATTCTCCCGCGTCTCCATCGCCAAAATCTGACAAATTGTAGAAGGTTATTGCAGATATCGATCGTGCCGGGTGGCCTGTTATGCAGAGCGTCTCTTCCGCCGCTTTTCGAACTGACGTTGGCGCAGTGTTCACCGGCGGTGGGCAAGCCAAGTATGTAATAGGTAGTGCGACTCGGGCCCGGTCTGTATACAGGGAAGTTGCAATCCGAAAGCTACAAGATGATATCGATATCGAAAGCGTTGTGAAGTACTTGTAGTAGTAGGAGCAAAAGTAGATTATAAGTACCATGTGGTTGGGAATTACGTTGTTATGGGAATCTATGGAAGCTGAGGTGTAGAACGGGAACTGGGTTCTGACGGAAGTCGAGGTGGACAGGACTTTCTCCACTACAATCGATAGCAGCTAAACAGCCGGAGCTTTGATTGACAAAATCCCAAACAGGGGCCGGATATTCGGTAGGTAGGCTAAGGTAGCAACTGTAGCAAGCAAGCAAGGTACGGAGCCTAGGAGTGCGGAAGGAAGAGGTTGCGGAGCACCTGGGGCGATGTCATTGATGGTTCATTTTCCCAGGAACCAGCCATTTGGATAAAAGCATCCACCCTCCTCCACCACTCTGCCTACCCTGTAGGTAGTAGCTGTTCATAAGTCAACGATGAGGCATTCAAGTCAATAGGTCTCGAAATGGCCTCGTTGCTTTTTTCGCCGGGGGGTGGGGGCATATTTCGGATAACACTTATTTTTCATAATGTTATCGATTTTGTGCTAGGTTGGGGAGTGAAGAGCGAGATTGATCGAGCGCGGGTTGATAGTTGTTGATTATCCGATACTGAAACCTCAAGGTATGGTTAGAGCTTCTGATGATTTGCTAGTTGTATGCTAGTTGTATTCAACCCACTGTAGGTGCAATATCTTAACTACAACTACCGCTTCATAATAGTAATATGAGTATTAGTAGAAGTAGTAAAAATGATAAGATACACTGCTTACTACTAACACGTGGTTCAGACATGGTAGTGCTATTTACTTTGCCTTGGCTGCCAAATCAGAAGCTGATCGAAGTCTAAAAGCGAAATCGTGGCACTTATTGTGTAGGCGAATCATAATCAATGGATACAAAGAAGCTTACCTTAAGTTATCTAAATTACGGCTCAAATATTCCGTGTTAATACTAAGCACGTACGGGCTACCTACGGCGGGTGCGATGGCAGCCAACGTGCCGGTACGGAGTACCATAAAAGATCATGATTAGGTACAGTCGGGCTCGCCACGCCTCGCCCAATATGCTGGCGCGATAGTGGATTTCAGGAACCCTTGGGGGTTTGGCCGCATGCAGCCCGATGGAAACCACCTGTTATAATGGAAGGACTGCACTGGACGGCGAAAGCCTGGACCTTTCATGGCGGCCCATTGATCACCCACTGAGGCGACAGCCCCGGCCGGCGTGTGCAGCGCTACCCAAATCCGCCCCGACTTTAGATTCGCCATTCTCCGGCATCGCAAATTTCTGTCCCTTCAAAACCCCTCCACCGATACGACGCCCTGTGCAAGCCGTGCCCGCCACGATCTTGACCATGCGCCGGAGACCATGTTGAAGACATCTCCTATCTTGAACAGTTCCGCCAACACCTCGCCTACCAGCTTTCGTCATGCGCCGTCCTCGTGGACAACCCCTCCCTCTGCCGAATCTTCGGTGCCGGCTTCGACCTCGGTGCAGCGCCGACCTGCATCACGCTCAGCGTCTTCTGTCAGTGGCTCCATGAAATCGCCACAATCTTTTCGGTCGAACCGGCAGCAGACCATCACTGTTAACGGCGAAGACGCTGCCCCTCGAAGTGCGTCTTCTGTGAGCATGCCCATCGAACCCCCGCCTGCCCCTCGACCCGAGCCTTCGGAGAAAACATCTGCGACATTGGCGGCGTCAACTTCCACGTCACCAGCAACGACGAGTGCGCCTGAGAGCGCAGTGGAAGCCCTGTCGCCGAATAAAAGACGCGGTTCTCCCGCCGAGAAACCCCAGGAGGCACCGCTGCAAAACCTTGAGCCAGACCCGACGGCGGAACCATCTGCTCAAGCCTCCAAACGAGCGAAGCCCGAGGAGCATCCACCAAAGATACTACCCAAAAGATACGAACTTTGTGATGTGGAAGATATGGTAGTGCTTATTGCGCATATGCTGGCTGAGCTGATCGCAACTAATGATGCGATTCGAATATCCAATGGCGGTCTAACACGGTTTCATTCGAGGTAAGATCGAAAGGGCCTGGCTTTGCCTTCCTGATGTATTGCTAACTGAAAGCAGGACCGCACCTGGAATTTCCGTGCAAGATTATTTACACCGGCTTGCCAAACACGCCACCCTCACACCGCCGCTTTTGCTTGCCATGGTTTATTACATTGATCGACTATGCGCCCTCTACCAAGAGTTTACTATAAACACATTGACCGTTCATCGTTTTCTTATTACCGCTGCCACTGTCGCCGCCAAGGGCTTGTCGGACTCATTTTGGAACAATACGACTTACGCCAGAGTTGGTGGTGTTCGCGTTGCTGAATTAAAATTACTGGAGCTGGAGTTTCTCTACCGTGTGGATTGGAAAATCGTTCCTAACCCTGAAGTGCTGGTGGCGTACTATTGCGGCTTGGTGGAACGAACCCCTGGCTATGCCCTAGAATCAAATGGATTTTCAGAGGAGGAGGAATTGGATGGTGAAGACGAAGAAGAAGATGAAGCCGACGGCTCGGATTAGAAGGCTTTGGACCAATGATACCCAATCTCGTTGCTCCTGTCGAATACCGAGGGGAGACTCATAATTTTCGGGAAAAAATCTTAATGTCCTTATCAAAGCCGCATGCATATATGAGGAACGGCCGTGGGTATAAGGATAGAATGGTAGGCGTTCTTGCATCAAGCACGACTGGCGTCTAGGCGTTTTGTTTGTACTATGGCAATTTATTGGTCTAAGTGTTATTTTGCCAGCGCAAGGCATCACTGGACATACACTGGAAACTGAGTCGTATAAACAGTGAATAACTAAACGGCCATTTTTATTCATGACTTGATGTCACCTTTTTTTTAATGCTTTTAATATGCCGTATAATAGTGGCGTACTGCCTTGGAATGGTATCGATTTGTCCCTAGGAGAAAGAGCCGAAATATTCCCGGTCAGCTCCGGATGCTCTAACCATACACGTATGCGGGCATGTCTGTTCCTGCACCATATTGAGAGAAACAGGCGACCACCTCGTCACCAGTACCACAAGATGCACTTGTCGACAATTCTGACGGCCATTTGTGCCGCCGCTCTGGCAGCTGCGGACCCACGCACCGCCGACATCTACATCCAGCCCATCCATCCATCCTCGAAACCAGCGCCTCTCGCTTCCATAAGCTACGACACGCTGTCGCCCTCCACAGCCTCCCTCTCGGGATACGAACCGCCTGAGCTGCCGGAGGAGGCGACACTTTTGCGCATAGGTGTCTACGACCGCAAATCTACCTCGTGGGCGTCCGGAACGACGGTCGCGTCTGCCGAGAACTTTGCCAAGGGCTTCTCGCCGCAGTTGCTACTCTCCGTGACCGGCAAGGGGGAGGTCATTAGTGCGGCGGTCAAGGGGGTCAAGATTGATGCCGGAATCACCAGGGATTTTGGGCCGCAGGTCCAGCTGCTCGTCGAGAACAAGGGGAAGCTGCCCGAGCTCAACAAGCCGATTGTGCTGAGCCCCGAGGGCAAGAAGATCGAGCTGG
This sequence comes from Trichothecium roseum, assembly GCA_026184415.1. NCBI lineage: Eukaryota > Fungi > Ascomycota > Sordariomycetes > Hypocreales > Trichothecium > Trichothecium roseum. The sequence continues at coordinate 4,026,145 of CM047942.1, read as the reverse complement.
AAGAGAAGACGTTCTTGCAGAAGTAAGTACAAGCACTCCGTATTTACCTAGGAGCTATGCGGCGCAAGTCAGATATGCTAACTTGAGTGCAGGTACTGGTGGATGATTGCCATTGGAGCTTTCGTCCTGCTCAGTGGCGGTGGCGGGGCACAATAGACGACGATACAACTAATAGACATAGCATCTTTCGGGCACGCATAGATGAGATTAGCATGAGCTTGTAGCTATTATCGCTATGAAATGTATATTAATGATCATGCTGTGTTTGCTCGCGAGCCCCTCTCTGCAATATGCCAGAGTGGGGGTAAAGTTTGCGCCTGTTTCGACGGTACAACAGTCCCGGAAATCCATCGCATCTTCGGCTGTCAATAAATATCAACCCTTGCACTCCGCAGTAATTGCTATTGTCAGAAATAATGATAGATAATGTAGCATCGAGCACACCGTACATCTGGAAGACACGTGATGATCTATCCGCGATCGAGAGCTCAACCCCACCATGACCAATCTGGGACTAGCTCCGTTGCTACGTGAATGTTTGTGCCTTTCAGGAAAGATGCACTCATAAAAAGGACCCATCACAGCTCACCACCAAGCTGCAGCTTTCACGCGTCGCTCGATCTGCACCCTTCCACCACCGACCATTCCTCACAAAATCTCGCGAGCTCGTCTTCTCAGCTCATCTAGAATCTCCCACTCTACATTATTCATTTCACTTTAGGAAAAAAAAACAACCCGCGAAGCGTACACAGCAACGATGTCTGCTCCCGCCAACGACCCCACCCAGATGGAGATCTCTGAGGACAAGGGAAAGGGGAAGGCGGTCGAGGACGCCCCTCAGGACGACAGCATGCAGGAGGAGGAGGAGGATGACAGTGACTCCGACGATGAGGCCGATGAGGTACGCTTATTGCTCAAAGAATATAAGCTCTATAGTTTGGTTAACTAGATTTGCTGACTTTTTCAACAGCACGCCGCCGACGAGGGTACGTGAAACCCAGGATTACTGCGCGGAGACGCTGAAAGACGGGGACAGCTGGCTAACGATTCTAACAGCTGCCGTCGAGGAGGACGGCATGGAGGAGATTGACCTCGGAAACATTGTCCAAGGTGGCCGCACCCGTGGCGCCACCATCGACTACGCCAAAGCTGCTCAGGAGACCCCGGCCGATGACGACGAGGATGAGGATGACGAGGACTTCCAGCCTCCCGATGAGGACACCAAGATGTCCGACTAAAGCCCCTCTTCACGCCCGGGAGCTACTGGATACAACTGGCCTACCGACATTTGCTTTTCATCTGGTCATGGAGGGAAACTGTAGTGGTCAAGGCGAAGGGGAACTCATGTCACTGGCGATAGAGAAAAGAAAAAGGTGACACTAAGGGGTCTTTTGAATGCTGTATATTGGCATACAAGAAAGCCTCTTCTGCTGCTTGCAGCACCGCACGAGAAATGAAAGATACATAAAGACATAATGCAAATTCTGTAGTGCCTCGAGCATTCTCGAGTGCTGCAGGACCAAAAAAAAAACTTGGCCCCTCTGTAACCTCGAAAAACACAAGCGGTGAAATGCAGCCTCATTTCGTGGCATTGGCTGCCGCCACTCTCACATCTACTAGCAAAAAAGCATACCGCCTTGCGTTTTTCCTACCTACGTCTACTGCCTACCGTAATGAGTGGATCGCGCTTCCCGAGGCGCTGTTGCCCAATCAGACTCGATGTTTTTGCTGCCGCTCGTTAATCTGCTTTGTATCGTTCCGCACGTCGTGACACCACCGGATGAACCTTGACTCCTTGGGTGGTTATGCACATGGATACTCTGAAGCCTCGATTGGACTCGACCTCTTTTTTTCCTCGATGAGGTTATTGGACCCTGCAATTCAACCCCACCAACCAATTGGGGACGCTTTGGCCACATTTTGCCTCGCTTGGGTTTCGAGGCAAGGGTGACAAAAAAAGAAAGAAAGCTGTATATTCTGGGCTGAGGTGGTCATACCTGCGTTGTAGGCTTCTAATAGCTCCGGCCTATCCTGGTGCACTGTGAACATCCACGGACGTACGCATTATAGCTCAATGGAGATGGGGAAGGGAGGAGGGGAAACTTGACCTGCGTCAGGGGATTATTGTGTATACTGGTGGCAGCCTCGTATGCGGCTAATTCAGAGTCTCAACGCCTGGCTTTGACCCTGTTCTCGATGAGCTATGACACCCATTTTTGTCTCCCCTCTCACCCCCTAAAAAAAAAAAGAATCCGGTCGGGACCACGGGCCTACCGACGCCGACACATTTCCCTTTCCTTGGATTCGCCAAAGGGGGTTCATCACCGGAAGAACACATATGTTCTTGCGATTTACGCATTTCAACATGACGACTACGTGAGCAACGACGTTACTACTACTGCCGATTACTTTCCTTTAAAAAAACAACGATTGCCATCTCGAATTCTCTTGCATTGCATTTTTTTCATCCTTTTCCGGGACCGTCAAGCTCGTACCATATATAGGCTACCACTTCGGGTAGGTCGAAATCACAAAGGACATCATGTCGCAAAGGTAAGACAACGCAATTCGTCTGCTACCTCCCGGACCCTTCCCTCCCAAGTGCGGGCAAAATGAAATCAAGGGGATAGCAGAACCCCGGAACGACATGAGGATGACCACGGGGGACGGAGGACAAAAAACAGCTGACTTTATTCCCCCTAAAGGTTCGGCGCGTCATCCCTCCACCAGCGCGACTCCCGCAGCGCCCTCTTCGAGGGCTACAACGACTCCTCGTCCTCGCCGCGCCGGCCCGGCGTCGGCAGCGCCTCGCCCTCGCCCAACCCTTACTCCTCCTACGGCTACAACGCCAGCAGCAGCCTCGGCGCGCCGAGCGGCAGCGACAGGCCCGCCTCGGGGGGATACCGCTCCGCCACGCCCAACAAGAGGGGCCAGTACAGCGATGCGGTGCTCAACGAGCTGGAGAGCCAGAACGACGCGCAGGTCGCGGGCATCCTGGGCAAGGTCAGGGTGCTGAAGGATGTAAGTTGTCTCCCCCCCCCCCTTTTCCTCCCCACCCCCTTTCCCCATTTCCAGATAAAGAGAAAGGGAGAGAGGGAGAGGCGCGTGGGAAGTTTGAGTTATTGACAAAAAAACCTCGTTTGAAACAGATGACCTCGGCGATCGGCGACGAGATCCGCGACTCGAGCGCCCTGGCGGAGAAGATGAACGACTCGTTCGACCAGACGCGCCTGCGCCTCCGCGGCACCATGAACCGCATGCTCCTCATGGCCGAGCGGACCGGCGTCGGGTGGAAGGTCTGGCTGGCCTTCTTCGCCGCCGTCGTCCTGCTCTTCACGTACGTCTGGCTGTTCTAGAGATTACCGAGAGTAATTGGGCTATACGAATGAAAGACGTCCTACTTTTAACAAACGGTTCGGAGCGAGACTAGCGATGACGGAATTTAGGGGGGGTTCAAGGATGAAGGGAATATATACATACGTGACAGATGGATGATGAGGGTAGCGGGAATCTTTGGGGGGACAAAGGTTTCAGTTGTATGCGAGAGAGGGAGAGAGGGAGGGAAAAGCCATGCACGATTGCTCCAACTTGCATCTTTGGCAGGCGTTGTTGGGTTTGCTTTTTTTCTATTTTTGCTATGGTCTTCTATCACGAGAGGCCCGCCCGAGCATGGCGCGCAGACACTGCAAGGGGGGAGGGAAAGGGGAGGGAAATGGGGGAGAGCGAGTGGCAGCAGCGACTTATATACATGCACATCTGTTCACGAACTGCTACTGCACTACACTACTACCGAGTAATAATGCATCTTTATACACGAGCCTTGATTTTCTTTAAGAATGATTTTTTGCTATCGAACCCCCCTCCAGGAGAGGGGTTTGGAAGGGGGGGTATTATGCTATGCCATGCGTGCCTGGACACAAGGTGCCAACTACCTCTCTGTCTCTCTCTGTCTCTCTCTCTTTCTCTTTATAATTCCTCGGGTTAGTGTCTGGCTCTCCTGATAGGACTGCTGTCCATGAAGCTGCTCTCGTCGTTGGACAGCAGCCCGCTCAGGTCCATGCTGTGCCTGGGCGCGTGCTGCCGCATCATCATCCCCCTCAGCTGCCCCGTGGGACTGCCCGGAGGCCCGAGCGCCCCCGCCCTCGGCGCGAAGCCAATGTCCAGGCTGTGGCGGGTGGTGTCCTCCTCTCCCTCTTCCTCCGAGTCGTCGTTCCCCCCGGCGACGACGCGGCTCTCGTCGTTAATATCCTCGGAGTTATTCTCCGAGCTTCCTTCTTCTTCTTCTTCGCCGCTGTTGCTGTTGCTGCTGCTGCTGCTGAGCTCGGCCTCGGAGTCCGTGTGCTCGTAGCCGCAGTCCTCGTCGCCAGCCTCGGGGATGTCGTCGTCCAGGTCGGCGTCCATGTCGCCCATGCCGTCCTGGTGGTCCCCCTCGTCCGGGCCGAGGTCCTCTTCGTCGAGGAGGTGGCCCCGGTCCTCCTCCTCGAGCTCCTCCTCGCCGCCGTACATGTCGTCGCCCTCGGGCTCGCCGCGGACGAGGGCCTCGCGGAAGGCATCGTCCGTGAGGCGCATCCTGGCGGCCATGAGATCGTTCTGCCGCTCCTCCCTGGTGATCTCGCCGTCCTCGTCGCTGTCCTCTCCGTCCTCGTCCTCTTCGTCGTCGTCGCCGTCTTCTTCTTCATCATCGTCATCATCGCCGTAGCCAAAGTCCGCGTCGCCCGCTTCGGGAATATCGTCGTCGAGATCCTGCGCCCCGTCAAGCTGCACGTCGTCCATGCCGGACTCGGGGTCGCCGTCGGCCAGCCCCCCGGCGTCGCCGCCGTCGCCGCCACCGCTCGCCTCGGCCTCGGCGAGCTCCTGGGCCAGCTGCTCCCGCCTCATGGCCTCGGCGTGCTCCTCCAGCTCCCTCTTCTCCTCGCGCATCTGGTGCAGCGTCTTGGACACGCCGGGGGGCTTCAGCCACCCGCTGCCAAAGTTCTGCACGTTGGCCTTGCGGTGCCGCAGGTAGACCTCGTCCGCCGCCAGGCGGGAGAGCGCCGTGCGCTCGACCATCATCGCCCGCTGCCGGCTCTGGTGGGCGCCTGACGCGCCGCCATTATTGTGGTGACCCCCCGCAGCGTCGGCCTGAGCGTTGTGGTGGTTCTGGTCGAGAGGGTTGGGGAGTTGACCGGGGCCCCGCAAGGGGGTGTACCATAGGGAGTGTGGCTGTCACATACATAGTAAGAAAAGGGGACGGCGTTAGTAAAGGAAATAGACAATGAAAATGCCTTGGTGTGGGCGGGATACGAGGGGGGACGACCTACATCACGCGGAGTCAGATCGGGTAGCATCCCAAACATCTTGACGTCGTCCCGAAAGCTGTCAATTTCACCGGCAAAAGCGCGTCCATCGCGAGCATGAGGTTTTTCTGCTTTGGGGGGTTGGAGGTTCGGACGTGGGGCAATGACGCGCGCGACCGAAGTTTCGCAGTCCGCGCTTAATAGCAGCCGCGTGCCGAAAGAGATGGATGGACACCTACACCCTAGCACGCCTAGGGTAGGTCATTTAGGCCAGCACGGACCACGAGCAACGGGCGCTATCATGCACGTCTTGTGGGCTCTGGAGCCTCTGGGCCATTTCTCTCTGTCCATCCTCGGGGGAAGGGGGGGAAGAGGGGGGGATCAGGGAAGAGGGGGGGGGGCAGGCTTACACACAGAAACCAAAATAATTACTCGCACGTTTTACCAACACACCATCGCAGCTTGTATGTATGTGCGGTATACTCTACTCCGTATCCTTTGCTCGGATAAGCATGAAACTCACCTAGAACCCACTGCTATGCTCCAAGGGGAAATTTTGCGAAAAGGGCAAAATGATTAAAAAAAAACAGATGCTGCAGGCGACGGATAATATGCGTCTCGGTGCAATAACATGCATGAGGGGGGGCTGGGTAGGATGCGACTCCGCTACTGCTACTATACGACTATACCAACCCCCCTCCCCAGCCTAATGGCATAGAGAAACACCCGGTGCTGGTATGGTTCGATGGCTGCCTCGGCTCTAGATAAGCTTGAATCAAGGTAACGTGTCCGCCAAGGGCGAACCTCCGCTCGGGGAAATGGTGACGAGGTTTTGCGAGATGCCAAGCTTGGCTGTAAGCGAGTCTGGGTAAAGAGAAATCGTAAAAATAAAACACATATTCTATCACACTGTACGGAGTATGATTCGCTCTCTTAACTGTACCGTGCAACTTGCCTGGTCCTTTTACCTGGTCTCTTAGCCCTTGAAGGGACATGGTAGAGGATACACTACAATATCATTGGATTAGGAATATCCGTCCTGGTAAGCCATTATGCATCATATGCGTTGGCTATGCGTAATTCTCTGGTGGAAGGATCTTCCCCTTGACTTCGACATTGACTAAACACCGCAACCTGCCGATGCAGAAGTTGTGTCGTCGGGAGAATTCGGGTGCTCTCATGCTCCTGTGTGGATGCTTCCTTTTGTCTCCGCAGCAGCAGCGAGGTCCTTAGCCTGTAGCGCCGGTATGCGAGTCGTTTCTCTGCCTGATCAGTTTTGCCTCCCCCGTAAAAATACCGCTATAGTGATGCTCAATGGTGTACTCCATGCTCCGCGAGTCCGTACTCCGTATACGCCAAGTTGGATGGATAGGTAGTTAGCATGGGGGGCGAAAGAACCATTTGCACGGAAATGTAGGGGAGGGGCCGACCTCGGCACCCGCACCCATTGGCCATCACACCCTCGACGGACTTTTATAGCCGGATAGGAAGATGTATACGGAGTACGTCAAAGCCATTACTCGATTGTTTCTCCATCACAAATTCTCTATCTTTCGTCTTGAACCCCTTGCCGGAAATTTGATATTGTCAATTGATGTTTCGTGAAGCACCTTGTCAAAATTCCGGTACCCTGTACGGGCGGAGAAGATGGATATCGCCGAAAAGGTATAACCAATGGTTGATTTGCTCGTTTCTGTTTCGCCATCACATGCCACCGCGCTCCGTACATTTAACGTATCGGCAAGTCGTTGCAAATAGGCTCAAGCGTTTGAAAGGGTGTCCGAGTGTTACATTCCCCCGCGAAGTCAGCACGCACCGGATTGTCAAGGTCGTTGGCCTCCTGGAGCTGCACCGAGTCAACATGATGCCAGCTCATCCGCCGTGACGTCCTCGAGTACTCCGTAGCTGATATGCAGATGCAAAATGTGGATGGCCAAATTGTGATTCGCTCTCTTCGAGCCCTCCCTTTGACCGTGACAACCTTTTTTTCGCCGCCGTCTGTCGGCATTCGATAGTGCCACTCGCCCATCAGCCAGGCTTGTCAGGCTTGGGATGCTGGAGCCTCCAAAAAGATGGTGGGGGTCAGCGGCTGCAGGACACCACCTCCACGGTCCACACCACATTTTCTATCCACCTTGGCGTTGAGATTTGAACCGGGAATGGTGGTTGGTCCCAGATAAGGATCGCAGGCATTGTAGCCCGCTGAACGATGCAACGTGATTGGTCGCCCGCATCTATTTCTTGATGTCGATTCTTTGACAATACACCACCAAGAGTATGGGTTGTAGATACTGCCTACCCATCGACAGAGTGAACTCCCTGAGTTACCATTTTACTCCATCCCAGGACTTGATTTGCATGTGTCTGGTCTAAGCGGCCATCATCTGATTGGTTTCTAGACCATGAAGATAATTTACCATCAGCTCGACTCATGTAACCTTGCCGTGGGTACGGAGTACGGAATAAATATTTCAGACGCTCCTGGCGCAGGGAAATCGGAATCAACAATTGTTCTCTGGAATCATGGCACCGTGTACTACCACCATGTCAGCTTTGCAGGATGAATCGTATCCTGGAGCGGTGCAGATAGGTGCTCGACAAAATGTTTCCCCTCCATACACTTCTCTACTGGATGCCAAGGGCCATCGCTCTGGGAATATCGAGCCAGCCTTGCGGGATAACAGAACCCCCCCCCTTGGTCTGGACCTCCCCCCCTTCTCAGCTCAATCTGCGTGCATACGTCAGGGGCTCTGAAGGGTCCTCTTAACTTTTGCATCTTTCCACGGCCAGATTGGGGTTCAGCGCGACATCGGCCAGAGCTGGCTTGGAAATACAAAGACATGATTGGCCTGGTGGTGAACGCTCCCGTTGGTGTCCATGTGGTCCTGCAGCTCGAGATGTCGCTGGGACCGGGGTACCCTTGAGCTTGCAGGGTTTGCAGGCTCAGATGTGGGGTTGAGAATCTAGCCTGATCTTGGGTTGGTACATCAATGCCTGCCTACGTAGTAGGTACTCCGTACTCCGCAGAGAGGCACTTGATGCTCGTTTTTTACCGCACGGCCGACTCGTTCCGTGACTTTTTCTCTTACAAGAAAGAAATATGAAATATCTCGGGCGGGGGATAGGCGGATCAACGGATATATAATAGACCGACCCTTGCAATGGGCTGAGGTAGATCGTCCGTAACCGCGGCTAAGAGTGATTCTTGGATATGTACGGAGTACTCTAGGTATTGGACGACCTCAACATTCTAGCCGTAAAGCTTATTGAGGACATCTGTACGGAGCAAAAAGGGAAGTTTCATCCGCTACTGCTAAAGAGGTCATGGCAGGATTTACTTAGTAATGGTACATTTTTTTTTGGGAAAGTTCAGGGTAGCAACATCGGAGGCTAGACATTCTGGGCGTCACCTACCCAGCACCCAACCCTTTCACTACATACTTCCATAATAAGGCAGCCCATGAGGTTCGTTGCAAGTACTACCTACTAAGCACGTATGCTCCCCGCTGTAACGAGAGCGTGCGCGTCGCATAAATGGGCTCTAACAGACCCATCCCTAAGTTTGTCCATTTATTGGGCTTCTCTCATAGAGGGTGCCTACGCTCCGTCCATCGGCGTGACAACGCCCGCGGAGCAATGTGTTGCTCAAAAGCGGAGCCCTATCAACTCTAGTACTATGTAACATAGTAACCCAATCACTCTGCGGGGTGCTGTGGAAATGGGGATGGATTGTATGGATAAATACATGGACATTCGCTAGGCTCACTGCCTTGCGTACCGAGGGAATATTACTACTACTTCTGCCGCTGCTGATGTGACCTACAGATTCCGTAGTGCGTATTACTATTACCGAAAATAGTAAAGGCGGTTCTGCGAATCGCTAATGTTTGAGGGTTTTTCTTCTTTTTTTACTTCTTATTCTTTTTCACTTTCTCTAGCCTGTTCTCTCGTGCTCTTGTTACAGCACTAACGCAGAGCAAACTGCAGGAAACATGTGCCCGTCATTTCCCCAGTGCTACCCTCCTCCGTACATACTTTAGACTACTGAGTAGACGTGGTAGTGGTAAAACCCCTCCCCGCTTACTCGAACCAGTTGATGGGCAAAATGAATTCTTAACCATATGGCCCATGTGCCTTGCTGGACTTTGTGAATTAGTCAATATCGGTGTGTTGGTGAAGGCACTTAGAATCGTCAAAGTATCGCAACTGATCAAATTGCACCAAGGATAAGTCCTAATTTCTCTAGCTATCTAGGGAATAATTTGCTCTTTAGTTAAAAGGCCAACAAATGTTGACAAATCTGCTCCTTACCCTAGGAATATTCCTGTCTGGTTTCCCACGTATAGGAAGCGGATTGGGTAGCGTACTATAATAGATAATAAACACCTAATGAATGTAAGAGAAGGCCGTGACCAACATAGCCTGTCTCATCTGTAGATTTTGGCATCGTGTCTTGCGCCCCGGCCCTGGTAGAGTACCTGGTAGAGAGGGTAGGGGGGGGGGGGGGTTGGCGGGTCGCATCGAAACACCACCTAAATGTTACATAGAGAATAGTACATAGCATGCACTGGATACAGACTTTGGTGTTAACCGGACGCCGGTCTGTTCAGCGAGCTTAGCCGAAGATCCCTCCCCCCTCTGTTGCACTCCCATCTTGCTTTTTAGGTGCCCATATCTCTATCCACATCTCAGCATTTATAAGAACGCCTGCCGCACCTCTGCCTTACCCTCCCTCCCCCTCCTGACTTCCTCCTCTTCCCCCCCCATTCTCCATATTCCCTCCTCTTCTTCCCGCCTTTACCTCTGTGGTCCCTCTTCATAGTCCCTTTTCTTTCCACAGCTCGTTGAACTCTCTACTAAGTTCTCTCAAAGGACCCAAGTTGTAAGTAACGTGTTCTCGCTTGAGAACTTTGATTTCTTTTTTGTCCAGACACAATTTCCTTCCTATATCACTCTGCCCTACGCTCTGTTACCTGATACACACTGGCGCAATAAGGTCGAAGGTATTGGGTTGCACTCTATTTCCTAGGATACAGCCATGTTTAGCATCTTTCCTCGGTACGGCCCCCCAGAAACGGCACCCAAGAGTATTGTCCAGGCAGACGACAGGAGGATTTTACCAGCTCGTTAGAGCGAGAAATATGCACACATCCAATCCCGCGAAAGACCATGGTCCGTTCAACATTGTCGTCGCATCTTTATACCTTGTGGTTATTCCGATGTAGCAGCGACCAAGTGCGAACCACAGGCAATCGGACGTTGTCGAGTTTGCAAGCAGAGTTGGCTAGAGTCCTCGTCACAATGGGCGCTGTTGCATTCTGCGCGCTGGTGCAAACGATCAGTCTTTTCAAGAGATGGGACCGTGACGCAACAAGCGACAGCTTAGCATCCCTGCTTGAATTATACGACCAATAATTTACGCCAAACTCCAATTTGCCGACTCCTACAACTATGGTTGGCTGGATGCCCAAACTATTCCGGCGAGCAAAACATCCCTCTATCCACAGATGGATTCATCAAATTGTACTCCGTATTGGACACAATTCCCACTCTCCTTCACAAAAAAAAAGAGTCCACTTGAGGGGCAACATCCATGGGGGGGAGCGAATCCGGTTATCGGGATTTCAAAAATAGGGCAGAGTTGGGAGGGGAAAAGAAAATCAAAGCTTTCCCCCACCTACCCGGATGGGCAAACCCCCCTCCGTCACTGTGCAGTGACACCCACTTGGCATTGCAGGGGGTCCCGACCACTCTTAGACCGGCTTGCATCCCTATGGAGTACACACCGGGACCGGACAGAGCTACACCAAACCTTCCATCTTATTTTTCTATCCCCCTCCCGCCGTCCATGCCACCTCTTTTTCTTTTTCTGCCCTCTTTTTTCTATTCTCATTTCTCCTTAATTCTCCTCTCCTTCAATTCTTCACACAAATCCAATATTGTGGATCAGGAAAAAAATCCAGGAAAACTGACCTTCTAATTCTCTTTGCAGAGCTAGTACCTCCAACTCTACGAGCAGCCTCTGCTGCTCTCGCTCGAGTTGACCTCGACTCTCCCCGCCGATCTTTTCACATATTACCATCCCTCAGGCTTAGCGTTTCGTCGCCTAGCATGGGCCTGCCCGAAGATTTCGACGACCGACAAATTCATATCGAGGCTGAGACCGCAAAATATCATCCGTATGAGTACCAAACGAACAACAATGATTCGTGGGCCGGTGCTCTCCCGGTGAAGCAGGGTCTTTACGACCCCTCATACGAAAAGGATGCTTGCGGTGTCGGCTTCGCTTGCCACATCAAGGGCAAAGCCAGCCACAAGATCGTGAGCGATGGTAAGTCTTCTCTCTTCTATTGACTGGCCTATTGTAGCCGGGAAACCCAACAGCTAACGACCGACAGCCCGCAACCTCCTGTGCAACATGACCCACCGTGGTGCCGTGGGATCTGATGCTCGTGATGGTGATGGCGCTGGTGTCATGACCTCTATCCCTCATCGCTTCTTTATCAAGAACTTTGAGAAGGAGGAGGACATCAAGCTACCCCCTCTAGGCCAATATGCCGTGGGTAACTTGTTCTTCAAACCAGACGAAGAGACTTTTGGAGAATCAAAGAGGCAGCTGGAAGATGTTGCCGAAGTATTGGGTCTGCGAGTCCTCGGGTGGCGAAGGCCTCCCGTCGACTCCACCCTTCTTGGCCCCGCGGCCAAGTCTCGCGAGCCCATCATCGCCCAGCCTTTTGTTGTCCTCACGGAGACGTATGGCTCGGGGACCTCTCCGGAGGTGACAGACCCGGAGAAGTTCAACGAGAGACACTTTGAGCGTCAGCTCTACGTTCTTCGAAAACGTGCAACCAGCACTATTGGTCTTCAGAACTGGTTCTACATCTGCTCTCTCTCCAACCGAAACATTATCTACAAAGGACAGCTTGCCCCTGTTCAGGTCTATTCCTACTACCATGACTTGGTCAACGCCGACTATGAGGCCCACTTTGCTCTCGTACACTCTCGTTTCTCTACAAACACCTTTCCTTCGTGGGATCGAGCACAGCCCTTGCGTTGGGCAGCTCACAATGGCGAAATCAATACGCTACGAGGTAACAAAAACTGGATGCGTGCACGCGAAGGTGTGATGCAGTCCGATATCTTCAAGGATGAGCTGGAAATGCTCTACCCCGTCGTAGAGGAAGGAGGCTCTGACTCGGCTGCTTTTGACAATGTTCTCGAGCTCCTGACCATCAATGGCGTTCTCTCACTGCCCGAGGCCGTCATGCTCATGGTTCCCGAGGCCTGGCAGGGCAATGACCACATGGATCCCAAGAAGGCAGCATTTTACGAATGGGCTGCCTGCCAGATGGAACCCTGGGATGGTCCTGCTCTCTTCACATTCTCTGACGGTCGGTACTGCGGTGCCAACCTTGACCGCAACGGTCTGCGTCCTTGTCGTTACTATGTTATGGACGATGATCGCATAATCTGCGCCTCCGAGGTCGGCACTATCCCTGTTGACCCCGAAACTGTCATCCAAAAGGGGCGCTTGCAGCCTGGGCGTATGCTTTTGGTTGACACAAAGGCTGGCCGCATAATTGATGATAAGGAACTCAAAGAGGCTGTCGCCAGTCGACATGACTTCCGTTCATGGCTGGACAATGAGCTCATCACTATGCCCAAGATCTTGGAGACTCTGGAAACTCAGGTTGACCTTGCTGCCAAGCCTGATGAGACTCTTCTCCAGCAAGACCCCCTCCTACTATCTTACGGTTACACCCATGAACAGGTCAGCTTGTTGCTTGCTCCTATGGCTGCTGATGAGAAGGAAGCCTTGGGATCAATGGGTAACGATGGTCCTCTGGCGTGTTTGACTCAGGCCCCTCGTCTGCTGTATGACTACTTCCGCCAACTCTTCGCTCAAGTCACCAACCCTCCCATTGACCCCATTCGTGAGTCCATCGTCATGTCCTTGGAGTGCTACGTTGGGCCTCAGGGCAATCTACTTGAGATGGACCAGTCTCAGTGCGGTCGTCTATTGCTTCCTAGCCCTGTTCTATCTATCCCCGAGTTCAACAGCTTGAAGGCTCTTCACACTATTCACCCCGAGTGGACTGTCAAGGTTATTGACCTGACTTTCCCCAAGGGTGAAGGTGTCCAGGGCTACATTAAGCACCTAGATGAGATCTGCAACGAGGCCACTGCTGCCATTGAGGCTCGCGATCGCATCATCGTGCTTTCTGACCGCAACACCTCAAAGGATCGCGTGCCCGTTTCTGCTGTTTTAGCTTCTGGCATGGTCCATCATCACCTTGTCAGCAACAAGTGGCGTTCCATGGCTGCTATTGTTGTTGAGACTGGCGAGGCTCGTGAGGTTCACCACATGTGTGTTCTTCTTGGCTACGGTGCTGATGCTGTCAACCCTTATCTCGCTATGGAATGTATTCTCAAGCTCAACCGCGAGGGACTTATCAAGAAGAAGCTCACGGATGATGTTCTTATCCGTAACTACAAGCACTCTTGTGACGGTGGTATTCTCAAAGTCATGAGCAAGATGGGTATCTCTACACTTGCTTCCTACAAGGGTGCACAAATCTTCGAGGCTCTTGGCCTGGATGAGACGGTCGTCGAGCGCTGTTTCAGAGGCACCGCCTCTCGTATCCAGGGCATGACTTTCGAACTCATTGCCGAGGATGGCTTCCGTTTCCACGAGCGCGGTTTCCCTAGCCGTTACACGGTTGGGATCCAGGGCCTTCCTGAGTCGGGCGAGTATCATTGGCGTGACGGTGGTGAGCCTCATCTCAACGACCCTACCTCTATTGCCAACATTCAGGATGCCGTTCGTAGTAAGAACGACAAGTCGTACGAGGCTTATTCCAAGTCTGAATACGAGCAGATTAAGAATTGCACGCTCCGTGGCATGCTGGATTTCAAGTTTGAGGACTGCACCCCTGTCCCTATTGATCAGGTTGAACCCTGGACCGAGATCGTGCGTCGCTTCTGCACCGGTGCCATGTCTTATGGTTCCATCTCTATGGAGTCTCACTCCACTTTGGCTGTAGCCATGAACCGTCTCGGTGGCAAGTCGAACACCGGTGAGGGTGGCGAGGATCCTGAGCGTTCTCAGGTCATGTCTAACGGCGACACTATGCGCTCTGCTATCAAGCAGGTTGCTTCTGGTCGTTTTGGCGTCACTTCGGCTTACCTCGCCGATTCGGATGAGTTGCAGATCAAGATGGCCCAAGGTGCCAAGCCCGGAGAGGGTGGTGAGCTGCCCGGTCACAAGGTCTCCAAGTCTATTGCTCGCACCCGTCACTCTACCCCCGGTGTTGGTCTGATCTCGCCCCCTCCTCACCACGACATTTACTCCATCGAGGATCTCAAGCAGCTTATCTACGACCTAAAGTGCTCCTCTCCCCGCTCTCGCGTTTCCGTCAAGTTGGTTTCCGAGGTCGGTGTCGGCATCGTCGCTTCTGGTGTCGCAAAGGCTAAAGCTGACCATATCCTGATCTCTGGTCACGATGGTGGTACTGGTGCTTCTCGATGGACTGGCATCAAGTATGCTGGTCTTCCTTGGGAGCTGGGTCTGGCGGAAACTCACCAGACTCTGGTTCTGAATGATTTGCGTGGCCGTGTTGTCGTGCAAACTGATGGTCAGCTGAAGACTGGTCGCGATGTGGCCATGGCCTGTCTACTTGGTGCCGAGGAATGGGGGTTTGCCACAGCTCCTCTTATTGCCATGGGCTGCATATTCATGCGCAAATGTCATTGTAAGTTTCTTCGGATATGTGAATTCTACTTAATGCTGACTGATTTCTTAGTAAATACATGCCCTGTTGGTATTGCAACGCAGGATCCTGAGCTTCGTAAAAAGTTCCAAGGTACCCCTGAACACGTCATCAACTTCTTCTACTACATTGCCAATGAGCTCCGTGCCATCATGGCGCAGCTTGGTTTCCGCACCATCAACGAGATGGTGGGCCATGTTGAGGTGCTGAAGATGCGCGATGACCTTCGCACAAAGAAAACGGCCAACCTCGACCTCTCTCTGCTCCTGACTCCGGCTCACAAGCTCCGTCCCGGCGTTGCTACCTTCAATGTCCGAAAGCAAGACCACAAGCTCTACGTCCGCCTAGATAACAAGCTCATCTCCGAGGCCGAGTTGACCCTTGACAAGGGCTTGCCTTCTCGCATCGAGTGTGACATTGTCAACACAGATCGTGCCATGGGCACGTCTCTGTCGTACCAGATCTCCAAGCGTTACGGAGAGGCAGGGTTGCCACTGGACACTGTGCATGTGAATATCAAGGGTTCTGCTGGACAATCTTTTGGTGCCTTCCTTGCTTCTGGCGTCACTCTCGAGCTTGAGGGAGATGCTAACGATTATGTTGGCAAGGGCTTGTCTGGCGGCCGTTTGATTGTCTACCCCCCTCGTTCCGCCGTTTTCAAGGCCGAGGAGAACATCATCATTGGCAACGTCTGTCTTTACGGCGCCACTGAGGGCACTTGCTTCTTCCGTGGTGTTGCCGCTGAGCGTTTTGCTGTCCGAAATTCCGGTGCCATCGCGGTTGTTGAGGGCATTGGTGACCATGGTTGTGAGTACATGACTGGTGGCCGTGTTATCGTCCTCGGCGGCACTGGCCGCAATTTCGCTGCTGGAATGTCTGGTGGTATTGCTTATGTCTTGGACCGCGGCAAGGACTTCATGTCTAAGCTCAACACTGAGATGGTTGAGGCTGGTCCCCTTGAAGACCCCACTGAGATATCTTATGTGAGGGGACTCATTGAGGATCACCACCACTACACTGGCTCCGAACTTGCCGCTCGTATCCTCGTCGACTTTAACCGCGCCCTGCCCCGCTTCGTCAAGGTCCTTCCTGTTGATTATAAGCGCGTTCTTGAGGAAGAGGCTGCCAAGGCCGCTGAGGCTAAGCGTGCTGAGTACAACCTTCCTATTGTCTCTGGCGTCCAGCACAAAAAGGACGAGAAGAAGGAGAAGGCTGCCAAGCTACTGGATCTTGAGGAGGCTGTTGGTGACAATGCTGCCGAGAAGAAGCGTGCTCTGGTACTCGACAAAACAAAAGGGTTTAAGTTGTATGCCCGTCGCTCCGAGAAGTACCGCTCTGCTTCCACACGTACCAAGGATTGGGCTGAGCTTAGCTCTCGTCTTGAAGAGGACGAGCTGAAGTACCAATCCGCTCGCTGCATGGACTGTGGTGTCCCGTTCTGTCAGTCTGAAACAGGCTGCCCTATTTCCAACATCATTCCCAAATGGAACGAGTTGGTGTTCCAGAATCAGTGGAAGGATGCTCTTAACCGTTTGCTCATGACCAACAACTTCCCCGAATTCACTGGTCGTGTCTGCCCTGCCCCTTGCGAAGGCGCTTGCGTGCTAGGCATCAACGAGGACCCTGTCGGCATCAAGTCTATTGAGTGTGCGATTATTGATCGTGGCTTCGAAATGGGCTGGATGGTTCCTCGTCCTCCTCAGGTCCGCACAGGCAAGAAGATTGCCATTATTGGTTCTGGTCCTGCTGGTCTTGCTGCCGCTGACCAGCTGAACCGTGCCGGTCACTTGGTAACTGTCTACGAACGCGCTGATCGACTCGGTGGTTTGCTCATGTACGGTATCCCCAACATGAAGCTTGATAAGCGCATCGTTAAGCGTCGAACTGATTTCATGGCCGCTGAGGGCATCAACTTTGTCACTGGTGCCACCATTGGCCAAGACGGAAACCCTTCGCTCATGGATCTCAAGTCTGGAAATGACGCCGTTGTTATCGCCACCGGTGCCACTGTTGCCCGTGACCTTCCTATCAAGGGTCGCGAGCTGGAGGGTATTCACTTCGCCATGGAGTTCCTCCACAAGAATACCAAGTCTTTACTTGACTCTGAGCTTGCCGATAACGCTTACCTCTCAGCCAAGGACAAGCACGTTGTGGTCATTGGTGGTGGTGATACCGGTAATGATTGTATCGGTACTTCAGTTCGTCACGGTGCCAAGTCTGTCACCAACTTTGAGCTTTTGCCTCAGCCTCCTCCGGAGCGTGCCAATGACAATCCCTGGCCCCAGTGGCCTCGTATCTACCGTGTAGACTATGGCCACACTGAAGTGCGTCAGCATACCGGTAAGGACCCGCGAGAGTATTGCATCATGTCGGAGGAGTTTGTCGACGACGGCAACGGCAGGGTCAAGGGCATCAGCACCATTCGGGTTGAGTGGACCAAGTCTCCCACCGGCGGTTGGGACATGAAGAAGGTTGATGGATCTCAGCAGTTCTTCCCTGCTGACCTTGTCCTGCTTTCCATGGGTTTCCTTGGCCCCGAGGCTCGTGTCCTTGGTGACGAGATCGAAAAGGACGCTCGCAAGAATGTCAAGACACCAGCAGGCAAGTACAGCACCAATGTTGACGGTATCTTTGCCGCCGGCGACTGCCGCCGCGGTCAGTCTCTCATTGTCTGGGGTATCAATGAAGGTCGCATGGCTGCTCGTGAGGTCGACCTGTACTTGGAGAAGTGCACCAGCCTCCCTGTAACTGGCGGTCTCGTCAAGCGAACCGCCCAGGAGGTTCTTACACAGGTTGCTAAAGCCCAGGCCTAAGCTTTCACAATGGCACGAAGAGATGAGCAAAAATGGAAAATGTAGCGGGCGTTGAAACTTGATGATTTGGGTCAACTCAGGAGGTTATGATTTTTTTTCTTCTTTCTTCTTTATTTTTACATGGGAGCAAGGGGTCACGATACCAAATAGAATTGGCACAAGACTGAGCGCTCAGACTTATGGTTTCATATTCATACGTATACCAAGTTTCATGTTCCCTGGGTTTTTATTCTATAAGTAGGCCAGTTTTACTCAATAAAGTGAACTACGCAAACATACTATGGATATCTCTGAAGTTGCATGGATATATTGTCTCATATTGATGATAAGTACATCTCCCTATAAAGCAATGGGCCCCAAAAACCTCGAGCCGGCCAGCAAGCGAGGTATGGAGTATGGGGTATAGAGTAGTAGTACTAAGTAATGCCATGTTTCACGCCTCACCTTTGCATGCTTTGAGTCATTTCCACGGGTTGAGCCATAGCAGCCACATCCCGACAACCCGCCAAGACGGAAATCATCTGCACGTGCACCTGCGCGGCAGTTGATAGGACAATTGGAGCTCTCGGGTAGCTTTTCAGTGGGCTCTGGAAGAAGGAGCTCTTCCGGTGATTTTTGCACATTCGTATAGTATAGTATGTATGTAAATAGTACTGCCGAAAAAAACCTATATTCCAAGCCGAAAGATGTGTCTTGAAGTCTGATCGGGCCTCTTCGACTCCTCTTGATGCTCATGAAGTTACTGTCTCAGCCTACTCCGTACTCCGTACGTACATACTATTGCTATTTTGCTAGTGGCAGGACAAGGTCAAGCAAAGAATGGAGGCCTAAGCTTCTTCGAACCTGTGACAAGTGGGGAGAAGGAACCTTGTTACTCTGCTACATACGTACTTACGGAGTACGGAGTAGAGTAGAATCTTAGCACTACGACTTCATTCCAGCCTCTCTTTTCTGCCAATTCTGTCTCCCAACCTCATCAACTGGGGCCCTTGCTTCTCAACTGATTCTCCCATGTCTCCAAACCACGGATTACCCATCGATCCCATTGCCACTCCTCTCAACTAGTACTCTCAACGAGTAGTTGAGCCTCGACCCTCTGTCGAAAAACGCCAACCATAGTGACGGCACGATGCGTTTCGGCAAAACCCTTCGTGAGGCGGTCTACGCCCCTTGGAAGGACAAGTACATCGATTATTCTAAGTTGAAGCAGCTTCTTCGAGAAGACGAGCGCGATGACGATAACGAGGCGTCTTGGACTGAGGAGGATGAGAAGCGCTTTTGTGACGAGATCTTCAACGTTCAGCTTGAAAAGGTGGCAAGGTTCCAGCAGGAACAAGTCGATTCTCTGAGACAGCGGGCCGATCAGAAGTTTGAAGAGCTCAAAGAGCTATCGCCGCCTCAAGCCGATCAAAATGGCAAAGGCAAAGGCAAGGCCACGAATCTACCGGCCGAGAAGCTCAAGGAGCTGGAAACCGAACTTGATAAAATCACCAAAGAAGTCACCGAGTTGAAAAAGTACAGCAACATCAACTACACCGGATTCCTGAAGATTGTAAAGAAGCACGATCGCAAGAGGGGAGACCGGTACCGAGTCAGGCCCATGATGCAGTTGAGCCTCGCTCAGCGACCCTTCAACTCGGAGTCTGGTTACTCACCGCTGCTGAACAAGCTGTCCATCATGTACTTTGCTATTCGGCAGCAGTTGGAAGGCGACCAGGCGCCATTGGATCTGGAACACCCCGGAGAGACGCACAAGGGCGAGAGATATGCGGCACACAAGTGTAAGAGCAAGACGGCAGCCGAAATTCCTACTTCGCTAATAGCTTCTAGTCTGGGTGCACCCCGATAACCTCCTAGAGGTGAAGACATTGATTCTCCGACGATTACCAGCTCTAGTCTATAGCGAACAGGCGACCAAGGAGCTTGACGGTAACGATTCTCCAGCCATAACGTCCCTCTACTTCGACAACCGCAGCTTCGAGCTCTATTCTGGAAAGGTTGATCGTAAATCCGAAGCCTCCTCCCTCCGATTACGCTGGTACGGCCAACTGAGCTCCAAGCCTGATATTTTCATGGAGCAAAAGACAGCGGGTACAAACGGAGACAGCAAAGAGTCTCGTTTCGTCGTCAAGGAGAAGTGGGTAAAACCACTGTTGGACGGCGAATATTCCATGGAGAAGTCTGTTGAGAAAATGGAACGCCAGGGACTCTCGGCCGAAGAGATTGAAAACTTCAAAGAGACGGTCACCCAAACTCAGCACTTGATGTCGCAGAAGAAACTCACGCCCGTCTTGAGAGCAAACTATCTGCGCACCGCCTTTCAAAAACCTGCCGATGATCGGGTTCGTATTTCTATCGATACGGACCTTGCATTCATTCGCGAGGACATTTTGGATAAGGACAGGCCATGCCGTGATCCCAAAACTTGGCATCGTGAGGATATCGACAATAGCAACATGTCCTACCCGTTCAAGAACATCAACCAGAGTGAAGTTTCCAAGTTTCCCTACGCCATCTTGGAAATCAAGCTAAAGGAGGGCAAACGGCCCATGTGGGTAGAGGACCTCATGACTTCTCATCTGGTCCATCCCAGTCCTCGATTCTCTAAATTTGTTCACGGTGTCGCCTCGCTGTTTGAGGACCACGTCAACAACTTGCCCTTCTGGCTTAGCGACCTGGAGACAGATATTCGGAAGGATCCTCAAAAGGCGTTTGAAGAGGAAGAGCAGCGCCGCGCTCAGCGAGCTGACGATGAAATGGCTGTTGGGAGCCTTGTCGGTGCATCAAGCTCGTATAAGATGGCGAGGAGCTCCCCGATAGGACAGTCATATCTATCCAGTCGTATGGCATCAGAGGCCAGAGCGCGACCTTCAATCTCCCAGGTGGCGCAAACTCCTGGGGATGAGGAGGAGGAAGATGATGCAAGTGGCGCAACGCGTCGCGGCTATGGGACTCTATCTTCGGTGATTCCCAGCTTTTCCCTGACCAAGTATGCGACGGCAAAGCGGTCTGGAAAAGTACGTTTGCCTGAGGGTGTGGTTGAACCTACAAGTTGGATAAAAAATGCCGGCGAACTCAAAGTTGAGCCCAAGGTATGGCTCGCCAACGAACGAACATTCCTCAAATGGCAGCACATTTGCATTCTGCAGGGCGGCTTGGCCATTGGGCTCTACACGGCTGCCGGACAGGACTTTATTGCCGAGGTCATGGGTATAATTTACATCTTGATTGCAGCATTTGCCGGTATCTGGGGGTATGCGATGCTCAAGGTGCGGAGGAGCATGATTCTTGAAAGAAGCGGCAAGGATTTTGACAACATGATTGGACCCATGCTGATCAGTGCTGCGCTCATGGTGGCGCTGGTTCTTAATTTCACGTTCCAGGTGAGTTAAAACTGTCTTGTGTTATTTTTTATATTTTTTTTTAAGTTTTTGTGTTTGTTTGCTTGATGGAGCAATGCTAATCGAGAGTTCACAGTATCGCGCTGCTGTCCAGCGATGGAGGGAGCACCAGGGGCTAGAAGAGGAGCTACTGCCTATGACTGGTGAGCTTGTCTAAGACAGATATTTGAATGGAGGAGAAGGTTGAGGGATGGGATTGTATAGTTTGAAATTAACAGGTTGCTCACGTCGGATTGTCATTTCTCTTTCTAGATACTTGCTTGGGTTATCGGGGGGTAGGCGTTCAGTGCATTTCTAGCATAGCTTGTTTTGTTCGCATCATCAACATCGTCAGGAGCGCTACTCGAATTCCAGTCGGGCCATTGGACAATTAAAATTAGGCGGTGAGCTGGATATGGGTCAATGAACACGGAGCAGCTGATCTTATCAATGGTATTGAAAAAAAGGATGCCAGGTGGGAAAAGGGCGGAGGGTGTGTGTGTGTGTGTGTGTGTGTTGGTAGGTAATAGCAGGTGGGTGAGCAGTAGCCATAGTAAGCGCCATGCGTGAGAATAGGCCTCGGCGCACGAGGGCCAATACCCAGGCCAGGTACTGCCTGTACGAGTACGGAGGACATATTGACAGAATACACATGCCGCCAAAGACGAATGAGGGGAGTCTGGTAGCGAAACAATATATCTAGGTCATAAGGGGTGTGACAAGCTGAGGAGCACGCACTCGAATACGACTACGGAGTACGGAGTACTAGTAGGCTGTATTTGGTGAGTATCAATCCATACCATGTACTGATGGTAACAATCCATGTGTAGGTTGGATGGAAGGAAAGTGGAAAATCGACAGGCCATGTGTCGCATGCAGGCCTAATGCGGCGCTCGGCAAGGAGGCAGAGAGGATAGAGTGAGAGGGAGAAGGGGGAAAAAAGTGGTGGTTGGGTATTCCGTGGCGCTGCCTGCGAGGTTTTTGACGTATCAGGCGCTGCCAAAGTATGCACCTCATCAATGTCAAGGTGGGCTCTTCTTCTTCCTCTTGTTCTTGTCCTGCAGGCTTGTAATCCGTAGCTGGAGGCCAGTCAATTGGAAGAAGGGTGGGAGAGAAGCCCAATCGACCCAATCCCGAAACTCAGCCCTCTCAAAACCAAACGCCGACCAAGTTTCTGTTGGTTTTTCTTATTCCTATTCTGTTTCCTTTTCTTCTTCTTCTTCTTCTTCTTCTTCCCCATGCTTGCGACAGGCTTTCGTCGCATTGATTTACCCTATATTTTAAAGCACTCCTACCACTACAACCAGTAACAACGACTTGTTGCGACCGAAAAGAAATAGGCGGGTGATGACGATTGCGACCTGATAGACGCGCGCTTCCAATCCCTTGCCAGAAAGCTTGACGCGTCAACTTGATTACCGCTTGGTGATAAGAAAGCTACCCGAACTGTGCGCCACCGCCTCTTAAGATTAAAAAAAAAAGTCTAAACGAGGACAAATCGCATAAAGAGCAGCAAGGCGATTCGTTGGTTCACTGGGAATCATAAACCGAGAAAGGGGAGGGCGAAAGAAAACGAAAGAAAGAAAAAAACGTGGGGTGGCTGGGAGTGACCACAGGCATGAGACGCCTGTGACAATTTCGAGGCTGATGTTCCCCCACGAAACTCAACTTCAAGACTCAAGATGATGCTCGGAGAAGAGATTCGAGATGAGAGGGGGGCAGCGGAAGAGGAGAAGCCGCCGAAAAAGAGCTTCCTGCGCGGTCTGCTTCGTAAAGGCAGCAGCCAGGCCAAAAAGTCGCTTACCTCTGCAGGTAACGGTACTGGCAGCGTTGCCGACAACAGCAGTAACGTATGTTTCCCTACTACTACTCCGTACCCTACCTACTACTACTAATCATCCCCGCCTTGTCATCTATCACAAAGCACGTTCCAATGCTAATCTTGAACTTGTACACGATAGGGAAATGGAGCTACCCGACGACGCAGCTATGGCGATAACCTCTTAAGGAAGAAAGAAGCAGATGATCAACGGCGCCCGAGATCATCGCGGCAAGAAATCGGCACAGAACCTCAACAGGAACAAATCCCGGCCGATGATACCGACAGACCGAGAACAGGCCGCGGCAAAGGCAAACGGACAGATACAAATGGAGAGCGACGTATGAGCGTCTCTCCAACACCCTTGACCAGATGGCCACCCAGCGGTGTCCTCTTGACCGAAGAGTTGCCCCAGCCGCACGCCAGAGAGTTGATATGCCGCGGTGCGCCTACCCACAGAGGTCACAAGAAGACTATCCCGCATGCGCCCGAGGACCTATGCTACGCACTCTACACTACATCCAGCGGCAATCGAGGAGGGGAGAACGATGGTGCAGACGTACACGACTCGACGGCTCAGCTCATGACCATGCGGATGAAGTCTTCCAAGCCGGCACACCGCCCTTGGGAGACTCTAGAACAGCCGAGCTACGCATTTTACTACGGAGAGATCCCCGGCACCATCACACTGAACCAGTGGGCATCTATGGGGAGCATCTTGCCTCCCAAGATTGCTCTCAAGGATTCCGGCATCTCGCCGCGACCCATGGACCTGGAGCAGATATTTGAGCGCCTCCAAGAGCTCCGCGCCGGCCTCGAGGACGATGACATGGCGCTGCTATACAAGATCCTGTACCGGCGAATCCTCCGCGACCCGGATAAGATTTTGAGCCCGCACAAGACACTGGATAAGCAGATTACTGATCTGCTACTGGTGCTGTCGCGCCCAGATCACTGGATCGACTTTACGAACCCCAAAAACCAGGTCGTTACACGGTTCATTTTCGACGGACAATCTGACCCCGCGTGCTACACCAAGTTTTTCCATCAGCTGTTGCTGAGCTTGGAGCTAGAGCTGAGGATACACTCGAGATTGCACGGCGACTGGGCCAAGGAGAAACTGCTGTGGCAGATTCCGCCCGCCATTCAGTGGAACCTTGCACTCGCCAGACGTTGGAGGCAGAATGTGAGAATCGACGACTTTGGCAAAACGCCTAGCGAAGGTAAGCGTCTGTAGTCTGGCTCGGAAACGGTGAGCATCATGTCTAATGCAACGTGCTAGTCAAACTGAGGTATAAACTCAAGAAGCGCCAGGTCAAGGCACTGAGGCAATTCGCTCGAGTGATGAAGTGGCCCAATCTAGGCGCGACGCTCGACAACCTACAGCAGAAGGACGAGGAGTTTGCACTCGAGACAGTCAGCTCCGATGCGTTTGCCTACTTCAGCGGACTTGTTGTGCCAGGAGTAAGTGCCACCGCGTGCCTCGCACATGATGTCCCAGGTTATTCAGACTCTTGCTGACCATGACAGCCTACTCTTCCTTTCCTTATGATGAACACCCTCATCGATTTGGACCCGGACCCTGCGACAGAGGAGATTGCCCTGCTTTCTCACATGCACCCTCAGTGCGGGTTTCAATACCGCGGCAGCTTCACCTACTGGTCTGCTTCGTGTATTGTCGGTAAAGTGCTCGCGCCAACATGCCGGTCCGTCGCAGGCTGGGTCGGGCCTGCACGACCAACGGTGGACCTGAACCGTACCCAGCTGGCGCGCATTCGTACGCGCAAAGCTCGACAGGAACTGAGCCCGGTGGATGTTGAGAGCATGAGCGAGCGATCGGAGCCACTGGGTCCCCCGGCAGAAAAGTACCCCGTCTCGGATTACAGGCTTCCCAAGCCTTGCGATAACGAGGATGACATGATATATGACGCCGTGCGGGTCGAGCTGCTGCAACTTAAAAATACTGCTACAGTGACGACACACGATCACGGCAAATCACACCCTCCACGGACATTTGATGCCTCTATACAGTTTGCCATCGATGGAGTTTCATGGCCACTACGCCTGATGTACGACGTCTCCTTCCTCAGTGCATGGCCGTGCTCGGACGGGCCGCATCCGCTCTTCTTCGACTACGCATATATGCAGATCCCCGTTGATGAGATTGTCAAGATACGCGACTGGGGGGGTCTTTACCTGCGGGACGACGAGAAGCAGAGGATGGGTAACGACGAGGAGGAAAAGGTACTGGTGGTAGAAGCCATGGGCGTCAAAGACAACGAGGTCTTGGCCAGGGCCTGGTGCGCTCACTGGGGTCTCTGTGCCATTGTCGCCGACGTGAGGCGGACGTGCGTGGCCTGCGCAATCCGCGAGGCGTACGCGGCTACGCTTACGGTGGTCATTCTCGTCGAGGGGCAGCAGCAGTACCAGGAGGAAGACGTCTAATCGGGGGGTTTCCCCCCCTTGACCTGCCATGAAGCTAACGATGCTTTACTTACGAATTGCATGCTGCGAAGGGTGTTTTTAATGTCTTTTCTTTTTCTTCTCTCTCTCTCTCTCTCTCTCTCCGTCCGTTGCCCCCTTCGGCCGCGGGTGCCTCGCAGGCTTGGTATTGGGACCACATAGTTTGCAAGTAAATAGTTGGAGGGGAAGAAGGGTTGTTGGTTTTCTTTTTTTCCCCAGTGAGCTCGGCGTCCGTGTGGAAAGAAGAGACGCTAATAGAACACTGATAAGCAGCTCAAGCTGTACCGACAACTCTTGGTATCAGATACTTTTTTTTCTTATACGTGAAACAACTAAGCACATTAGAAGAAATTTTGACCACGCGAAATGCAACTAAGTAATTGGCCAGAGACTCTCGTTTCTTCCGCACCCCTGCTTTTGATTTTTACGCTGAGGGAAATTGCAGAAAAAAGAGACATTATTTCTCTCTCCTCACTCGCTCGCTAGTAGCTCTATCGCAGGCTACTCCGTACTGAGGAAGTAAGTGGCTTAATCATTGAGGTAATACGGCTGCCTGCTCTGGGGTGGGGGTGGCGAAAGGGAAGGGACCTCGAAAAAAGGGGAGGGAAACATCGTGAGATCGTCCTCTTGGTGTTTTTCCATTACTATTACATAGTACGACGGAGTACTGCCTGTAGACAGCTCTCCACTTTTTTGGGGGAGATGTTGGGGGCAAGCAGGGGAGATATGAAAAAGGAACATGTCAGATGAGCAGCCAGAGATTTTTCTAGCTCTTTGGCAAAAGAGAGGGGGGAAAAAGGGCTTCTTGCTCGGGGGTTCCGGCGCTGCTGTCCGCCGTACACCCTTCCCTTGAATAGGTAGTTTTCAGGGACCGTTTTCTTTCTTCCAACTTTTTCTCCCTCCCCCAAAAATGTACCTTTATGGACGTATGTACGGTAGAAGCAGTAGTGTGCATATTGACGCTACATATGATCCGGCTACTATATAAAACGCTACGGGGATACGGTACTGCGGGGATAGTGGCGTGGGGGTTTTGGTTTAGTGCTTTTAGGAAAAAGGATGGGATGGAATGGGTCCATGCCATGGGAAGGAAGCTTGGAGGTGCGGTATGGATACAGAGCCCCCATTCCTGCTTGCGGTGCTTTCTTTTTTTCTTTCTTGGTAGCACTTGAAGCAAGCAAGTCCACTGGTATGCTCTCTGGGAACCATAGTGACACGATAGGCATTAGAATGGTATGCCTGAAGAGGGTATAGAAAAAGTGATTCGGCTGTAAAAGACAGGTTGGATAGCTTGGTGATGATGGGAAAGTGACGGGGCGGTCAGCGGGCTGCGTGGCCTGGACGAACGGGATCCAATGGGTATGTTGGCTTGGAAAGATGGTGAGCGTTGCGATCTCGCTGGTGGTCTTCCCACGCAACGGTATCGTGGATACTTGGCTGGGCCGGGCTGGCACCTGGCAAACTTCAGGCTGAGAGTTGTAACCTAAGCCTGTCTCGCAAGCTCGCCAGACAGTGCTGAGTGGGGGGTTCTAGAGGCAAAAACGCATGCGGCAGGGGCAGGGAGAGTGGATCGACTGCAGGGGTTAGGTACTACCAGGTGATGGGCAGTGGACGGTACAGTGGGAGAGCTCCAGCTGCTCCTGGGCGCGCAAGCGGCGACCGACATTTGGTACGTACCGTACGGAGTACGGAGTACGTGGATGCAGATCTCACGATGGGGAGGATCCATTTTGTAGATTGGCGGGCCTGTCTTCTTTGTAGTTTGTTGAGAGGGTACTCCGTACAAGTAGTAATACTGCGTACAGGACAGTACTACTACTAGTAATAGCTTGCCACAAGGCGGCTTAAGCGAGGGAATGAGGTGGTTTCGGCCGTCTCACCTTGCTTGGGTTGCTACGAGGTTACGGAAGCAGATCGTACAGGTAGCTAGTAGCTAGTAGGGTAGTGCTCTATGACCAAATCTTGAGCTGTCAGTCCGAGCAGGAACCTCGGAGAGCAGAATCACGACAAGCGTTCCAGGTTCTCTCCAATGGCAGTAGAAGAGAAAGGGAAAAGGGAACTAACTAGGCTTAGGTGGTGACCCCCCTAAGAAGCAAAACGGCCTAGCTGGTAGAGCTGCTTTTCTTATTCTTTTCTTGGCTTGGGGGAAGAAGCTTGGGTTGCTAACAAGTCGAAAAGTCGAGGTGCAGGTGCCCGCGCTTTGGTGGGGTGCCCATGACGATGGAAGTGGGTAGAGGGGGGGGAAGAGAGGGGAGCTTCAGAGGGGGGACATGAACAAGTGCCAGAGCATAACGGACCCTTAGTATGTACCTACTAGAGGCGAATCCCTTTTTTTTTCTCCAGCAGGCGATAAAGCACCAGAGGTTAATGAGCGAAGAATAAGAAGCGAGTCACGAAGTAGTAGTAAACTGGGTCATTGTCCTCTTTTTCTCTCTCTTACTCCCTCTTTGATTTTCTCAGCTCTCCTTACTCTTCCATTCTTGCAAAAACCAAAGTTTCCCTTCCTATAAAGCTTCTCCGAGATCACGGCAGAGCTCTACCTAGGGGAGAAAAAGAAAAAGATCCTTGCCAAAAACACCACCTCCAGCTCTACTAGTATCCAAGTCGTTGCTTGGTCCCTGCTGCCGACGAACCTGCGCGTTACAATCGCCCTCCTGACCGTCACAAGGGAAAAATCGAACGACAGGAAACTTCCTACGCCCACCACACCCTCTCTTACCCCTCTCACCCTCGCCCTACGTTACGCGAGCTTGACCAAGAGAAACGACACAACGCCACTGAAGTCAGGGAAAAAAGGGACGAATCGGCTTCGCACGAAACCACCCCTCCTTTCTCCTCGCCGCTTCCTCGCCGTCCGCCGCCCCTCCACAAACGAGAGACGACGCAAGGCGTGCCAAAAAGCCACCAATCCGACACCCCCGGGTCTATCCAACGGTCGTAACCAACATTCCTGCCCAGACTCCCGAGCTACCCTCCCCAGGTCTATGTCTGCCCTCGCTCAATTGCCGAATATGTATCAGTACAACAAGGACATCAAGGCCATGGAGTAAGTCCTTCCCCCTTTCCCGAAGGCTCCTGTTTTCCTCCCTTTTCCACCTCTTCTTTGCTGCTACATGTTGCAATTCTGAATTCAATTCAAGTTGCTTCGTGTAAATCCCCTTCTTCTGTTTTTGAAGCTGTTCCTGCGAGCCCTGCCTTATAGGAATTCGTGTCACTTGTCAACCCGAGCTTCTTTCACCTTTACCAGCCACTTTTTGTGCTTGTTCCTGTCAAATTCTCCATCTCGTGGATTACAATGGGTGATCTAGTTGACTTACCAATTACTGTGGACGATAGGCCTCCCCCCGTTCTCGTACGTACGATCCGAGAGTAGACGGGCAATCACCCCCCCCTCGTCTTACTCTTTTTGCCCCCTCCAGCGAACCCCTCTTGCTTCCCAGAATTGTGGCTTGCGGAACTTGCCCAATTGGCATCTTACAGCCACTGGGGCCAGTGAGAGGGCGGTTAGGGTGTTGGGAAAGGAAAATGGTAGCTAACCCAATCGATACAGGATCACCACATTGGTGTAGACGTCGGCACAGGCTCTGCTCGTGCTTGCATCATTGACGAGACTGGTGATATCAAGGCCCTGGCTGCTCGCGATATTAAGCTGTGGCAGCCCGAGCAAGGTTACTATGTATGTGACATGAATACAACACGAGGGAAGATCAAGTGAAAAGGCTCACATTGCACAGGAGCAATCTACCACCGACATCTGGCAATGCATTTGCGAGTGTGTGCGTCAAGTCGTGTCCGAGTCTCAGGTGAACCCCAAGCTCATCAAGGGCATCGGTTTTGATGCTACCTGCTCTCTTGCCGTCTTCAACCGCGAGACCGATGAGCCTATGGTTGTCACCGGTCCTGACTTCTCCAACGATGGCAACGACCGCAACGTCATCCTCTGGCTGGACCACCGCCCCGTCGACGAGACGGACAAGATCAACAACACCAAGCACAAACTGCTCAAGTACGTCGGCGGAAAGATGAGCATCGAGATGGAAATTCCCAAGGCCCTCTGGCTCAAGAACAATATGCCCGCGGAGCTCTTTGAAAAGGCCAAGTTTTACGATCTGACCGATGCTCTGACCCATCTCGCTACGGGCAACGAGACCCGCAGCTTCTGCAGCACCGTCTGCAAGCAGGGCTACGTCCCCGTTGGCGTGGACGGCAGCGAGAAGGGTTGGCAGCAGGACTTCTTTGATGAGATTGGTCTGTCTGACCTCGCCAAGAACGACTTTGAGCGTATGGGTGGTGTACACGGAGTGGTAAGATTTCCTCCCCACCCCTCACAGCCCATGAATGTGCACCCTCGGGTTGCATGCATGCCAACTTGCCCCGCATAAAATTTATTGGATATTATGGAGTAGCTAACTAGAGCAATTGCAGAACGGCACCTACGCCAGTGCCGGTGACTACATTGGTGGACTCGGCCGCGCTGCTTCTCTACAGCTCGGCCTCCCAGAAGGCATCGCCGTCGGCAGTGGTGTGATTGATGCGTACGCTGGCTGGGTCGGTACCGTCGGTGCCAAGGTCAACCTGTCGGAGAATGAGCTTGACCCCGAGTACCCGCACAACGATGTCTCCCAGGCATTTAGCCGTCTTGCTGCCGTTGCGGGTACTTCGACATGCCACTTGGCCATGTCCAGGGAGTCTGTCTTCGTGCCCGGTGTCTGGGGTCCCTACCGTGACGTGTTGTTGCCAGGCTTCTGGCTCGCTGAGGGTGGTCAGTCGGCCACTGGTGAACTTCTGAGGCACATGCTCGATATCCACCCTGCTTATAACGAGACGCTGGCCCTTGCCAAGGCCGAGGACAAGCACATCTATGACTTCCTCAACGCTCACCTTGCTTATCTCACTGAGAAGCAAGGCGCCCCCGCAATTGCATACCTTGCCCGCCACTACTTCTTCTACGGCGACCTGTGGGGTAACCGCTCTCCCATCGCTGACCCCAAGATGAAGGGTACCATGATTGGTCTCAACAGCGACAAGACTACGGATAACATGGCAATGTGGTACTACGCCACTATGGAGTTCATCGCTTTCCAGACTCGCCAAATCATTGAGGAGATGAACAGGGCTGGACACGAGATCTCGTCCATCTTCATGTCTGGATCTCAGTGCCAGAATCCTATTCTCATGGACCTCATGGCTACGATCTGCGACATGCCCGTCCTGATCCCCCGTTACGTTAACGCCGCCGTCGTCCATGGTGCGGCCATGCTGGGTGCCAAGGCTGCCAGTGGCGCGCAGGTGGCCGAGGGTGATGAGCCCGAGACACTCTGGAGCATCATGGACCGCATGAGCAAGACTGGTCGCCTGGTCAAGCCCGGTACCAACAAGGGCGAGAAGGGTCTTCTGGACGCCAAGTACGAGGTGTTCCTCGAGATGTGCACCCAGCAGCAGACGTACCGCTCCAAGATTGACCAGGCCACGGCCAGCTGGGTCAGCTCCTCCAGCGCGCAGTAAAATTCACATTGATGTAGCAGACATGTCAAGCTAAAGGTGTTTTGCGTTGGGATTCTTGGGATGCATTTTAGGCAATAAAGGATAGGGAAAACATATGGCGGAGAGTCCGAGTGGCCTGCAAGTTGGACATAAAAAAGGGTATATAGATAATGTAATGATTGAGTGTGATGAATGTTTGGATACGGAATAAATGTTGGTGATTTGATACATATGGGGCGAAGCGGGTACCATAAGATGGCAGCAGCGATCAAGTATATGGAGTGCGGAATACTGGTTTACATTTATCGGCATAATTATATGACTCAAGCAGTCCGATCAAAAGAAGAAAAACATTGGAAACGAGTAACGCACAGATAAATTTCTACAGAGTATAAATGCTGAGGTTATAGTAAGGTGGTCAACGATACGGAGTACTTGGAGTAAGCCGCTGGATGAGGCGGCGGCGAGCTTGTTGCCTGGCAAGTCGAATGCACGGCGCTGATTGGTCAGAGCTTCCCGGCACCAGTTGTGGTTCGAACCGCAAACAATTGGAGACGGGACACTGGGGAGACGGTAAATTTCTAGTGGTGAAGAGCAATCAACACTTTCCAGCTTCAAGCTTTCAACAAAGCGCGTTTCCCGATCCTCCCTCGACACGTCCAATCTCCCCCAACAACGAATTTCCCCGCGGGGACTGAATGCACGCATCCGAATCACGAAAAGCTCCCACCGTGAAGATATAGAGGACAGGGGAACAGACGACGAACGACTTGCTGTCTCTCGTCCAGCATGTCGCTGTTTGGGTCAAACTCGCTGTTTGGGCAGCAGGGCGCGGCTCAGAACCAGAACCAGAACCAGGGCCAGCAAGCCTCTGGCGGCGGGGGTGGTCTGTTCGGGTCCAACACCCAGAACCAGCAGAACAGTGCGGCTGGTGGCAGCGGAGGCGGCGGTGGCCTTTTTGGGCAGGGCTCAGCGCAGACAGGCGGCGGTGGAGGCGGGCTGTTTGGCAACGCGCAGAATCAGCAGGCTCAGGGCCAGCAGCAAAGCTCTGGGACTGGCCTGTTTGGCTCTGCACCCGCTGCCGGTGGCTCGGGTCTCGCTGGTGGGAGCAGCTTGTTTGGTCAGCCTCAGCAGCAGCAGCCTCAGCAGCAGCAGCCCGGGGGGGGACTATTTGGTGCCTCGGCAGCTCAGCAATCTACCAGGCCGGCCCCTTTCGGTAGCACCACGACTCAGTCACAGCCTCAGCAGCAGCAGCAGCAGCAGCAACAACAACAACAGAACAATGCTTCGATGATAGGGGGAGGAAGCCTGTTCGCCAGCCAGGCGCCCCAGAATGGCCAGTCGACAGCGCAGCAGCCTGCTGGCGCCTACTTCGATAGCCTCTTCGCTAAGAGCCAGAAAGCGGGCGAGAGCAAGAGCAACATGGAGGATCTTCCCACGCTGGAGCTCGGCCTCGGTGACCTGCGACATCGCCTGCGCAAGCTCCAGTCCAAACCCAGCGAGAGGCCCCTCGAGGGCAAGGCGCACTACCTGCTCGCCGGCGCAGGCGTCGATCCCGCAGCCGCGGCTAAGGACCTGGGCTTCCTCGACACGCACGGCGGACGGCCGGAGCGGACCACTCAGGGCTATGCCCCCAGCGAGATCGATGTCGAGACGTACCTTTCGAACCTGCAGACCAAGACGACATTGAGTATGATTGCCGACGGCTTGGAGCGCTCGGTGCGGGACTTTGACAACTTCCTCGAGGACAATGTCACCATGGAGTGGGATGCGCAACGCAAGAGGATCTACCAGCACTTCGGTATTACGGTAAAGGACGATGCTCCCGCGGGTTCCAAGGAGTCCCAGGGCGCCTTTGGCCGTTCTAGGAGGAGCAAGGCCCCCCAGGGAACCTCCAAGGGCAGAAGCACCTTTGGCAGGTCTGCCATGCAGAAGTCCGTCCTCGGCGCACCCAGCAAGGTTGGCATGCACGAGCCCGAGTTCGCCGATGTTGAACGCGCTGGAGCTGATGGCTCGGCTACCGCCGGTAAGCAAGACGACAGGGTGTCCCGGGAGAGGCAGTCTCAGCTCTCCAACAAGGTTAGCGAGCTCAACCTTCACAGGCTGCACAAGCGGCCGTATCCTATTTTTACGGAGCTGGGCGAGCTGCAGAAGAAGTCACCCGAACCCCACGCCAATCATGTTGTTGAGGCATACCGGGCCATGGTGGAGATTGTCGGCGAGGATGCCGAGGCGGAAACTATCATCAACAACGCCACGGCCAAGGAGCGCGGGTTCGCGACCAAGTACCTGGACGAGAACCCCAACTCGCAGCAGTCGGTGGAAATGAGGAAGCGCATCCTCGAAGGATCGACCAAGTTCCTTGAGAAACAATTCCTCCGGGAGGTGGAGTCGCTCATTGCCAAACATCCTCACGAAGCCAGGCTTGGTGGTTTGCCCGACGTGACGAGCAAGATCAGGGCGTACATCCGCTTGCGAGCTGCTAGGAAAGACCTCGCGCTCGATACGACGGTCCTGCAAGACCATAACGGGGAGCATGTTTGGGCCGTCGTCTTCTACCTGCTCCGGTCTGGCCACATCAGAGAGGCTGCTGAATATGTTGAGACCAATCAATCCATCTTTAAGAGCCTGGACCGCACATTTGCAACATATCTTAATAATTACTACAAGTCGGGCGACGCGAGAATCATCCCTAACCCCAAGCTACGGGACCGCTGCGTGGCCGAGTACATTGGCCGCACCCGTCACAACGACCAGCCTGAGCCCTACCGCATGGCCTGCTACAAGATCATTGGCAGGGCTGACCTGGGCAACCGCAACTTGGAGGGGCTCAATACGGATATCAGTGACTGGATCTGGCTTCAGTTCAACCTGGCCAGGGAAGGCGACAAGACGGTTGAGATGGCTGGTGACTCGTTTGGCTTGGCTGAGCTGCAGTCGAGCATTCGCGAGATTGGACTGAAGCACTTCCCCAAGGCCAACTCGGAGGATAGCAACGGCAGCTTCGGCATGTATTTCTATCTGCAAATCCTGTCCGGGATGTTCGAGGATGCTATTGCCTACCTATATCCGTTTGCCTACGTTGACGCCGTTCACTTTGGCCTTGCCCTTACCTACTACGGCCTCCTACGGCCGAGCGATGCCCTTGCGGGCGGAAACGACTTGCGGAGCTACAGTACTAAGCAGCTACCGCAAATCAACTTTGGTCGCATGGTTGGGTACTACACGAGGGACTTCCGTGCCGCCGACGTGGTCTCTGCTGTGGACTACTTGACGCTGATTGCGCTGAACCAGGACCTCGGAGGCGAGGCCGGTCATCGCCATGCCACGCTCAGCCACGAGGCTCTCAGGGAATTGGTGCTCGAGACGCGCGAGTTCAGCAAGCTCATTGGTGACATCCGTCCCGACGGGCGCCGCATCCGCGGTGTCATAGAGGAGCGCGGCGTGCTCATCGGTCTCGACGACGAGGCCGACTTTGTAAACACCGTGACTCTACAGGCGGCCAGCTTCGCCGACGATAATGGCCGGACGACAGACTCGGTGCTCTTGTACCACCTTGCCGGGGAGTACGACACGGTGGTGGCCATCGTCAGCCGCGCCCTCAGCGAGGCCATCTCGCTCGAGATTGGCGAGGATCCCATGCGTCTCATGCCCGTCAAGCCCAGGGCTGGCGGTGCCGACCAAGATAGTGCCGCGGGCAGCAGCCTGAGCCTCGCAGCCATCGACGATCCCGTCGAGCTGGCCAAGACGATGATGAGCATGTACGAGAAGGACGCCATGTTCTACAGGCGCATTCACGAGGAGAACAGGGTCGCCTGCAGGGTGCTGCTGGAGATGAGCTCCATCAAGAGCCTCGTAGAGGCTGGCCAGTGGGCAAACTGCATTGACGTAAGTATTCTATCCCTCGCCCCCCCCCCCCCCACCTTTGAATGATATGACGTGTTTTCTAACTTGAACCTCCCTCTCTTTTTTTTTTTTTTACAGAAAATCCGTGGACTCGAAATTCTACCCCTGGAAGCCGCGGGCGACGCGGGCACCATCCGGGCCTACGCGGCCAAGTTCACGTCGCTCTCGCAGCCGGTGTCGATCAACGTGCCCAACCTCCTCATGTGGACGGTGATGGCGTGCATGCGGCAGCGGGAGCAGCTGGTGGCGGGCGGCGAGTTCAGCGGCAACGAGGGCACGCGCAGGATGGTGCTGGGGCAGCTGCGCCAGATGACGCTCGACCTCACGGCGTACACGAGCCAGCTCAAGTACCGCTTCCCGCCGCACCTGCACGAGGCGCTGGCGAGGGCCAGTGCGGATTAGGGCCTAGATGGGGAGAGGGGGCAGAAAGATGAATGGGGGACGCTCGTGTCTTGATTTTTAGATTCTAGGTTTTTGATGTTTTTTTTTGTACTCCGTAATGTTTGGTTTTCGGTTACATAAAGGTGGTACGCGTTACCCATGAGGATTTTCAATAAAAAGATCAGGGGGGTGATGAGATGAATCTTCTTCCCCTTTGAGGGTTATTGGTTTCGTGTATTGTCTGCTACGGCTACAACGAGTATGTCTGGATGATGAGATGATGGATGCCATGGTAGCTACGCGGATGGTAGATTATGGCTGCGTTTCCGCTACATGCACGACAGTGGTATTTCAACACACGCGGAAGTTTTCCAGTTGACAGTATATACTACACGCTGACTTCACTAACTCGCCTACTAGTTTTTCCTAGCATTTACCCAAAAACCCACGTGCTCTTCCGCTACGTGGATAGTCAGTAGGTGGTCAGTGCCCACCGAGCTGGAAACAGCCTAGCACAGCAACCAAAAAAAACAGCAACAAAAAAAAAGAGAGAGAGAGCGAGAGAGCGAGACAGAGACAGAGACAGACAGAGGAAGCGGACGGGAAGACAAAACGCACAGGCCATCATGACTCGACGTCTTCTTCTCGCTACGTCAAAATTCCGTTTGGTCTGGGGTTTCAGCCAAACTACACTACATTCTTACGGGTCCATGACCACTCCACTACACTTCCCTCGGTGACGAAGGAGTCGAGGCCCTTCCCACCCCCCTACCCTTACCTTAACCCGCCCCCCAGCCCAAGTCCCGTGTCCGAACTGGCTCGCGTCGCGCAGAAGAAGAAGAAGAAAAAGAAGGAGAAGAGAAAAAAAAGCCCGCAGCAAGAGTCAGCTTGTAGTGGCTCCAGCTTGCCGACTGGCTTGTTCATCATTTCCCCTATGGTACCTACCTAACACACTCACACCAACGCACGCACGCACGCACGCACGCACGCATATACACATACCGGTTAGGAGGGGTCTCGATTTCTACGAGAGAGAAGAGAAAACGAAAAGCAAAAAGGGGAAAGAAAGAAGAAGAAGAAGAAGAAAGGCCGGGCCCATCGGAACGATCCCCGCTCGCCGACTATCCTATCAAAGTATTACGCAGACGGGGTCTCTCTCCTCTTCCCACCCATATGGCCAATCCCCCTTGACGCACGCACACCTCCTCCTCCACCTCCACCCTTCCGAACTCCGCTGCTTACGGAGACCGCCGCTCCCTCCGTCTCTCTCTCTCTCTCTCCATCCTCTCGCTTCCGGATATATCGAATCCACTTTCGGGCTCTCGCCATTTTTCGGACTCTCGCTTACGGGGCTGTTCGGTGTGGGGTTCTCCCCCCGAAGCCTTCCTCTCTCTCCCCGGTGCTAAGAGAGGCCTGCAGCCGATCCGATCCCGGCAGAAGAGAGATTTCCCCGTACAACGAGTGGGCGCGTGGCTTGTCTCACGCACATTGCATATACGCATCCCTGTTTCTCCGCGGGTGTAACCCTCTTCACGGTCGTTTCAGACGGAGGGGTACAGCACTGGCGTCCGGCTTACCAGCCTTTTCGGCCAACATCAACAGTCGGGCGGGCACAAGCCGAGGAGAAGGATATACTCAACAAACCCTCTCCCTACACTGGGAGGGGTGTTTTTTTTTTTTTAGTTACCACACTCCGACCTCTACACCTACACGCCCCGCTTGCGCAAACACACCGATAAGGAAGAGACAAGAAGGGGGAGGGCAAGGGCAAGAGGGAGAGAACCCGCCATGGCTTCCGGGGCTGAGGATGCGGCCTTGCCAAGCCCAGGCGCGGACTCGCCGGCTACGGTGGTCAGCAGTACCGGCTTCGGTAAGCGGGATGCGACAGCCGCCGCTGCCACGGATAGCCCCAACGGTGACACGGACGAGAGCGGTCCCGCCGCGAAGAGGAAGAAGAAGACGGCTGGGCCGAGCAACCGGGGTGTCGCAAATCTGACGCCGGAGCAACTGGCTAAGAAGAGAGCCAATGGTACGTTCTGTTCTCCTCCCCCCCTCCTCCTCCTCCTCTTTTGCCCCGAAGGTCTGATCAAATGAACATCTCCCCTTTTTTTTTACTTTCAATATGATATGTCACAATGCAACCCCATCTTTCCCCAGTGACCCCTTAACTGATGTGACCCTACCTTCTTTTCTCAGACCGCGAGGCCCAGCGGGCGATTCGAGAGCGTACCAAAAACCAGATCGAAAATCTGGAGAAGAAGATTGAGGAGTTGACGAACCAGAAGCCATACCAGGAGCTGCAGGCTGTCATCAGAGCGAAGGAGGCGGTCGAGAGGGAGAATGCCGAGATCAAGAGAAGGCTGGCAGCCATCATTGGCGACCTTCAGCCTCTCATCGGATCCGTCCCAGCACCGGAGTATGCATCGCCCGTTCGGACGTACTCTCGTCCCGCGTACAACCCTGCAGTCACGCACTCGCACAGCGCCCAGGCCTCGACGCCAGGCAGCGTCGCCTCCCCCGGCAGTACGACCGACCAGGGCTCCACGGCGGGCTGGGGCGCGCAAACCCCCGGCAGCGCGGGGGACTCAGCCAGGACGCAGCTCGACCAGCAGCGGCACGAGCTCCGGCACGGGCTGGACATGGGCCCCGAGCGCCTGGGCCTGGGCTTCCTGCTCGACCCGCACCAGCGTGTGGAGAAGATCCAGAATAGATACAACGGGCCACAGGACTCGCCGCGGTACCAGCACGTCCCTATGAAGCACGACTGGACCAACGTGAGACACGACCAGGCGCTGCGCAAGGCCAGCTGGGGTTCATCACCGGCCCCGTGGTTGGGGGAGGCACCACCGACGCCGCGAGATGCTGCTAGCAGCAACGAGAGGACGGTCCCCGTCGCCGCTACGACGACCCCGGGCAGCTGCGTTGCCTTGTCATCGGAACAAGCTCCATGGGCCGTACCCATTAAGAACGGGCCCCCCACGTGCCCCCTCGATTCTCTGCTCCTCGACTTCCTCTTCGAGCGCAGGCAGCGGGCGGCCGAGGGCCTTCCCTCGCAGGAAGTCGTGGGGCCGCGTTACCCCTCCGTCTCCTCCCTCCTCAACCCCTCGACGGCGGCCTTCTCCCACCCGCTGTCCAAGGTCTTCACCGACATCCTGTCCACCTTCCCCGACATATCCACACTGCCCGAGCGCGTGGCGGTGCTGTACATCATGTTCCTCATCATGCGGTGGCAGATCTCGCCCACGCGGGAGAACTTTGAGCGCCTCCCTCCCTGGGTCCGCCCCGTGCCGTCGCAGCTGCGCAGCGAGCACCCGGCGTGGATCGACCACCTGCCCTTTCCCCGGATGCGGGACCGGCTGGTGCGCGGGTGGGAGACGGAGGGGGAAGGGGACGAGGACGAGGAC
Source organism: Trichothecium roseum (assembly GCA_026184415.1). Lineage (NCBI taxonomy): Eukaryota > Fungi > Ascomycota > Sordariomycetes > Hypocreales > Trichothecium > Trichothecium roseum. Next base: position 3,987,449 of record CM047942.1, on the reverse strand, counting down.
GAGGCAGGGCAAGGGCAAGGGGAGGGGGGAGGGCCTAGAGCCGCCCACGGCCCGGGCCAGTACCCGTTCGACAACTTCTTCATCCCCTTCACCACGACGCTGCGCCTCAACTGGCCCTACGAGGAGACGGACACGCTGCTGCAGAGCCCCGAGACGGACGACCTCATGATCAACCCCGTCTTCGAGCGGCACCTGCGCAACCTCGACAACTGGACGCTCGGTGAGCCGTTCGCCAAGGCCCTCCCCGGCCTGGCGGAGACTTGCAACATTGACTACTCCGTCAAGGGGCCCAAGGGGGTGCGATAGTAGCAGTAGTAGGTTTTTTTTTTTCAGCGGCCGTTATCATACGGCTGTGCTCTTCTCTTGCTACCTAAACCTCTGGGGAATGCGGGAGTTTATATATACGGGCCTCCTTTTTTTTTGTTCTTCTCTCACGTCGGCTCAAGTCATATAGGATATATGTACTTGTTATAGCTATACATAGTAATAGTAGTATTAGCGGTGGTGGTGGTAACGACAGTATTTGTACGGAGTAAAGGAAAGAGTGAGGGGGGGGGACCTGGAGAAACCCCCAAAAGGTTACAAGAATCGAAATTTTAATAAGTTTAAAAAAAAAAGGAAGAAAAAAGAGGGGGCGTGCTTTTTACTGTATATATATCAAAGAGTCGCCTTTTTTTCATCTTCTTTCCTCCTTTCTTATCTACTATCTGTTCAGGCCGGGAAAGGAGTACGGGGCCGAACCCCTTGTAGTAGTATACAGTATAAAGCGTCACGTCAACCTTGGACCATGCCATAATTTCGTCAAATCTCTGTCTGTCTGTCTCTCCTCTTTGTGTATCCCTTTCGTGTGATCCGCCCTTTAAACGTCACGCATCATGGAAATTTCAGTTGTCAACCATTTATTACCATTAGCATATCGGCCACCATTCTTTTTGTTTTTTCTCCCCGCCTCCTTTTTATTTTCCAAGGTCTTCCGGGCAGCTAGAGGCACTGCTATCGCCATTATCGCTACCCCTCATCACCGCCGTCCTCGCCGCCGCCGTCGTCGTCGTCGTCGGCCAGAGACGTTGACCCGAACCCGTACTTGACGAGGTCCCACCCCTCGGCGACAAACAGGCTCTCGCACCTCTCGCGCGGCATCCGGGCGAAGCGCAGCGCCTGAACGGGTCTGTCGCGGCGTATGTCCTCTATCCCGCCCCTCGCAGTAGCTGCCGTCGTCTCCGGCATCGTCCTCCTTCCATGCTGCTGCTTGGGGAGCGACGACGACGAATGATGATGCGCACGGGGGCGGTGGACGGCTCCCTTGCCGGACCGGAGCCACTTGCCCGTGCGCAGCGAGAACACCTTGACGGTGCCGTCGTCCTGGGCCGCGGCGCACAGGCCCAGGGACGACGACACGTCGAGGCCCGCGCGCACGTGGGCCTCGTTCCTGTGCTCGGAGAAGACCAGCACGGGACGGGACGGCTCCTCGGAGGGCGATTGCCGCGTGCCGCCGCTGTTGGAATTCCCGGGGTGATGCGGGTCGCGCTTCTCGAAGCGCACGTCGTGGAGCGCGAGGCCGCTGCGCAGGTGGGACGCCACGAAGTGGTGCTCGCTCACCCAGCGGAGGTGGTTCGCCGTGCTGGGCAGCCTGAACGATGACGTCGGGCCCCCTGGCATGCGGAGGTCGTACACGCGGGCCAGGGACGTCGAGTCCGGTTTCCTTCCCCTGAGCTGCTGCTGCTTGTGTTTCCCCCGCTGCTGCTGCTGTCGCCGGTTGCCCGCTGCGGCTGGCAGGGCGTGTGACGAAACGTCCCGCCCGCCGGCGATGAAGCAGTTCGGGTCCGAGGGCCGGAAGTCGAGGGCGAAGATCTCGCTGCGCGGGCCGCCCGGGTCCGGCAGGCGGCGCACGGAGTTGTCCTCTGACAGGGCAAAGACTCCGTCGGACGTGCCGAGCAGGGCGTGGACTGGGCCCGGCGCGCGCTGCGCGACGCAGAGGTTGGCTTCGCGGAAGAGGTCCTGCCGTCGTCTGAGGAGGGACTCTTCCTTGTGGTATTGGAGTCGGCTATCTGTACTCGGGGGTTGCTCCGTGGTCAGCTCCCCCTTTATGTCAAGGCAACGGCCACGTCTTACAGTGGTGGATGTTGGTGTTGGAAAAAAAAAATCGTACCTATGTTAAAGATCCAGCGCCGTGATTCGGGGTGCGTCTCCGGCTCTATGCTATCCAGCACTGAGTTTATGCCGCTCTCGGCACTGGTCGTCAGCAGGCTGTTTCGCAGCGGCGAGTAGCTTATCGACGTCGGACGTCGCCCCTCGCAGTTGCCGACCGAGAATAAGCTGTTGCCACCGTAGGGGTTGAACGGCGAATCAGGGCGGCAGTCGATGCTTTCCCGATGGCGCAGGTGTTAGTCAAAGGACATTCAGTATCCTCCTGAGATAAGGGCGAAAGGGGGGTTGGGGAGTAGGAATGGAGCGCTCGTGAAAAGATTACCTTCCGTAGCTGTCCGTGAGGACATAACGCGCCGTACACCTATTCGCCATGGCTTCGTACTATCAGAACCCCGGAATTTCTAGTTCTCACACTCGACCATCCAGAAAAGGGGGTATCCAAAAAAACAAAAACAAAAAAGAGGACAAACTCACGAACAACAGCAACGCCGACGTCCATGTCCCGCGGCGTCCCGACCCAGAAGCAGCTCATCGCGTCCCCGACCCCGTCCTCCGCCATCCCCAGCCCCCCCAGGCTCCCCGCCCCGGCCGCCCACCCGGCCGCGCCCACGTCCCCCGCGGCCCGGCTCCTCACGCCCAGCTCCCTCTCCAGCAGCCCGCCCGCGAGGTCGTCACCCCAGACGGCCGCGGCGCGCCTCACGTTGCCCCCGCGCGCGAGCCTCGACCTCTCCCGGCTCAGCGCCTCCCTCTCCCGGTCGTCGATGCGGCGCCGCTTGACCGAGTCGGACGAGTACGACGCATGCGCGGGCGCCGTCTGCGAGCCCTCGATTTTGAAGTACCTGTTTCTCGTGGCATCTTGTGCTCGCCGGGTCGAGGCGAAAAAAGGTCAGCGGAAAAAGGAACTCGAAGCCTACCAAGGCCGTAGCGTAGTAGCAGTACTTGGCAGCATGCGCGACAAGGAAGTTGTTTTCTCTCAGACAAAAAAGAAGAGGAAGAGAAAAAAAGAGGAAGAAAAAAGGGAAGGAAAGGAAAAGGAAAGGAACGGAAAGAAAACTCCTTACCGAAATAGAAACCTGGGATATTGATAGGCATCTTTTCGACCTCAAAACTTCGATCCCTCTCTCGAACTGAAGGGAGATTCAACACCCGAGCCAGCGTACGTGCGTGTTGACCGAAACGTAAACCACCTCAGCCTGATAAAAAGAGAAGATGAAACCGGTTGCGACAATGAGGCTTCGTGTGGCTTGGGATTGAGCGTGTTCGCGCCACATACAGATGCAAATGACTTTGGGTTTACCTACTATTAGTAGCACTACTCCATACTACGAGTAGTAATACTTAGAATTGACTTCCCATAAGTACTACTACTACATAGGTATTATAGCATGGGTAACTAAAGTTGACATTTATCATCCGTACAGCATCAAAGTTTGAGTCATCACGTGATGCTAAACAAGCATAAACTACATGTCGCAACAAATTGCCAGACCCCGAAAAGCACAAGACAAGACGAGTCGGAAAGACCGGGTGAAAAAAATACAAAAAATAGAAGGCAGGGAAAGTGAACAATCAAGAGGCAAGTCATGGAGAGAACAAAAGAGATTAAAATTTTCATCTGACTAAACATCACAAGTAGGCATGGGAGATATTAATTCATATTATTTTTTCATTTTAACATTCATTAGAAGTCTAATAGACGTTGTCTAGGATAGCGAAAAGCGTCCACATTAAACCACACCAGACGCTTCTCACTCAGATACAAATCCTAGGATGCAAATTTGGACAGAGTGAAAGGAAAAGACCGAAATGACTGCATCGGCGGGGTATGAAGCGTCGCCTACTGCGACTTCTCGTGCTGGGTAGAAACACGCTGCAAGGAAACAACTGCAAAGATAGTTAGCAAAAGCTCAACAAAAATACGGAGTATCAAAATGACTTACCAAAGTCCTCAAGAGAACGCTGCTTCTGGTTGCGCTTAGGAGACTTGCCGTGCATAAGGTTGTCGAAGCCGGCGCTGCCCTGCATGAAGTAGTAGAGACCACCCATGATGCAGAAGATACCGAACGAGAAGATCCAGACACGCACAACGGAGACGATGTGAGAGCGGGAACCGGCGGGACGGAACCAACCGAAGATACAGAAGAGGGTAGCGAGGATATCGACGATGAAGATAGCACCGGCGAGTTGCCACGAGGGGATGGAAGACCAGAAGGGACCGTTGGCACGGGTGATGAAGATGAGCCAGTTCTCAGTCAGGGAAACCTCGAGGAAGACAATCTCGTCGATGTCACCCTGGTTCTGGGCAATACCACCGTTCTCGCCACCGACGTACATGGTAGTAAGAGCAATCCAGGTACCAATAGCCAGGACAACACCGAGGAGGACGGACATACCCCAAAGCTTGGGAAGGTTCCACTTGACGGGGGTAGGCGAGTAAGGAGCGTTATCGTAAGCAATAGCCAGGGTGGCAATATCAGCGAAAATGGCAATGAAGACGATGAGCTCAATGTCCAGGGTGCGGTTAAGGATGGCAATCCAGAGGCCGAGGAAGATCTCCATGTGCAGGGACAGGGCGATACGGTAAACGACGTAAGAGTACATGCGGTGGAAAATCTGGCGAGAAGTCTTGAGGGCATCAATGATGGCACCGAGACCAGGGGCAAGGAAGACAATATCGGCGGCGGAACGAGCAGCGTCGGAGGCACCCTCGACAGCAATACCAGTATCAGCCTTCTTCAGCGAGGGGGCATCGTTGACACCATCACCAGTCATGGCAACCAGGTAACCACGCTGCTGGAGAATCTCAACGACGGCGTACTTGTGCTGGGGGAAAACTTCAGCGAAACCATCGGCAGCCTCAACGAAATCGTAAACCTCAGAACCGGGCATGTCACCACCGCCACCGAGACCGAGACGCTCAGCGTTGTAGATGTTGGTACCGAGACCGAGCTGGCGGGAAGTCTCACGGGCAATACCGACGGCGTCACCAGTAAGCATCTTGACGGAAAGACCAAGGCGGACAGCTTCGTTGACAGTGCGGCCAGTGTCGTGACGGGGAGGGTCAAGGCAGGGCATGATACCGAGGATCTCCCAGGCACCCTCACCACGGCGACGGGCAACACCAAGCGAACGGAAACCACGGGTAGCGAACTCGGCGACACAGTTGCGGTAGTTGTTGTCAATGTCCTCAGGGATGGGGTGGTCGGCAGAGACAGTAGACAGGACAGCGAGGGGAGCACCCTTGACACAGGTGATGCGCTCACCCTGGGGAGACTCAACAACAGCCTGGACCTTCTTGGAGACGGGGTCGAAGGGGTGGAACTCGAGAACCTTGTACTTGGACAGAACACCCTTGGCGCGGGGGTAGTACTTGAGAGACTTGAGGAAGGCCTTGTCGATGGCATCAATACCCTTCTTCTTGCGGGAAGCAGCGAGACAGGCAGTAAGCATCAGGTCATCGGGCTCAACACCCTCGACGGTGTAGGGATCGGCAAGAGACAGCTTGTTCTTGGTGAGGGTACCAGTCTTGTCAGAGCAGAGAATCTCAACACCGGCAAGCGACTCAATGGCGGACAGCTTCTGGACGATGGCCTGCTTCTTGGCGAGGTAGGCGGCACCGACAGCCATGGTGGTGACAACGACAGCGGGCAGACCGACGGGAACACCGACAATGGTGATACCAAGGGTGAAGCGCAGGATGTCGACAATGCCGTTGGAGCGGTAGAAGGAAGAAATCCAGACAACCAGGAGAGTGAGGATGACGAGGATGAGCAGCGTCGTACCAATGCCGTTGAGCACCTCAGTGAAGTGACCAGTACCAGCAGAAGACTGAGAGACGAGAGCAGCGGCGCGACCGACGAAGGTGTTGTCACCAGTGGAAGTAACGACGAGGAAGGCCTCACCACGCTTGACAGCGGAAGAGGCGAAACAGTTGTCACCACGGTGCTTGTCGACAGCGAGGGACTCACCAGTCAGGGCAGACTGGTCAACCTGGAGGAAGGCATCCTCGGTAACGATGCGACCATCAGCAGGGATAATGGTACCCTCCTCAACCTGGAGGATATCACCGGGAACAACCTCGGGAGCCTCAATCTCCTTGAGGGTACCGTCACGGAGGACGACAGCCTTGAGGGCAAGAGTCTTCTTCAATTCGTCGACGATGGAACCGGCTTGGTATTCTTGGATGAAACCGACACAGGCGTTAAGCAAAAGGAGACCGCAGATGACACCGAAATCGATCCAGTCCTCGAGACCGGCAGCCAGGACGGCAGCACCCTGTTGAGCGAATGAGTTAGCATAAGTCAATTGACTCGAACATTAAAAAAATGTGTTGAGGGAATGTCTAGTTGTGCACCAGTGGAGCGCGACTCAATTGACCGAGCGACAGTGCGATGGGATCGAGACGAGGCCTCCCCCACACACACACACACCTCCCTGGCTCCGTGCACACCTTGAGGATGCAGCAGGATCGGGGTGTGTGCGCAGTATTGGGGATGGCTAATCGTCTCCACACAAAAGTAGAGCTCATGTGGAGCATCTAATCTTGCGTCGCAAAAACGCGCATGGAAACGTAACCAAAAACGCGAATGAAAAAAATTGTAGCGCAATCAAGAGTCAGTCAATTGGATTCGTGGCGGCAATCATTGCCACTCCCAATTGACTTGTCTAGTGCGTGAGACAAAATTCCCCGTCATTGGCACCGAACCGTTAAGTGGCCTTGTCCAGCACAAACTCAAATAGTATTGTCATAATAAACAACACACTAAGCATCTGGCGTGGGAAAAGGAACCAAGCTCAATGGCCAGGGGAAAAGTCGTGCTAGTGTGGGAAAATGTAGATGGGGTCAAAAGGCAAAAATGGTTACTTACCTCCATGACGAATTGAATAGGACCAACGAAGAAACCAAGGAACTTGAGGATCAGGTTCTCCTTCTCCTCCTTCATCTGGTTCAGACCAAACTTGCGGCGACGAGCAGTAACCTCGGACTCGGTAAGACCAACACGGGAGTCGGTCTGCAGCATGTCCTCGGGGACAGTGCGGCCACCACCGGGGTTCTGGTTCTCATCCTCTTCTTCCTGGATATCGTGACCATCGTCGGACTCGAGATCCTCAATGAGGGCGTCCATGTCCTCGTCCTCCTCTTCCTCCTCGACCGCCTTGGCCTTGGGGGGAGCAGGCTGGGCGGGAGGAGCGTCAGCGCGCTTCTCATCGAAGCCGCCCGACTCGATGTTGGTGTCCAGCGCAGGAGCGCCGGCGGCCTTGTTATCAGCCATGGTGTAAGACGAGAATCCCAAGGGAAATCAGGTGTAGGTAGATATTAATGACTGTTCTTAGGGTTGAGGGTAAAAATGCCTTAGGGCGTCTTTCGTTGAATTGTCTGTCTGGTTCGTGAAGAACAAGCAGAACAGGTTGTTAAAAGGCTGAGGGGAGAGTGGAGAGGGGAGAGAGGGAGGAGAAAGCGTAGTGTCGAGCACCGCACGAAAGAGTAAATTGTTCAGATGCACATAGCATTCGTGGGTGAGGAGGGAAAGGGAAAGAAGAAGAAGCCTTGTGTGAAAGACGGGCGGGAGCTACTATTTCAATCAACTCTCGCTTTGTGGCAACAGCGAGGGAAAAAAGAAAAAAAGGTCCTCCTCCTCGGGGGGGCGTGGGCACTTGACAGGTACCTCTGCATGTCGCTCCGTCACCTACTAGGTGTATTGCTGTCCGGAAAGGTACATCTGGTAGTACATCTAGTAGTACATCTGACGACCAAGGACTAGCAGAAACTGGGAGTGGGCTGCCGCCGCCGCCGCCGCTGCTACTACTTTGTTGCTGCAGGCACAGTGCTGCTCCCGTCCTAGGCCATGGCAACAACTGGGTCTACTGGGTCGGAAATGGGTCCCCAGACCGTCTCCATCCGAGGTCTCCAAGCTGGGGTCTGCTCGCGGAATCGTGGTGACCCACTGCCAGAATCGGTACTTCCATGAGACGAAAGGTGGTCAAGGCGTTCTCGCCGTACGAATTGAGTTTTGCAGACACGGTACTCCGTTCCTAAACCAACTAGTCAAAGTGGCCCCATCATAATAGCCTCAGCTAATCCGTATTCTTGCCCGAGTTACCAATAGTTGGAGCCTACAGATCCGAAGACAGGAGGATCAAAATTTGTGAGAAGCGAGCAAGGTGGGAACACGGGTGTTGACTCTTGGACAAACGCAATGTTGTCGAGACGCCATATGGAGATATTGGATGTGACTCCCAGCGGAACTATCCTAGTAGTACGGAGTACCTACTGCCACCACTGCTACTGCCACTACAACTACTACAACCACAACCCTACCTACTCCGTATGGTACCCATTACTTACCTACCACGAGGTAACAGCGGGCCGGCATTCTTCTCATTGTCTCCAATCCATCCATGGATGCTTTCAAACTTTGTAGTAGTACCCCGTACCTGCCTCTGGCAATCCATATTCCATCGAGTCAACGCATGAGAATGCTTCCTGCCAAGTTCCTATTACGTCGTTCCGGTACGTGACAGAGTGGGAATTGCCTCTTCTACTGGATGCTACCATCTGACCTGTGCACGGCAAGCTGGGCGTCATCGCGGTGAGACCGGCAGCCTGGAACCTCCTGGGAAGTGGTGGTCATTTGCGGCGGATGCAAAGGCTGGCTAGTACTCCGTACCTAGTAGTATACTCAACGTGAGGAGAGCGGTAATAACCTGACTGACTACTACATCGCATCAATGGTGACATTCAGCACAGTGCGCAACTTTGCTCACGCGAGACGGCAATTTGGCCGGTGCCCTTGTTTGTTTGGAGACACCGACCGGGTCTCCAGCTCGTGGAGCTCAATGGGCGGTCCCTTTGGTAGTAGTAGCAGCAAGTGCTCCAGCAAGTGCTCCGTATTCCGTACGTAGGCAGTACCTTTTGGTATGAAATACTACGGAGTAGCAGGCGAGGAGATACCTCGGGCGTAAACAAACACCAATCTTTTTCTTTTAATTCCAATTTCATGGGGCAGGCCCAATCGTTACCAATACTACCTCCATACCTCTGCCGCCTTATGCAACAAACAGCTTTCCCAACCGTCGGTAATGTACTCCGTACAGTGGTGCACATCATCTTATCGCATTCGAACTTTGCGATTGCTTCGTGAGAACAGAGACCAACTTGATGCAAGTGCCATCAGTAGCATCTTGGCAGGCATCGCCCTCCATCGGTCGGTCACACCTTGCCGGCTCCGCTCAACATGTTGTTTTCGACAGCTCCCTCAGGGAGCACTGTGACGATGTACTGTGTCGTGTTCCCTCGAGTTTTGCTAGGGGGGGGAGGGAAGAGGCCAGCCAAGCCAAGCCAGCCACAGCGACCCTCTAGGGCCCAGTAGTGATGGTGAAAGCAACAGCCACACAGCGCTGGGCAGTAGTAGTAGTAGTAGTAGCAGTAGTAGTAGCACCGTACGGAGTACGGAGTAGGGAGCAATAGCGGTCGCAACAACTTACAACTGGAGGAGCATTTCCCACCGTTGCCCTGGGTGCTAGCCTCTAGCTGCTGGCTGAGGCATTTTCCTTCACTGGGACGCCCCGGCCGTGCCCTTTCGATCCAATGACGACACTGTCAAGGTTGACCTCTGATCACGCATCCCCATTAATAAACCCTCTTCTGGTTGGACCGCCATTTCGTCGCTCGCGCGACGCCATCAACCGGCTAGCCCATTTCCTATTTTCCGCAATTTGAGATTTGGGGACTTCAAGTCCACAGTGCCAATACCCTGCCATTTTTTATTATTATTACCTACACCCAAAGTCCTACGGAAACGATGAGGCTGGAATACGGAGCACCCTCCTGCTACCACGTACATACCGCCTTCGCCAGCAACACTCGGACCGGCACTTGAATCTGGCAGCCTTGGGATCTCTCCACCCGGCGGAAGCGACGCCTCCCGCCTCAGTGCATCGCGAGAGCTCCCCCACGCCGACTAACATCAACCTAGAGCATGGGAACAAGGGCCAACTTGCAAGGGCATGCTCCTCCTCCGCGTTGTCCAGCATAGCTGGGCCTCACCGGTTGTCGTTGCTTACCTGGTATTACTCCGTACTTTGTGTTCCGTACTCCATACTCCGTATTCGAGCTGTCCGCTAGTCATGGGTTGGCTCACAGAGAGAGAGAGAGAGAGAGAGATGCTCTACGGAGTACGGGGTACAGTAGTAAGAGAGAAGGAGAGGCGTATCTGAAGGCGGTCATTAAGCTCAACATCAGAGTTGAGTCCTCTGTCGCAGATATTCAAAAGTCGGTTGCGCCATGTCTCACAACAACTTGTCGTTGGATGATCAAGAGGCTCCCTTGAAGCTTGGCCATATCCTCCCTCTGGATTATCTGTATTACTATTATTACAACCAGCATTACTACGTCCAAATTGGGCGGATTTTAAACATGCAACTACTGATCCTCCAATCGTCGTTAGCCAGCCGGGCCTGTCGGCCGTATGCAGCCCAGTTGTCAAGCGTCAGGGCAAGTCCCGGGTGGCGAGGATGATCCTCATGCTCTCAGATGCACTCCGAACCTCGTCTTGACGAACAAAAAGACAATTCCCCTTCGTTGGAGCCTATTTGTCTGTCTGTGCTGCATCGCATTGTCATCATGGGACGCTCAGCCATAAGAGCCGCGCATAGAGTGGCGGAGAGAGACCGAAACACGTGTATACATGCCGAAAGTCTTGGACGAGGAGTGAAGAAGCGGTCGCCAAAACGCTGAAAGCGGTGCCCTTCGTCTCAGATCTAAGTGCATGGGTGAAGCTCGCCTTGCATGAGGAAAGGCCTGTGAAGTTCTGCAAGCCGATGGATAAGACATCGCACTCTCAAGATCAAGCCGCAAGCCAATCACAAGCTTCTGGTTTCGTGACCCATAACCAACTTAGGAAGTGAGCCACAGTGCCGTATACAGTACCAACGCCGACGCCGACAAGGTGAAAAGGAGGATACGATGCGAGTTTGGAGCGAGAAGCGAAATCCGTGGTTTAGCGGTGTCGGCATGCCCAGATACTGCCTAGCAGTAGTATCCGTACGGAGTACTCCATTCTACAACCACCTCACTGTACGGAGTATGGCTACATAGTACTACTAGTCCAAGGCAATAACACCCTGCAGATCGTCAAGTTGCCATGCGCGGGAGCATGTGGCGTCTATTGCTACATAGTATACGTAAAGTGCTACTAGTAATTGGCCGTTGGTATCCCGTACGTAGGGCACACAGAGTACTAGATACCGAATTTCGCGCATTCTATGGAGTAATACAACGGCTGGCGCATGGGAGTGGTCGTCAGTTTAGACTACCAGGACCGGAAAGTTTCTAGAAAGATGTGTTCATTAAGCCCAACTAAAGTCACAATACTCACTTTGATTCTTGGAGTCAGGCGCCACGAGGTACAAAAAGCCCCATGTTCATGAGTCAAGACGGGTGGTATAAAATCAAGATTTACAATTCGCCTCTGCCACGGAACATGATGAGCATGTGCCTTAAAGAAAACGTTGAGACGAAAATGTGAGTCCTACACTGACGACGTCATGGCTTGGGATTTTTCGTACCCTTTTTTTTTTTCCTTTAATCTGTTTTTTTCCCTTTCCCCAGATAAGCGCCAATCCTCGCGCGTTGTACTCCGTGGTATTTCGCATAGCTCGGCCGTCGGCGAGACTACCGGACGACGAGAAAATGGGGATTAATATCCCGTAGGACAGTGAATGATAACTGCCTGCTGCTCGTTAAGATGTCGGGGGGGTGGAAGGCCCTTTCGCGCTATTGTCGGGCAACTTGAACGGCGGGTCGAATCAAACCGCTCACCTCCAGCTCCCAGCAGCTGGCAAGCCTATTACGGAGTACTATGTACTCCGTACATAGTGCATAGTACAGCTTGTGCTTTATTACCGCGCCAGCGAGTCGGCTTCGCCGTGGCGCTGGACGGTGGAGGAGGGAGGGAGGGCCGGCACCCCCACCAAGACTCTGGTCACTGTCAAGTCACTGCTAGTGCCCGCGCCTACTGCACCATGGACAGAATTGGCTGCTGGTCTTTTCTACGAGGGTTTTCCCACATGATTTCTGACTGCGCTTCTTTTCCCGCCGCATCTCCGGGGCGGCGATAGGGTAATTTTGAGTCGGCAACATTCTTGCCGACAGATAAGCCGAGAAACAGAGACGGGGCGAATATTTTTCAAACAAGTCACGTATCGTCACTCGGTACATATTGTTATGAGCCATATTATTATTATTATCATGATTATTTTTAATCCTCATGCCTCATAGTAGTGATCCCCAAATGGAAAGCCTCGCTCGTTGCTAGCGTCGGGACATGACCTTGGGAAACAACGGGCGGCCGTTCACAATTATGTATTGCTACTAGTAGTAGGGCCCTACTGTGTACATCACACAGTACGGAGTTCCAACTTCTAGAAGCCTTCCTCAACTCCTAGCGGAAAAGGCAACATGCGACATGCGACACAGTCAAGTCGTTCTTGGTTACCGTAGGCTACAGCTATTACTACCGGTAATGGTGCTCCGTAGTACCCTGTTCTTGACGCCGAAATAGACGGTATTCATGTCCGCTCGGGCCTTGATCGCCACGTTGCGGATTTAGATCGTTGGTACGGAGGACAGGCTAATATCGACGCTTGCCTACGGAGTACGGATGCTGGGGGGATCAAGAGAGACCTCATTTTGGGGGTGAATTGCATGCTGAGAGAATGTTCTACGAGTTTTCGACGAGCGGGAACCCCGGGGGGGGGGGCAATAGGCATCGGTCACGGGGGGTCCGCTCGGAACTACATACTACAACAACAGAGACAACCTGACACTTGATGCCCCTCCCTCTGTGCATCCCGACATCTACCGCGGCTGCAGGTGGTAGTTCACTGTCAACGGGCGCTGTCAGGACCGGCTTTTGACGTGTAGGCGCACTTCCCGCGATATGCTCTCTTAATATCCGTCAGCGTACGTAGCTTCCTGACCGCATTTGGAATCAAGCAGAAAGGGAGGCATTTTATGAACCATCCATACGGAGTGCTTTGCATCTGATAACTGGCGCTGTACGGAGTACGCTGCGTAGCAAAGAAAATGAGGCGGTCGTGGCGGGTTCGCGCGCTCCGTGTCATTTATTGGGGAAGAAGACCCTGAGGAGGGAAAAATCGGCTTGGCGGCAATGGGGGTGCGCATCTGTGCAGTGCATCATGCGGGGATTGATGTCCTTCCCCAGTCAGACATTACTAGCAACAGCATGGAGCCTCCAGACTACAACTACTATTACTCCGTAGTTTGTACGGAGTAGTGCAGGCGAATTGCGGGATATCATGGTCCTGCCTGCATCCAAAATCCGAGGCTATCGCGAGACCGCGGCGGATGAATGGACGCTGAAAGTTCTACGGAGTACACATGTTCCAATGAGCGCTTGCTGGCTGCTACCATCGCGGACTCTGGCCGGGATTACGGAGTGTGTCTGCATGGATCAGCCATTGTTCTGTTTGTGTGAGGGCGCCTGTGTCTTGCGCTGCGACAACGTCACTGTAGACTCTGGGCCCGGAGAGCGAATAGTAGCGAGTTGCTGGTGCCGTAGAGTGAGACCCGAAGTATCCAATTGATTTCCATGTCGAATATTTTCGATAATCCCGAAAATTCTGCATCCCCGACTACTACCCTACCACTACGGTACTTACAGATCACCGTAACCTCGGATCTTCCGGTCGGCTACTCTTTATGTATCCAATTGCAGTTTTTCCATATCAGGGTGTTTCCTTTTTTTTTTCTGTGCTTTTTCGTTGCGGCCGGCATTAGAATGCGCCCCCAAGAAGATACTTCATGCACTTTGTAGGGTAAGAGAAGAAAATCGGCTGACGGGCCAATAGCGTGGTGCTACTTACTCCATCCATTGCTTCGATATCCCACGGCGCCGTTTCCGAGGTTCCACACACCCCCCTCTTCTTCTCTAAACACCGCGAATCCACCGTTCTCACACACCCTCTTGTCTCTTAGCTCCTACTTACCTCGCTTTGTTTCCGGTCGTCGTCAAGGGCATGGCACACGCTATGCGTAGGTTTTCCTCCGTTTCTTGCCCTCTCTCGCCCCCCCTCCCTCTCTCTCTCTCGCTCTGTCTCTCCGTCTCTCCGTCTCGCGCGCTCGCTCCAAAAACCTGTTACGATTTGCATTTGCCGTTGTCGGTGCCGGTGCTGCTATTACTAGTACGTAGTACTCCGTACTGTCCTGATACCCCAGCCACTCCCGGGAAAGAGAGCGGTCAAACAGCCTCACGTTTGAGGATCATCCCGAGACCTTGCCCGACTGTCGGGGTTTGCTTTCTTTTACGGAGAAAAGTAAGACCCTGATAGTCTCTTCCAGCTGGACGACCCGACGGTCGGCGCGAGCGGCGCAAGCGATCCGAGCACTGTATTGCGAAGACGAGCGTGGAGGGTATACACACGGAGTACTCCGTACAGAGCACTGCAATACGTACGGTGCTATAGGTACTCGCTGGATACTGCTGTGTGTACTCCGTGTACTGCTGTGTATACATATGTAGGTAGGCACATGCCACTGGTACAAAACCGGGTTAGGGCATCTGCAAGCTACGGGCGCGAGTATGCACAATGCAGCTCAACTCCGCTGCTATTACCTACAATGTACGTAGCAACAACCTACTACCGCTGCACCTCCTCGAGAGCCGCATGTCTCAACCTCGCTTCTCCATATGAACCACCAGAGCGCCTCCGTCGAGACGATGGCTACCATAATGGATATCAAGAGGAGCTTCCTTGAGGATTCCCGCGTGCTTCCTTCTGGAGAAAGCAATTTCTCTCAGCTCTGACGTGTTTGACAATTTCCCGCCAAGCAAAGCTGCTCCAACGGCGCAAACCACCCATGCATGCCGTTCTGCCGAGCCTCAACATGGATGAAGGATCTACTCCGTTCTCCGTACAAACAATCGAGCGCTGACCCCGTTGCGGGAGATGTTACGGAGTACTGCTACTACCACTACGGAGTACGGAGTCCCTAGCTCGGAAACCCACCCTTCGAGCACGCACCTTTGACTTTTTGCTAGGCAAAGTTGGCCAGCCAGGCTGCCTCGAAAGAAGGGTCGCGACCCCCGTCGCCTGTACAACGCTCGCTTCGTGAGACGAGGCTATTCGCTCAGATGAGGCATTTCAATGCCAGCAAATGTCGCAAGGCAAGCATAAATAGCACAACTACCGCCTCGCCTTGTACTTTCTATGTTGCGGTGATGGATGATGCCCATTTGGACACTGGCTGACCTCGCATATACGGCCCATCGATTTTTTCGGATCCACCAAAGGAGGGCACAGGAAAAGGTGGGATTTGATTGGTCCGCCTGGAGTAGCCGATCCAGTCTCGAAGACCAAGATGGGAAAAGGAACAAGAAAGGGGGGCGAGAAAGGAAATCGCTACGATAGCGCTTGACGCGTCGTGACGCGTCTCTCACCGACCAAAGAATTGTGATCTGCTCCTGGAACTTCAGTGATAAAAGTCATGGAAATGGCATAACTTGGATAAGATTCTAATGCAACACTTCAGGAGATGGTATCGTGGCGGCTATTCGGCACAGTGCACAAATGCCAGAGTGGCAGAGTGTGCGTGCGTTGTCACATTCTCCGAATGTGGGAGACCCGGGGGAAAGAGGTCAAGGAGACAAGGACGTGACCAACCCCAGTGCTCATCCCTTGGCCGCCTTTCTGTTCATCGTGCACGGGGGGGGGGGCAGCTTGGCTGTCGCTCACTTCACTTCTTGAATGATGGACAAGTCACAAAACACTACCCCGTTTGCCAAGTTTGTGGACAGCAGAATTTTTGACAAGACCCTACCAACTTACCTACGTGTTCTGCACGGGCCAGGCAATCCAAACCAAGCGATAAGGGGAGACCCATCTATCCCACACATTTGGGACGGGGATATACCAGGTTTGACGCCCCGCGGCGTCAATCATGAGAAGAAGAAAAAAAGCACTTCGTGGAGGCCCTTCCTACGTAGACGGTGATATAGGGAGCAGACGGTAACGGAATAGCTCACGACATGATGCGACATGACCTACCTGAGGATGAAGCATGACCAGGCTTCCACGGCACCGGGTCGCGCGGTCGAAATACGCTTCATTTTAAAGCTCGTCAGCCTGAGCATGAGAAAGGGATTTCGGCGCCTTTGGTTGGGGGGCGCCCATCAGGGGGCTCCACGACTCGGTGACCGGAACAGCATGTTGCTGTCGCGTACACTGCACACGGGTAGCGGTTACAACGCAACTGGGGCTTTCCTTGGGCTATCCCTTTGGCTATTGCACCCTCTGTACTCTACATAGCTCTCCACCTCGGAGTACTTTGTACTTGGTTTTCATGTGCCTATCTACTCCGTACAAGCGCTCCGAGTGGGCACAGTTGCCCTCTGTGGGTACTGAGCGAGGCTAGAGTCGGGATTTCCCCTTTATCTAAGCCTCTTATCTCTCTCTCTGTTGCCCTGCTTCTTGAGGGTTCGAAGTGGCCTTTTGGACCTGGGAGAATCTTACTCCGTACGAAGTACCTTTTGCATTACACGAGGTCAAGATGAGCTTGCGACGTTGGATAGTGATAGGCAGCGCCATGCCAGCACAGTGCGAGGCTATTTATTTCCCTGGTAGTCCTTGGGGTAAGTAGCTCCAGCGACCAAGGAAAGGGGTACTCCATACTCCGTAGATGGAGAGTCTACCCAACCTTGTCTTCACGCCCCCTCCTCCCAAAGTACTTGGTACTGTACTCTTTACACCGTACCGAGTATATGCACGCTATTGCTCCGTACATTACAGCGCAGCCTGCCTCTGTGCTCCGTAGAGACGCAGTAGCATTTACCCCGTGCGTTTGGCACCGAAAGCGGTAGGTGAGCAGAATTCTGCCCCCGTGTTCTAGAAAGATGCGGGCGGCAACGTTCCTGTGGGCGTGCGGGTCTGCCATATGCAGGCAGCCCAGAATTGGCGCATCAGTGTGTGTGTGTGTGGCTTCTAGTGATGGCAGAGGTCTTTGACGGGGTAATTGGTTGTAGGTACGGTACGGGGTAAACGACACCAACGAAATATGGCTCATAGTAACCAATCGTGCCTATTCCACGGCATACCAGGGCTCGTTTGGAAGGGAACGGAGGGTGGAAAGGTGTGTGCCAAGTGTTGGTTGCCTCTTGTTCTTGTTTCTTTGATGCGAACCGTTTACGAAATGTTTCCATCGTGCATGTTCGAGTGATATATGCGTTGTACCTAGCAGAAAACTGCTGATGCGTCCGAGGGACGAAACATGGGAACACACAACGTGCTGCATTCGGTTGGTTCTCTCTAGGTATAGACTATAGAGAGAAACATATGAGGCGGACACAAGTCTTAGTTATGCGCTGACTAGGCTACTCATCAGCAGCAGTGATCTGGTTGTCTTTTCTCGGAGGTTGTGGAATGTATGTATATGTCGGTGATATATCGATATATGAGACGTCTAGGGTAGCCCTCTTCTTGCGAATTTTCTTTGATCAACGTGGTGAAGCCCTTGGTATCGATTCGTAGATGTAGATAAGCATGGATCAGTGCAGAAACAAATGTTTCTCAATCGGCAGTGTAACACGGTTCTCAGCTGACGACGATAGTCTTCTTCTTTTTTTTCTCCCTTGTTGACCATCGAAACCTCTCCCCGGTCAGCAGTATGGGATGACACACGATAGTACTACTGCCACTACTATACTACCAATGGCCAATGGTAGGCAGCTGAACACGACGAAGGTGACTTGAGACGTTGCGTTTGTGAGTGAAGCTTCCCGATACCACCTCCCCTCCCCCCCCCCCCCCTCCCCCCCCCCGAGGGAGATGTAGTAGGCGGTACCGTAGTGCTACATAGTACGTGGCAGCGCTATCTAGTACGGAGCACAGAGGACAGAGTACACGCGTTCGACGATGTTTGTCTCAGAAGTCTTGTCTTGGCAGTTCGGAGGGGAGGGGCGAGGGGAAGGGGGTGGGAGCGCCCGCTGCTACGGTTGGAATTCGTCACTTGGGTATATGAGGAAGAAGAGGGGGGGGAAAGGGGATACGGGCAACGGGAGACGGAATGTCGTGCTTTTGGGTGTGTGTGTGTGTGTGTGTGTGTGTGTGTGTGTTTGTCCAGACCAGAGCAACAGGACAACAAGCACTCTTCTGAATTTGAGGGGGGGGAGGGGGGAGATCTTGGCTGAGACAATGTCTCTCTTTCTCATCTCATCGAATACTTTCTTTCTCTCTTTTCAGTCGCGGCCCAAACTGGCTTTGGGTAAAGCTACATGCTGGGAAGCAAGGGGGGGGGGGGCGTTCTTTTGGCTAGTGGTACGTATGTATCGTATCTTCTTTCACTTGGTCCAATACTTCTTCGCCTGGATGCTGGTCCCCATATCACTGACACTGACGACCATGTGGCTGACCAAGAGTAACTACTAGATACCATAACCGGCCACGGGGTACTGCTACTGCACAATACCGGGCATTCCTTAGATTTTGCAACAAGGGACAAGGGAAAGAAAGAAAGAAGAGGACGAAACTCTTTGGTGCATCATAACGTGCGGCGGCGGCGGCCTCCCCAAGGAGTGACTGACACGCTTTCTCCAACAACGAAAAAAAAGCCCTTGTCTCGTCTTTCCGCCCGTTGTACTGGTACTATGTACGGAGTACATTCGCGGGATACTATTGTTTATTCGCGTTAAGCTTAATGTCAACCACCCCTTACGGTTCCCCCCTCTCCCCTCCCCCCTTTTTCTTTCTTTCTTTGCCAGTGCGCGCTTGGTTGCGTCACTTTGTGATCGTGGTACTCTGTAGAGGGAGAGGGAGAGAGAAGGGGGGGGGGAGGGGATGAAACATTGGGGTTGAATGTCAACTGCAATGGGAAAAAAAGCCTTGACCACGATAGATACCCGCCGGCGACGGTGACGACGACGGTGCGCGTATGTCATTGTCGTGGTCGTTGCGCATCTGTGCTCTCTCTCTCTCCCCTCCCCGCCTTGAACCGGGGAGAAAGGGGAAGGGAAAGAAGTGTGGCTGGGAAGTAGACATGTCGTCATACTCTTGCGAAGGGCATGGTGGTATCATGGCTTCTTTTGTGTACTCCATACTATGTAGTGCGTACGTGCGAAAAAGAAAAGGCACGGGGTAAAAGGGAAATACGACTTGGGTAGTATATCGGCGCTTTGACCGCGAAAAAAAAAAGCATGGCCTCGCAAAGGGGGGCTGTGCACAGTACGGAGCACACCTTGGATAAAGCAGGCGATCTAGGCCGGAAGACGAGGCTATGAGGACGTACTTGGTTTGCGGAGTGCTCTCCAGCTATCATTGCTCTGTACGTGTGTGTCTGCGTACGTGTGCGTACGTGTGCGTGCGTGTGCGTGCGTGTGCTTGTGGTTGTTTTACACAGATACACGAATAAGAAAAAAGGGGGCCCGCTGCGCCCTAGCCATGACGACGACGACGATGATGCACTTTTTGAAAAAAAAATACGGAGATTGTGCGACCTTTTTTTCTTCTTTTTTTTCTCTCTTCCTTCTTTACTGGTGGGGGGGGGGGGGGTTTATTTTGCTCGTACAGGAGCACGTTTTTACACCTTTGGAGGCTCAAGCTGCCGTGTCGTTGACACACGACTTCGCCTCTCTCTTCTATCCATTGGCATACAAAAATATGTCATGAAGTGGGCTGTGGTGTCGTCGTCGTCGTCAGGGTTTGTTCTCACACCTGGGTCCTTTAGGGTAAGGAGAGAAAAAGGAGGGGAGGGAGGGGCTTGTCGACATCACTGCAAAACACAACTTTTCTCCATGAATTCACAAGGTGAATAAGGAGATGGACGGGGGGGGGGTTGTCCTGGAGCATGATGGACAGCCGTCGAGGGAACGGGTGGCCAGTCTGTTAGTATAATATACACCATCTTGATTCGCCACTGGTCCCCTTCACCTTTACATCTGAGCGAGCGACCTTGAATTTTCACATACGAGCGCGCCGAGATAGTCATGTAGTCATGCTAAATACTTGTATTTTGGAAAGAAAAGAAAAAAAGAGAAAGAAAGAAAACCTGCGTAATGAGCAACCTTGGTATACCTCCAACCTAAAAAAACGCCGTGTCCCGTAAAACCGATTATATCCTTGTCTCTTCTCTTCCTGCTTTGCCTCTGAGCGAACAAGCAATTAAATCCGGTACACTCCCTTTTTTGTTATTCTTCAAACATCATTTCCCTGCGGAAGAAAGACCTCGGTGGCATTCCTCCCCCCCCCTCCCCGGGGGGACTGGCTTCCCCTTCTTTCCAATATCTTTTCGACTGCATTGAAACGGCCGTCAAGATGTAAATCAAAACGTACATCTCTTATTTAGACCTGAAACGTAGATTTAAGCCCATCTCGCGGGCTGAGAGTTTTGCTGCTGCTGCTGCTGCTGCTGGGGATCGGGAAAGGCGAACCCGGCGGGAAAGTTGGGCATCCCGTTTGGCAGGGTCCCGATGCCGAAGGGGAAGTCGGTAGTGCCCGAGTTGCCGGGGTCACCGCCGTTGCCCTGATGTCCGTTGTCGTGATCCCGTCGCTTGCCGTAGCGGTCATCCTGGCCAGGGTTGCCGCGGGTCGACTTGGGCCCGTTGCTCCCACCCTTATCAGTCTGCATGCGACGGCTGATGGCCTTGGAGGAAACACCAGCGCCAATCTCAATGTCGGGCTCCTCAATAACGAGCCCCGTCTCAATGGGACGGCCGCCGGAGCCACCGTAAGGTGCGGTGAGCATCCACTTGCGATCAGCTTCTGTCAGCCGTTGGATGGGGATGACGCTGATGCCTGTGGCATAATCGCTGCAGTCTCGAGGACCAAAACCAACACCCCAGCGCGTCTAAAATGTTACATGTTAGTAGTTGTATCCTACAGGGGCATGGTTTGACGCAGAACTTACCCTCAGGGGAACATCAATATCTCGCATATTCTCAGTGCCCTTCTTGGCAGCCAGGGCGGCATCACGTGTCAGCATCTTGACAAAGGCATGGCGCTTGTCCTTGTTCACGATGCAACTTTGTACTGTGCCAAACCGAGAGAAAATCTGTCGTAATTCGTTTTCGGGGCAGCTGGAAGACAGCGTCAGTGAATGTATGTATACTAGGCCAGGGCTGATGTAAAAACTTACGTTACTCCGCCTACGAAGAGCGTACGGCTGAGAACTCGGATACTGCCAGAGGGCAGTGTGGGATCATGGTCCACCCACTTGTTAGTGCTAGGGTCACCATTGTGCGGGTCTGGGCTGTGGCCTCGGCGTCCAGCCGGACTACGGTTTCGATAGTCGGCGGTCCTCCTGCCATCACGAGGAGAGTCACGGCCGTATTCACGTCCAACCCTAGGAGAACCACGGTTGCCCCACCCACGATCGGGAGAGCGAGATCTAGAACGGCCGTACTTGGGAGGGGACCTTCTACCGTCCTGGTAACCACCAGAACTACGATATCCGTCTTGGTTGACGGGGGCTGGGGCCCAGCTAGGCTGAGCAGCGCCATAAGAATTCTGTTGCGGAGGCGCAGCTTGCTGAGGTTGTGCACCTCCTGCAGCAGCCCCTCCAAAGCCCTGGAGAAGGCCTGGAATCTTATCAAAAGGCACGCCATGGTCGGCCAGCGCCTTGATCAACATGATCTGCTGCTGGGTGCTAGGATCAAAGCCACCACCTGCCGGCGTTTGTGAGGTCGGCGGAGGGGCAGCATGGCTGGGAGGAGCAGCTTGTGGTAGGGCATATGGAAGGTTGGACATATTAAAGGGTGCTTGGGTAGGTTGAGTGTACGATGGAGCCTGGGGCTGCTGTGATACAGACGATGATGGCTGAGGAAGGCCATTGGTAGTAGGAGGCATGTTATAGGCAGACATGGGGTTCTGCGAGGCTGGAGCAGCACTCTGAAGAGTGGGATTAGTATTCTGGCGCGCCATGTTGGCAAGAGCTTCAAGAATAGAAGAGCCATTCTGTGCTGGCGGCGGTGTAGGGGCGGCAGCAGCGGAAGCAGGAGCAGCCTGATTCAACGAAGCCGGTAATCCACTTCGCGGAGGGCTACCAGGAGGAGTTGTGGAATCTATTGTAAATGCACGGTTAGATGTAGTTGCAAACCATAGATAAGATTGTGTCTCCGACGTGTGAACATACCGGCTGCGGGTGTGGTCAGTTTCTGCTTCCAGGTGTCAAGTAGGCTTTGCGGGAAGGTCTGCCCCTTGTCCCAAATGTCAAGTAGCTTCTTGATTTTCTCCTATTCATATCGAGTAAGTAATGGTCCAACTACGAATGTAGGAGTGGAAGTTGATGAGGTTTGATGACATGAGGCCGACGTGTTGACTAGGTACGCAAGGACCAATCTGGGCGGATAACTCGCATGCTTACAACATCACGGGACGATCAAGGGCTAGCGCGGACGAAATCGCACGGGTTTTGAACATACCTTTTGTTCGTTGGGCATATGCTGAAGGATGTCATTCATCAGCACAGGCATGAGCTCCGTCACTCTGTGTACAGCAGCAGCTTCAGTCCCATCAGGGGCAGAACTGTTTATTGTCTGGCCCTGGGTCTTAGCTTGCTCAAGCCATTTCCGGGTTACAGAGTCTACGACGTACAGAACACCCAACTTGTGTGTTCCTGGTGCCTTTTTAAAGTGTGTGTAGATCTTTTGAATGAGGACTGATTCAGACTATGGTAAGATGAAATGTCAGCATAATACATCAAGCGAATTATCGAGTAGCGAGGACGTGCCTGGATATTTGTTACGCAGAGTGAAGTGAGGCTAGCAATTCTAGACCCCGATACACCAGGTGGTTTGAGGTTAAGCATGGCCTGGAGGCCAGCTTCTAGATCCACGACAGGAGATGCCATGATGGAGGCTCGGACGCGTCCGAGGAGAAGAAGAAGAAGAAAATGGTATAAAGACAAGTCTAGCGGCAATAAAGCGATTGAAACGACAATCAACAATTCCGTGTTAAGTCGCGTATCCGGCTGCCCGCAAAGGCTTTCCTACCCTGATCGATTATGGAAGCACGAGCAGTGGTGGCTATGGTTCGATGGCGAAGATGAATATGGCCTACGCGCCTGACACCGACGTATCCTTTTACAGGGCCGCAAAAGTTTCTTGTACGATAAGACTCCCAGGGAGGCGCAGATACGAATCGACAGTCTCAGCAGTACGGATGGTTGCCAGTTGCTTTCTTCTCTTTTCTTGAGCAGAGCGTGTCAAATTCTACTTTTGTGATTTGTGTGCGTCACAGCGTTTTTCCCACGTCACGACTGGGGGTGCAACTATTCAGCGCAACGCACGTTTGCAAGCGCTTCCTAAGTAGTTTGAGGTGTTTAAAACAGTCGTATGAGAAGATACCTGATGCATGCGCGACTTATCGCGATGATGCGTGGCTGTCGTTGATGGGAACTGTTGGGTGGGTGGATGGTGAATGTTGATGAAGGAGGAAAGATTTGAAAGCCCACAGCGTTGGGTCAGGCCATTTAGTATTGTAGGCGCCTACACTACTACTACCTACCATAACAGGTGGCTAAATTATACGGAGTACGGAGTAAAGTAAGGGCCATCTGCAGACTTTTGCCCAACGTCACAAATTTTCCGACTTGTCACGTGAAAGTCGCGTTTATCACGCACACGCCTCTACCCTGGAGGCTGGCATGATAATGTAGAACGCGCTCATGTTCAACATTTCTCTCCAACAAGTGCCAGGCTTAACGTAATGCTCGTGAGCTATTACGTCTAGTGCATTGTTATTATGTACTGACGTTCATGGTGTGCCCTCCGGTTACGGAACTCTCTCAGGCCTACATGTGTAGCTGGACATGTTTTACTCCGCTAACCATATCGTCCTTGACTTGTAGTTATCCCGTGCAGCTGGTGTTTATTACGTATTGACATTTCCGATTATTCCCTTGTCGTGACTTTTTACCGAGTCTAGGCGAAGCCAAGCCTTGCTAGGTGCATGCAATTGCCTCATTTCCCGGATAGCTACGGATGAGCATGCGATCAACGTTCCATGTGGACGGCATCTACTGTAAGGGACCAACCATCACAAAACCATAGCATATACCGGGCTTCCCTTGCAAGCCAACTCAGTGGAGGAAGGCATTCGGTGCTACTTATAGTCGCCGCCGGACATGCGGAAGCTAGGGAATCGTGTGAGGCCGAGCTGGTTCCCACATTTGCCGTATGAAGCCGCACAACGTATGTAGGAGGGTCAATCGGACTGACAAGAATGGGAATCGCATCGCCCGTGGAAGAAGGCTTATTAGTAGCCGAATCGGAATGATTATTGTCGTATAAGTGAGATAAGCAAGGTGCAGGACAGAACATGCCGACCATCGGTGAGTGGTGTTGACGGTTTGGGAGAAGCTCAAACGTTGGGGATTTCAGGATTGCGGGTGCTGCCTTTTGGGGCACGTAATGCCAATGGGCTGCATCATCCATCCCCGAGTGGTAGTGCCGTTATACGGAAGCAGGGAGCATGTACCATATGTATGGTAGTACGGAGTACCGGGCACCACATTTAGTCGTGGGTGCAGTGGTTACCACTGGCGACAAGCCTTTGGGGAGTACATAGGGGAGCTACCCAGTTGGAGAATCTGAGTTTGGTGGCGGGACGGACAAGATCGGCCGGCCGACAATTTTTCCTTGCCTTTCTGCCTCTGCGCCTTTTTCGACTTTCCTTCCTTTCCGATCCATCCATCTTATCTAACCTTCCTCCCTTTTTTCTTCCTGGTTTTTCTCTTCAGACTTCCTATCCATAGTTTGTCTGTAATCTCCAGTCACAATGGCCTCTGTCACCCGCCTCAGCAATGCTGCCTTCCGGGCCTCTCTTAGGTCCCCTGCCATGAAGGGTTCGGCTTTCAACGCCGTTCGCTGCTACTCTGCCAAGACGCAGGTACGTTGATATCCACTCGAAACAGCTCTATACTTGTAATGTGAACTAATTCGTGCTCTTTAGACTCTCAAGGAGCGCTTCGCTGAGCTTCTGCCTGAGAAGGTCGAGCAGATCAAGCAGCTCCGAAAGTCAGCTTGCGCCCACCTCAACCCCTCCACACGAATCGAGCTAACAATATTCTAGGGACCATGGCTCCAAGGTCATTGACAAGGTCACCCTCGACCAGGTCTATGGTGGTGCCCGTGGTATCAAGGCTCTCGTCTGGGAGGGTTCCGTCCTCGACTCTGAGGAGGGTATTCGCTTCCGTGGCAAGACCATTCCCGAGTGCCAGGAGCTTCTCCCCAAGGCTCCCGGTGGCAAGGAGCCTCTCCCCGAGGGTCTCTTCTGGCTTCTCCTGACCGGCGAGGTCCCTACCGAGCAGCAGGTTCGCGACCTCTCCGCTGAGTGGGCTGCCCGCTCCGACCTCCCCAAGTTCGTCGAGGAGCTCATCGACCACTGCCCCAACGACCTCCACCCCATGGCTCAGTTCTCCCTCGCCGTCACTGCTCTCGAGCACACCTCCTCCTTCGCCAAGGCGTACGCCAAGGGTATCAACAAGAAGGAGTACTGGGGCTACACCTTTGAGGACTCCATGGACCTCATTGCCAAGCTGCCCAACATTGCTTCTCGCATTTACCAGAACGTCTTCAAGGGTGGCAAGGTTGCTCCCATCCAGAAGGATAAGGATTACTCCTTCAACTTCGCCAACCAGCTTGGTTTTGGCGACAACACCGACTTCGTTGAGCTCATGCGTCTGTACCTGACCATCCACACCGACCACGAGGGTGGCAACGTCTCTGCTCACACTACCCACCTTGTCGGCTCTGCTCTGAGCTCCCCCTTCCTTTCTCTGGCCGCTGGCCTGAACGGTCTGGCCGGTCCCCTCCACGGCCTGGCTAACCAGGAGGTCCTCAACTGGCTCACCGAGATGAAGAAGTCCGTTGGCGACGACCTCAGCGACAAGGCCATCACCGACTACCTTTGGTCCACCCTCAACGCTGGCCGTGTTGTCCCCGGTTACGGCCACGCCGTCCTCCGCAAGACTGACCCCCGTTACATGGCCCAGCGCACTTTCGCTCAAGGTGCGTAGCTCCAAGCTGATTTAGACCATCAGATCACTAACAACCCTATAGAGAAGATGCCCAACGACCCCATGTTCCAGCTCGTCAGCCAGGTCTACAAGATCGCCCCCGGCGTCCTCACCGAGCACGGCAAGACCAAGAACCCTTACCCCAACGTCGATGCCCACTCCGGTGTGCTCCTCCAGTACTACGGTCTTACCGAGGCCAACTACTACACCGTCCTCTTCGGTGTTTCCCGCGCCATCGGTGTGCTTCCCCAGCTCATCCTCGACCGCGCCTTCGGTGCTCCCATTGAGCGCCCCAAGTCTTTCTCCACCGAGAAGTGGATTGAGATTGTCAAGAAGCTTTAAATGGCTAGTTGACAGTGTACATCATATTGGAAGAGGGGCTACGCAGCTCATGTAGGATGCCTTGTGGGCGATGAAAAAGCCTCTACAGGAGGAGGAAGAGGATGATTATAGACTTTGGGCACAAAAAAGCAGATACCAGCGCATGTACTGACTTTGTACACTACTACTTACGACATGTAACGGGTGGATACGGGAGTCAGTTTGTTTTCCTAGGTTATTAATGATATAAATCGCTCAAGCGGTCGTTTCTTGACGAAGCGGATGCTGAATTTGCAGCAGAATCTACTGCCAACCACGAATATGTCGTCTTGATTGTGTACGTTTCACTTGAACTGAAGCTACACGGCTGTGTCTTGAATGAGGATCTTGCCTCTTTTCTCTTCGCCAAGGATGCTGTCATTGTACGTACTAGTATTATGCTTTATTAGGCGATGATCCGGCACGTTTATGCGGCTACCGGCGCTCGCAGCTGCAGTGCTCCGTAGGGATGCCCTGAAATGCGTAAACTCAATTCAAGAGGCGTGGAGGCACAGAACAGATGAACAGAGAGCTCCACACATTTTCATGAAGCGGCGGTCAGGTTGTCTCGGAGTGGCTAATTCGATGCTCGTATTGATTCAATGCCGAACCAACGGCCACTGGCAAAGAAAGGACCTGCTCGTACCTAGACCTAGGAATCCTGTACTCCGTACCGATTAATTGAGACGGAGTAGGCCTGAGAAGAGTGAAAATCCTGTCAGAAGTTATATGCGGCGCAGGCGAATTGGGTGTTAGCGCGAGAGGAAACTGCCCGTGAAGCTCTAAAAGTTTCTAGTAGGCATAGAATCAACCACCCGACCCTTGCATTCATTCGATCTACTATTGAAGTAACTGGCCGACCCCCGGTGTCGGTGCAATTAACCTGGGCTACGGCCGGCGCGGAGTTGGCAAAAGGAAAGGGTTCGACCTCAACACCTGGGCACTGTACTCCGTACCAGGGGGGCTTTTAGGTACGTAGTCGGTATTGTTGAGAGCCCAAAAGAATTGAATAGAGGGGGGGTTGGCCTTTTTTCATTGGATCACCCACCAAAAAAAAAAAACCCCTTCAAGCTCCAAAGCGCAGGGCGGCGACGGCTCCCCCCCAAAAGGACCAAAATGTCTGACCCGACTCGGAGGTCAGGAACAGGAAGTGCGCACGATGGGTTTATCAGATAAGGCGAGATTTAGATTGTAATTGATTTGAGGCCAATGATATTCCCGACTGTTAGGAATAAGCAGAAGGAGGTGTCTTGAAATTTTTACTTTTCGACCTTGCCTTTGCTTTTTTCCCCCATCTTCTTCTACTTCCTCCGCTCCCTTCACCTGTTCCACCCCTACTTCTTGTGGTTGTGAGACAAAGTAATCCAATTGGTGAGAAACCCCGTTGACGTACATACAACTGTTACAGGCGGTAAAAAAAAACGTGAGTATTCCGTACTGCTGCTATCTTGGGACTAAAACCTGCTACGGACGGGAAGCCGACTTGGCTTGGCACCTTGGGAAAAGCACGTGCAAGCTGATGAGGTGGGAAAAGGGTTGGGCTTCCCGTCGCAGACTTGTCCCAGGTAATCCCGCCATCCATGACCTGAATTCCGCTGACAGCTGCTTTTCTTCCTTCTCCCCCCTCTCCCTTTAATAGCCTCGGCCATCCATCTCTCTTTGTCCCGGTATCACCCCCCACAAAGAAACCTACCGCTACAGGCACTATTACGGAGTAATCGGTATCCATACGGAATACATACCTTACCGTTTGAGCTCCAGCTTCCCACCTCGGGCTCCAATCATCAGCCACGGTCCGTTCCTGACTCAGCGAGAAAAGAGGCGCCACAGAGGTCCCGCTGCTCTCTCTCCGTAAACGCCTCCCGGCAGAAGCTTAAAAAAACAACTCGCGAAGAAGCACCCTCTTCCCTTGGTCAGGGTCCCCCCTTTCGACGTCGAAACCAAAACCAAAAACGTCCGCCATGGTCGCTACCGCCACCCTCCCGGCCCCCATCGGGGAGCCTCAGAAGCTGGAGAAGAAGCCCATCAAGTTCTCCAACCTGCTGCTGGGCGCCGGCCTCAACATGTTCGAGGTGACGACCCTGGGCCAGCCCCTCGAGGTGGTCAAGACCACCATGGCTGCCCACCGTGGCGATGGCTTCGGCTCGGCCCTGGGCCGCATCTGGTCCCGGGGTGGTGTTCTGGGTTTCTACCAAGGCCTCATCCCCTGGGCCTGGATCGAAGCCTCCACCAAGGGTGCCGTCCTGCTCTTCGTCGCCTCCGAGGCCGAGTACTATGCTCGTAACATGGGAGCCTCCGAGTTTGGAGGTGGTATCCTGGGTGGTATCACCGGTGGTGTCGCCCAGGCCTACGCTACTATGGGTTTCTGCACCTGCATGAAGACCGTCGAGATCACCAAGCACAAGATGGCTGCCGCCGGCGTCAAGCCCCAGTCCACCTTTACTACCTTCATGGACATCTACCGCAAGGATGGTATTCGCGGCATTAACAAGGGTGTCAACGCCGTCGCCATCCGCCAGATGACCAACTGGGGCTCCCGATTCGGTCTGAGCCGTCTCGCCGAGGGCTGGATCCGCAGTGCCACCGGTAAGGGTAAGCAGGACAAGCTGTCTGCTTGGGAGAAGATCCTTTCTTCCGCCATCGGTGGTGGTCTCTCTGCCTGGAACCAGCCCATCGAGGTTATCCGTGTCGAGATGCAGAGCAAGAAGGAGGACCCCAACCGCCCCAAGAAGATGACTGTTGGCAACACCTTCAAGTACATCTACGGTAACAACGGCATCCGCGGCCTGTACCGCGGTGTCGCTCCCCGTATCGGTCTTGGTGTCTGGCAGACCGTTTGCATGGTTGCTCTCGGTGATATGTGAGTAGAAAATTACATCAACCAACCTGATAGGGAGGGAACATAAAGCTAATCTAGTTTTTTTTATCACAGGGCGAAAACCTACGTCGAGAAGCTCACCGGCGAGACGGTCACTGCTAAGCACTAAGCGGACGTCGACTCGACCTGTAATAAAGGACCATTCATGATGCTCCCCCCCCCGCGGCGCATTATTGAAAGAGACGGAAAAAGGACCTTGTGACCCCGGATGTCAACCAGTGTATGTTAGCCATGCGAGCTTCGCATCCCCGCGATACCCCTCTCGCATGGCACCTCTTGTTTAATGTTATCTACTTGCTTTATGAAAGAAAAAGAAAATATGCCTCGCAGGATAGGATTACTACTTGTTCATAGCGAGGGAGTCGATGTGCACCAAGCAATAAGTTTCTCACGCCTAGCAGCCATTGAGCGTTTTTGATGATGATGACAATGAACCCATCGTGAAGCATGTGATTGTCCTGGTATGGTAGGTGGTAATATGTACGTATTTACCTGGAGCTTCCCCTCTATTAGTGCGTCCACCCACCCCCCGTACCCGTTCTTTGTGGGGTTTGGTCCGACGCCAAGCCGGCGGGATCGCTCGACCTCCGCTCGGAGAACGAGAGGTTTCGAAGAATCTCCTTTGTACATGCGTGCCCCCGAGGTTGAGGGACATGTGTGCTGGCTGGTATCCTCGGCAAGGAGGATGGCTCCTGGGGGGATGGGGAAGAATATCGCTGCGAGGAGGGTTATGTATGGATGAGACTCGGATGTTGAAGCTGGTAGCTGAGCGGGGGAGGGGAGGCTCTCAGGTGAGGTCTCTTGGTTGGGCTGTAACCTGCCAAGTAACGGCATGGAATATATATATATATATATGCGTGTGTGTGTGTGTGTGTGTGTGTGAATGTGTGGTGGCACACACCCCCTAAGGGTATAGGAATATATATGACGGGCTTGTCTCCGGATACGATGTTTATTTCTTACAAAGAGGGTTAACTATGTTGGGGTCCTCGGACCGGCGCTGGCATATATGGAGTTGTTGAAGTAGGCGCTTGGATTGGATACTGCTACTACTAATACTTTTTACGGCGGCTTGCTATTATATAGGGAGCTTGGTTTGCCGCTGAATAAAGGGAGGGAGGCGGAGGGACCTGTGTGTGTAACCCCTCAGGTTTTCACAGCGGGGACGAGAAGAGGCTTTCCCTCCGGTCAGCTCGCTGCTTTACGGGGCGGCGGCGGCGTATTTGCAAGGCTGTCTTGTCCCTCCCCCTCCCTCCTCCGCCCCTCGTCCCGTGAAATACGGGACTTGGCTTCAGGCGGTCAGACGTAGCCGTGCGGCGAGGACCGGCCTTGTAATGTCAGTGGCGGACGGCGCGGGAACACGCAGTGCCTCTTTTTGGACCAAAGTATTTGTCTCTTATGAAACTTTTGGACTGAATAGTACGTGGAAATTCCTCTTTTTTTGTTGTTGTTTTTTTTGTTTTTTGTTTTTGGGGGGATTCAACGCGGAGAAGTCTGTACCCGGGCGTCATCATGAGACGTTGCCCAGCTTGAAAGAGGGGTGGGGGGAGGCGCCTTGCCCTGGCGGTGGCCGGCTCCAGCTACAGGCTGCCAAGATCTTGTCAGCATCTGTCAGTTTTGATGAGGCGCATGACGCGTGGGCATGGGGGTTTTGGAGAGCAGAGCTGGCTGCGCATATTCTGCTTGTTGTTTCCAGGTCGCTGAAGAAATGAAAATTATACTATCCGTGGTATTACTTACTTGGTACTAGGAGTAGCAGTATATATATATATATATATATGCGTGTGTGTGTGCGTGTGTGTATGTATACGATGGATGCATATTAGAACGTGCATGTGCAGCTTACCTTTGATATCTTGGCCATCCATGGATTTGTGTCAAAAGAACACAGGACCAACTTCAGTAGTCACAATATGAGCGAGACTCGATGCTCTTTCGACAACCCACCAACTTGGCTCGCACAGAGCTCTTTTCATGGACCGGCACCGTTTCTTTCACATTCATATTTCTCTTGTTTACCCACGTCCGCTTAAATGGCATGATGGCATGCACCCCATCTTTCGGCGAGATTGGAATATTTTCAGCTTTGTAAAAAAGCTGCGACTGGAAGATGGCGGAAGAGGAGGGGGGGGAGGAAAGGGTGGCTGCGGATGAGTGTCTGTGAATATATCCTCTTGACCCGTATTGGCGGTTAGACAAGGCTTCACGCCGCAATGCCGCAAAACTACGACGAATAGGAAAGGGAAGAAAAAAAATGGCAAGATTGGCATCCTTGTTTTGGCCCCCCCCCCCCCCCCCGGACTGCTTGCGACTGCGAAACAAGTCATGCGCCACGTACGGAGCAGAAAAATTGCGAGTCTGCATTGGCTTTAATGGGCATGCTGTTGCTGCACCCGACGTAGGACAACCGGTACAGGCACGTTACTTTCGTTCATTCCTCTACTTTCATTCCCCTACTGCCATTGATTCTCCTACTGCCATTGATTCTCCTGCTGCCATTGATTCTCCTGCTGCCATTGATTCTCCTGCTGCGACCCGCCAACTGCTATATCGAAGCGAAGACTGGCGGACCGTACAGCTAAACGTTGTGCCCCTTCCTTTTTCTCTTTACTATCACGCGGGCTTGACAGAAGAGTCCTTCCTGCTACAGCAGAAAAAGAACACATCAAATCAAATCAAATCACGGCAGATCATATGGGTGTGTGAGTTTCGGCTACCTGACACCCGGCATCGTTCCCTCATGGCGCGTAATCGGCATTTCTCAGAGGGATGGGATCTCCCCGAGGCCGTACCCAACCGCGCGCCGCCGTTTCTGGCGCTGCCCTCGGACCTCCCTGAGAGCGCCCACCCGGATGGCACGGAGTCAGGTTATGACGAGGCGCAGGGAACACCGATAACGGGTTATCCTGACCTGAGCGGGACGACGCCGGAGTCGGGAGTCGGGGCAGGGGAAAAGACCACTAGCCGCGGTCCGGATCCCCTGACGGCGCCGGAGGTTGCCCAGAAGCGCAGCGGGTTTTGGACAAAGAAGAAGATCTGGATCGCGGCGGGAGTGAGCACGGTGCTTATGATTGGCATAGGGGTTGGCGTTGGATTGGGGTTGTCGCTCGGGCGGTCAAAACATGACGGGTATGATGAGTTCTTCTCCCCTCCTGGAATCCCCCCTTCCGGGATACCCGTACACAGTAATTCGGTGGCTGACAAAAACTCATAGCAGCTCCTCGGACTCTCCGGGGTCTTCAGGCGGGGAAGGGGAAAAAGGTACCTCGGACGGAGGCGACGACGAGAAGCCTGACACGGGCTTCGGCACCCCCATGGAACTACCTCTGAAAGGCGTAAACGGATCGGACTCGGTATGCCTGAAGGACTGGTGCGCCCCGATGCTGTCGAGCGTGAGCTACTCGTCCGACCCCCTGAAGTTTATGCTGCTGGGCCTCGACGGGGCGAACCGGGCCTGCTACCGCGACTATGACGGCACCGGGTGGGACGGCGACCGCTGGACGCCGCTGGACGGCGAGCTGGAGAGCCAGCCGTCGACGGTGGCGGTGGTCCAGGGCCGGGTGTGGGTCTTCGGCGTGGAGAAGGGCAGCCTCGAGATGCGCGTCCGGACGCGGCACGGCAGCACGTTCGACCCGACCTGGGGCGGCATGGAGGGGCGGTGCTACTCGCCGCCCGCCGTGTGCTCGCCGGAGACGGGCTCGGTGCTGATGCTGACGTCCAAGTTCGACCAGGGGCTCGGCTGGAGGACGTACGCGGACGGGGAGTGGGACAACTCGCGGGACGAGGAGTGGGAGGGGGGCCAGAGCTACGAGCTCGCGAGCTCGCCCGTGGCCGCCTGCATGGGCCCCGGCGGACTGCACGCGGTGGCGTACGGGAACAAGGGCAAGGACCTCTCCGGGTCCTTCGAGCTCATGATCAAGCGCGGCAACGCGACGGCTTTCGACGACTGGCGGTACGTCGGGGGGGACTTCAGGGGCGACCCCGCGGTCGTGGTTATCAACGAGACGAGGCTCGACTTTGTGGGGGTGGGCAAAGACGGGGACATGTACCACGCCACGTGGGCGGACCTCGACTCCTCGTGGAAGCTCGCGGGCGACGACGGGCCGAGGAGCATCGGGGGAGGCAGGTTCGTCTCGACGGCGAGCCTCCTCGTGACGGGGGAGGACAGGCTCGACGTCGTGGCCGTGGGGGACGACGGGGGCTTGCGGCACCGGGCGCTCAGGGGGTCGGACTGGGGCGACGACTGGGAGGACCTGGGCGGCTTCTTCAACTCGGCGCCCCACGCGCGGCGCCTCTCGGACACGCAGGTGGCCGTGTTCGGCATCGGCCCGGGGGACGGCGTGATTCACGGGCTGTTTTCGACCGGCGACGGCGACTCGTGGGGCGAGGGGGAGTGGTACTTTGATAAGGGGCACATGTCGACCAAGGGGCAAAGGTCCGGATACTCTTGAGCCGGCTCTGTTATGTAACCACCATCTAATTCATGAATTCGAAAACGGCGTATTACTTTATGTTTGTGCCGTTTTTCTCTTGGGTATTCAGCGATAGTACTGCCACTGCCAACTACTACTACTACTACTACTACTACTACTACTACTACTATTACTACTACTACTACTACTATTACTACTACTACTACTACTACTACTACTACTACTACTACTACTCCTACTACTACTAAGCAACAGTGGCATGTTTTTTGGTCTATTCTTTGCAATCTTCATTGGCCGAGGGTTCGTCTTGGTGGTGGACAAGGTATGTAGAAAGCAAGAAGAAAGTGAGAGAGGGGAGAG
The DNA here is from genome assembly GCA_026184415.1 of Trichothecium roseum. Classification (NCBI taxonomy): domain Eukaryota; kingdom Fungi; phylum Ascomycota; class Sordariomycetes; order Hypocreales; genus Trichothecium; species Trichothecium roseum. The sequence goes on along the minus strand of CM047942.1, from coordinate 3,953,245 downwards.
AAGCTTCTGCGAGGATTGTGGTGGTGCTAGTACTGGTAGTAGTAGTAGTAGGTTGCCCGTTGAAGAGGAATTGTAGATGAATACATGTTATATGTCTTGATGTATGTCTATGTAGTCCTACTGAGGCCGCGATGTTGGAAATGAACAAAAAAAAACAATAGGTCAGTTTTGGTGACTACTATACTCCGTACGTGTATTTGTGGTTGGACGTCTATTTCCTTGTTGAGGGTAAAAACAGCGAGGTATTTTCTGTCCCTCGTTCTTGGTCCCTCTTGGTCCCTCTTGGTCCCTCTTGGTCCCCCCCTCCCCCTCCCCCGCCTGCTTTCTCGAACGACTTTTTGTGCGAATGGTGCCGGTTTGCCGCTTCCAAGCTTGTACGGATGGGGCAGGACAGGGCGAGGTCAGAAAGGGCGGGGCATATGGTATGTATTACATAGTACTCCGTATGGTAGTTACTAGCGGATTGGGGGGGAAAGAAAAAGGACCTTGAAACCCTGCAGGTGTATTGGCGAATCATCTTCACGCCCTTTCACGGCTGTACAAGTATTTCCGGGGAGATGGCTGATGGGAAGGAACGGGACCTCTACGATGGCCCGGTAGCGCTAGCTGAGATGGAGTAGCACCATAACACCGTAACACCGCAACACCACTACTGCCTACGTAGCAAGGTACCAACCATATGGAGTGGTCAATTTTGGATTCCCATCTAATCTATACATTCTCCGTCTCTCCGTCGCCTACGCCCGATAGCCTTTTTGGCTCGGCTGGGCCGTCGGCCGGGCCCGTTTTCTCTTTGACGTCTAGGTTGGGGGCCCCTCCCGATACACGCCCACACACACACACACACTCGTAGACGAACGATATCAAACCCTTTCTCGTCGACTAAAAAAAAAACCTTCCGGCCGGCAGTCGGTCCTCCTAGAACTAGTATAGGAAACCAACCCCGCCTCGACTTGGCAGCAGAGTAGCATCCGGAAGTGCTACCTACATACTGCTAGCCATGCAATAAACATGCATTATGCAGGTCAAGCGGCGATGCTTCGAGTTTAGCCCCGCAGACTTTTTTTGTGAACATGGTGGATTGGCATGGATGAAGGGGACAGAGCTTCTGTGAATATGGGTGGTGGTGGGATGCCCAAGGTAGGTGTATCTACGGAGTACCTATATCAAGCATTTAGGTTCTTGGGTTCCTCCGGCTGGGGCGCCGTTTCCATTTCCCTCCCGTTTCCTTCACATCCTCCCCTGTCTAGAGTTACTCGACACCCGGGCCTTACTTGGTAGCCATGCAGTCTCTTGCAGCTCTCAGCCTCCTCGCCGCCGGCGCCGCTGCCGAGACGGTCCACGGCGTTGTCGTCTTTACTCGCCACGGTGATCGTGAGTTGCCTCCCCCTCCCCGCCATGGTTCAGATCATCGTCTTTCCCGCAAAAAATAAAAATAAATACTGACCTTGTTTGCAGGCACCACCAAGCACTACGGTTCTCAGCAGCTCACCCCCCTCGGAGCCAGCCAGAACTACCAGGTCGGCAGCAGCTACCGCGCTCGCTACCTCTCCAACGACTCTGATCACCAGATCCTCGGCATCTCCCCCGACGAGTACAAGTCTTCTCAGATCTATGCCAGCGCCCCCAACCAGGGTATCCTCTCCAACACCGCCACGGCTTTCCTTCAGGGCCTCTACCCTCCCCTGACCGAGACCAACGAGGACCTTGCCACCACCCAGTTGAACAATGGCAGCGACAGCACCGCTCCTCTGGAGGGCTACCAGTACGTCCTTCTGCACGGCGTCGGCGATGAGTCGGAGTCGACCATCTGGATCAAGGGCGACGACGCCTGCCCCGCCTACCAGGAGGCCACGGCATCGTTCGCCGACAGCGACGTCTTCCAGCAGCGCCTCGACGACACCAAGGACTTCTACCTCTCCATGAAGGAGTACCTCAACGATGTCTACGACGCCGACGACGATTACCTCTCCTACGAAAACGCCTACGACATCTGGGACCTGCTCAACGTCGCCCGCATCCACAACGCGTCCACCAAGGCCCTGGACATCTCGGACGAGGACATGTTCCAGCTCAAGACGCTGGGCGACTCGCACGAGTTCGGAAGCAACTACAACGCCTCCCAGCCCGCCCGCGCCATCGGCGCCAGGACCCTCTCCGGCGGCGTCCTCGCCCAGCTCAACGAGACCGTCTCCTCGGAGGGCAAGCTCAAGTTCTCCCTCCTCGCCGGCAGCTACGACACCTTCCTCGCCTTCTTCGGCGCCATGGGCCTCGTCGACCTGAGCAAAAACTTCACCGGCCTCCCCGAGTACGCGGGCACCATGGCCTTTGAGCTTTTCAGCGAGGGGCGGAGCGACGCCGACGCCGGCTTCCCCTCGGACGCCGACCTCCGCGTCCGCTGGCTGTTCAAGAACGGCACCGACGGCGAGCTCACGTCGTACCCGCTCTTCGGCAACGACGACGACGTCATGTCCTGGGACGACTTCAAGAGCGAGATGGAAGAGAGGGGCATCGGCGACGTCGGCACCTGGTGCGACATCTGCTCCGCCACCGAGTCCTTCTGCGCCGCCTACGCCGAGGGCGACGGCAGCGACGGCAGCGAGGCCGAGAAGAGCGCCAAGGGCGGCGTCTCCCCCGCCGTGGGCGGCGTCATCGGCGCTGTCGTCACTCTTGCCGTCGTCGCACTCGTCGGCGGCGTCGTCTTCGCCGTCCTGAGGAAGAGAAAGGCCTCGGCCCCCGTCGCGGCCCCCGTCTCGGGGGATCAGCAGACCGCTCAGGTCGCCGGCGGCGGCAAGAGGGCTGGTAGCACCAGCGGCAGCAGCGTCTAATGCCCCCCCCCCCTCCCCTTTAACACTCCCGATGGGAATAGGAGGTTCGGTTGAAAAAGAAAATGATGTGAATATATGGAGTTTTTTTGTCTTTTTTCTTTCTTTCTTTCTTTTCTTTCTCTTTTTTCTTTCTTTTCAAAACTTCCAAGTGTTTCTTATCTTATGATTTATTTATGATGATGAGGCAAAAATCGGAGAAAAGTTATCTAGGGTCGTATAACTAGCACTACTCATCATTTTCTCAATATATATATATATATTCTTTAATGCTCAAGTAATAATCCTACAGGGGCATTAATTGCATTTTGGTAGTATAGTACCCCGTAGTAAGTAAGTAAGTAATCTACTAGCATATATATATACGTTTGGTCTAGAATCTTTATGTATTTATTGTATTGACTCGGATTAGAACCGTAAAACTTATTTATTCCCTTTTTGACGTAATCTGGTTGGCCATGGTAGGCCGGGGAACGTAAAAGGGTTCCTAGGATATCATCTCTAAACGCCTGCTGATGCTAATACTCTGAAAAAAAAAAAGGGAACCAACTAACATATGACCTCATAAAGGTCTCTTCCTCCCTCCCTCTCCCTCCCTCTAAAAAAAAGCCCTGAAAGCTAAGAGACCGATCGCTTTATCCCTTTCCTAAAAGATCAAGGGGGGGGGGGGGTATAACTTGCCTTTTTCTTTTCTTCCCCGAAAATACCTCAAACAGCATCCTCTAAGCGCAATATAGCTCCGAGCCGGTTCAGCTCCGAGACGTCTTCCTCGGGCAGCTTCCCGACCTCGTCCAGCCACGCGTCGACGTCCCGGTCCGCCAGCCGATTCCCCGCGTGCGCGGCCTCGAGCGCCGCGCCCGGCTCCCCCGCCGGCTTCAGCCGCCGCAGGCACCTCCGGCGCGTGCCCCTAGTCGACGCCACCGAGGCTCGCTGGTGGCGGTCATACTCTGTCAGCAGGGGGCCCCGGGGGTCCTCGTCCAGGTGGGCCTCCCGCCGGAAGAGGTTGGACAGGGCGTAGTTCTGCCCCTGCACGATGCCGATGACGGGGTTCCGCGTGTCGGCGAGGATGCCGGGGTAGAAGTAGGTTTTCGCGGAGTAGGCGACAATCTCGGGTTCGCCGGGGGCACCGCCGTCAATGTCCATGGCGACATCGTACGACCCCGCGGCGTTGACGGGCGGGGGAGGCGGGTCGCTGTGTAGCAAAAGGGGCCTTGGGCACCTCCTGAGCTTGGCGCCTACTTTCATGAAATGCGTCTTGGGCGCATCTCGCTTGTCGACTGAGAATAACCAGAGACGCCCGGTGGCATCGCCAATCGCCAACTTTCTCATGTCCGGCGACCAAGCACCGGAGGCTATAGGGGCAGGCGCTTCCAGCAGCAGCCTGACGTGCGGCCTAGTTAGGTTACGTACGTTCCACACGTTGACCGCACCGTCGCTGCCCCCCGTGTAAAATCTATCCAACGTGGTTCCCCAAGCCGTAAACTTGACACCAGTGTCGAGCCTCTCACGTTGCTCCTCATCGAATATCTCGAGCGATGCGCCGTGCTGAAGCACGTGGATGGGCTTGCCATCCTGCGCCGTGTCCCAAACGTATACTTTGCCATCTGTGCAGGCGGCCGTGACGTACGCGTGAACGAGCGAGTTTGACATGAATGTGAGCTCGTTGATATCGACAGCCCAGCAGTCGAGCGCCTGGTACACAGCGTACCTCTCATCTTCCGAGTCTCTATCTCGCTCAAAGAGGAGAATCTGTGTTTTGACTCCTGGATCTACACTCAGGCTGCAGGGGGAGGTTGCGGCTATGAAACGTGGCAGAGTCGAATGCCAGGCAACCTCGAATACGTTGGCGGAGCGGGCCGTCGACACCGGCACATCCCGGTGGTTAATGGTATCGTACAGGGCGACGGCGCCTGTGTTACGCTTGTCTTCTGGAATATCAGAGTCCTCCCCCTTGCGGCTGCGCGGCGAGTAACCGACAAGGAGGAGATGCTGCACACCGTAGGCCTTGCCCCATCGCATTGTGGCGGGATAATAGGCCCAGGCGTCCGATTCACTGCCGTTGCGGATGCCGGAAAACGAGAGATAAGGGCTTCGAGATATGTCATTCATGTCGACCTGGTAGACGCGTACAGCGTCCATCGGGACGTCGGCTGCTGAGGCGACACGGCCAGACCCGTCCTTAGCAGCGGCAACGAAGTTGACGTTGCCGTTGTGTGGCCATGTTGCCAGGCACTGCATCCCGGTCTTATCTTCACCCTCGTCATCCTCTGTAATCCTCCAGACCTTGACTGTTCGGTCGAAACTGGCCGTGTAGGCTAGGCTACTTTCGAAATCGAGATCAGAGTCTACGACCGATGTGTATAACCACGGGTCCTGGCTCTGCCGCATTGCCTCTGTGGAATTCTCTCCTTTCTCTACCAGAGGCCGCGGTATGCGGTGATCAGCGTACGCTCTCAGCGTGCCCTGAGCCACCGAGCAAAATTGAAAGTTGCCGGGTTTGTTGTACTGTTGATTGTGGCTGTCCGAGTGGGCAGTCGCGCCACATATTAGTCCACCATTGGATACCCAGGATATCGTAGCAACGTCTCCAGCGCAATTCGTAAACTCGGCTATTAGCCCAAGCTCATCCTCCAAGTCCATCTTAAAGCAATTTTGAAAGTTGGAGTAGCTTCTCATCCGGCCGAAGCCCCTGTTTCCCTCTAGCTCCCGAGCGAACAGAAGATTGGACGTCCGTGTCGTTCGCAAGGACGCCTGACGTTCTTTATGCAAATCTGCACTCCCAGGTTGCAGAGACAGCACTTTCTTAGTGGTAGAGGTACGTCCCCTGGCAATATCGTCGCAAAAGTTTCGTACGTCTTCCCTCGATCTGCCGGGTAGTTGGTTGCTAACGGCAATATGCAGTTGGCTTGTGCTGGACAACGCCGCCAGCGTAAGGTTTGCGCCGGATGCATAGGTCTTGGCGATGGCGAGAACCTGAGAAATTTCCTTTTGCGTAAAGTCGACGTGGTATACGATGGGAACTTGGGGTAGGTCTGCTAGCCCCCGGTGCAGCCGCTGAACGCCCTTGGCGATCGAGTCTCGCTCTTCCCTTGTGCGATAGGGTCGCTGTTCGAGGGTCGTGTGTCTGATCCGATCGCCGGGGGTGGGTTTGGGCCGCTGCTGGCGACGGGGAAGTGGCCGAAGTGGTCGCTTGCCCTCAACAACGGTGGTCGGCTTTGGTGGCGCTATTGTCTTCCTCCTGATCTGCCTCGTGGGCTGTACTTTGGGACTGTTGGCCACCGGTGGTGTAGGTAATGCTGGAATGGCATGTCCTTGCCCTGCTACCCTCCTGATGCCTTCCACGCCGCGCCTGACAAGCTCTCGCTCGAAGTCGGGCTGGAGACACATGTACTGCCTGAAGTGCTTCACCACGTCTTCAGTGGTCGCGACCTCTGAGAGAACCTGCTCAAGTGGGTTAATTGGTGGGTTTACGAAACAGGGCCTAGTTGCCTGTAAGAAGCAACGGCGGGCTGGTATGAAGGAAGGAACCCACCTGGCGAGCGATGCTGTTCTTGTCGCAAGTGTTAGGCAGCTTCGTGGCCTCATTGAATATAGCAGGAATCACCTGGGTTTGCAGGCTCTTCTTAAAAGCATCGCCATATCCGCTGGTGCCATTGTTGCTGGAGCTCCCGACTCGCTGTCTCTTGGCCGGAGGTTCGTCGAGGCGTGCGGTCGCAGTAGGCGTAGTGGTGGTGGTGATGGCGGCGATGGAAGCAACATCGGGAGGTGGGAGTTCATCGGTGATCAGGGCCGGCCGGGCGGCGGGCGACGAGTCCAAGGTCAGGTCTATGACTCTGGACGAGGACCTGGATGATATCAAAACGTGAGCCGGTTAAACCCACCAAATGCCACCCCGCGGTCGGACGCGCCGCGGCAGACGCACGCGATTGATGCGCACGAGAGGGGTTGTGAGGTCAGATCAGGGAGAGCGGACGGTGCAAGCCATGACATACCACATAGTTTCGCTCGTCGACGCGTGAGGGCGATGGCGCGTTTTATCCTCCTCGCTACTCCGTAGAGTAGATGTAGTTCGAGGTGTTACGTTAACATAGTAGTTAAGAGCCGAGGTGCCTGGAGCCGCTAAATCTAAACCGGATTCGGATTAAAAATAGGCCCGTAGTTAGATGTAAAACAATCCGCTAAAGAGCTTTTCCTTTTCTTTTAAGAAATAGCCTATAGCTTTTAAACTACGCTAAAACGTTAAAAAATAAACCTTTAATATACCTAAAAGTTATTATTATATAGTCTTCTAATAACTTTTCGATTCTGATACCCTGCTCTGATTTTGGTATACATCCGCGAAGTTGTCTCTTTGCTATAACCTCCCCTGTTGTATATCTTTTTTTTAATATTTTTGTTTTATAAAAAAAAACCAAAAAACCCGGGAGAATAAAGCTATTGACACTATGGTTGCAATTGTAACATTTGAGCCACGACAATAAGTCGCATATGCGGTTATGCGCAATTCCTGCGTGACGTAGGTCGCTGTTCTTCTATCCCACGGGGTGCTGCAAGTGGACGGGGTAACCGGAACCGTTCCTGGTTTTACCTAACCCCACGATAATTGGCCTGGTTTGATGCCGGATGCCCAAAAGAGTTGTATCAGTAGTTCGTGTGCTCGGCAGGCTATCTAGAACTCTTTTAAAGGTCCTCATAAAGCATAGAGTACATGCCCATGACATCGTCCGATTTCATGGTCGCATCCTACCATTGACTATTTTTCTAGCTAGCCCGCGACGTTTGCAGTTATAGCTCCCCAGGGCACGCTCTATTGTCTTGCAAATCCTCAGACACCCTCAAGTATACCTCAAATCCTTATATTATTGTTTTTATTTTCAAAAATAACTACCTTTGAGTGTTTAATAAGTATAGAATTTAAAAACCAATATTATAAAATAGTATTAAGATTCTTGAAAGTACTCGATATCGTTAGCCTTATCCTTATCTTGCTAGGTGGAAGTACTCCCTACTAGCTCGAAGTGGGGGTCTTTGCTATGCGACGATGTCTGAGATCGCTTTTCAATTTACATTTGCCCCGTACACTATAAGCTCCCAGTCCGCCTCGGCTTGCCATTTTAATTAAGATCTAGTCTCTATAATTCTTCTTGCTATTCTGCATCGAACGGAGGAGCTTAATCCTGTGTCCTCTCCGTAAGCTGGTGGTAGATATCAATATGTATTTGGTACTATGCCATTAGGCAATTTCGCATTTACTGGCATTGATATATAAATAGTAAATACTTTATACTCATACTATTTTATTGCCTTCTACTTCCTTATTTCCAAAAGTTCGTAGATGCACTGGGGGGAATATTGCCATCTCCCACGCCCCAGGCAGTACTCTCCTTAGGCCCCAGCTCAAGCTCCAGCAAGCCGCCGTCGACGAAGAAGCTATGCGTGAGCCAGGATTTGGTGTAGTTCTTACCATCGAGGGTGGCGCTCTGGATGTAGATATTCTTGTACTCGGCGTCGAAGCCAGTCGTGCGGATGGTGGCAGTTTTCCCGGACGCAGGGTTGGTGATGTTGACCTCGCTGAAGAAGGGGGCGGCAAGAAGATATACATTCTGGCCACTCATGGGGTAGAGGCCCATCATGGTCAGAGCGGTGAAGGCGCCCATGGCGCCCGAATCGTCGTTACCGGGTAGACCGCTGGTGGTATCGTTGAAGCTACCGGGGATATATTTGTGGGCGTACTTGGACGAGACGCCGGGGTGACCAGCGTAGTGAGGAAGGAAGACGAGCAAGTACGACTGCTCGTTGCCAATGTAGAAGAGGCCGGGGGTGCTGTGCATATAGTCAAGCCGGCGGAGGAACTCTTCCTCGCCCTGGAGGATGTCAATGTTGCCTGCCACATCGCCGGGCACGTAGTGGGAGTACAGCCATGAACCCGCCTCGTACGTTTCATGACCGTTAGGGTTCAGGTAACACTCGTCAAAGTTGTACATGGGGGTGCAAATCGCCGGCTCCTGGAATCCGAAGGTGCCATTGAGATACCGCGGCTGGAGGAAGCCCTTGAAACCGCTGTCGACCATCTCGGACACCTCTGGACTTCCAGTGAGGTTGACGTGGGATATCGAGTCGGGGTCGAACATGTTCTTCCAGTTGTTAGAGCGCTCAAGGTACTTCTCGGCGTCATCGGTGTGGTTCATATCCCTGGCCATTTGCGCGATGCAGAAGTCGTTGTACGAGTACTCAACGGTGCGGGAAATGGAGCGTGTGTACAGACCACTGCCAACAGGGTCGAAGTCATCTGTCGGAATATAGCCAAGAGTCTTCCAGCTGTGCAAGCCACCACGGCCACCGACGGTCCAGATTTCTGGTTGTTCTGCAAACGGAGGGTATGAGAAGCGTGGTCATAGTTGCAATGAGGGGGTCGAAAGCTTACCTTCGGCATCGGAGACGACGGCCTCGTATCCAGTATCCCAATCGATGCCGTCCCGTAGACCCTTCAGGTAAGAATCCGCCAACAGATTGTCCGCGTTACTGCCACCCTGGCTAAAGCCTTTACAGAGTGACATACGGCAATCTGGGAGTTTTCCGTCGTGACGGTAAATATCGATAAGACTGCGCACCATGAGAGCCTGAGCATGCGGATCGAGCATTGTCAGCAAGGGATGTGTGCTCCTGAAGCTGTCCCAGATGCAGTAGTAAGAGTCAAAGTAAGGCTCATCACTTTCCCAGAGAGGATTCTCGCCTAATCAGTGTTAGCTACCATGTCCTCCTCGAGATAATGGACGACGGAGCTTGAACCCACCAGTGTAGTCCTGAGGGGACAGGAACGATCGGTAGATGCCGCTCCAGAAAGTCCGCTGAAGAGATTTATCCACGCCGGTGCTATCGACGGAGACGACACCAAGCTTGGTGCGCCATGCCTCCTCGGCTTCCTTCTTCACCCTCTCAAAGTCAAAGTCGTCAATTTCGGACTCGGCGTTGCGGCACGCCTGATCAGTGTTGAAGAAGGACACGCCCACACGGGCGAGGATCTGGTTGTTTTCTGGGCGCTGGAAGCGAACCCAGGCACCTGCGGGATAGGGAGGATTGTTGTTACCGTCAACGTAGGTAACTACGCTCTTGGTGCTGTTGCCGGCGCGGTTGTTAACGAAGACGCCGGTGTCGCGAAGATCAGCACCCTTGAAGTCGGCACAGAAATGCAGGGTGTAGACACCAATGCCGAATGAGGGTGAAAAGGTGCCGTTGCCAGTAATTCGGCCCGTGTTCTCGTCGACGCTGATGCTACCATTGGTCCTTGAGTCGGACAGGTCTGTGAGGTCAGCTAAGATGAGAGGGCTGTAGGTGGTGCTGCTGTCGTTGGATGGGAAATTGAACCGGTAGAGGGCCGTGTGGTTGGTGACGGTCATCTCGGCATGGATAGATGTATTCAATGATACGGCAAAGTAACCGGGACGAGCAACAACGGTGCCGTCCTTGCGCTCGACGCCACGATCCCTCTTGGGGAACTCGCAACGATTGAGGTCATCATCTGGGCAACCAGTCTGAGGGAAAAGAGGAAAGTTTCCAAGAGAAGAACCCTAGTGTGCCAATTGTAAGCTTTCGAGAATATATATACAGGCCATGTCAAGATTGTATTAGACTTACACCACCAGTACCACTGTCGTGCATGTGCGAGAATCCAGTGACTATCATGGCGTTCCGTCAGCATACGCCCATCTCCGATTCAAGGCAAAATTGGTCACACATACTCAGGGCATCGTTGGAAGCAAAACCGCCTTGCGTTTCCTCGTCGACATCGGCCACGGCCTTGGCCATGCCGAATGGCAAACTAGCTCCGGGGAAAACATGTCCTAGAAGAACTCTTTGTCAGATATTGATGATTTCTCCATAGTCCGCCATTTGCCGGTAAGGCTGGGGTTAAGATCGGGAAGCACCACTTACCTCCATTTACACTTCCAATCAATGGATCTACCAGATCCAAAATGTCATTATCAGGCTCACTGCCTTGCGCGCTGCTAAGCCCATGCAGGAATGCAGCCACAACGAGTTGCTGATACCGCATTTTGGGATCAGACGGCTTTCAAGCTTTGTCAAAGCAATTGAAGGTCGGAATGATGATAGTTCTCTTCAAACGGCAGAGGCCATAAAGAAGAAGAGGATGAGGAGGAGCGGTCTGCGAATCAGCCAAGGCAGTACCTTGACCTTTTATCGCCAATCCCTTGTTAGTAATTTACTACTACTGCCTTGAGCCCTGCATGCTGGGGAACTTCAAGCTTCCCCAGACTTCCAAGGATCTTATTTTTCTCTCCCCATTCCCTCCCCGCACTCGGGCCCTTGTGGGTTGGATTGGATCGATGGCGGGGTTGTATTGCAGGCGTAGAGCATTCCCTGTACGGCGTAATGGGATAGGTAGGGTAGGGCAATAGATGGATCCATGGATGCTAGAGAGAGAGAGAGTACGGAGTACAGTAGCATTCTAGTTTTTTGTGTTACGGCGCACATTAAACGATTTCGACCAACATCTTGCAGATCGCAGGAGCATCTGCGAGCTTGGCATTTACCTTCCCTAAGCAGTCCTGAAGCTATTGCTATGACGTACAAGCTACGAAATAATGTTCCTAGGCTATTATGAATGCAGTAACGACCAATGCTGCGGGAAGGCGCAGAAAAATGAAGAAAAAAAAGGGCACGAGCCTGGTCTTAACCGCTTGAAGCCGGATCTATACCCTGCCGCCTATCAGACATTGGCAGAATGAAGATAAACTCATTGTAGTCCAAAGAATCGGCTCACAAAAGCCCGAGCAAGCGGCGATTCGTCCAGGTTACGGAGTAATGGGCTGATCTATGTTTTCCCCGCACTACTACCCTGCGAGGTAGACCGACAATTGAGTAATAAGAGTACGGAGTACTCCGTAGAATTCGGGTAATTTGTACGGATCGCGGAGTGCAAAGTGAGGGGAAATGCAACGTAACGGAAAAGAAGAAAAAAGTAAGACGAAATCAAAAGAGTGAGGGGAACGTATACGACGGAGAAAGCTTAAAGCTCCATGAACCGCAAAGTTTGGAGTTAGTCCAATGCCACTCCCATTGCAATCTAAGTACTAGCCCTAGTTAGTGTACAGCAACTCAAGTGACTTCACATGCTCGCATGTAATATCAAGCATCCGAGGATTGATGAGGTGCCATGTTGATGACGGCGTTTGAACACACCGCACAAACACGAGTGTAGACTGCCCCTTGTGTAGTCACTACTAAGGACTCCTTGCCACTCACCATTAGTGATCTAATAGCAGCAGGTTCAATCAAGTCACATTGTCCTGGAAGAGTAATATGAACAATTCGTAAATCTATATTCATACGCTCGTAGTCATTCTAATAATACACTGCCCCCCTCCTCTCATGTCCAGTTGGGCGCATAGGTGACGAAACCCATCAGGCAGCCGGAGATGAGGCCGGCCGTGGGAACCGTGATGAACCAGCCCATGTAGATCCAGGCCACCATGCGCCAGTTGACGGCGCGCCACTCGCCGTTGCAGAGGCCGACGCCGACGATGGCGCCGGTGATGCACTGCGTGGTCGAGACGGGAAGTTCTGCAGAGCCATGTTAGTTACGATTGTACATACGCAAGTGGGGTATAAAGGGAAAAGGGGTTCACAACATACCGAGACGGGTGGCGATGACAATGGCAATGACGGAACCGAGCTCCATGCAGAAGCCGCGCGAAGGCGACATGAGAGTGACGCGGTTACCCAGGTTGGCCATGATGCGGTAGCCGTAGGTCCACACGCCGATGGCGATGCCGGCGCCGCCAAAGGCCAGGATCCAGATGGGGACGTTGGCCTTGCTCCCGGGCACCTCGCCGGTGCGCCAGATCTGGTAGATGGAGGCGTAGGGGCCGATGGCGTTGGCGACGTCGTTGGCGCCGTGGACGAACGAGGCAGTCGAGGCCGTCATGACCTGCAGGAAGGTGTAGGCGAACTCGGCGCGGTTGTCAAAGTGCTGGGCGTGCGTGTGGATCTCGGCCACGTCGCCGCTCACGACGTTGTCCGTCTTCTGCGAGGCCACAATGTCGCGGTCGACGCCGCGGAGGAAGACGAACTTGAGGCCCCACCAGAGGAAGGCCGGGCTGTAGTAGGGCGCGTTGGGCTTGGGGCCGACTATGCCGGCCGTATTGATGCCGCTGCTGCCGTCCGTGGAAGAGGTGCCGTCCTCGCCGGTGCTGCTGAGGACCTTCTTCTCCCCCTCGCCGTCGACCTGCGCCTCGATGTCGCCGTTGCGGCGGGCCGCTTCCTCGGCGCGCTTGGCGTCGAGCTCCTCCCTGGTGAGGTGACCCTCGTAAAAGTCCTTGATGCGGCCCTGGTAGTTGGCGGGAGCGGGGGGAACCTCGCCGCGGCGGAGGAGCAGAGGGCCCTGGAAGACGTGCCAAGGGCGCAGCTGCCAGTCGTCCTTGATGACCAGGCGGTAGATGTAAGGGACGCCGAACAGGGCGACGAGGAGGCCAAACGCGGCGCCAGCGCCGACGATGACACCGGGAACCTCGGCCTCGGTGAGCTTGACCTCGTAGCCGCCGCCCTTCCAGACGAGCAGCATGGAGATCATGGCGCCGGTGAGCATGGCGTAGACGGGGATGAGGAGTAGGGCCTTGAGGGCCGGGTTGCTGCGTAGGAGGATGCCGTACTTTGTCACGAGGAAGATGAAGGCCGCCGCCGCGCCGGAGAGGACGGGGGCGATGATCCAGGCGAGGAAGACCTGCACGACGCCCTGCTGTATGTCGAGGCTGCCGTCGTCCTTGTACCCTACCCAAACGACGCCTCCGCCGCCGAGGGCGCCGACACCCATGCCCAAGACACCGCCGAGGATGGAGTGGGTGGTGGACACGGGGAAGCCGACCTTGGTGGCGAAGGTGAGGTATACGGACGATGCGATGACGGCGCAGACCATGCCGAGCATGAGAAGGCCGGGGGAGTTGTCGAAGGCGGCGACGTCGACGACCTTTGTGCGGATGGTGTCGGCCACGCGGCCACCCACGCCGACGGCGCCGGCAAACTCGAGCACGGTCGCGCCGCACATGGCCTGCAAGTACGTCAGGGAGCGGGAGGAGACGGACGAGGCCCACGAGTTGGCCACATCGTTGGCGCCGATGTTCCAGGCATCGAGGAAGGCGAAGACGGTGCCGACGGCGAAGAGGTAGTCATACTGGGAAAAGGCTGCGCCAGACATGATGGGCAGGTTTAGACCACAGGGTCTTTTCCGTCTCTAAGTGGTATGTAGTTTTTCGTAGTAGAATGACCAGCACACTACAAGGAGGTAGTTGTCTGTTAAACTCCTGGTTCTACCAAACTTGATAGGAAAGACCAAAGAGACGGCAGAAGATGGTTAACGACAACTCAGCAGAGAGAAGAAAAGTGTCCAGAGAGGCAAGGAAAGAAATATATACCTAGATGGGTCAGCCGCGTTGAGGTGAGCGCAAAGCTGGTGAGCGAAAGGCTACGGGATACTAGTAGTGAAAATACAGTAGTGGGTAGGGGGGCGTGAAGGGGAGGGGTGTGCGCTTATGCATAGCAGATAACCTTGTCGCCCGGGTCCGTCCACATCGGCTGCTGCAGCTTTTTTCCCTCTCTCTCTCTCTCTCTCTCTCTCTCTCTCTCTCTCTTTGCGGATACCTTCCTTGCTTTGCCTGTACCCCTGGCTGGTTGGTTCTGTCGGGTGGTTAAACGGGCCAAAGAGATGTCGAATACGGAGTAATGGTGGCGGCTCCCTTGATGAATGGATATGTCGAGGAGAGACTCGGGACCCCTTTGTCAGAGAGGTACTGGAGGTGAAGAAAAAAGGGCTTGGTTCAGTTCCGGAGATGCAAGACCAACGGGTTTCACAGTGAGCTGTGTCTTTTACTTCTTGATGGATACGGAGTACAACTGCAGCATTTCTTGAGTTGCTATGGAAGGCTATCGGCTTGGCGAAGCTTGGACATGAAAACGGTGCGTTAGCTTGTGAGATGCACATTGTCAGATCCCAACGCTGTTGTTGTATACGTTCTCCAAATAGCGCAGCTTCGTTGTTGGCCGTACTCTAATGCACTCTGTTCAGATATTGTCCAAGGGAGGTTACGCCGAAGGATCAGAAGAGTCCCAGTCCCAGTCCCAGCAGAGTCGGCGCCGAGGTTCGATGGTAAAAAGAAAAGGCGCTTGAGAGAATACTCAACGCACGTACATACTGCACATTACTTGCCTGGATATTGATGTGGGGGCTCAGACAGATCCATAGTCGCGATGGATATGGCCAAGATGTACTCCGTATACTACATGTGTGTGGGTGTGTGCAGAAGAAGGGAGTGGAGGGGGAGTAGAGGGGAGTAGAGGGGAGTAGAGGGGGGTGTGCATCCTTGGCATCACACCATCCCAACCAGCCTCTTGCCAGGATACTTTCCAAACTGGGGAATGAGCCTCGACAAGAATCACCCTGTCCGGGTAATTTCTGCCCTGTGCCCAGGAAAAGCCATTCTATTGGAGACTGAGCAGATGAAAGTAATAGAGATAGAGATGGCGTTGTAGTGAACCTGATACCGAAGCCATGTCGAAACACTTGACTTGACTCGGGCTATCCAAAGTTTACAACTTATTATTATATTAATAGAAAAGAACAGAGTGAGGAACAAGAAGAAGAAGAAGAAGAAGAAGAAAGAAGAGAAGAAGCGCGCGAAACATGTGCGTGATCGACAGAAGACTTACGACGACTCGGAGATTCTTGCGTTTTGCCTGGGGTATCATCTCTTTTGGCGTTTCCCTTGACGTGCCCCCCCGTGGAGAAGGGAAAAAAAGGTCTGTACTATGTATTACTAGGAGAAGTACGGGATCCGCATATGAGTTCAGAGGCAAATCCGACTACGCAAGCACAGCCTACACAGTAGCTAGCCACAGATAGACTCCTGGTTGACTTGGGTGACTGCTCCGTATTGTTATTATGGGTATCGAGTCCTGCCAGATCTTCCTTCACCTGTGACAAGAATCTAGCTCTGCGGCCGTTGAGGTCGATCGATGTCTGTGCTGGGGACTGCCCGTCATTGACAGATATGCCATATAGTTGAGCTTTGACTGGTAGTCGGGGTTCTTTTGTCTCGCGTCCATCTCACAGCCTCTCCTCGTCTCTCTTCGCCTGCCCCCCCAACCTCGTCGGCAGATAGGCTGAGGGTTTCTAGTCATGGGCTACCCCGTACTCCTGAGTGCCTCCCTTAGTTGTTTGACGGATGAGGCTCTGCGCTTATCGGCTCGTCGTAGGCAAAGAGCATGAATTGATGTACAGGAAATGTGTCGCTGGCGAAACGATTTACCCGCGTGCTACTCACTACTCCCGGTACTAGTAATCGGTAGTAATAGTAGGGCCTAGTAGTGGTAGTTGCAAGAATGCGAAAATAGCAATCCGTCCATATATCGGTCCTCTCTCTCTGCTCTTCTCTGATTTTCGGTAGATACAAAAAAAAGTCCACTGTGTAATGGGTGAAACGCTGCCGCAGATATATTCACAGGGCCCTCTTCTCCCACTCTACAGGGCCTTGTCCCGTTTTTTTACAGGGCGTCACCCGGCCCTGTCACAGGGCTCTGTCTCCCCCGGGACTTTTCTGGTCGCAGGTGGCCTTTAGGGGCCCTTAGTAGGCACCTGCTATTTTTGGACCGCTAATGGAAACAGCTGGGGGTGACTTGGAGGGTCCGGTCGGGCGGGCGAGAGCTGCACCTTAAAAAACAACTCTAAAACCTTGGCGAGACACTCTAAACCTTGAGTCAAGAACAGAAGAGTCGCTGGCAGCCTCTGGGGCCTAATCGGTACATACAGCCTACGGAGTACCGATTACAGGGCACAGAGGTAGTACAGCACTAGCCTCTAGCACGGGGCACGGAGAATCATAGCGGAGTGGAAACTCCACATTACCTAAACCTTGACAACAACCTTCTTTTTTTCTCCTTCATCTGTCTTTTGCGTTTGCCTCGTCTGAGATCCAGCGCCATCCACGCCGTTTTTTTCTTTCTTCACTAGACTAGGCGCAATCCAACACACCGTCGAGGGGAGACAAGGCTGCTCCTCCTTCTCCTCACCCTTTCCCTGCCTTTTCTTTGCCTCGCGGCTCGAGCTTACTACATACGTACGGAGTGCCTGCTCCCTCCCGCCAAGATGTAGGCAAGGGTCCCTGATGTTCGATGCGGGTCGCCCCTCTCTCGGTAGATCTCATCCCCAGCAGCTTATAGTCCAAGGGGGGCCAATTACGACGACGACAGCATGCACGTGTGTCTGTGATTGGAAGTCTGAGCCCGGTCCGTCCCCCATTTCCCGTGAGCCTCTTCTCCCCTCTCCCCTTCTCTCTTCTTCAGCAGACACTTGCGGGTATCTCTTTGGCGCTGAGCGTTATCTACCTAACGTGGCCTACGCTAATAGAGGGAGTGTCGCTGTTAGTGCGGGAACTTGGGCTGTTCAGCCTCTACCCTTACCAGCTGTTCCGTCGCCCTGCATCTCACCCACGGAGAGCTTTTCGACCAGCCAGGAGCCGCCATTCGAGCACGTTGCAGCCAACCCGGCCGTCGACTTCTTCTTCGGACCAATGCCATGCCGCCATTTGAGCACGCACGTCGCGGACACCAAAAATGCCTGCCTCGTCTTGTCTTCTTCTCTGCCCTAGGGGTGTGCTTCTATATCCATCATGGGCGAGGCTGAATTGCACTTTTCCACACACGTGCGTTCGTTCTCTTTCCCACCTCGCACGACGGAGTGTGGACCGACGCAGGAGAGAAAAAGACCAAAAATTTCTCTGGACACACTTTTCGTTGCACTCCGTACCTGGGCAATTGGATGCCTCCCTGGTATCATGCCTAGCCAGGAACTATTGTAGCAGGCCCTCCCATGACGACAGAGGGCGACGCAATGCGTAGATAATGGGTCCCCCGTCTTTGTTGCTCATCCCGCAACCCGTAGCCAAAAAAGCCACCTCGACCTCGTTTTAAGCTTTGTGAGAGGGCGGGAGTGGTCTTGATCGACGTAAATCTCTAACAACTCTAAACGAGAACAGAAGGGGGAGAAGGGGAGGAGGACGGACCCTCTTGGGTTGCGAGGCAGGGCTAGCGGGGGCGATGTGACCCTAGACCTCCTCCACGGCCGCCCACTGAGAGTCGAAGCCTGGTCGGTGGGGTCCAAAGGGGAGAGGGAGGGGGGTGGATTTATCATTGTGTATCAGTGTCCTTCTCGGGCCTGGTGCGCAACCGACCGAGAGCTATTAGAAGATGATGGCCATGCGGGCTGGTAGAGTCGGCGATATACGGAACGCTTGATAGCATTGCGATGCATTCTATGGAGCATACACATTATACATGACCGCACTTCACACATGGAAACCCTTGTGGTGTACGGGGCAGGAATGAAAAAGACGACCGCACGTGGAAGAGAACGGGGGACCTCGAGCCAATCCCAAACTTTCCGCGCCATTGTTCAGACGAGAAGCCTGGCTTGACAACCGTGTTGGGACGGAGATGCTGCTTCTCACAGGTACCAACCTGTTTGCCCATCGCAGTCTTCAAAGTCAAGATGCTGGCCCCCCTTTGCGAAGAGTCGATTTCGATGATGAGCTCATGGCTGCTCCATACTTGTTGCCGTAAACAAGGCGTTGAAGGGGGGACATGGATTTCAAAATCAAGCAGACATTCGGGCCAAAGCACAGAAGGCTAAATGAGTGTCATTCATCTCGATGGCCTTTTATCGGAAGGTACATGAAGCAGTTGAGTTTCCGAACGCCGCAGTTACTAGGAGAAACTCCTGGGACCTCGAGAACCAAGATAACAGAATCACAGAATTTGGAGTACTGATGCGTGTCAAGAGCGGACAATCAATATTTTAAAACGCGTTTCTTTTCAAGGCAAAACTAGTGAATTTTGGCTTCGCCTGTTCTTTTCTCTCGCTTCGTCGGCAGCCTTACGCCCGGGGCATTGCTCCGTGCTGCTAACGTCTTCCCCCCTCCTCCCCCCCGGCTGGCAAAGGGTCTCGAGGCTTCCCAAGAGGGCGGTTCTTCCGCGGATTGCTTTATGCAGCCTTCTATATGAGTACGCGTTACTTTCCCATCGTTCGTGATGACCAGCTGAATACCGGGGATGAGGGAGGGGGGTGTGTGCTGTAAGAGAAGCATGGTGGGATTTTAGTGAGGACGAGGCGGCGAACGACGGTCTTCGAATAGCCCACGTGCTCCAAGCGAGTGGCCTTTTGGAGTCCGGGGACAACACCACCACCAACAATAACACTACGGAGTACTGCAGGGATAGATTTCTCTCTCTCCACCATACTATGTACATTTTTTCTACCTTCTGCAGCTCGAAACATGTCCTACAACCCCGCCACATGGAACCGTTTCCCCCTCGAGAAAGGAGGAAAATAGTTCGACGCCCGGGGCATGCAGGCCGAGGCGAGAGAGAGAGGGAGAGCTGGACCACTATTCTTTCCACGTTTCCCGCCCCCGTTGCCGCAGTCGTTTCGATAGTCTCGACCTGTGCATAAAGGTGGGCTCATCTTTTGGTTGTTTCCTTTTTCCCTACTTGATTTTAAGCAGGACTTGAGGTTATTTTTGGGAGATGATCGTTGTGTTTCTTTTTCCTTTCTCGTAGTCGGACACTTTTTTGTTCTTACTTGTTCTTTTGTTTCCGGGTTCCCATGCAAGGTTTGCATAGTATCTCGTACGCTGGTACAACGGAGAACAGTATGAGTCGAGTTATGTTTGTGACTTGTAATCTCCCTCCTCTGTCAGGTTGAGGGGGGGGCGTAAGATGAGCGGGGAGCACAATAGGAGGGTAGGAGGATATGGGTAGGGGAGTGACACTCGTCCGATGCCTCTGCTGAGAGGGAGCTGCACACCTTCCTGACTTTCAGCTCGGGCGCATTCCTGCAAGGTTTTACCTGGTGTCATCAGGCCCCTTTGATCGTACCGCACGAGTAGCGGCCATGTTTTTATTGGACTTTCCAGTTTACGAGAGAGCCGGTGTATGCTTTGCCGGGCATACTCGGCTGTTTGGCTATAGACACCCCTATTGTAAAATTTCTTTTTTCTAGCAGGCTGACTTGAAAATTTGTGCGTATATTTTTTTTTTTTTGATATGTTTGAAGCGTAGTCATATGCGTGCTGACGCTTTTGTTGGTGATGGGTGTCCTTTCGCGTGGGGGTGGTGGTCGCATGATGAGCTTTTTTTGTCTTCAGCTTGCAAGGCATTTGGTTTAACGGGTTACTTGTTCGTCGTCTTCAAAGGATGTTGCCTGGTAATTATATCGTACATTTTAATATTATCTATGGCGTTTGGCTTGTTCTCGTGCAGTATCCCTTCTTCAAGCGTCACCCGGCTCGGGAATATCCTCAGGTGAGCCGTTACTTTGATGTATGCATTCGTACACATATGCTCTGCAATCCGTTACCGTGGAAAACACTCAAACTGGGAGAATCGGTATTTGACACTGGGCTCATTGGGTGTGTATGGCTTGGCCTATGGTTTATCCTGCACCAGGATGCAGGCCCTCTTGTCCCGTTCTCTCTCAGAAGCATGGAGCCCAGGTAGCCATGAGAGATTCGAACATCTGGAGGACGCAGTGGTCTGAGTAGCCCTTTCGGGAGACCGGTGCTAATCGGCGGGAAGCCGGGAGGGAATATAGACTGTATTCTGGGTGCTTGAAGACACTTTCAGAAGAGCACTCCCCTCATGGAAACGTGAAGCACATACGTTCCTGTCTGGACATTATTAACACCGCTCGCCTCTCACGAGACACCCCTTGAGTCAAGTCGAAGCCATTGTAGACTTAACCACGGTGCCCCGAATGACCTTGAATGCAATATGTGGAAGATTGCAAAAGAGTGCATTTACTCGGGCGTCTGGAGGTTATATTCAAGCAAGGTATGTATGCCCCACAGCCTGAGTTGCATTACAACACATTTTACTCTCACGAAAAAGAATTTAGCCGAAGAGTCATGGCGATCCTGATATGCGTGCGTATGCCTTTGAAGAAGACCTAGTTGTCGCCAATATCCCGCCGGATTCCTATAACTCGAAGCACATCATTCGCCATGTTCAAGGGCACCATCACCATGAGCAAGTGCAATTAGGCCAAACAACAGTCACGCGACACATTCCCAGAAGCAGCAGGTCGGAGCGAATGCGAGTCGACAAGTGTCCACATCACTCCGCTATTCACAATCTGATAGACGGGCACCAATGTAGAACGGAGAGTTTCCCATGCCCGCATGATCCGGCTTGGCCTTTTTCTGTTTTGTTCTTGATGTCGGTGTCCGTTTTTTGGCGTGCGTCGGTGTCGAGAAGGGGGGAGCAAGGGGGCGTGTAAGTGCGAGGCTGGCCAGCCTCGACGCAGAGGATAGCCGCGCAGCCGCGTATGGCTCGGTGAACAAGAACGGGGTGGATCTATATTTCTATGACCAAGTGTATATGTAGGGCAGTATCTCAATTGCAAAAGGCTGCAGCTCCGTGGAATGTTATCCGGTGCCATGCCCGTCGTTTTCTGACCCTCTTTGACAAATGGGCTCTAGATTGTGCTACGGAATACTGCCGACGCCAAGTTCGTACACCAAGCCGAGACACTCGCGAATTGCCACGCATGCACCTCTCGACACGTTTGATGGGACTAATAGTTTGGAGATAATATACCTGAAAGTCACTTTTCCCTGTTTTTCATGATCCGATAGGGCCATTAGGAACAACTTTCGTGGATTTGTTGAAAAAAAAGGATGCGGGTTTGAAAAAGGCTGGCTGGCGGTTGTGGCGCACGTGGGGTGCCATATCGGTTGTGAATGGCCGGATTCTGGTGCCTTTTTGGCTTGTAGGATATATAGTGTAAAATATCACCAGTATCCACATAGAACCAGCGCCGGTGGTCGAGTGGTTCCAGACGGTAGTCTTCCAAACTGCAAACCCGCGTTCGATTCGCGGTCGGCGCAACTCTTATTCTTTTGTTTTTTTGTGCGCTGTATGACAAAATCGCAGGTCCTTTTTTGTTCCTCTGTAGGTTTTCCCTTCTTTGAAATTGTGCCTGTATAAATCCTTTTCTTCTTTTCTAGGTTTTATGCTCCTATCTGGCTCCCCTTTTTGAATATGCAACCAACTACTCGTCATACTGAGAGAGCAGTGGCTTTTTGAGAAGCGATGACGCGGGATAATATATTTGCATAACAGTTCCTCTCTTTCAGCACCCATCTAGTGGACGATTAACTGGGCCTATGCCTTGCGTGTGGTCCCCCGTTGGGGCACTCTATGCAGTCTTGACCTAAGAAGAAGACTCTTGCGAGCTGGAGTCCAATGTCCAATTGGGGTTCGAACTAGCACACGCTCCAACTAGGCTATGATGCAAGTTGCCTCTAGCCTCCTCTCTGCTGAGCAGCAGTTGTCAAGTAATAAGCAGTTTATGATGTTTTTTGTGTTCGGTTGAATTCTATTTGGATTTGCTAGCAGCAAGCTGAAGGTGCAACTAGCTCGAAACTGCAACTCCCACTATAAGCTACCACAACTACACGCACCATTAGTGGAAGGCTATTGCATACGCAGATTCCTCAGTTTGGGCGATGACGTCAGCAGCAACATTCATTCGCCTCGCATCTGCTCTCTTGACCGAAAACGCTAGAGGTTTAGGTCCATCTCGGAATGACATGGCGTTAAGAAATCGTGTTGTGTCTCCGGCCCCCGCAAACTATGGGGTCGGGGGATCTACCTTGCGTCAGAAGCATCTCGATCGTATAGTGCCCCCTTGACATATAAGAACCCAGCTTGCCGAACCACTGGAAACATTCGTACCACTTACCATAACATATAGGTTTTGACTGTTTAAAAACGAGCCTCGTTGCAACAAACCGGCAACTTCTCTAACAACAAAAAGAAGAAGAAGAAGAAGAAGAAGAAGGAGAAGAAGAAAAAAGGGACGACCAGGCAACAATGTCGGAATCGCAAGACCGCAAGCCCGTCCGCGACCAGGCCGAGGCCGACGCGTGGTTCCCGTCGCCGTACTCGCTGACGCAGTACACGTCGCCCAAGACGGACTTTGACGGCGCCGACTACCCCAACGCGTACAAGGGGGGCAAGTGGAAGGTTCTCCTCATCGGCACGCAGGAGCGCTACCTCCGCATGGAGGGGGGCAAGTTCTTCTCGACGGGGAACCACCCGGTGGAGATGCTGCTGCCCATGGTGCACCTCGACGCCGCCGGCTTCGATATCGACGTGGCCACGGTGTCGGGCAACCCCGTCAAGCTGGAGATGTGGGCCTTCCCGCAGGAGGACGAGGCCGTAAAGGCCATCTTCGACAAGTACCGCGAGAAGCTGCGCAGCCCGCTGGACCTGCAGGAGGTGTGGGACAAGCAGGGGGGGTTCGACGGCGAGACGCCGTACCTGGGTGTCTTCGTCCCGGGGGGACACGGCGTCATGAACGACGTGCCTTTCTCCGCGACGGTGGGCAAGGTGCTGCGCTGGGCGGACGCGAACAAGAGGTTCCTCATCACGCTGTGCCACGGGCCCGCCGGCATGCTCGCCGCCGACGTGGGGAAGCCCGACGGCGCCGGGTACATCTACGACGGGTACGAGATCGTCGTCTTCCCGGACTCGCTGGACACGGGGGCCAACCTCGACATCGGGTACCTTCCCGGCAAGATGCCGTGGCTCGTCGGCGAGCGCCTGCGGGGGCTGGGCATCGTCCCGCTCAACAAGGGCATCACGGGGCAGACGCACCGGGACCGCTACGTCCTCACGGGCGACTCGCCCCTGGCGTCCAACGCGCTGGGTAAGCTGGCGGCCAACGCCCTTCTCGAGGCCGTGGCGAAGGAATCGTAGCTGCCTTCAGCTGTAGCAGCACAAATAATGCTTAGTGTCAAAAGTCGATAGTCGATAACCATAATTTTTCCTGCATGGGCGCGCAAAGTGGAGTGAATGCTGTCAAGCTTCTCTGAGCGGTGATGTATTAACCTAAAAAAAGAAAAAGAAGAAAAAAAGACCAATTTTTTTTGGCAGAAACAACCCTGCCTACCTGCGTAGAGTCTACAAGGACTTCTCGGCATGGCCTGGTTACATGTGCTATTTTCCGATAGGCTACGTTCGCAGCTACCCCGGGCCCGGCCAGCCAATCCCGGACCCGGGACGGCCTCGACCATTTCCACATGTGGCATTGCAAGGTTCAGTAGAGGTGGCCTCGTCCAAGAGGGTAAAACACCTATCAAAGAGAGAAAAGTCTACTCTTTTACGCGCTCATCTTGCTCTTTGACGGTCTCACTGGTAGTGCTCCGTATAGTACTACTGACATATCAACGATGCTGCCATGCATGTAGCTACCTTGTAGTCCGTATAGCTCTGTGTATACATATACATGTGCCTAATCGGGAACGGAGGATAGAGGGTTTTCTCGGCGGGCCTCATTGGCTCGCGGAGTGCACAGTTCGGCGCATGATTTTTCCTCCAACGGGATGCTGTATCCGCCGGATCGTATCGTTGCCCGAGGGGTTCGTCCGTCCTGAGGAAATCTTGGGAATCATTTGATTCGAGGATATTTATTAGAAGCTCACTCCCAAACCCCCCATCACCTCCCCAGTCATATACAGCCTTTTGGCATTCAAAGGTTTATGCAGGGAGGAGGGGAGGGGGGGGGGAAAGAGAGTGGTTCGATTTGTTCCGATGTCAAGTGTTTGCAGGGTTCAAGGGCGCGTATGTATGTATGCAAAATATATCTATATATATAAAGAGTCCGTGGTCGGTTTTTTTTAAAAAAGAAAAAAAAAGAGGCATTGTTTCATCCTATTCCCGTCAGCCCCATTCCCAATAGCAAAACCACACTTCTTGAATCCGCCTAACATATCGAAAAAAAGGAACGGAATATGAGATACTCTCTTGCGTTGGCTGCGTTGGCGGCCGTGACCGCCGCCTCTCCGATGCCGTCCGGCTCGGCGACGGATGCCGGCCGTCTGCAGAAGCGCGCCGACGTGGCGGACGCGTGCAACATCGGGTACTGCACTCAGAACGGCGGGTAAGAAACGAGACCCTTATCGCCCATCTCTCTCTCTCTCTCTCTCTCTCTCTCTATCTATATATATATATATGCCATGATAGCATGGCAGTGCTTGGAAGGGACTGCTTCTTTTATACAAGGGTGATGATACCGGCAGTGTTTCTTGCTGACGGAGAACTGCCAGGACCACGGGCGGCGCCGGCGGAACGACGACGACGGTGACGACGCTCGAGGAGCTCACCGCCGCGGCCATCGCCGACGGCCCGGGCATAGTCATAGTGTCGGGGGCCATCACCGGCGCCGCAAAGGTCCACGTCGGATCCGACAAGACCATCATCGGCAGCGCCGGCAGCTGTACGTCTCTCTCCCCCCTTCACCCTTCTCCCTTTTCCTCCTCTACCTCCTCTCCCCCCCCTTTTTTTCTTTCCTTCCAAAGACGTTTCACTAATACGAGTACTGCAATTGGGTTACAGCCCTCACGGGAATCGGCCTGACCATCCTGGGCCAGACCAACGTCATCGTCCGCAACATGGCCATTAGCAAGGTCGAGGCCGAGTACGGCGACGCCGTCACCGTGCAGCAGTCGGCCAACGTCTGGGTCGACCACTGCGACCTGTCGGCCACGCGGGAAGGGGTGGACAAGGACTTTTACGACGGGCTCGTGGACCTCTCGCACGCGGCTGATTTCGTGACGATTTCGCACACGTATTTCCATGATCATGTTTGTTTTCTCCCTTTTTTGATCCCTTCCTCCTTTTCCCTTCTTGCCCCCCTTGCCCTTTATTTCCTCCCCCCCCCCCCCCCCTTTTTGCACCGAAGAATGATGAAATGGAGAGGAAGCAATAAAAATGTATATGTATGTACTGACGGTGATATAAAGTCCAAGGGAACCCTGGTCGGCCACTCGGACAATAACGCAGACGAGGACACGGGCTACCTCCATGTCACCTACGCCAACAACCACTTCTACAACGTCCGCAGCCGCGGCCCCCTCTTGCGTTTCGGAACCGCCCACATCTACAAGTAAGCCCTTCCTCCTCCCCCCTTTTCCCCAGAAGAAATTCTGTCCTGTACTGACCGAAAAGCCAATACTACGACACCATGGACACGGGCCTCAACAGCCGCATGTCCGCCCAGGCCCTCATCCAGTCCTCCGTCTTCGAGAACGTCGGCAAGAAGGCCATCTTCAGCGAGTCGAGCGCCGAGACGGGCTACGCCGTCGCCGTCGACGTCGTCCTCGGCGGCGAGAGCGAGAACACCTGCCCCGAGGGCACGCTGGGACCCGACAGCTTCCCGTACGAGTACGAGCTGCTCGGGTCCGGGAGCGTCAAGGGGACGGTGCCGAGGGAGGCGGGGCAGAAGTTGACTTTCTGAGAGCAGACTTTTTCTTTTCTTTTCCCCTCGCCTCAGGGGGTAATGGACACGCTGACGTGGTGAGGGAAAAAAGGGACTTCTCGTTGGGGCCACAGATCA
The DNA here is from genome assembly GCA_026184415.1 of Trichothecium roseum. Lineage (NCBI taxonomy): Eukaryota > Fungi > Ascomycota > Sordariomycetes > Hypocreales > Trichothecium > Trichothecium roseum. The sequence continues at coordinate 3,926,956 of CM047942.1, read as the reverse complement.
GTCGCATAGTATACCACCCCGTTTACTGCTGATGAGTGAATACATAACCCCCGGGCTCGTCCCGCAACGCGATTTTGCACAACAGCAGACAAGATTACATTCCCTCTTCCAATGTTTCTCATAAATTGAAAAAAAAAAGGTTGCTATTTCCCATCCCATGGTAGTTCACCCCCTAATATATATATATATGTGTGTGTGTGTGTGTGTGTGTATGTATACAACGAAAAGTTATGAAATTCTGGCGTCTCAAATATACAGCACCTCGACATGATCCGCAATCCACTTGGCGCTGTCGTCCCTAAAGTCGTCCTTGAGCAGCTCGCTCCCGTCCGGCCCGTCCCACCACATGAGCTCCCTACCCTCCCCCCACTGCGGCCAGGCAGGGTACTCCCCGTCGTCCTCCGACTCCTTCACGCCCTCGTTGGGGTCGAGCGCGTGCAAGAAGTTGAGGTAATACGTGCGGAAGCTGCGCATGGCGTAGTTGGGGAACTGGCCGTAGAAGACCTGCAGCAGGTCGGAGCCGTGAAAGGTGCCCATGACGGGGGTCCCGTAGTCGTACGAGGCGAGGTAGGACCAGCTCGGCACGTCCGGGTTGGCGGCCAGCGCCGCGGACAGGAAGACGCGGCGGGTCAGGGTGAAGACGAGGTCACCGAGGACGGCGGCGAGGCGCTTGTAGCCCGGGTACCACTCGTTCAGGACGCCCGTGCGGAAGGGGCTGCCCTCGGTGAGGAACGGCTCGTAGGTGTCCGCCAGGGCGGTGAGCTCGTCGCGGGTGGCGGAGTGGAAGAAGAGGTCGGAGAGGTAGCCGACGAGCTCGTCCGTGGTGGTGATGTTGGGCTGGAAGAGGGCGAAGAGCGTGCCCTCGTCCTCCTGGTCGCCGATGATCATGGGCACCGCGCGGTACCGCCCCGACGTCGCGAGCACGTCCGGGCTCTCGGGGAGGACGGAGCCGTCGGGGCGGGGCAGGTAGGACAGGGCCACGGAGCTGTAGCCCAGGATCCCCGGGACGGAGTTGACGGCGGCGAGGAAGGTCTCGTAGTCGGCGTCGCGCAGGCACGAGAGCGTGTCGTCGGAGCCCGAGCACCCTGCCCTGTCGACGACCTGGTCGTACACCGCCTGGCCCTTGGGGCAGTCGACCGGGTCCGCGGGCACGATGCTGCCCGAGTTCATGATGGCGCCGCGGAAGAGCGGCTTCCCGTTGTAGTCGGCGTCGCCGCCGTACAGCGCCATCTGGTCGAAGACGGAGATGCTGCCCGCGCTCTCGCCCCAGATGGTCACCTTGTCCGGGTCGCCGCCGAAGGAGGCGATGTTGTCCGCCACCCACTGCAGCCCCATGCGCTGGTCCAGCAGGCCCAGGTTGGCCGCCCCGTCCGCCGCCACCTCCTTCCCGGGCAGGAAGCCGAAGCCGGCGACGCGGTAGTTGACGGCGACGAAGACGAAGCCCTGGTCCTGCGACGACGCGAAGTCGAGCAGCGACCGGGCGTCGTACATGTTTGTCCCGCCCAGCTCGAAGCCGCCGCCGAAGATCCAGAAGAGCACGGGCAGCTTGGCGTCGGCGGCGGTGCCCGCCGGCCGCTGCACGTTGACGGTCAGGCAGTCCTCCTGGCCCTCGAGCACGGCGAGGAACGGCAGGTCCAGCAGCGTCTTGAGCGCGTCCGCCAGCACGCCCTCGGCCTCGTTGGAGATGAACATCTGCGGACACGCCGGGGCCAGCCCGGAGGCGTCGAAGGCGTCGCCCACCGACGACTCCAGCCGCTTGGGCGGCCGCAGGCGCAGCTGGCCCACCGGCGGCTCCGCGTACGGGATCCCGCTGAAGCTATCGATGCCGTCCAGCGAGGCGCCCACCACCGTGCCGGCCCCTCCGGGCAGCGTGACCGAGACGGGTCCGGCGGCGCGCTTCTCCTGCTTCTCGCCGGCCGGCAGGGCGACGGACGGGGCCGCCGCGAGGGCGAGACCCCAGATGGACCAAGACAACTTCATATTTCTTGAGAGAGAGAGAGAGAGACAGAGAGGAGGTTTAGTTATATATCTTGTTTCTCAGAACCCCCATGAGATAATGAGGGAAAGAATCCCTTGAGGAGAGAAAAAAACGGGCAGCAGGGGAAACAGAGAGAAAAGACTCCGAGTCCCGCCTGGGAAGAAGAAATCCCCAAGTGGTAGGGGAAGAAAATGGCAAAGGGGAGCTTGCCAGGAGAAGCAAGAAAAAGAAGAAAGGCCAACCTCGAATGTTTGAGGGGATCGTCACGTTTATATCCCCGTACAACCCAAGTGTCTCTCTCATCCCCCATACCGTACCCCATATGGTAAGCCCCCCTCCAAATCAAGCTACTGCATCCTTCTCTCGCGCGTTACCACGAAGAGAGAGAGAGAAAACGAGAAAGAAAAAAAAAGAAAGAAAAGGGAATAAGGGAAAAACCCAACCAAAATCTCCATCTAGAAAGGTCCGAAAGGTTTACCCCATCCCCCTCTCCCCACTAACTTGGCATTTCCCCCCCGTCCACGTTACAACGGGTCTTCTGCCATCTACCTAGTCGTACACGAGAAGCCACATCCGAGCCGGTAAAAGAAGGAGGATGCGGATTAGGCGGGGGTGAGGAGGAAAGCGGAAGTCCTTGACATTGTCCACTTCCCTCCCTCATCTTGGCCCCAGATAGAAAAGACCAAAACTATATAATTTTTTTTGACTTTGCCGTTGTCTTTCTCTCATCACTTATAGCGTCTACCCGTCACTTAGACCAAGAACTACCTGTCCTAGTCCAATAAAGAAAACTCAAAAGTCTCACCCTCACTTGCGAGATGGAGAGAGATGAGAAATGGCTGTGAGACAGTCCTAGCGAGATCTCAGGCACATGCATAGATCTGCAGAGCCAGGCAAGGCACAAAAGAGCCCTACCATGGGGAACAAGCCGAGGCAAGCTCACTCTCTCCCCCCTCCCTCCATCTTCATCATCGTCATCTCCTCCCACCTTTCCCTGTCCATTTAGCGGCACACCTTTTCTTTCCCCCCCGCAAAAAGAAAACTCTTGTACACGGGCCGTATAAGCGTACAAACCTGCAAGAGCACGCCGGACGAGGGGGAGTCATGGAGAAGGAGAAAAAAAAAATTCAACAAAAGTCCGCAGTCCGTATAAGCAAGTATACCTTCACGAATGCGAATCAGACGGCCGCGCCCTTTTTCCCCATTATGCAGGCAGTTGTTACGTCTGCGTGCATGATCAAGGTAGCAATGGGACAAGGAATAGGGAGGAGAAAAAAAAGAGGTAGTTAGGGTGGGCGGGCAATGGTCAGGCGTGGTATAATGCGGGGAAGTCATCTTTTTTTCTCTCCCCTTTCCGTTTCCCATCATGATCTTCCGCCCCCCTCCCCCAACCCAGAGCAGGGGGGAGGGGAGGGGGAAGAAGGGAACCACAAAACAGAATGGCAGCGGAGAGCGGGAAAAAGAAAGGAAAAAAAAGGGAAAAAAAAAGAGCTACGTACTCCGGGGAGGGGAGAAAAAAAACCTGGAGTAATAATGCGGGGTTTCCCTGCGCCCCCCCCCCCCCCCCGAAGGTTGCATCTTGGCTTGTGGGTAATGACCAAGGTACGCCAGCCCGCCTCTTGACCACATCGGGATAAGCCCCCCCGGCCTTTTGACCAGGACGGAGCGCGTACTTTTTTCTCTCTTTCTCTTTCTCTCTCTCTCTGTGTTTCTTACCTCTAGCCCTCCCAGCGGTGAAGGAGGGCTCGGATGGTGTGCCTAAATCGAGTAACCCCATCGTCGGCATCTACGGCTCAAGCTCCCACGCACAAGCGGGGACGGAGAACAACCAAAAGGCTGTCCCGTCAACATTGCGGGATTCATCATGTATGCATCACGGTGGTGTGCATACTCTGTTAGCCAAGCCAGTCAAACCTCGAGTGACTTCACTCGCCCGGTCCACAAGTCCGTCAAGTATATCAAAGCATGACCAATACGTGGACTAATAATAATAATAATAGGTGGTCTAATATCACTCTTATGGAGTGGTGGTAGGCCGGTACTCGGTATACGTATTCGGGCTCAACGATATCTCCGTTCTTGCGCCTGTCTAAGGAAGTCATCCGAGATTCATTCGTTCGTCGCCTTACATGTGAAAACATCATCATACTCCAGGGCCAAATGGTCATCTCGCTTCTCTGTATCGAGTACTCCGTGCAAAGTGCCCAATTCCAAGACAAAAACCCATTCATGCATGTACCGATAACCCGATAAACCTCGCACTCAACGCCATCGTATCCCGTGCATAGTCGTAAATAGCGTTACAAACGCCTCGTCCCTTGATTGCTCGTTGTCCTGTATCCCATGATCATTCGTGATATCCATCAAGAGTCCACTGCATCCTCAATCATGCGTGCGCTTGTCCATCATGCGAAACCCACAGGACGACACCGTCGCTGATAGAATCGTGTAAAAATACCGTCTTGCCAACCATGCAAGCCCACTCCGCAACACTCCTGCGCTACCTCACCACCCCCAAGGCTGCGCCTTCGCTAAGGCATCGTCTCTTGGCACTAGCGATGGGTTCGCTACTCGAGTCATCGCTCGTATCCTCAAAACTCCCGTTGAGAACTATATCACTCAAAGCCTTCCGCTTCGGTGGAGACTTGGTCGCTGGCTTCTGCTCTTCCTCATCCTCCCACGTCTCCACCTGCTCGGCATCAACACGGCCAACAATGTCTTCACCCAGAGCCTGGCCCAAACGTTCTTTTAGACCCAGAATTGGCCAGATAGGCACCCTTTGAAGCTGTATCTGCATACCTGGAAAATCACCGCCGTGCTTTCCACGTGGCAGCTTCAGGGGTTGATGGAAGCTCTGCAACAGCTCAGCCGTGACTGTTGCCGTATATACAAGGAAATCCGTGTTCTCGTTATCATGGGCCAATATCCTCAGCTTCACGTCTCGAAACTCCGGCACGTGGCGCGCGTCCAACTGCGACCATTGACTTCGAGGGTCATGAGATGAAGTGAATCCATGCACATGTCGCTGAGCCATGGCGACGAAGAGTCCCACAATCAGCGGTTCATGCTCCTTGATCACTGGCACAAGGACCTTGGCTCTCAATTTCTGCAGGTTTTGGACGGCGTGGTTGGCGTTATCTGGCTTTCTGACGATCCGGAACATGCATCTCCGACACGATGCGATCTGGTTCAGATCTATATATGCCATCATTGGCAGTCCGATGGGGTCGTTGGGGGTAGGAGTCGAGCTCATAAGTTCTCCAGGCTCAAGGGCTGCGGTAGAGACTGTGTCAAAAGAGTTGTAGGACTGCAATGGTTGTCGTTTCGGTGGGTGATCCCACAGGGCGCTCATGCTAACCATGTCGCGATAGGCTCTTCCATGGAATATTATAGGTAGAGAATACATGTAACGAACGCAGGGGAAAGCCTCTGGCCATAGCATAGATAAGACCGTCCCCATTGACCTGACACCTCGTCCACCAGGGCTGGGCATCAAAATATTGGAAAGAGCATCGCTCAAATCCATGATTCTTTTCGATGGCGTTAGTAAGCCTTTAGATGGTGGCGACCCAGGAATATTCTTCGGACAAGGTGAATCAGAAGGAGATATCTCATGGAATTTGGCGTTGAGGACCTCGACATGGAAGTCGGTCCACATCATCGGACGCACAAAGAGCGACACTCCGGCATGCTGGTGCATTAGATCGTACAGCGAATTAGGTTCAGGCCTATGCACTCGATCTCGGCGCCTGGTCGCAGCAACCTTTTGTTTCTTTTTTGGCGGCTCCGGGTCGGACCAGATCGCACTGGATAATCGCTTGAAGAAGGATGTCCGACCATAAGACTGGGCGAAACGACTGTGTATATTTCTTCTTCTTGGCTCCACAGGAGGCGGGCTGTCCAGTACCAAAGGGGAGCAAGAGGGAACGCCGCTTGAAGTTGGAGTAACGCCGGTGTGCTCGATTTTCAATGTAGGCGATGCGGCCATGTCTGGTATATCCGATGCCTCCAGTGCATTTTCTGCAGAAGTAGTATATATGACTGGTGACCCAGTTTCACTCACGCGATGTGATACCATTATGCCCCGAGCACATCTGGTAAACGTCGCTGGAGAGGGAGAAAAAAAGAGGGGAATGGTGAATGATTTAAAAAAAAAAAAAAACAGAGGGTGCTGTTCTTGGAATTTAGGAAACGTGGGAACAGCGCGACGGAGGGGTATCAATGAACTGTCCCGATCTGCTGCGCGTCATTAGCGATCCAAGTATTCAAGTGACCGGCTAAATTCGCGACGGACCGCCCTAACTTCCGAAGTGGACGTACCGATATACAATGCAACCTCAAACGTTGCAGTGAAATAAATTAAGGAGAGAATCCGTATTGACAGTACAAGAAACAATATATACTAGGAGAAAATTGACCAACAAGTGGAGGAGGGGGCGTCGGCCTGGTCGTGAATGGTAGGCTTTCAAAATAGCGGCGCCGGCGCACAAACCCTGGCAAGAACCTTTTTGGTCACGCAGCGAACGGAACGGCAAGGACAACGTACCGCAAAAGACAGCAACTTTTTACCTAGTAAAGAAGTCTAAAGCTTCCGCGCTCAGGGTCGGCGATTGGGAGAAAAAGCGGTGATGATGTGTCTTGCAGCTGGAAAACGAAGAAAGGATGAAAAGATCTATTGGCAGACAGGAGATGGGACGGGCGGCTAATACGGGCCAGCACTACTACCTAATGGAAACCTGTAATCTTTACTGCTACCATACTACCTTACGTTTGTGTGTGCACCTGTCTCCTGAGTGTATTATTCTGGCCACAAGCAGGCACAGCACACACACACACACACACAATCACACGCCACTCAAAGGGGCGCGTCTGGTTCCTGCGGTGTTTGGCGCGATCGATGAGCGCTATCACGTGAGTCATTTATCACACAACCTTCGTACCTACTAGGCAGCCACAAAGCCAGAAATGGAAGGTTTTGTGGCGTCTTCCGAAAAAGTAATCCCGCCGGACAAAGTACCTGTGTGTGAGTCTTGGACATTGCCACGATTGCAGGGCGAGCACGTGCAAGCAACTGTTACGTGGTAATAATTCTGCGTGCTCGGGTGCCTGCATTGAAGTTTGCAATCCGGTTAGAAGTGGCCCAAGATTCACGATGGTTGACCGCTTACGTGGTTTAGCTGGCAAACGCCGAGGTACTCACAGCTGTCAGATCCGTGGTAAACATGAAATGTGGCGGTGCGAAAATAGCAGCCCGGAGGCCCCAGAGCCCAGTCCCCCTAGCCCCCTGGCCGTTTGGCTGCCTGAGAATGACATCGGCTAGTGAGGCAGCAACTTGGCTGTGCTCCGGCCCCACACCATTGACGACAGCTTCGAGAGCATCAGCAAAGACCCCCCGCGACCAGCGACCGCATATTCTAGATTTTGAGGAGCCCTCGCCGTAGACCAACCCAATTGATACCACAGCAGGAAATCTGCTGCCATCTTCATCATGCCGGTATGTATTTTCTACATCTCCAATTTTCCTAGAGCTCTTCAACCACACCGCCAGCCGCAAGAACGAAATGCTCCCTCTCGCCCCCCCCAAAGAATCTCCAAGCTAACGAGAAACGTTACTATAAACATCAGGCTTATAACTCCATCTTCAACTCCGATCCCAACGAGCCCCGACTGATCGGTAACTTTCCTCTCCTCCCACTTCGGACCAAGACACGCGGCCCAGCCTACGTCCTCCCGCAGCCCGCTGAGCCCCTCCCCGCCTACGAGTCTCCGGACCCAGACAGCGAGAGCTACGATATCCTAGATGAGATCATCTCCCTCTTCCGCGCCAACACCTTCTTCCGCAACTTCGAGATCCAGGGCCCCGCCGACAGGCTGCTGGTCTACGGCATCTGGTTCCTGAGCGACTGCCTTTCCAAGATCAAGCCGCACGCTGGCGTCAGGGATGCGACAAAGGAAGTGATGAATGTGGCGCTAGACAACAATTTTGCCATCCCTGGCGACCCAGCTTGGCCCCTTAACCAGGTATGTGTTTTCCTTCTTTTTTTTTGGTCATCTTCCTTTTGGGTCCTAATTGCCCATCTGTAGATGTACGAGCCCCCGAGAGACAGGCAAGACGCCGAACAGCTACGACAGTACATGGCGCAGGTCAGGCAGGAGCTTGCCACTAGGCTGCTTGCGAGGGTGTACGAGGAGGATGAAGCCAAGCCCAGCAAATGGTGGCTGAGCTTTACGAAGAGAAAGTTCATGGGCAAGGCCCTATAAGGATTATTTTAGCGAGACATGGACAGCTACGATTTGATTGAAGAATACATTATTCACCCTTGTTGGAGCCAATCACGAAGGGGTATCATTTGTGTTCGATTATACGTTTTCGCCCTATACCGTCTCGCCCTTCCTCCTCTTGTATTTACCCCTGGCCTCGATTCTGCCCTCCACTGGGAGAGCTTTCCACCCTGTGAACAGGTATCCCTCAGCACCGCCGCGTTCCGTCATAAGGGGATGCGTTCTGCCAGGCAACACCTGCCACCTTCTGGCCCGACTGCTCTGGATGCTCGCCCCAAGGACCAGCGTCGGATTGACAGGGAACTCGGCGGAGCCCTCCCACCGCTCCAGTTCTTCCCTTGTCATGCCGTCGGTCTCGGCAGGGGGATCTGAGACCCATGCTCCGCGGCGCGAAACGCTGAAACACTCTGCCAGCTGAGTCAGGGGCTCAATGCTCTGACAGTACACGGCGATGGGAGCACCACCAGCCAGAAGTGGTAGTGTGTGACGAAGCAAAGAAATCGGGTCCAGAGTGCTTGCTGTAGCGAGACCGCTGAAGCCGCCAGCCATGGTAGATTCGACGATGTGCTTTGTGCGTGCCCACCTGCGCCTTTTACGATGGTAATTACCCCTCCGGTTTGTCTTCCACGAAGCAAGCTCCTCTGGAGATACCTCTACGGGCTTGTCGGTATATGTAGGATCCGTCTCTGGCGATACTAGCTGCAGCCAGGAGATAGGGAGGATGTTTGTAAAGAGCGGGTGGTAAGGCGGATAGGGGTTAGGGTCCGTGTTGTCGAAGTCAAAGTAGCGTAGTAGAGAGAGGTTCGCCTGTGTGTTATGATGGATAACGGTGATGGTGTTGTTGGGTGCATAAGGTAAGTCGAGGTCGTCCCCTCTGGCTCTTTTCTTAGCGTTCTTTGGCTGCGCAAGCGGTTGTTCACGGTTCGTTTCGAAACCCTCTTCCCGTCCCCCATTGGCATTGGTCATCTCGGCATCGTTGACTTCCTCATCAGGGGCCAGGATTTCTTCTTCCTCATCCTCCTCCTCCTCAGGGTACAAGAAGCCCATGCGTTCTGCCATGGCTGCTACTAACATTCCACTCGCGTCATCAACTACCAACCACCTCCCGCCATGAGGCCCTTCAGCACCCTCTGCCGGTGGTGCCGCAAAGTGAACATCAGCCCAACAGCCAATAAGTCCGAGGAACTCCTGTCGCATCTCCAGGATCTTGGCTGCATCTCGATCCTCGAGCATCCAATGCGCCAATAATGGGACATCTAATGGGAGGACGGTGAAGCGTCGGATGTACTTCTTCAACTTGAGCAGCTTGTATTTAGCCAACGAATATTCCGTCTTTTGGTCCAACGCCGTATGTGACAATAGAAGCTTTGCAATCAAGTCTTTGCCAGCCGAAGCTCCTTTTTTCTTCAGTTCCTCAATCTCTTCGATGGTGAGCTTTTGTCGCGCCGAGGCGTCCAGCACCTCACGTTTCGATCGAGCGACAACTTGCCCACTCTCATCAACAAGAGTTAGCTCCTCGCCATCCGCTGCCTCGATAACCTCATCCGCTTGTTCAGACTCGTCCTCTGCATCTTCTTTATTATTTGTAGTGTCGGCGAGGGCATCGGCGTTGAGTTCAGTAGCTGGGACGACTCGTAATCTTGAAAAGTTCTCGTCCTCCTGTTTGTCTTGCACCTCGTAAGTCAGATGAAAAGGACGGCCGATGATCAGATTGCTAGGAAATGAACCATATTTCCCGAGAGAAATTGTGCTATAATCTAGTCAGCATAAAAGCCAAGGATCTAACCAAGGTTGAGAAGCAAAGTACGTGTCTGGAGCGGCCTGGAGGACGCGGAGGTCTTCATTGGGAAGCCTCAAAGCTACCCAGGTATTGGGCTTGACATGGCTCCGCGACATAGTTGTATTGAGCACAGCCCGTGCGTATGAAGGGAGGATGTTGTAAATGACAGGCAGCAGCAAGGAAATGGAAAAGAAAAAAAAAACTTACTTAGATTCCGCGACTACTAATGCGACAGTTCACCTCGGTGAGCCCCGCATCCCAGTGCCCCACCACACCACACCATAATTAGTACCGGGCACAAGACTCCGTACCAGGCACCCTAGAGATAACCGATAATCACCTAGAAGAGATATCAAAACCAAAGTTGGGATGCACTTTCCTTTTCACTTGAAATGATTGGACTTTTACATACCCAGATATTTTTACTAATCATTACATTATTCACATAAAGCCTAAGTATCGAGGGGACGTCATATTTCTCTCACACAGATTTATCAGCAGATTGTCTACTCCTCAACTATCCAGATGGTTCTCAGTTAGAATAACATGCTCTCCATTCCGCTTTTGTTACCTGCTATAATAGCCTTTCAGTGTATTCGTTTACAAAACAATGGCTAGTATGGTTGTGCCTTTGAATCTCCCGGAATCGTACACGGCCCAGAAGTCCTTCTCAAATCTGCTCCTTTCGCTGGATGCCGAATATCTAGGCCAGGTGATGGCCTTCACACAGTGAGTTGGTTTAATCCTTGCGCTTGTCATTGACGTTGGGTTTCTCTGACATGAATAAGCCCAGAACCATACCGAAAAGGTTCATAAAGAAGTCAGCGATACCGAAAACCGCATAGAGGGAGATGCTGATCCCACCAAAGATGATAAAAGGGATGATAGTATAAGTGACAAGATAAACACCACCACCGGAGCGCTTGACAACATTATACAACTCTTCGGACATGATCATCTCAGCGCGGTTCTCCCAACGCCAAGGACCAACGAGTCTAAACTTGGGGTTGAAGTTGGAGCCCATGGCCCAAGTGAAGAAGATCTTCCAACCCTTGCGCATTATGTAGGTGATGGTTGGTGCAGAGCCAATGTCGAGTGCCAGCTGATAGGCATATGCCTCATGATCTACACCTCGCTTATGCGTGAAGAGGTCGTAGCCGGCGCGGGGGTTGAGCTTGTAGTCCATTTCATAGCCTTCAATGGCGTTGGGCAGAATCTTGGTAGAGACGGAGCGTGGGAAATGGTGCTGAAGCAAGCGGAGAACCCAAAGCTGGGTCTGAAGCTCGGCAAGAGGTGGAATAGCACCGATGCTGGGACGAACGAAGCCGATATAACCCACAGAGATATCGTCAGGAGAATAGATGCCGCGAACCTTGGCGTCAGCAAGGGCTGGGTAGTCCTCGTTCAAGAAACTGAACTTGACATCATATCCGGTAGCGAAGACGATGACATCTGGCTTGATTTTACCGTCGAATTGGGCGTCTTCGTTTCGCAGGAATCCATCATCATCAATTTTAGTTGGCCAAGTCGTAACATCGATGCGTCGACCATTGGTCTCCTTCAGAGGGACATTGATGATAGACTGGCGGATTTTGTTCCAACGAGAGGTTGAGCGATGGCATTCAGACATGTAAGGAAGAGCACGGTCAGACTTGACAAGGAAGACGGAATCCAGATGCTTGCGCTCGGGGTCCATCTGTCCAACCCACTGATCTGGGCCCTCCTCAGTGCCAGATATGAGTGTGTGCATCTTCTTGACCCACTGATCGTATGCGAACCACAGGAGAAAGCTTCGCTGAAGCACCGGATGGGCATAGGCGGTATCAAAGAGGCTAGCGACGGAAGTGTCGACGGGCTTGTTCTGGGGCTCGTTGGTAAGCGGCTGTCGAGGGTTTCTAGGAGTCGGGATGATCTTGGGACCGCAGAAGAAGCCGGTGCGGTGGCAAATGGTGATAGACTTGGTAGGAGATGTAACGGCTAAGTGGCCCATGTCCATGCCAGTCTCGCCAGCTCCAAGAACAACAACGTTGGTGTTTTCACCAAACTGAGATCGGCCCTTGATATCGGAGGAGTGCATAACGGCTGCTACCTTCTCGATACCCTTGATATTAGGGATGCGAGGGTGAACGTTGAGACCCGAGCAAACGGCAACAGCATCACACTCGTACGTGTCAATATTACCATCGGCTTTCTTGAAAGTCACTCGGTGGCCATTCTTGTATCGCTCGACCTTTTGCACGGGAGCTGAGAGGTTGATATGGTCCCGGATATTGAAGTGGGCGACGTATTCGTCGAGGTATTGCACATAGCGAGCAGGGGTGACGAAGTCAGGGGCCTCTGGTGGAAGTCGAAAATCGGAAAAGGTGGTCAAATACTTGGAAGAGACGAGCTCGGCATCTTCGTAAACGCGTTGGGTGAAAGTGCCTCCAATCTCGTTGGTTGCTTCGAAGAGGCGAGCCTCAGCAGGAGGAATAGGGAAGTATTCGTGTGCAGTCTTGAGGAACTTGAGAGTTGCAAGCCCAGAAGGACCGCCACCGATGATGGCTACCTTCATGTTGTCTGAAGGAAGGAGTGATGAAATTGTGTTGTGAAAGATACAGTGGAAAGATGAAGGTATGTGTGATGTTTTCCGGGGTTGGAAATGAGTCCTTGTTGGGCTTTGAGCTGCGTCCTTAAGATGGCCGCGGAAAAGGCACAGATTCAAGAGGGTCTGATCATCTTACCATGGCTGTTCAAGGTATGTAAATATTCTCTTTTTGCTATATCGACATTCACTCGGGTATCTGTTCCATGATGGGGGGTATCCTCACGGAACGGGGCTGAACAACAGGCGTACACACTTGGTGGCACCTCTCGAGTCTATGCCATGTCTACGGCTATAGTCTTTATTTTCACGGCTCGCACTCGCAAGATATACCTGGACGGATCATGTATTCACTTCATCTAATGATTTGTACGCTAGGCGATACCGTATCTCCCGAATCAGCGTCTCAAAATTCACCGCACCATACGTGTAAGCCACCATCCTATTATTGCGGATAAGTTCACGAATTCTGACTACAAAACTGGCCGGAAAAGAAAAGCTTTTACATATTACGTTCCCAAGTATCATTCACTGGACCCAACGTGAGGCCAAGGCTTCAATAGTGCATAGTGTTGCGCGCTCTCATTGTCAGTACAGCCTGAGCGGATCCCACAAACTCCCATTTGTCTAGGGGCTAGGAGGTATGTCTACCAATGCTGCATTGCGAGAGAGCTGGGATAGCTGAACATTATTTGCCATTCCCAGAAAAACCCTATTAACTGACGGGAATGTAAAAAAGAAAAGTGACCAACCACCAACTTCAGCTGTCACTAATTAGTGTAGTGTGGCGTCCACACATAGCACCACGACATCATTCCTGTACCATTCACCGCACTCGCGACCAACATCGTGGGGGTTATCACATATTGTCCTCATGCTTTCTTGGGGCCTGCAAGTTCACCCCGGAGCGTGTTGGATCGGATTGAGGCCCCTGCTTTCGTCAACAGGCAGACTGCACCGGATCGAGCGTTGTTGTGTTCCCTGTTTGCGTTTGACCAAATGAGTGACTGACTTGGAGGCAGGAAAAGATGGTGTGACATGACATGACAACCAGCTGTACGCAACAGTGGCAATAATGGTCAATAAGCCTTCAGGCTTGCAATATTATTGTACAACTACTGTCCCACAGTCGATAATCACTTGCCGGGAACCCAGGCCTCGAACGGATCACAGCACCTTTCCTCATGGCGAGACTTGTCTTCATCCAGAACACGCAAAATGCACAAACGACCCGAGTCTGCATCGTCGATTGACCCTCGTTCATGCAATTAGACGATCTGTTCTAGTCTATTCCTTATCCGAGCACACTCTCAAAAACATTGGCGGCCTGCTTGAGTCCTCAACAAGTGTCCGGGCTCTCCATATTGGGGCTTCTATTCATTCACTCTTGTGCCTGGAAGCCTTTGCATCCATTTCGTCTCCGGACTACAATGGCAGCCGGGATTTCAAAACCATCAACCTGAGCCATAGACTGCCATTAAGGTTCAACATGTTGAGTCCAAGCCACTGTCACATGTGTTTACAATTCCGACACTGGGTTGGGCGATGATGTTGAAGGCTTCTTCTTCTTTCCAATCGAAATTCGAGAATACTTGCGACATTCAAAGCCAATTCGAGAAGAAGAAGAAGAAGAAGAAGAAGAAGAAAAAGAAGAAGAAGAAGAGAAAATCAGATGATTTAACATGGTCCCGGCGGACTTCTATTCCGTCCTCGTTTTCTAGCGCTCGAACCCACGAGTTGAGCCGTGTGTTCCGTCACTTCTTTCTCTCTTTGTCTATTCTCGACTTTCGAAGCCTTTTCTGGAAACGATATTGAACTGTGAAAATAAGGGATATTGGCAGCTTCGGAATTTGGGAAATAGACAAATAAGCTCCGCATCACTGAAGAGATGTAACGCAGCCCATCGACGGGGGACTAGTATATCTGGGGCTTAAACAAGGGGGAAACTACGAAGCACCGAATGATGGTAGATGGGGGTTTGCCTTTTTGCAACGACATGCAGCCAATTCGGTCTTCACATCTTCCACCATTGGTCAGGAGACTTGTTGGTATGCAGGGCCCAAATACTCATCGTTTCGAAACCTGTAACTTTATGCAGGCCGACACCTGAACTCTATTACACCTTTCACGGTTCCTCTCGTCGAAACGCAGTTCCTCATCCAAACATATCATAATAACCTTCTTTCGCGGTACTTTGTTGACCCACCCGCAGGCAGACATGGACGGAACCGATGCATGGATTTGTCTAGAATTGGGGATATGTCGATTTGCTATTCGCTGACTTGTCCAGTATTGACTTTGGCTTCTTGACGAAGATTATTTCTATTCCACCGGGTGCTCCAGAGTATTCTTGTGACAAATATGGGATCATTTCATCGGTGTGTTGCCTTGAGCTGGGCAGAGCAAGGCTTCTTCGGTGAGGTTTCCTGCTTCATCTTCAAATCCCAACAAATTGAACCATGAAGAGAGACGGCAGACTGCCTGTCACATGATGGGAGATGGAGAGAATTGGGAAGCTCGACAGCATCTCGACAGCATCTCGGCAACGCCTCGACAGCATCCTGATACCTATCATGTCTCTTTCAAGGTCTGTTTTGGCGGATACTTAAAGCCTTCAGATTCCCAGTCTTGGATTTGGTTTTCTCTTCCCTCCCCATCCCACACCTCATCCAATCATTCTCTGTTTCATCCTTCACTTTCTCTACACGCTCCCAACTTTAGACAATCTTTTCCCGATCTTCGGGCTACATTCTTTCTTCATCTTTCCTTTCAAGATGCGCAACGCTGTCGTGTCCGCCTTGGCCAGTGCCACTGGCGCGGCTGCTTATGGCGGCCTCTTCGAAAACTTTGGCAACGGATTCGGTAACGGATTCGGCAACGGGTTCGGCAATGGCTTTGGTAATCATGGCTGTGGTGCTTGCGATAGCTTCTACCCCCGCGGCGAGGACATCTTCTTCCCTCGTCTGGGCAACGAGTTCCGCAACAACTGGGATCTCTGCGAGGGCGGCAACTACTGCAATGAGCCATTTGGCAACTTCGACCTCGACTTCGCTGACGAGAACCTCATCTTTGACTTTAACAAGTTTCGCGAGTTCAACTTCGAGGACATTCGTTTCGAGGAAATCAACATTGAGAACTCGGTCGACGAGCCCCTTTTCAACAACCGCTTCGACAACTTCCATGACTTTTGCGGCCTGGGAGACTTTGGCAACTACCGCTGCGAGCTCCCCTTCGAGGACTTTGGCCTCGGTGATAGGTGCAACAACGACTTCCGCTCTCGTTTCATCTTCATCCGAATCCGCATCATCATCAAGATCCGCCAGAGGCGCTTCGAGCTATTCAACCGCGGCTTCGAGAACTTTGATGAGGATTTCTTCTCCGTTGGCTTCAACTGCCCTTGCGAGGACGAGTGCTTCGGCAACGGCTTCGGCAACGAGGAGTTCGTAGAGGAGGAGGTTGTTGTCGAGGAGAACTTTGAGGAGTTTGACGAGTTTAACAGCTTCGGCAACGGCTTTGGCAATGGTTTCGGCAACGGTTTTGGCAATGGTTTCGGTAATGGTTTCGGCAATGGCTTCGGCAATGGCTTCGAGGAATTCGAGGAGTTTGAGGAGGTTGACCGCTTCGACCGCTTCAACAACTTTGACAACTTCGGCGGCCGCATCTACAAGCGCGGATTTGGTGGCTATGGCGGCGGTCGTGACGAGTTCTTCGAGGAGGACTTCTTCGAGGAGGACATCATCAACCAGCAGTTCGACTCCGAGGACTTCAACCGCAACGATCTCTTCCAGGAGAGCTTCAACAACTTCGGCAACAACGGTTTCTTCAACAACGGCTTCCGCAATAACGAATTCTTCGAGGAGGAAATTTTCGAAGAAGAGTTTGTTGAGGAAGAGTTTGTCCAAGAAGAGTTCTTCGAGGAAGAGATCATCAAGGAAGAGGTCATCGAGGAAGAGATCATCGTTGAGGAAGAAATTATTATCGAAGACATCATCGAGGAGGAGTGCTTCGAAGAGGAGAACTTTCAGTCTGACGTCTTCGCCGAGTCTCTGTTCGCCGAGGAGATCACCATCTGCGAGTCCTCCTTCGTCCGCGTCTTTGGCCAGTCCGACTTTGGCAACAGCTTCGTCCACCCCTTCAGCGAGCTCGGCGGTAGCGGCTTCTGCGGCAACAACCATGACGGTTTCTTCAACAGCTTCAACAACGGTGACCTCCTCGGCTCCGGCATCGGCGGTCCCCTCTCCTTCGGCGGTGACCACTTCGGTGACTTCTCCCTCGGCCGCTTCGACGAGCAGAATGAGTTCTCCGACTTCCGCGTCGACATCCACATCGAGAAGACCGAGTTCTTCGTCAAGGAGGTTGCTGTCCTCATCGAGTGCGATGGTTTCGGAAACGCCGGCGGAGAGTTCGGCATCTGCCACCCCGAGAACTACCCCTACCGCCACTTCGACCACCGCGGCATCCGCGACTTCGAGTTCGACATCTCCGATCGCTTCCAGTGTGGTCGCCGCAACAGGCAGTTCTTCTTCGCCATCTTCGTCGAGGCTTGCGTCCGCCGCAAGTCGGTCCAGTTCGACGAGGATGACCGCCAGGAGGAGGAGATCTTCGGCAACGAGTTCGGCGGCTTCGGCAGCTTCGGAGGCTTCGGCAACAACTTTGACTACTACAACTAAAAAGAACAAGCATTGGGCATTGGGCATCTTGCCTCGAAAGACACTCATTTTTCTGGTTTTCTTTCCCTTCTCATTCACTCATTCCTTGAAACAGAGAAAACAAAAGTAGCCAATCGGTTTACGACAGTCATTCCTTTTGTCATTCCTTTTCTTCTCTTCTTTTTTTTTTCTCCTTGAATGATCCCCCCTGCCACAACATATTTCATCATCATCATCACCACCAACAATCCCTCATCTTTTTGTTTTTCTCTTGACGCTCTGGGTATCTCCTTGCCGGGACCTCAGGTTTGTCGGTTCAAAATAGGAGGGGGGGGGGTAAACTGGCGGTGATGAGGAAAGGGGGAACAACATAATTCATTAGGTGACCGGGGGGTACCGATTCAACCCAGGGGAGTCTTTGGGAGGGAAGGTGGTGTGGTTTCTTTTTTCTTTTTTTTTTCCTTTCGTCACTAGCTACCTTTTTTTTCATCTTTTTTTTCACAGTGACAAAAACAAAAGCGAGAAAATAGAAAGAAAAAAAGGGAGGGGGATACCGTTCTCCATTGGACAAGATCGGATCGGCCTCGTTTTTTTAATATGAAACTTGTATTCTTTCCTAACTAGCCTTCTTGGTAACATTTTTTTCATTTTTCATGTGACATGTCTTCTCTCTCTCTCTCTCTCTCTCCATTTACTTGATTCCTGGTAGGTACGGTAAGATACCTCTTTATATCACTCGGGATGTTTTAATTTCCCTTCTCCTTTTTCCCCCCTTTCTTTCTTTCTTCATTCTCTTCTCCTCCTTTTTCTTATTTAACGATTTTTCTTTTCCTACAGGGGCGTGTGTGTGCTCCGTACATCAATAGTACATGTTCCTTCATCCTTCCATGCTTACCGGTGGTGCATGCTCCGTTAAGAAAAGACCAAAAAGAAATCATCTACTTGATTGTCCTAGTCCTGGAGATAGAGACCTGCGGGTTAAGAAAAAAAATTCAGTAAATCGAAACT
Source organism: Trichothecium roseum (assembly GCA_026184415.1). Lineage (NCBI taxonomy): Eukaryota > Fungi > Ascomycota > Sordariomycetes > Hypocreales > Trichothecium > Trichothecium roseum. Next base: position 3,908,675 of record CM047942.1, on the reverse strand, counting down.
TGTAATGTTCTTCCTTTTCCCCCCCCTTTTTTTTTCTCGAGAGAGACCATTATCAAGAGCCCAGATATCTATTTTACTTAGTTCCACGCTCCCCAAACTATTCGTGTCGGAAATTTGACTTGAAGATGCGACATCGTCAAGGTCTCATTTACAGTACCAAGTAGTACCAGTAGTACTTACCACAAGCTGAGAAATTCACATGCATTGGTTTCCGGCCCGGCACGTCCGTGGATATCCATCACATGCGACGGACCTGCACCAGACCTACGCTACGAATTGAACATGTGCTAGCAGCATAGAGCAGGCACTTTGGCTAAATTGTTTGTTGATTTGTCATCATAAATAATAATAATACATGTAATACTCAAACTGTGTTACTTTTCAACCAGTCAAAGCTTGCTTCTGTCGTGCAGTCAGATGTAGCCGTGAGTAGACAGCCACTCCTTGAGCACATCGGCGTCACGCTTCTTGTACGCGGCGCGGCCCCTAATCTTGTCCTTGACTGTTTGCAAAGTACGGTTAAAGGCGCTAGTATCCTTGTCAGCGAAGAACTTATCAATCTCGTCGACAGCAGCTTCGTCAGTGAAGCGGCTGAGGGAGACATTGACAAAGCGGTCAACGACAATGGGGTTGCCAATCTTGGAAACGATGGCATCCCAGTTGTTCTTCACAAAGTCCCACTGTAGAGGGCGGCCGACAATGTTCGAGGACAGCGAGCCCGCGAGAACGTGCATGTCTGCGCTGGGAACGGCGTTTGAGGGGGGAGAGGTGTTGAAGTTGAAGGGGATGATGGAGGACTTGAGGAGCTCAGGGTCCTTGGTGAGACCGAGAACACTCAGGCAGAAAAGCTTGCCGTCAATAGACTTGGTGCTAAACCATTCCTTCTTGAGAATCTCGACGGCACGAGCGGGGTCCTTGTCAACGGCAGAGCGCCAGACAGAAAGACGAAGCGAAGGGTGGATGGGGTTGGCCTCGGGGTTCTCGGCCCACTTGTTGAAACGGCTGTACGCCTCCTCGGTGATTCTTATAAAGTCAGCACGCACTCATTCGTGATTGGGCAGAAAACTTACTCGGGGTGACCACAGGCAACGGCATTGCCAATCAGAGTCTTGCGCAGAATGCCCTTGAGATAGTCTTCACCCTCAGGGAAGTCCCAACCAATCTCCTTTACCTTGGAATCAATGAGCTTGAGCACAAACTTGTTCAAGCCCTGCCTAATGGTGTCGTCCTCACCGAAGACGGACTTGACGGAGCCAACGGTGTCGAGGATACCGCTCCAGACAAGGGAGTGGGACTCCTTTGTGAAGCCCTCGAGGAATGTCAGAAGAGCGGCAGTGGTGCCGTTGCCGGCAAAGGCAAGATCGGCGGTTGAACCAATGATGGCAATCTTGTCCTCGGTGCTGAGCCTGTCCATCTGGCCGCTAAGCTTCTCGAGACGGGCAGGCGGGTAGTTGACACGGTAGAAACCAGTGGCACCAGAGTTGAGCTTATAGAACTCATCATCGATGTCACGAATGGTGTCCTCCTTCTTGGTCAGAGTCAGATCGGCAATGCCAGACTGCCCCTTCTTGCCCTCGAGGCCAAGAGGAATCCACCAAGTGGTGGTATCGTCCTCAGCCTTGACATCACCAGTCGACAGGAAGCGATTCTGCTTGACCGAGATTTGGCCAGGCTCCTCAGCAACGGTCAGAACAGGGTGACCGATCTTAGAGATCCAAGGATGCATGATATCGTTGACATCCTTGCCTGAAGCCTCGCTAAGAGCGTCCCAGAGCGCCTTGGTCTTGGCATTGCCATAGGCGTGGGCCTTGAGGTAGTTGGAAACGCCCTTGAGGAAGGTCTCAACGCCAAGGTGGTTGGCGAGCATGCGGATAGCAGAGCAACCCTTGAGGTAGGAGATGGAGTCGAAGATCTGGTTTACATCGAGAGCGTCACGGACAGGAACATGAATGGGGTGGGAAGCGCGGATGCCGTCGAGACGGAAAGCAGCCTCCATACCCTCGTTGACGAACTGGGCCCAGACCTGCCAGTCGGGGTGCAGGTGGTCGACGGCGTACCAACCGACCCAGGTAGCAAAACCCTCGTTGAGCCAGAGCTCATCCCACCAGTCCATGGTTACGAGGTTACCAAACCACTGGTGGGCCAGCTCGTGGGCCACAACATAGGCAACAGCGTTCTTGAAGCGAGCATCCGAAGTCTTCTCGTCATAGAGAACCTGGGTGGTACGGTAGGTGACGAGACCCCAGTTCTCCATGGCACCGTGAGTGAACTCGTGGACAGCCAACAGATCAGACTTGGGCAGAGGGTAGTCAATGTCGAAAATCTCGGAGAAGAAGTCAATGATCTTGGGCGCGTGCTCTAGAGCCCAGCGGCCCTGCTCCTTGAGACCACGGGTGGTGTAGACGCGGACGGGGATCTGCTTGCCATTGTAGTGACGGTCGGTCAGCTGCTCGACGTACTCGAAGTCACCAACGGCCCAGGCGAGCAGGTAAGTGCTCATGAGCGGCGAAGTCTCGAAAGAAACCATGTTCCAGCCATCCTTGGTAGGCTTGGTCTCCTTGACGGGCATGTTGCTGAGAGCGACCTGGTCTGTGGGGATTTCAATTTCAAAGTCGAAAGTGGCCTTGAGGTTGGGCTCGTCGAAGCAGGGGAAGGCACGTCGGGCATCGCAGGACTCGAACTGGGTGCTAAGCATGTAGTGCCACTCGTCGTCCCGGGGAACCGACTTCGCCGCGGGGGCGGCAGGCGTGTACTTGCTGCGGTAGAAACCAGCCATCTCATTGTTCATGACACCCTCGAAATCAATTATGACCTTGGCCTTGCTGGATACGGGCAGCTCCTGGTCGAAGCTGATGGTGGCCCGCTGTGCCTTTTCATCGTAGGAGAAGTTCTTGGTAGAGATGGACTGGTCAGACTTGGTTTGGTCGACGGTGACCTTGGCATCGAGAATCTTGATCTCGAGGGTGTTGAGAACAATCTCCTTGGTAGGCTTGGTGATTTCAGAATCGATACTGGGGGGACGAGGTCAGAGCTACGAAGCAATGGGGATTTCATTTAGAAGCAACTTACGTGACGGTACCCTTGTATGTCCAAGTCTTGAACTCGAGGTCCTTCAGGGAGACATTGTAATGCTTGGGCTTGACGTTATCGGGGAGGATCTCGCGGTCGGTCATGTTGGCGCGCTTGTGAGCTCTGGCGTGAGCCGAGCAAGAACGGGATGGAGTTTGCGGGAGGAGACTAAGGTAGGATTGTCGTGTGAGCTGGCTTGTTGCTTATCTTCCAAAGCAATTTATTTGGAGCAGCGAAGGCTATCTCAACGACGCAAAGAAGATGGAAAACCAGCAACAATCAAGTGGCCAGAGGGGGAAAACAAAATCAACGTTCCAAGTTGAGCTTGATGAACGTCAAAAAGAAGTTGTAGGACGATGGAGGGGGGAACGTGTTATAAACACGGAATAGCTTTCGAGGTCTCGCCCAAGCTACCTATGGGATGAACGAATGGAAAGGTGGGGGGAGGGGGAAACGAAGGAGGGGCAAACATGGTGATGCGATGGATGGATGCAAGCTCCGTCCATGATTGCTGGCGAGCATAGCAGGCATGGCGGGCATGGCGGGCATGGCGGGCGTGCATGGCGGGGTCGTCGAATACGGAACCATGACCCAATCATCCACCGGCCTCGTCCGCGGTGGGTGGGGAATGGTGGAAGAGGAGGGAGGGGAGGATGCAAACAAGACAAAAAAGCACGTAAAAAGAAAAGAAAAAAACATGCCATCTTGGCGCTCCACTGAGAAGCAGATACGTAACAAATAAGACAAAGAATTGACCTCTAAAAATGACATACCTGCATATTTGCGAACCGAGATGTTTTTTCTTTTCAGACAGGAGACGACTGTTGCTGTTACCAGTGACCGGGAGAGACGGACGTGCATCCGTCGAGAAGCTGTGGCTTGACGAAGCAGCCACCGATACGGACGAGCCCGCCTTGCCTCGGCCTAAGAGCTGTAGCACTGGAGGGGCCGCCGCAGGACCCCAAGAGTGCTGAAAAGTCCCTGAGGCTACGGCACCCTTCGCCGCTGGCTGCCCCCACAGGCTCTGGCCCAGTTGCCGGATCAGGAACCTCGACATGGGGCTGAAGCGCCTCACTCGGAGGGGGAGGAGGGAGAGAGAGCTTCACCACAAACAGTGGGTGGAGGAGGAGAAGAAAAAAAGAACTTGAAGCTTCCCCGTCAAGAAGGCTGTTTATCGAGTTGCCGTACTCCGGGCAAACGCCCTGCAAAACGGGCTCAGGATGCTTCTGGCACTTTTGTAGCACCTTGAAAAGCAGCCAAGCAGAGTTGATCTACCCGTTTGCCTGCTTTTTGTCGTTGTCGCAAGGAAAGGAGGAATCAAGGCAGAGAGAGAGGGGACACAACGTTTTTGTGATAACAAAAAACTGTTGCGCGGATTTGCTCGCGGACAGCACGAGCCACATGTGCTTTGTGGCTAGTGAATGCACCGTATGGTCTTCGCAGCGCACTGCCTTAATATGGGAAGGAGGACCTGGGATGGTAGCATATCTTGCCCTTCCATGTCTTTAGTATTTGCACTTCACTTCTCATATTTTATATTGATTGATATTGCTTTACTTTATGCGGCGTCACCTATCTTACGAAATGACTCGTCCTATTGATTTTACATGTTATTATGCTCGTCTTCTAAGCAAACCATGGCCAAGCCATCATGGCACCTAACGTTAAGACGAAATCAAAACAGCAACATTATGGCATCCTTTGCTTATTGTTCAACCAGTATAAAACATAGGTCTTTCAATCAAGAGCATACAGACAATAGTACCATAATGGCATCCATATATAAATAATGCGATTCCCCTCCCCTTTTCTACCGCCCGGCTCAAATCTTCTGCCCAAGGCGAACCACGAGTATCCTATCTCCATACTCCAGGCTAACAAGCCCCAGTTTCGTCACTACTTAAGAACAGGGCACTTGGAAATGGCCCCCGATACTCGTGCCTCTAGGCAGTCAAAGGCAGCAGGTAGAAAAGCGGCCAGGACGCAGATGCCCACTGTCTCCAATCCTGCCTCAGCCCCTGAGCCGCGAACGGATGCCACTGGCAGAAGATCCGATAGCAACAACAGCCACAATGACAACCACAACAACAGCAACAACGATGATGATAATGAAAATGATTCTGGTAATAGTAGCAACGGCTCTGATGATGATGGAGCCAGCGTCCGACCCAAAAAGCGTGGCAGCCGCCATGGGTCCAAGGATAACAGACCCATGACCAAAAGGCAGAGATGCGATCCTCCCACCGACAGGGAGAAGGAAGCCCTCAACCCCACCCCCGACTGCCCGCTCACGCTGTACGTGTGCGGCGAGGGCAGCCTGGGCGAACTGGGCCTGGGCCGCTTCTTCCTCGACTCCCCAACAGGCCAGGATAAAAGGAGAAGAAAGCCCTTCGATGTCCGCCCTCCCATTGCCAACGCCCAGTTGAGGAACGCCACATCACTCGTCGTCGCCTTCGCGGCGGGTTACCGGCACATGCTTGCTCTCACCCGCGACAACATCATCCTCAGCTGGGGCTGCAACGACGCCAGCGCCCTCGGCCGCAACACGGACTGGGACGCCCTCCGCGACCCCCTGAACCTTGTGCCTCCCGAGCGGTACCTCAACCCCCTCTCCAGCGTGCCCCTGCCCGTCGACGTTTCTCATCTAGGGGGTGAAGTGCCCCGCTGGGCCGGGCTGGCAGCGGGCGCGCACTTCTCCTGCGCCCTGACAACGAATGGCAGAGTCTACGCCTGGGGAGCGTTCGAACGGGAGCATCAGGGCCCCACGGCACAAGAATTCTCGCAGCCGATGCGCGCAAGACCGACTCTCATTCCCGCGCTCGAGGGCATCGTCAGCATTGCCGCCGGGCACAACCACCTGGTCGCCGCCGACAAGAATCACAAAATCTACACCTGGGGCAACGGCGAGAGCGGGCAGCTGGGCCGGGCCAGTGCCGCCGGCGGAGACGAAACCGCTTCTGGATGGAGTCCCCAAGAGGTCGACAGCTTGGACGGACTCGTTTCCGGCGTCAGAAAGCTGGCGTGCGGGGCGAACCACTCATTGGTGCTGGATCGGGGCGGACGTCTCTACGGATGGGGTGCCAACGTTTCCGGCCAGGTCGACCCCAGTGACGAGGCGGACGTCGTGGAAAAGCCCCATCGGCTTTCTTTCTCGGGTACCAGCCTGCGCTTCGTTGATGTCGCCGCCGGGAGCGACCACTCCTTGGCCTGTCAGGAGGACGGCACCCTCAGTATGTGGGGACATGTTGGGGAAAGGAGGCGTGTGGTAAACACTGAGAGTAAGTAGCAAGGACCAGCAAACTGGTACACTATGCTGTACCAGTGATGTTAATGCTTTGTCCCAGGGTTGCCAGATGTCAGTATTGTTGCTACAGGCCACAATCATAGCATCGCGATTGGCGAGGGAGGCACGAAGCTCTACACGTGGGGTGATAACGCCGGTTTCGCCACCGGCCATGACACCCCCGATGCCGTCCCGGCCCCGACACTAATAGTAGAAGATACTCTGCAACAAGCTCTAGGCTCTTGGGCCAAGTGGCACGGCGCAGGCGCCGGCTACAGGCACTCAGTGTTTGCTCTCGGTCCGCATGCTATCTCGGAGCCAAACAGCTCCGGCTCTCCCGTCTCCCGCCTCGAGACCCCCGACATTGATCCCAGGGATAGCCTCCACAGCACCTCTCATGCTCACGACGTAAGCACCTATCCGGAACAGGAAGCGCAGGGAAGAAGCCCACGCTCTTCTCGCGAGTCTGCCCCCAGCCCCGAGCCATCCAGTTTTGAAATATCCCCTCAAGCAGCAGCGAGCCCGAACCCTCCTATATGGGCCTCCTCCGAGTCATCAGACCTCGCATCCGAACAAGGTTCAGTAAACGCGGGCCCGGACGCAGCCTCTGCCGCCTCCGCCTTTCACCTTCAACACAGCGGCTTCGAGATATCGACGTCCTTCGCCGACCTCTCCGAGCGCGACTTCCGCCTCCCGTCGCCGATCGCCGCGGGGCTCGAACGGCAGCCGGCCCGTAGAGTGCGGTGGCACCCGGTTCTGACGCAGGAGTTCGAGCCGGCCGTGTCCCAGGAGGGTACGGACAGCAGCGATCTCTCCGAGCTGTCCTCGCCCCCTTCCGAGCTGAGCGCGGAGGCGGCCAGCCTCGAGCTCGCCAGGGGACAGCCCGCGCCTCCCGCGTCCGCGGCGCCTGAGACCCCTGAGCCGCGGCGTTCCGGGCGGATGGTTGTGGCCAGGAAGAGGGTCAGGGCGGGATAATCATGTGCTGCCGCTTGGGTTTCTGGAAGGATCTGGGGAAATAATCCAAGTCTGGAGGTGGACATTCAACGTCGACGTTTCTTTGGGTCTGTGAAAGGGGGACAAAGGGGGAAGGGGAGAGGGTTGGGGAGGTTGCTTTCCTGAGCGCGTCAGAAAGAAGGGAATGCAGGAGTTTCTGGCCGCAACTCTGCCCACGGGCATACACTACATCTACCTCAATACATAGTTAATGAGTACTAGGTTGGTAGTCTGAGTTAATACGTACACATACTAATACCAAATACCTCAAACAACGTGTGATAATTAAACTATGTGACAAACGTTCATATCTCGAAATGCCAAGTAAACAACCTTCTCTCATCTATAGAAACCAGCAAAAGAAAAGAGAGAAAGAGGGGGGGAGTGGGGAGAGAGAGAGAGACATGAACAAAGGAGAGAGAAAGGAAAAAGAAAAGGGGAGGGAGTGAAAGACGTGTTCCCTCGCAAAAAAGAAAGAGACGGCAACAAATTCATCCACGAGGATCCTTGTTCGCAAAGAGCGGCAGGTGAACCGGCGAGTCGAGCAGCGCCGCCGGCGCCCCGCGCCGCCCGCCCACCTCGTCCTCGAACCTGACCTTGGGCCGGCTATGCATGCCCCTCGTGTAATCGCTCCTGTCCCAGGGGTGCTCGCGCCAGGCGTTCCTGTAGCCCTGCTCGTTGCGCAGGGCGTCGTCGTCGCGCAGCCTGCGCCCGCCCTCGCCGACGCGCGTCTCGGTTCCCGGTCTCAGGACCACGGCGCTGGGGAGGTGCGAGTGGTCGATGAGGTAGACGTCGTCCGTGGTGGGTATGCCTTCCTGCAGAAGCTTGCCGTCGCCCATGGCGCCGCGGTGGTAGTTCCCCTCCCCGCCGCCGCCGCTGCCGCCGCCGGCCCTCTCCTTGGGCACCGTCCTGCGCCCGCGGTTGCGGCCCCGGCGATGATCGAGACCGCGCTGGTGCTCGCGCCGGCGGGCGGCGGCCGAGGCGGCGTCGCCGCGCATGCCCGCCGGGTCGTACGGGTCGTAGGCCCGGTGGCGGTTCTGGTCCTGCCACGCGGCGCGGGCCTCGTCCATGGCCCGGTGGTACTCGTCGAAGAGCTCGTTCTCCTCGCGGCCGTGCGGGAAGTGGTGTTTTGCCCACTTCTGGCCCGCCCAGTCGACCCTGTCGTCGCCGCCGACGCCGCCGCTACCAGCAGCGACACCATTACCAACACCATTACCAACACCGCCGTTGCCGTTGCCGTTGCCGTTGCCGTAGTTCTCCTTGTCGGGCAGACTATCCGCCGGCATACCCACCCACGAAGTATCCCTCAGCCCGCGATCCGAGCATATCCGCTCCCCCAGCCACGCCCGCCCGTACCTCATGTCCAAGTCCCCCGACGCCGCGAACGCGGGGCGGAAGGGCCCGCAGTGCGGGTTGAGCAAGTACTTCTCCACCCAGCGGACCTCGCCGCGGGCGCAGGGCCGGTCCGACCGCCGCTTGTAGTTGCACGCGTAGGCCACGACGCTGCCCGTCTTGGCCACGGCGAGGTGCCGCGCGCGCCGGGGCACCTGGTACCGGTCGCAGTAGGCGCAGAGGGCCTCGCGCGCGTCGCGGTACGAGGGGATGGAGAGCGGGCGAGCGGCCCGGTTGCAGTGCACCTCGTCGGCCGGCCAGGGGATGATGGCCGTCGGGAACTGCCCGCTGGACCGGAGGGGCGGTCCCGTGGCCGGGCGCTGCTTGGGGATGTCCCATTCCGCCGGCTTGGGGTGGAACGTGTCGTCTCTTTTCATTAATCCGGGAGTGTCTGTGACCGTCCCGTCGTCGTCGTCGTCGTCATCGTCAGGATCGGGCACATCGACGATGTACATGCCGTCCTCGAGGTCAGGGGGGATATACCACCCGTGCGTCGCATTCCCCTCCAACTCCAGCATCCTCTCCGCCAGGGAGACTACGCCGTCTCGCGAACCGTCGTCCGCCGGCACCCCTTCCACTTCCCCGGACGCCTCCCGGGCCAGAGGGACCGCCGCCGCGGCTTCGTCTCGGAGACCCAGGCTCACGCCCAGGATCGCGCAGCCGCCCAGGAGATGAAAAGTCTTCATCCTATTCTTGTCTTTCTCTTTTTCTTTTATTTTTTATTTTTTTTATTCCCCCCCCCCCCTTTTTTTAATCTCGGCCGCAAAAGCACGATGACAGGACTTGAGAAGCCGGGCTTCTGGCACGTTCTGGGTCGGCGAGATGGGGCCAGAACCTTTTTTACGTTGAACGTCTTATAGTTGGAAAATTGTTCAAGCCGTGCAGAGACAGAGAGAGGGAGAGAGAGAGAGAGAGAGAGAGAGCGTAGCCTGGCCCGAACTTTACATGCCCCGGCGGATGCCACGCTGGCATATGCCATGCTGGCTTTGTGCTCTGCCCGCGGCAGCTGCAGTTGACACCATACACTCATCTTGCCCCGCTCTGAGTTTCAAAGGGAGTGGCGGCGGTGGCCAAACTCACCAATGCTTCTGCGTGGCAAGGGGAAGAAATGATTACGGGTATTCAACGAAGCTTCACGGCGAGTTTACCTATGCAGTATGCACGAGGCAAAAGCGTAGGCAGCTACCGGAGCTGCTCTTTATCTTTGTCAAGGGACGTTTGACGGTTGCGTAAAGCAAGGACGAAAGAGGAACTGGGCATATCTGACACGTAAACAATAAGCTTGCAAACATTGAATTTATATCATACTTTGAAGAGAAAGAAAACGCCAGCACCAACCCCGGCACCATCCAAAAATAACATCAAAGAAAAAAGCATCAAAGAAAGAAAAGGTTTCAAGCCCCCAGGTCGGCGGGCCATCATCATCGCTTTGACCAATAGAATCCCAAATGAACAGAATATGCCCAGATAAGTCCCCAGAACAGGTCCCAAAGAAAAGTTCTTCTAATGCTGCCCAGCGCCCAAAAGAAAAGAGGCAAGAGGAAGGACAAAAACAAAACATGAAAAGTTCCCATGAAAAAAGAAAACCTTGCGAGGAAATCCCAATGCGGTAAACGTGTCCCCAACCTATGAATATACCCATCCCATCCATGCGTGTATGCAATGCCAAATATCCGTTGTACCCAGTAGTGTATAGTTATGCTTCACGCTTCCCCGTCCCGACAATTCATCCCCAAATGGCCTAAGCAGCAGCCAGGGAAGAAGCTTCTTCCTGCTCAACCTTGGTCGCAATGGCATCCCACCAAGGCGAGTGCGCCCCGCGGTCCACCTTGCCGACCTTTTCCAGCAGGTCGGCTATGCTGCGCACCTTATCCACGAACTCGCTCAGGCCGAGACCAGCGAGCTTCTCCCCAGCCGTGTTAGCGGCTTTGACTTTTTCGCTGGCTGAGCCAGGCGCCAGGCGAGCGAGGATGTTGCCCCTGAGACGAGTGAAAAGCAAGCGCAGCACGGGCTCACGAGGCTCGGCAGAGTGCAGCGCCATGTCCTGGGATGCCGTGAGCACCTTGGTCACCAGAGCGCGAAGGTGCGTTTTCGTCACGGCTGGCATCGATCGGCCGGCTTCCAGAGCGGCCATGGTACCTTCAACCGTCGTGTTGATTGAAGCGTGGTTTGCCTCGAGGACCGTCATGATCCTTGCCGCCTCCATCTTCCACGGCGAACGCACATCCCTCTTGAGAAGATTCTTGCATTGAAGAAGAACCGCACCAACTGTCGTGATCCTCTGAACCATGGTTGACACCTCGATTACCCGCCTCTTGTCCAGTCGCAGCATCTCGGGGATAGCCTCGAAATTAATGGGCATGGGCTGAGTAAAGACGTTGACCAGCATCTGCGCGTAGAAGCGCGCGGGACTGATCCGCGATCTCGGATGGTTGATACCCTCCGGATCACGTTTCTGTACTTCAGCCAAGACGGTGGACCGAGCAGATTTCCACGCCGACTCGGCAGCTGATAGGCCAAGTCCGTTCTTCTCAACGTCCTCGGCGAACCGCTTCGCCTCGTATTGGGGTGCTGACTCGATGAGTTGCGGTGCCACTACCTTCAGCAAATAGTTGACGTAATCGCATAGCATGACATCAATGAAGGCGCTCAGGGCCTCGACGCGGTCGACGATATCCCCATCGTTGAGTTTGTTCTTGACCAGATCCTCCACCTCTTCGTCTCGGAAAGGGGCACAGAGTTTAGGCAGCAAAGAGGCCATGGCCTGGAAGAACTTTTCGTACGAAAAGTTCCCCACGATAAACTGCTTCTCGGCCAGCTCGGGATCCAGAATCTCTCCAATCAGCGTGTGCATAGAGTTTCCCGGCTTCAACAGGCGCTGTAGCTTATCTTTGACGTCGCCCATGATGAACATGAAAAATCTAAAGTTACTCTCCAGATCTGTGCTGGACCGGATGCTCTCCTTCATGCTGGCAAACAACGGCCCGGCGAGAGCAGCCTGCTGCTCCCGATACTCCTCCACGGGAATTTGATACTCCTTGTTAATGAGTAGCTCGTGGACAACAACGCGATTATCCGGGAGCAAGCCTTGCAGGCCTGTCTTGACAACAGTAGGTTGCTTGGCTCCACGGTCCGCGCTCCTAGACGGAGTGGCAGGTGGTGTCAGGGTCTGAGTTTCACCCGATACCAAGCTGCTGGCCGTTGCGGTCGCATCGCTCGACGACTCGTCCGCTCCGCGAGGCTTCGTATCCGCAGTTTTCTGCTTGGCCTTTCTGGACTTTCTGGCTTCGCGCACGGCGTCGAAGATGAGCTTCTTCCCCTTTTCCTGGCCAGCCAGCTTCTTGATGCGCACAATGAGCATGAGCTGGCTGTCCTGCACACTCTTCCTGTAGAGGGCCGAAGCAGCGTCGTCCGTGGTATCCTTTACAGTGTGGAAAATGGCATCGAGCTCAACAAACTGCATGATCATGACCTCAATCAACGCGTTGGAGTCCCGCGACTTCCAGGCTATGAAGCCATTGTAGAACACGGCATACGCCTCCGGTAGGGATGTTCGCAGAGCAGGTGGCATGGTGTACCTATTGGCCGCCGTTAACCTAGCAAGGATATTCTCAAAGCAGATGAGAAGGTCCTTGGCCTTGCCTACGAGATCCTGCAGCTGCGGGTTCTCAAGGTCCGCAGCAGGAAGCACGTGGGAAGCCATGGACGCATCATCCGTCTGGTCTTCGTCCTCGGTCTTGTTCGACAAGACCTGATTAGGGTGGCCAAGGATCAAGTAGGCGCTGAGAAATGTGCGCACGGCAGCCATTTCACCAACAGAATCCGGCTCGGCCTCCTGAAGCCCGCAAATTCTCAAGAGTCGCGCCGTGATGACGAGGACCTTTTCCTCCGCCAGCAACTCCGTCACCGTGTCGAAGGACGTGTCCCGGATCCCGTCAACCGAAAGACCCAAGTTGTTGAACTCCTGTATGATCTTCTTCCTCGAGCAGCCCCTCCACCAGCCTGAGATACGCCTCGCCGCCGAATCCGGGGACAGCACGGTCTTTTCAGATTCCTTCGCCTGTGACGTCGCCTCTGTGGGCTTCCTGGACATGACACTCTGACCACGAGCTCTCCCTTTGGCGTTCTTACTGCGCAACTCTTCCCTCCTCTTCTCTGCTTCTGCCATGCGCTCCTCCATCTGTGCCTTCATCTTGGCGAGGTTCTGTTCGCGCCTTTCCTTCATAGTCTCGGCAACCTGCTTGGCCTTCTTCACCTCCTCGGCGCAGTTGGCAACGATTTCGGCCAAGTTTCGTTCCCTGGCTTGCTGCGCTGCAAGTGCCCTTTCGTCGGACACAGTCGTGTCTTTGGGGGCTGCCTTGACTATAGCGGCCCTCAAGCGCACCTTTTCGGCATGCGCAGCACGATCAGCCAGCCTCGCTCGGCGATCCTCGAGAAACGAAACCCTGCGAAGGTGCTGGGCCACATGCTTGCTCTGGTCGCCATCATCTAACCTGCCAGAGGGCTGCAGGCTCGAGCATCTCGAGTGTGCCGAAGATATGGAGTTGCGTCGCGAAGACGCCGCAGATTCCCTGCGTCTGGCCTGCGACGGCCTGTAGAAACGAGCGGCGATGCGCGGTGGTGGGGTGTAAATTCTGTTGTCGTGCTCTTCGACTTCATCCTCGGCCGGGGGCATTGACAGGTCGAGCGTGGTGTCCATGGCTTCGTCGTCTGAAGGAGATGCGTTGGATTCTTCGAGATTGCGCGACGGCTCTGCGAGGTCAAGGGAAAGTCGGCGCATGTCGGCGTGGGGAGGCGGATGCGGGTGTGGGTGCGGGCGCGGGTGAAGAGCGATCGATACTGGACGGTATTCGCAACGCCGTAACTCGATTTTGGTTTTCTTGGTTTGGTTTTTTTTTTGGAGTGAAGAAGGAGGAAAAAGAAAAAATTGTATTAATAATCGCCACCAGCAGCCCGCAGTATAATAAGATATTCAACCACTCGAAATGAGCTTCTCGCCGGAGGAGCTTCAGAGACTCCTAGTTTGTTTCGTGTCAGACCAGGACTAAAGTCAAAGCATGCATCAAGCACCTGCAGAATCAGAGGAAATCCGGGTTCATCGACACGGGGGAGCGCGTGTCAGACTGCTGCTTGCTGCCGCTGCCGCTGCCGCTACTCCGTACCATATGTACCTTGCTCAAAGCCCTCTCTCTCTCTCTCTCACCCCCGACGAGCGGTGCAGGATCAGATGACCGTGAATCAGAGACCAGGTAAACGGAGTAGGTATGGCGCTGCTACACCAAAGTAAACAAATGACGTGCTTACTACGGAATACTATTCCGTACAATAGTAGTGCCACTGAATCGTGGTATTATTCAGACGGCAGGGGAGGCGGCAGCGCACAAAGAGAGAATACTGCCTACCTTGAAGTAGAGTCTTTGGCCGGGTGGGACTCAGTCACTCGATAGAAGAAGAATACGGAGTATGGTAGGTTGTGTTCTGCACGGAGTACTCCCCAGAATCCGTACTTGGGTAGGTAGTGGTAGGGAAATGCCTATGATGTCTTTGTTGGTGGTCTAGGGAATGCGAAAACTGACAATCAATAGAGGAAAGACAATAGCACCGCTGCTAGTAGTAGGGCCCAATAGTCGGAGTATTTCAGATGTAAAGATAAAAAGTTCAACCTGGGGATTCTTTTCCATTCCCAGACTCGGGGATTCATCAGCAAGAGCAACGCATTACGAGTACTCCGTATCATTACGAGTATCGAACAACCTGGAAGGCGGCGGTTCCAGGCCAGGCGGTAGGGACTCCGTACTCCGTGCCTACTAGTAGGGCCTAGGTTGGTAGTAGGCTTCCCACCTTGCACCTTGCTGGCGGGCAGGCGGAAAGACGGGTGCAGCTAGGCGGGGCCTTCTGCATGCGGCTTTCCCTGACAGGCTGACTCGCACCTAGAAATCTGTTGCAGAGACAGCAGGGGCACGGAAAGGGGACAGGAATGACGGAAGCTTCCAGTTACCTTACACCACCAATTCTCTAACCCCACCATCATCGCTTTGACGCTTACACAATCAGCCTCACCTCCATACCACTACGGCGCAACCCCGTACTAGCACTACTCCTTGAACAATTTCAATAGTATTCGACAATGTCGGTCAAACGCTGGATGTATTCCGTACACCCATCATCATCGCATCATCAGTCTAGCCCCAAATGGAGCTTTTACCTGCTAATTGATGCCTTGCTATGGTACCCGTCAGCCTGGTTATTAGCAACCCAGCTCTGTGCGTAATAAGTCGTGATCCTACCAGCCAGCTAGCACCACTCTATTGTTACTACGTACTCCGTACACCATGTCACCAACATATCGTCTGGATTCTGCCATCTCGTGAATCTTAAAAAAAAATGGACAAGAAAAGAACACGGCAATGAGCCCTTACATGTTATGCTAACCCCATTATTCCGTACTTATAACACAGTCGTATACCCCTCCCTATTCATATCATCTCCAATTATATAGCAATGCACAGAGTACGGAGTATGTGTATGCAAGACGTGGCGCCGGATATATAATATATATACTCCGTACATAGTATATATACAATGAATCAACGAGATGGCGCATGTATTGTAACCCAGAATCATTCAATTTTTACCACCCGCTTCTCGTTTGCTCAGTTTGCTCAAATAGTCTATTGAGACCATCATCGATCGCGATATCGCCCGTGATCCCCTTCGTGATGCGTATCTATATCTATTAATACAGTAAACCCCGAGCCTCAGAGGCTTTCGTAGGAATCCTTGGTTTTCTCCCTTCCACTTCCCGCCCGTGTAAACAAATCACTTTGCATATAATAAAATCCCAAATCCCAAACGCCATCATTCGTCAGTGTATGCAAAGGCCAGTGTTGCTTTTTCCCTGCTCCTGTGAAAATGCTTGGCTATTCTATGCCATCCAGCTCAGTTCCCATCGTCGTAAAAATAAAAAATAAATAAAGGTATTGCGTGCATTCGTCATTCTCATCGTGGTGCATATCGGAGGCTACCGCTTCTAGCTCTACCGGCCACCTTCGTCCCTCCTTCGTTGACCCTGTTGGCCCATTCGAGGATAGTCTCATAGCAGAGGACAAACTGTCTAAGGCTTTGCACCATGCTCAGCCGCTGTCTTCTGAAGTCCTCCACAGTCTTCTGGACCAGATCCGTGTGTTCGTCGGTTACCCAATCATTGCCGAGGGGTGATCCACTGAGCGTGCGTTTATGGGATGTAGACTGACGTCTGGGGGAATCAAAGCTGCTTGGCTTCCTAGACCGAGGCGACACGTCCCCATCGTTCATACCGACATCGCCCTCCACGTCTTTCCTGCCAAAAGTGCCCTTGGAAAGATGTTGACGCTTCAGCATGTCAATCACCGAGTCCACCGTGCAAAATGCTCCAGTTCGCCCACAACCAGCTGAACAATGCACGAGCATCGGTCGGGCACGGGGATCCGACTCTGGCTCATCATACCAGGACGGCTGAGATGCCTCCATAGTGCTGCGGTTTCCCACAATAGATGCCGTCTCGACTGGAAGTGAAGAGCGTTGCATCACATTGGCAAGTTCCACCAGTCCAAGGAGGTGGGAAGGCTGAGCCGGTGTGCCAAAGTCCGGCCAAGCAGCGAAGTGAAGATGCGTAATCTCCCTCATCGGCTCGAAAGGGTGGGCGGTATGCGACAAGGCAAATTTGCGAATAGTCACGTACGGTGCCTCGCCCTGAGACGGCTGCGACGAGGTATTCGAGTCCATCGTCATAGTCGTATTGGCGCGACGGCGTCCGGCTTCTGCGCCCGTTTGCGACGCAGTAGAGTCGGAACGGGGCCTATCCACGTCAAGCGACGCTTTCTTTTCGGAGAGCGGCTTGAGCCGGATCTGCCCATGCTCTCTGCCCTTCCAATAGGGGTGACACTTCAATTGTCCACCCTCCGACTCGGCAGTGAGCATGACAATGACACGGACATCTTGTTCCCATACAGCATTCCAGAAGTCCTAAGTTCCACGGGTTAGTCATAGTTTGATATCGCCTGAAAACTCGGCTTACCTCAAACGTTGCCGGCAATGGTCCCTGGCTGGCAATGTACCGCTTGTTGGTCCCCGTAGCTGTTATATGGCTGGCGTTGATGTAGTCGCAATTCCCGTCAGACTTATGTTGTAGCTTGACGCGAGCATGTTCAAAAGGTAAGATATCCTTGTATCTGTTCTTGACACCCTTCTCCACACCGCACAGCTGAACATTATGCTTCTGCGGGTTATTGGGGTTGAAGGCGGCGTAAGCGGCCTGCATTCGCGCTTTTTCAGTCTTCTCGATATGCAGAAACTTTTCAGAAACCTTTTTCCCCTTGTCCGACTTCTGGGCTGCTTCACGTAGCCAAGGTGGGAGCAGAGGGCTCTCGAGGTTTGAAGGACGAGCCACCTCGAACTGGCCCACGCCATCGGCCAAATCCATGTTCTGACGGATGTTGGCGAAGAAGGGGTTGGGTCCATTACCATTGGTTGGGAGCGAGACGCCGCCAATCACCGGCGCCAAGCCCGACTCCTTGGCCCCGTGTGAATCCAGACCACCCTGTCCTTCTCCCGGGGCCTTGGTATCAATCATGCCCAGATGGTACCGTTGCATCATGGCGAAGCCTCCACGGAGGATACATGTCTTCCCGGAATATCCCCCATTAGTGAACTTCTTAATCATGTTCTGCGCTGTGACGGCGTCGCGGATATCCGATGAATGAGAATCGTATACGACAATGGCATGCATCTCGTTCCACTGGGAAAATTTACCAGAATCCGAACCGCTTTGGAAGGTCTGCTGTAACTTCTGGATGTTGAAAGTCGCACGCTTTAATAGCGTAGTTGGGATGCATAGGTTCAGAGCCCCCTCCACCCTGGACTGAGCAAAGTTTTGCGCAGACCTGATATCCAACAGAAGGGTATTCTCATCGCCATATTGTTTGAGGAGTTCACAGAGTTCATCTCCCGAAATCATGGACGGCTGACTGTTGTCCAAGGAGATGGGCATGGTGGAAGCTCGTGAAATATCCCCCATCCTAGGAGAAGGAGGATCAACTTTGTGTTCCATGACAGATAGCCGTGGATCCCTGTCCTCGGCTCTGGTCAGGCTTGTGCGGTTTTGGGAAGGCTCCATGGGGCGAGGAGATTCAAATCTTGCTGGAGCACCAGGAAGGCTCAATGGAAAGAGCGAAGACTCAGAGTTGCGCTTGGAGTCTGAGGAAACATATGCCGAATCGTGCATACTCTCTTGGTCCACGTCCATCCGACTCGTGGGACGCTCCATCCTAAATGACCTCCCAAATGACATCTCGGAGCCGGTATCACTTGCGTGAGTGTGCCATCTAGGTGGTCGCGGGCGAACAGGCGTACCACCAGGTATTGTCATTGTTGACGGATTAAAATACGATGTAGTCAGTGAGAAGTGGTTGGTCTGTTGCAAGGTTGTCGCCCTCCTGAAAGCCTCAAATTCGGAATTACCGTCCAAAGGAATCTGGCTTGGCATGGCATCGGCAAGGGAAGTGATGGATGACGAGGTATTAGAGTTGTCTCCCTTGTGCAAGTGTATGCCGGATGATTCTCTCGAGTCATGTGGTGATTCGACCACGAGGCCGAAGTAATTTGGGCTAGACGCTCGCGGCTCGGGAAGTGAGCGGTTAGGGGAGGGCCTCGGCGGCTGATTTTGTCCAACGGAATAGGGCCCTCGGGGTGATGCCAAAGGTGTGGTTGATTTTGTAGTTCTTGACGATCGTGAAGGTTGTGAGCTATGTGAAATGGCATGCGCATGCGAGTAGCCATGGGCACTCCCCAGCCCGGGGGAAGGTCTCGAAGTAGTTTTCATGGTGTAATTATTCGTGAAGGATGGGGGGTTGGTGGACAGGGAATTCCCGTCATGGATGTACTCGTCAATGCAGATGGCGAGCGGCAGGCTGTCAATATTTGGGGGTTTTTTCTTTCGTTCTTCTTTTTCTTTTCTTTTCTTCTCTTTTCTTTCTTATTTACGGCGAGATGTAGTGGCGCAGCTGTAAAGGGCCGTAAAGAGCCGTTACAAGATCCAAGATAAGAAGGTTGTCGTTTGAGATCATAAGGCCATGGTGGCTGTAGCCCGTGGCTATCACAAAAAGGTACAGAGTCGACGGGTTATTCGAGGGTTCTCCAGGTTGAAAGGGAGACGACACCAGAAGCGGGGAGGTGAGCTTCGAGATACCAGCGGCACGGGGTTGTTGCAGAGGCACTGGACGAGGTTCTTTAGTTTCAAGGTGGGATAGGAGTAGTAGTAGGTTGTAGTGGGTGGGAATAGTAGTAGAAGATGAAGAAGAAAAAAGAGCCCGTAGCAGCAGCAGAATCAATAGTGGTGGTGGTAGCGGCAGTGATGATATTAATCAGGAAGGCCCTGGCATGGAGACGACCTGGAACGGCTTGTGGCGACGACCTAAACCCAAGAAGAGATGTGGTGTGAGAGAAGGTTGAGGTGAGGGTGCGTGGGAATAGAGAAAAAAGCAACTGAGAATCCGTCCCGTCTGGATGCACCGAATTGCGTTGCGCTACTCCGCCTATACCAGTATCGTTCTTGTGCAAGAGCGTACAAGTTGCTGCCAGTGTACGGAGCAATGCGAGTATGTGCGTGTGCGAGTGCGTGTGTGCGTGTGCGTGTGCGTGTGTGCGTGTGTGTCTGTCTGTCTGTCTGTGCAAGTTGGAGTTTCCCCAGTGGGTCAATGCCCGTGGTGATGGTTGTTGGGGGTTGGTGGGAGGAGGAGGACCTGGCACGCCTGGCTTGTGCTACTACGGAGTACTAGCTGGAGGTACTACTCTAGCTTGGTGGGAGTCGAGTACTACTAGTAGCGTCGTCCGAGTGGATGAGTGGCGGTTTGCTTATGACGCTATTTATGATGTCGTTTTGTGCCGGGGGGGTACTGGGGGGGGTGTTGCTGCTCTGCAGGTCGGTGAAAAGGGGAGGCGGGGGGGCAATCCCTAGGTAGTAATCCCTAGGGCCTAGAGGCAATCCCTTCTGAAAACAAAGATGGGGACTTTTATTAAGCTCCCTCGGGCGGCGTCAAAGCCGACTTTTGTGTGTTTTCCTTTTTTCCCCCCTCTTCCTTCTTTTTCCCGGCTGATAGGCGGAGTACATGTATGTACAAATTCGGGGTACGAAAAAACCAACGGACTTTAGGGAGGGAGGGATTTTTTTTTCCTTTGTACAAAAGGAAAACCAAAGAAGGAGAAGAAGCGGAAGAAGCACCCAACACTGTACTTATGTACGGAGTACTTACTATAAGGGTGACTGGCAATGATTATTAGGATTTTCTAGGACAATAGTAGTAGTATGACAAGGTAACAAACGACAAGAAACGGCTGGGTACTGGTAACCGCAAAGGCGTATAGTGATTACCGCTACCTCCTCCGTAACTGGTACTCCGTGGCAATGGCCCTAGTGGTAGGGCGCGCTTCTAGTCGCAGTTTTGATGCGCTGCGCTTATTACGGAGTAGTAATACACGCTGTGAATTCCTCTGCGAGACCCTTGCCGCCTAGAAAGAAGAGGCGAAGAAGCTTCGACAGAAGGGTTGATGGCGAAAAGGATAACAAAGTCTAATGCTACCTAAATGCGAGGATGAGCAAGGGGTAGGAGGTGGTGGTTTAGTTAGTGAATGGACCGCGGGGGGTAGCCAGTGGGATTCCAACTGCCATTAAAGCGATGAGGTAGCGTTTTCTGGCCCGTGCACGTTCTCTCTTTTTTTCTTCTTCTTGTCTTTTTTTTTTGTAAAGCGAGCCACCTTGACAAACAAGTTGCCATCAAACTTTGACAAGGTCAATATTTTACAAATGAAAGACTGTTGATCGAGGTGCTTCTGAGCTGCAACAAAAAATGTAGTCGTATGCTATCTTCCCATCGAGTCAAGGGATTCTTTCATTTACAAATCTCGCAAAAGCTACGATTGGGGGGGGGAACCTAGCATATGCAACTGCGGGTAGTGGCATCTGGGTAGCGTGTACAGAGTTTTAGGGGTCCTCTAAGTGTGTGGTAAATCACGTAGGTGGCGTAGGAGAAAAAAAAAGGTCCCTCTCCAACCTAAGTTGTAATGGATATTAGGGGAATAGGTACTCCGATGGATTAGGGTAGTAGCCGGAGCCTCCTCAAGCCGAAGAGAATTGCTACTAGAAGGGTGCAATAGAGATCAAAAGTCTTGGCGAAACCCCAACGCGGGCATATAGAAGCATTTGTTGGCGCTGAGAACATAATGGATCCCCCAATTTTCAGAGGCTCAGAGCAAACAACCAGCGGACAGAGCCCAGGGTAGTACTACCACTGCCTACGTACTCCGTCATATCTTGCCTTATCTCCGGACGACCCTTTCTTCTTCTCTTTTTTCCCTTCACCCCTTCAACGACAGCGAGTCTAGACCCAGAAGAAGAATACAAAAGAACCACCAATCTGCCACCGTCCCGTCATAGTCAGTCTCACACGACGTGTCTCCCCCGAAAAGACTCAAAAAGAGACTCCGTAATCCGTAATCCGTAATAAGGGGCGGGGGGGGAGAGCCAGAAGGAACACGGAGGCGTTGGGTCACTACGGAGTACGGAGTATGTGCTACGTAAAAAAAAAAAAAAGGGAGGCGGAAGAAAAGACACAGGCGGGTTCATCACTCTCAATCATTCATCAATGGCGTGCGACTGATATGATGGTGGTGTGGTCTCTGCTTTAGTGCCCTCTGGTGAGAACGGTGGGCAAATAGGAGCCCTCGACAGCGAGCTTCCTTGGGGAGGGTACGGGGTACATGGTACAGTATGCACTGAGGGGAGGGGGGCGACGGAACCAGGGGTCGCTCCAATTGAACCCATCTCCAAAAACGCAACCAGCAAAAAAATACCCATTATGGACTATGGTATGGTAGATGGTGGTCAAAAAAAAAAAGTAAACCAAAAAAGAGCTGGAGGCTGTTTTATCCTCAAAACGTCTCTTCTTTCTCTCACTCCACTCCCTCTCCATCCACCCATCATCCACTTCTCGAAGCCAAACCTCGTTGTTGTTTTTTATTAGCGGGTGCCCGCCGAACCCCCCCCCCCAACTCCCATTCTTGGATGTGCTAATACTCCGTAGAAGGTGGAGGGGGGAGGAAGAAAAAGAAAAAAGAACCGGTGAGGGCGGACCCAAGACAACGCCTGCAGTGCAGATCTGGTCGAGACCCTCGTAGCATCGCGACGGCTGAAACAGATGGTGGGTTGAGATTGGAGAGAAAAAAAAGACCTCTTTTTTTCTTCTTCTTCTTCTTTGGTATGGTAGCATGCTTTTTGTTTTGTTTTTTGGGTTACTACCCTAGTACTACCGCGATTTCCATCATCTATACGGATTACGCTTTCTTTCGTACTCGGTATTTTGGTGCCATATGACGACGATGACGCCAACTGATGAACCGTCTCATCAAAGACATGAAGAAGGAAAATAAAGGGGAAAGGAAAAGGCCCGCTGCAGCTCACATACAACGCTATTCTTACCAAATCCGTTCTTTGCTCCTCCATGTGCAACTCGGGGCCAAGCATTGGTACCATTTGGGGTTTTTGCTCGGGTTCCGTTGTAAATCATCGTCTACGGAGGACGTTGAATGGACAATGGCACGATGGGTACGGAATAGTGGCATGTAGGTACTCCGTATCGATTACTCCGTAGCAGATAGTGGTTTAGGGTGTGCTACCCTTCAAAAGGCGGCAGATGACTGTGGCTTTCTTCTGCATTGCGGGACCCGGGGACGCTTGATGAGGTCGTTTGGCATCGCGAGTGGCAGGGATCGTCATCGGATGGGGAGCACACTTGTTCAGTGCTAGTACTCCGTAGTAGTACTGGGGGGGGGGAGAAAGGGGACATGCGTTGAAAGAGAAACAACCAAAACACACCACCAGCTCCCGCACGCCTATGGCCTGTCCAACGTTTTTCTTTCAGTTACGGAGTACTAGGGTAGGACCTAGGGGGGGGAGACACCCGCCCGCTGATGCATGGCAGCTTTCTTGGTGAAGAGACCATCCATCCATGCACACTTCATGCGTGCTATCGCCCCCCCCCTGAGCGGGGGCAAACCTAGCAAGAACTTTTCTTTACTTTTTTCTTCGAAGAAAAAGAAAAGAAACGATTAAAAGAAGAAATAATGCAAGAGGATCATGAGGATCTCGAGGATCACAGGA
The DNA here is from genome assembly GCA_026184415.1 of Trichothecium roseum. NCBI lineage: Eukaryota > Fungi > Ascomycota > Sordariomycetes > Hypocreales > Trichothecium > Trichothecium roseum. Next base: position 3,885,747 of record CM047942.1, on the reverse strand, counting down.
TTCTAGCCTCCAAGTCTCTCTCTCTTTCTCTCTCCCCTCTCTCCCAAAGAGCGGGATGGAAGCTTGAAAGGTCCCTCTTGTGATCAGCAAAGGCAACCCTCTTGGAAAAATGCACTCCCTTCTGCTTCTTCCTCCTTTCTACCCTCTCGCGGGAAGAGCTTCCGGATCCTAGTGTTACGGGGTAAAAGAGATAGATACATAGATAAATACTACGGAGAGCGGTTAGTTCAGGTTGGTAGTACGGCGCAAAGTTCGACTTTCTTGCGAAAAGTCGGTAACTTCTTCTCGTGTGTGGATGCTTGCCCCCCCCCCCCCCTTCTCCTCCCTCCCTTTCTCCCCCTCTGAGGAGAAAATTCCCCCAAACGCAACGTATCAACGTCACCGAGGTTGCAATGTCAAACGAACGAATCCGGGGTGGGAACCTCGTCGTCGTCCCGGCGCGAGCGCGCCTCGCTCGCTAATACTGAAGTGCTTACTACTACATAGTACTTAGTAGTAGTGCCTACCGTATTACCACTTGCTCCTTACGATGCAAATCCGTACAATGAACCGGGGCAATGCTTGCGTAGGGGGCGGGGAAGCATTGATGAACAGCATCACCCTCATTTGTTTCGAAAAAAAGATAGAAAAAGGTCTAGAATCGCAATTCACCACTTTGCTCCATTCAGAATCCTGTTTTTTTCTTCTCCTACCCCTTGAGATATTAAAAAAAATCCCCATCCATCATCAGCATTCCGCATCACGAGGAGAGAGTGGGGTAACAGTAGTAGTATGTAGTAGAGGGGGGGACCCTCTCTTGTCTTGCCTCCTCCCTAGAAAAAATGATAGAAAAATGAAGCTAGTGCTTTTCGATGAAGGGGTGAACCCTCGTGGGGAGCCTCATCCCGCAGAGCAAAGAAAGCCAAGACTCGGGAACCTTGCCTAACCTTCCCACCTTTTCCACCCCCCCCCCCCTCTTCCTTCAAACTCATTTACCAAAGTAACATCCCGCCTCTGTCCCCCCCCTCCCCATTTCCCCATCCGAGTGCCGGTGCCGGCGTTTAGCATTTTCGGGATGGGGGGTGTGAGGAAGGGGGGGGAGAGGGGGAGTGGTCCCCTTTCACGAGATCAAGAGATCAGGGGGGGAGGATCAATGTGCTTCAGGTAGGCAGTAGGTAGTTGAAGCCAAGCTTTTGGGTGGTTCTCTTCACTTGAATGTCTTTTTTTTGTATTATTTTTATCTTATCTATTTATTTTTTTACAAAAAAAGGAACCAAAGCTCGTGATCATGTAAGAAGAGTGTGTGCTCCGTACATTCCTCGCGACGGGCACACACGAACTACCCTGCTATTGTCCCACGTCCGCCAAATAAAGAAAAGAAACAAAACCTGAATAAAAAAATCATGCTCGTGACGAGGAAAGTAAGGGGGGAGGAACCGGCCACTCTGTCGATCAAAAGAACTGACTACAATTTCATCAACTCATCAACCTTCACCAAGTGGAGGTCATATCGTTCTAGAACAGGCCTTTTCTTTTCTTCTTCTTCTTTCTTCTCTTATCGGAACACGAAGTGCGCCCTAGATGTCACTTCAGCATCGCCCAGCCTCGTTTAGGTTTCAGGAGTTGGGACGATCGTCGCCTTTCTTCACGCTACCATACGGTACACGTACAAGGAAGAGTGGGTTATTAAAGAAGTTGCTGTTTCTGTATGCAGTCTCGGGGCACGACAAGAACAACGGAACCGGTTTGTAGGGTGGTAGGGTGGCCCATACGTGTAAGAGTCCCTACTTTGACTAGCCTGCATGTTTTGAGACAAACAGACCTATCATGGGATTTGCAAAAGATCTAGAATTCACCAAAAACAAGGCCAATTGCCACTCTTAGTAATGGTATTCTTCTTGGTAATCCTGTCTCATGACTGGAATCCAAGTCGGAGGTAGTGGTCCTTCCTTGCCCTTCCATTCTTTGGTTTTATTTTTCTTCTCTTTTTCTTTCATGTTTGTTCTCTTTGGTCCCCTAGAGTGAGGTCTCCATGCTACGTATTCGAGATTGGGCTGCCTTACCATACATATCCTGTAGGCCACAAAGTATATCCTACTCACACACATACACCAACTTGTATGCATGTGTGGAAGACCAAGGGGCATTGGACATATCATAATCATCTCCGTGACCCAAGCTTCAAACTTCAAGCGATAGAAAGATGAATAAAGCCGGTCAATAATGCAGGGGCTATCATGCCCAAGACGCTTCATTTATGTTCCGCTCTCAGTGAAAATTGGCCATCCTCTTAGATATTTGGGGACCCGAAAGGATGCACCTACTAGATGATATCCCAATTCGACACCAATTTTGTAACCACTGCCGGACGACGGAGTCGTCGACCTCGATCTGATAACCCCCTCCCCCCATATTGCGCATCCGCCTCCGCTCCTCTCCGCGAGGAGTAAACCGGACCGGACCGGGGAACACACATACACACACATAAATACATACTGCAGCAGATGCCGAACCTCTTCGGCAAAGTAAAAGTTTCCGACTCCACCCCAGAACATAAACAGCCTCTTTTGACGCCTTTCGTAGAATTTTCCTGTACATAATAGCTTCTACCTTGTCCTTGTCATTCAACCACCCCTCATCTTTTTTTCCTCCCTCTTTTGGTCACCAGTCCCCCTCATCTATCCTACTCCGCACTTGTGATATAGAACAATGCCCGAACCCGAGTCCGACGCCCAGCGTCTCGCCGCGCGGGGGCCCGTGCCTCCTCCGGTCCCGGCCTACCTCCCGGTCGCCGGCTCCCCCCTCGCCGTCGACAAGGCCGTCTACGGTGCCATTCAGCAGGCGCCGCGGAGGCTCGTGGAGGAGTTTACCCTGCCTATCCGCTCCGGCAGGGCGTGGAAGGTCCCGGCCGGGTGCATCGCCGTCATCAGCACCCCGGAAGGACCTCAAGTCGGTATGTACTCTTTCTTACGTCCAAACACACACAAACACACACACACATATATGCATATGTACATATATACATGCGCACTCGTACAAGTCCTCCTGTAGTAGATGTCAGATATGTTCGTATTCAAAAAGCTTGTCATCTTGATCTTGTCATCGGCTCCTCCTCTCACCCTTGCATTCACTCTTGCTCTTGTTTCATTTTACCCATTCCCCTATGCGTTCCCAACTTTCATCCTCATAAACTAACCCTGCTGCCATCTCCCTCCCTCTTCTCCCCCTCGCCCCAGGAGACCTAAACATCTGGAACCTCCACGACCCCCGCGAGCGCTTCTGGGCCTCGCGCACCCGCCAGCTCCACGCCTCCCACCTCACCACCCACGACCGCCTGTGGTCCAACCTTCCCCACCTCCGCCCCATGGCCACCATCATCCGCGACACCCTCTCCTGGTACGGCGCCGACGCCAACGGCGGCCGCTGCCACGACCTCCTCGGCACCCGCTGCGACCCCTACGTCAACAACCTCCTCTCCCCCTCCTCCTCCTACGACTTCCACTGCCACTCCAACCTCGTCCGCGCCGTCGCCCCCTGGGGCCTGGCCGAGCACGACGTCCACGACGTCCTCAACGTCTTCCAGGTCACCGGCCTCGACCCCGAGGGGCGCTACTTCATGAGCCCCTGCCCCGCGGGGCGCGGCGACGCCCTCGAGTTCCTCGCCGAGCAGGACCTCCTCATGGCCCTGAGCACCTGCCCCGGGGGCGATCTCTCCCTCTGGGGCTTCGGCGCCGACAGCGAGAAGGAGATGATCAAGTGCTGCCGGCCGCTGCACGTCCAGGTCTACGAGCTCGAGGACGCGGACCTGCTGCGGAGGCTGGGCTGGAGGCCCGCGGAAAAGGCAAACTACCGAGGTATGCATGGCATAAAAGCCCCCGAGGGCGAAGGAAACGACAAGCAGGCCTCGCGGTAGAATTGTAGCTATAGAAGATGGTGCCATTTCGATGATCATGGGTTTGAGATCAAGCCTGACTTCCTAAAAGTGACCATGAATTTAAGTCCTGTAGATGGTAAATAGCATGATACAGTAGGCAGCCTACCACTCAATATGTCCTAGTTAATATTAGTAATGCTTGTAGTAAAGTCTGAATGTGCACTCCAGCCCCGACTGTGCGAGATTCCATGGAAGGCATGGGTGTATAGTCGGGTCGAGACACGGTAATCAGGGATATTCACTGTAAGACGAGGGACGAAGAGTGGAAACTAATGCGCTGGTAGTTCGCTTGGATACACGTATGATTTTTAACATCCATACAATTCCTCCCTGAACCAACCGAGCCCATTCTACCCCCGTGCCGTGCATTAAGTCGTCTATTTCCATAACTTCCCAAGAGACACCTCCTTGTCGTCGTGCTTGTTGAGGATCTTGGCCGTCGCCAGCTCAAAGTCCTCCTGAGTGACGTGTACTCTCCGCTCACGCAGTGCGTACATACCCGCCTCTGTACATACACCCTTCAGCTCAGCACCAGAGCAACCGTTCATTCTCTCGGCAATTTTCGTAAGATTAATGCCACGGGTGAGGTTCATCTTGCGGCTGTGGATGCGGAGAATGTCGGCACGAGCCTCGACACTTGGCGGCGGGAACTCGATCTTCCTGTCGATACGACCAGGACGCAGTAACGCGGGGTCGAGGATATCGAGACGATTCGTGGCCATAATAACCTTGATGTTTTTGGTGGGCTCGAAACCGTCCAGCTGGTTTAGCAACTCAAGCATAGTACGCTGGACTTCTGAATCACCGCCCGATGATCCTTCGACACGGGAAGAACCAATCGAGTCGATCTCATCCATGAAGATGATGGAGGGAGCGTGTTCACGAGCCATGATGAACAGCTCACGGACCATGCGACTACCCTCACCAATATACTTCTGCACCAATTCGGAACCCGAGACCCTGATGAATTTACACGCAGTGTGATGCGCCACAGCCCTCGCCAACAGTGTCTTTCCTGTACCAGGGGGTCCGTAAAGCAGGACACCCTTGGGTTGTGCGATACCGAGGGACTCGAAGAGCTCGGGGTGCTTGAGGCCCAGCTCGATAACTTCCTTGATCTCCTTGATTTGCTGATCCAGACCACCAATCATATCATATGTACTGTCGGGGACCTTTTCTACCATCATGAGAGATACGAGGGGATCGACAGAGGAGGGTAGGAGCTTCTCCAACTTGTAGCTGTCTGAGAGAAGGGTAACTCGCTTGCCGGGGGTGAGTTTGGCGATGTCAACGCTATCCGATACGTCGACAACTGCAGAGTGAGTTTAGCGAAGGCTCTCGTACAATCATTGGCTGTGCATGTCTACCCACCGTATTTGCCTTCGGGGTGCACCTTGACAAGGATCTTCTTGGTGCTCATGACCTTTACGACCTCGCCAACGTAGGACCCAGGTTGCTGCAATAGACCCAGCTCTTCTCGTAGTAACCGTACGCGGGAGTTGTAATCGTTTCGCTGGGCTTCGAGACGGCGCAGAGCGGCTTGGCCCTTGAGGATCTCAAGCTTCATCGCCTCGATCTTGTTGTGGTAGTACTCGTCGAGCGCCATGGTGGCGTTACTGCCGACGGCAGAAGGAAATGTTACCGGGGTTGAGAAATTAGTTAAAAGCGAATTTTGGTCGGGCACGGCTATCTCGGGGTCGAAGGGCTGTTGTGATGGTGATTTGTGGTACGGAGTTGGTAGTGTAATAGAGGGCGGCGTTGACGTTGAGGTTCCAGTTGGAGCTACTGGAGGCTGCAGCTGTATCGTAAGCCGCCGGCGGCGGAGGGAAACGCTTGGCCAGGGCCACCACCAACACCGTCGGTGCGTCGTCGTCGTCGGAAGACACATTTCGCCGTCTTCCGAGACGGGATTCCACCGAATGTTTGCATTTTGAGCAAACCGACACTATCTCTGCCCATTTGCCATTCTAGCTTATAGATAGCAGTTTTTTTTCTCTTTCCTTATTCTACTTATTCATCTCACAATATTGTAAAAAGGCGTTGTTTCATTCTATATTGCAACAGAGGGTCATCTGTCAATATTTCCTCATCTTCAATCATATATAACTCAACGGTCACCAGACCTTACAATAGCTTTTCTGGTAGCAGTAGCTCGATTATGTCACCCCACGGCTACTGCTACCATGACGTGAGTGGACACAGCGGAGGGCTGCACGCGCTAAATCGCGGATGGCTGGGATCACCGGCTCACGAGGCGGCCCGCTTTGTGCACTCGTGATTAAAGTCGAGACTCTTCAGCCTCGATGGGGGGATGTTGGCTATGAGATATCCTTTCTGTATCAATGATGCCTCTGAGCCTCGCCGCCTCGTCGCCTTGCATAGCATCGGTGAGAGTATCGAGCAAGTGATGGCCACTATAAAAGCCAATTCCCTAGTCGAGACTATCTTCCCTTTTTTCTTTTGGAAACAGAAATTCGAAAACCATCTAGGGAGAGAGAAGTGAGAGTTTTGGCTGAAAAGCACGTAGAACAAACTGCGAACCGGTGAAACAACATGGTCGATACGGAGTAGTAGTGATCAATTACCTCGTACGTAGTGCCCCGTACTCCGTACATCATAAAGATGGGATACTGATGTGCGAACTTTGATGTGCATAAGCGAGGATTGGCATCTGATTCGACATGGTCTGCGGAGTAATCGCCGCCGAGAGACCACTAATTCATAGTATTAAAAGTCGTCATTCCAAAGCATCCCGTCTCATCATCCCCAAGGCAGCAAGGGAATGTGTACTCCGTAACCTGGTACGAAGTACGGAGTACTGCTGAGTAGTACTGCTGAGTTAGTAGGATTAAGCGCGGGGGCGCGAAACGATTTACTGTTGTTGATCACACTCATCAAAGACGTTTTGTCTAACTGGTTCAAGTGTGAAAGCGCCGCCCCCGGATTCCTAAAGTTGCACAGAGTCGAGAAAAAAAGTTTCAGAGAGAGGACACGGAATTTAATCAGAAACATTCGAGCCTTCCACAACCAATCGTCTTAGTGATACCCCCCTTCTTCGACTTCCACCACTAATTCCAAGTTATTACTTGCCACGACTACGGAGTACCTACTTCTTACTTGCTCGACCGCGACTAGCATTAGCAGTCCTGGCCACGATCGAAAATACAGGCTGCCATCAATTCATATCAAATGCACCTCCTTCGCTGACTCTTTCTCACGCTTCCCCCTCCCCATACTTGCAGTATCAGTGCGTCACCTGCGGGCTTTCCGGCACTCCAAGGTCGTCACGCATCGCATCCATCCATGCAATAGTACCTTTAGAACCCTGCAATCACCAAAGCCCCTCTCCCCACCCCTAGCACCGCCTAGCCTATCTTACCAGCTTATTACTACCGTTAGTGCCTTGCCGTTCTCGTATGCCCAGCTTTTTATCTATGTACATGAGCCTCTTCCAGTCCTGGTCGCCTTTTTTTCTTCTTCTTCTTCTTCTACTCCCAACCTCATAATTACTTAGGCACACATTCTGGACTTTGGTCGGCATCTACCTAGTCCTCTCTGTTTCCGTGTAATGCCTCGCTGAACAACGCAGTTTGAGGCTTCATGGATCCCTCACAGAGACGCGACAGCCAGCAGGGTTCAGGTGAATCCGACGGACTGCCTTCGCCTCGGGATACACGCAATCCCGTTAGCAGAGCCGAGTCCAGCACAGGTCGTGATGGTGTCTCTTTCTCGGACACCCTTCAGCCGGGGGACACCGTAAGACGGCGTCCTGAGGGTTACGGTAAGAAACGAAAAAGAAGAAAACAATCAGCCATTGAGAAGACTCGAATTCTAATTATCATTAGGCTCCATCCAGACTTCTTCTTCGGTTGCTACTAGTAGCAACCCAAGAAGCGACCAACGATCGAGAAGTGGCCCGTCTGGGCCAGCGCCAACCTCGCCGGCACCGCACCGAAGCAAGTCGTACACTCGACTTCGAAAACCTCCAATCCTTCGCCGCCCCTCACATACTCCCCATCGCGGCGATGTCTTCTCGTGCGAAGATGAGCCGGACGAGGTTGAGGCGGATGAGATAGAACGCAAACGCGACTTTAGCACCCGTCGACGAACTCCCTTGCCGAGAACACTCTCTCGGGCCCAGTCATACCGTAGCGAGCGCGAGCCGGAACCCGAACCTGAGCAATCGCCTCCAGAGCAAGAGGATGAGAGTGAGGAAACCCCGAGCGGCGATCGAGATGACGAGGATGCGTCGAGCGATGTGAGCGATGCCGAGAGCTTCACACTCAAAGACCGACAAGCAGCCATTAACCAGTCCCACCCTTTCGGTATCCGAGTATGGAAGCCAGCTCTGTACAAGAAGGATCGTTCAATCCAAAAATCGGCCGAGACTGATATTCATTCCACGCCAGGCGGTAAAGTGAGTAGCTGGTTGCTCCTCTCTAACCTGCTGTGGACGCTCATTTTCGGTTGGTGGTTGGCCTTGATAGCTGCCTTCGGGGCTATAGTATGCCTACTATTTGCTGCTGCTCCTAGTGGAAGAGAGTACGGTAGGGTGCTTTGGGGTCTCGCTGGTTATCTTTTGTATCCTTTCGGCAAGTTTGTTCGGCTTGAAAAAGACGAAGCTTATCTCGTCGAGGATCAGGACGAAGGTCGGAGCGTATCCGAGTATGAGCAATGGCAAAACGGGGATCTTGAATATGGTAGGCTCTTCTTTGGGCCTGATCGTTCGACTGGGTCTATCGTGGGCCGTTCTAGGAGGAGCATGGATTCCGATGCCAGCGAGACGGAGAGCTTGCTTGGTCGCCGACGCCACGGTGAAGGTGATCTTCCTCCCCCTATGAAGAGGAGATTGTTTGGTCGCGGCGAGTGGAATATTGGCCGCGTCATATTCTTCGTCTTCTTCTACTGCCTCATCTCTCCGTCTCTGATACTGGTTTCTGCCATCTGCTGGTTCCTGGTCTTCACCATTCCCATGGGCAAGGTTACGATTCTTTTGTTCGACCACCTTAGACGACACCCTCTGGCGATATCTTTCGAGCCCGACATTAGCTATTCGCGGTCTGATGATGCCCCTGATTCGTCTATTTTGCTTTGCACCTACCGAGCCGTTGGATCCAAGTACTGGAAGTACACCATCGACGGAACCAACATCTTCCTCATCAACCTAATGGCGGTGGTCGTCTTCGTCATCTTTGATTGGCTGGTTCTGGAAAGGATTCTGGGTGTGGAAAACTTCATCACTTCCCCAGCCTTCCTCTTCACGGCCGGATTGCTGTCCATCATTCCCCTCGCCTACTTTATTGGCCAAGCTGTTGCATCCATCTCGGCACAGTCCTCAATGGGTGTCGGTGCAGCTATCAACGCTTTTTTCGCCACTGTTGTCGAGGTTTTCCTGTACTGCGTTGCGCTGACTCAGGGCAAGGGTCCTCTGGTTGAAGGAAGTATCGTCGGAAGTATCTTTGCGGGTATCCTCTTCCTGCCTGGACTCTCCATGTGTTTTGGTGCTCTAAAGCGCAAGACTCAGCGTTTCAACGCTAGATCTGCCGGCGTCACGTCAACCATGCTCCTCTTCGCCGTAGTAGGTGCCTTTGGGCCTACTCTGTTCTATCAGATTTACGGCACCCACGAGCTCAATTGCCTCGACTGCGAGGACTACGGCAACGTTGGTGGCGGGGAGACGCGCGACTGTCGGCGCTGCTATTTCTCACAGGCCCCCGCTCTTGACGACCGCTTCTACCTGGAGGCCGTGCGCCCGTACTGTTATATTGCCGCCGCTATGCTGTTCCTCTCATATCTGATCGGTCTCTGGTTCACTCTGCGCACCCACGCTGCCGTCATCTGGAACGCCGAGGCTGAAGAGAAGAAGCACGACGAAAACATGCATGCTTCGACCACGTTGAGGGCTTCGCAGCCTAGCACCACTGCCGAGAGCAGCAGCATCGACGTCCGTGACTCGCCACTTTACAAGCGCATATTGGGACAGTCTTTGAAGCAGGCTGGTCTCCCGCAACGCTCAGATGACTACTCTCGCCAATCGTCCACTACGCCTCACGTCGTGCCACCCAAGTTTAGCGCTGAAGGCTCTAGTTCCAAATTCCGCGTACCCGGACTCAGCGAGGCTGATAACCAGACCATTGTCCGCGAGGTTGCCGAGATTGCTGCTACTACTGCGGTGCTTGCCCAACGTGAGAGGATGACGCGCAAAATCTCTGGCAACTTCCAAAGTGTGCATAATCCTCCCCGACAAAGCCACGCTCCCCGACCTACGACCGTTGTGCCTGATGGAGAAGAGACTCTCAATCAGGCCCCCGCCGACGCCGGCCATGGAGGCCATGATGCCCCGAACTGGAGCCGGATGAAGAGCACCGTTATCCTCCTAGGCGCCACTGTTTTATACGCCATCATTGCCGAGATCTTAGTTGATACCGTAGATGTCGTCCTGGAGAGTTTCGCTATTGACCAAAAGTTCCTTGGCATCACGCTGTTTGCCCTCGTTCCCAACACTACCGAGTTCCTGGTAAGTATCCATCCATGTGGTTATAGTACGCGTCAAAGGGTCGTATGCTAACGTATATCCAGAATGCCATTTCCTTTGCCATGAACGGCAACATTGCCCTTTCCATGGAAATTGGATCCGCCTATGCCCTGCAAGTCTGCCTCCTCCAGATTCCCTGCCTGGTGCTCTTCTCGGCTATTTACACGGCCGCTCCCGCTGGTGTCGAAGACCCGGCATCGTACACGTTTTCCCTGCTCTTCCCTCAGTGGGATATGGTGACAGTCATTCTGTGCGTTTTCCTGCTCAGCTACGTCTATAGCGAGGGGAAGAGCAACTATTTCAAGGGCAGCATTCTCTGCCTGACGTACCTGGTTGTTATTATCGGCTACTACTTTAGCGGCTTCACGAGCAATGTTATGGGCATGGAGAGGTTTGATGTGATGAAGCAAGGCGAGTGGCAGAGCTACAAAACGATTGGTCGCAGCACCAAGGGCCAGGCATTCTAGGTCTAGGCCTAGGGGTTAACGAAGTTGACGGGGAGATGCAGAGAGTTGTTTATTGGCATATATAGCATGTGGCGTTTGCGTCGTTCTTTTTCCTATTCCTACATGAAGAATACAGGGTTTTGAAATTGCCTCTGTATGCGCGTCCGTGTTCCTCGAGTACAATAAAAACCGTCATAAAAATCAGACACAGAGAAAAGAAGCATTGGTAGTGTGCATAAATTAAAACGTGCTTGTCAGATTAGCTCTTCTCGTGCAACATCATTCAGTCCACACGTGAAGCAACCACAGAGAGTAAGAGTAATTGAGCTTGTGGCAGTGGGCACGAAGAGCAATTAGCTGTCCGCTTTTTGGCAAGTGACCCCGTGGCCTAGCCTCTTGCCTCGATAACGTTGGCTGTTTCCTTGAGCAAGCAAGAAGAAACAAGAAGAGGCAAGAGAGACTCACGACCGAGCCGAAAGCGAGAAGCCCGTGGCAGGTGCCCCCGAGGCTGCGGTCCCCCTCCCCGGGAAGGTCCCAGGGAGGCTCTCGGATGGGCTGAGCTACTGCCTCAAGCACGATTGGATAGGGTCCATGATAAAATATTCGGCAGTTACAGGTGGAGGCCCCCTCGTAGCTACCTTGCTTCCCCAACAGCGCTCAGAAGAAACAGGAAACCTGTGCAAACGAAGGGAGTAAGTAAGAAACTTGCATCCAACATCCATTCATCCCACTCACAGCAGCTCTTGCAGCAGCCCTCGCAGCCTATGAACCTTGCCTCTAACAGTGGGCACACCGGCCGGCTGGATCAACAAGCTTCAAGAAGCGCCATGGTCTTGCCCGCCCGTAGAGGGACGTAGAAAGTTCTTCGTGGAACTTCTCGATGTACAGACCAAACAGTACGAAGCTGCGTATGAAGAACACCAAAACTGCCATTGAGCTATTGCCGAAATGTGTGGATGGGAAAATGACATCACTCTCATCCTTGCTGAGCTACTCAAGGCTAGGTTTTCGGAGGAAACAGGGCCTCTCACTACAACCCTCTTTGTGGTTCTGTCCTCGCGATCGCGAAAGGTAGCCCTCATAGCAGGCCTCGCAGATGAAAGAAACAGCCAAAAGTTATCGATCGACATACAATACAAACCAGCTTTACGAGCCCTTCGCTCACAATGTGCATTGGCAACAAACTTTTACTAATACATCACCAAGTCAGACAAGACAAGCTTACAGAGTATATGCAATGTTCTTATTTCAACCCGCTTATCAAATATGTACAAGAGAAAAAAGGCTCTCTCTTACCGAAATATGCAAAACCCCCTTCCCCAAAGAACCCAAAAAGAAAAAATACAGGAAATCAAATAATTTCGCAAGCAACCCTCTCTCTCTAAGCAAAGTCACGAGCGTGGGCACGACGCTCGACCGAAGAGGAGGAAGCGCCAGTCCACAGCTCAGGGCCGGGCATGTCGTAGCTCTCGAGCTGCTGGTACGGGTTGAACAGAATACCGGGGTGGTCGGGCGTGTACAGCTCCGTGCCAGCCACGCCGGCCGGGGGCTGCTGGGTGCCCGAGCCGGTGACCTCGATGTTGAAGCACTGGGGGTAGTTCTGGGCGCCATTCTCAGACCCGGCGCCGTGCATGGCGATGATCTCGTGGCGGAAGACGTACGAACCCGCGGCCAAGTTAGCGGGGACCGTGGTGGTCCAGGTGTTGTTGTTCTCGATGAGCGTGGTGGCGGCCCACTTCTGTGTGGCGATGTCGATGCCGACGGCGTCAATCTTTGTCCACTTGAGGGCCGTCTTGTCAACGCTTGTGCAGTCGTTACCGGCGCAGGGGGCAATGTAGGTGAGCACGGGGCCGACGTGAGACTCGGGCCACTCGCTCCACTGGAAGTCGATCTTGCCGCCGGCCTTGACGGAGGCGGTGGCGGCGCCGGGCTTGGCAGCCTTGTGGCAGATGATGGCGTCGGTGGAGTAGGCGTTGGGCTCGACGAAGCCGTTGTCGAGGTTCTCGGCGTACCAGCCAGCGACGTCAGGGAACTCTTGGCCGTTTTGGATGGCGTAGTAGTACTCGAGAAGGAAGCCGCCGTTCTCGACACCGTCAGTCTTGAAGGAGGGGACAGTGCCGTGGGCAAGAGCCGTGGCGGCGAGGGTGCTCGCTAGGGCAGCGGATGTGGCCTTCATTTTTGTATTTGTGAGGATGTGTGGGTATGTGTGTGTGTATGTGTGGTGTTGAGGTGAAGATGAGCAGAGCTGTATGGTGCTTTGCTTCAGAGAGAAATCTTTGAGACTGGATGATGAGATGATTCAAACGGTATAGAAAAGAAGGGACGTCTTTCAAGTCTTATACTTTATGGAAGCTACTATCTACCACGCCTACATCTTGGAACCATCCTGGTTACGCGCGGAGTCAACTTCTGACGACGACGACATTGGTGCAAAAACTGCCCCTTTTTTCCATGTCCACCACCACCACCACCACCACTTCTGTCGCACAAGTCGATTTTCTTTGTCGCGCGGATCAGGGCGAAACATCGTGGGCCACATGGGGAGGGAAAGAGAGGGGGAGGGGGAGATGGATTCCTTACACGGCAAACCCCCCCCCTGTTAACCGTTCCAACGTGGGTTAGGCCCAGGGTTGCAAGGGTAGGTGAAACAAAAAAACAAAACCACACGCACGCAGGGCCCCCGGCTTTAAAACGTTCCTTTGGCGGGTATGAAATTGTCAACTCATTTGGATGCGACGTCGCCTACAGATTCAGGTAGAACCGTGGAGGAGGGAGAGGGGGAGAAGGGAAGGGGGAGGGGGGAAAAGCCAAGGAGAAAATAGTAGAGCAAACCAATATACTCCCAACCTAGGATGTTTCGGAGGCCAACACTCCATGCTTCCCTATCCGGTCGACGGAGCCCGGTTTTCCGCGTAACAGAAACGAGAAAACCAGAAACCAGAAATCAGAAACTAGAAACCACATCGCAGAAGAACGTACAAAGTACTCCGTATGGTAGTATCAAACATGTTTATGGTATTGGCGTCATCTACTCCGTACTCCACGCATAGTACTACTACATAGTAGTAGAAGTTGTAATCCGCACTCCGTACTCCGTATGGTATATACTTGCGCAATAGGCAACACACTTCGCATCCCAAGCTCAGCTGTAGCTGCTTGTGTAACAGCAAGCTTCCGGTCGTCCGATGCAAATCTGCATCTGCTCCAACAAAGCGCGCTGGAAGATTACCAAAACTAGCGAAACAGAGAAAAGGATTTCCTAAAAGAAAAAAAAGAAAAGAAAAAGAAAAAAAAGTAAACCCATAACCGACTCATGCTTATTATACACCAGCCATTGCTAAACACGCAAACACACGTTAGCATTACTGATCCTCCGGTGCATAAACACGTACACACACACACACATGTGCAAAAGAGGTGAAATGTAAAAGACTTACCAGCTGCGTATGCGAGGTACCACGTCCGCGAGGCTCCCCCGTCCAGCCACGATGCGTCAAAGGTCGACGCCCGGAAAAAGTCCCACGCCTTCCTGGGCTCCGCGGTCGCGTAGCTACCGTAGACGACGCCCTTCCACGCGCCGGTGATGCCGTCGACGCGGCCGCCGCTGAAGAAGGCGTCCCACTCCTCCCTGACGAACCTGTCGGTCCGCACCAGGTTGGACGCGGGCAGGAGCGGCAGCATGTGGATGCCCTGGATGGCCCCGATGCTGCCGTCGAAGAAGGTGGTGTGGTGCACCTTGTTCTCGAACAGGATCCCCGCCACCTTGTTGCCGATGAAGTTGCTCGGCTGGACGGTGTTGTCGCTGGTGTACAGGTAGTACTGCTGCATGCTGCGCGCCATGACGGCGAGTTGAAGGTTGGCCCTGTGGACGACGACTTGGTCAACATTCACTTCTTAGTCACCATCGTCACCACCACCAGAAGAGACCTTCTCCTCTCGTACCTAGCTTGCAAATTGGGAGCGTTGGCCGCCTGGGCCCACATCTTGATGGCGTAGACAGCCATCATGTCCTCGGAACTGGACTCTTGATTCTATCCTCCAATCAGCACGGGGACCCTTCGCCATCATTCACAACCCTTTCGCAGGTCATGTGCAGAGTACAGGTCTTGTGACATACCTTGCCGTCCCACTGGGGGAACAATCCATGAGCCCAGCTGTGGCCGTGGTACCAGTCGAAGCTCCGCCATTGGGGGAACCAAACGTCCGAGGTTGTGGGGTTGGCCATGTCGCGAATCAGCGTGTCAATGTACTGACGGTTCGTGGCCAGCCAAGCCTTGTCTATCGACGCAATGTATGCGGCAGCCAGGACGTGGTATCCCCAGTGGAAGTGGTGGTCGTTGTAATACGTGTTGCCAAAGTCAAAGTTCGCATCACCCGTGGTGTAGGATGCCGACGAGACGATACCGCTCCAGGCGCCTAAGTAAGAGATTAGAACCAACTCATACCGCTTGACACTAGTACTACTACTACTACTACTACTCCTCCTCCTCCTTCTTTTCCTGACGTTGCTGCAATAAGGGCTGGAACTTACTCTCGTAGTAAAGGGGGTACTTTTGCTTGTTGGTGACAAATCTGTCAAAAGCAACCTTGAGCTTGGCCAGACCAGCTTGACCCAAGGCCTGATCTCCCAACATATTGTTGATAACATAGACGATGGAGCCGAATTTTGCCAAAGCCTGCGAGTGTGTCAGCCATGAGGTTTAGGCAGCGGGCATAATCGGCTCTTCTGTCCAATTCTTACCTTGCCAGAAAAGTACATTGAATCCAGGTTCGTCTGCTCAGTCATGTTTTGGGACACCTCCAGTTGTGCAACAGGCTTGATGATATTCTTCGCATACGCAGACAAGCCTCGGCTACCCAGGGTGTTGTGGTATGGGAGAAACCCCATATTCACAGGCATGGCAGGCTCAATCATGGTCCATTTCTTTACAACGACTGCGGTTGCAACGCCCTTGGTGGTGGTTTGCATCTTGTAGTTTGTGACGCGGCTTTTAGTCTCGGCATCAAAGGAGCTCACATGGTGAGGCAGGGCAAACTGGTACAGAGGCCCTGTTGGGTGACCAGTGCGCATCCATTCGAAGCTATAAGTACCCTGGGCGCCGGATGCAGAGCCACTCAGCGTCATGCCATTGGCCCAAATGCCGCAACCATCGTCAAGTATCGCCTCCGACTTGCCAACCTTGGGGTCCTTGGCAATCTGAATGGTACCATAGAAGGGGCTCTTGGACTGAGCATTGCCGTTATTTACAACTTGCAAGTCGAGAGGGTCCCCGCTCGTCTTGTACGCGTACAAGCGCCACGTGTTCCCGTCTTCGAGAAGCAAGTTAAACTTGCGAACGTTGGCCTTGGGGTCCGTCGTCACCCTCGTCACGGACTTGAAGTAGACGCCGGACTGGATGATTGGCGTGGCGCCGGTAAACTGGGCCGTCGTGAACATCATGCCCTGGGTCATGGGAAAGCTAACGGCCGGTGCAGAAGTGCTGTCGGGGCGAAGGCGGGCGTTGACAAAGAAGGGCGTCATAGAATCCGTGGTCAGGACAGTCGATGCCCCGAGTCCCTTGGCCGAGATGATGATAGATTGTATGCCAATGGGGTTGACATAATACTCTACGGCGTTGTTGTCCTTGACAGGGCCGTAAACCCTTTGCTTAGCATCAATATGGGAGATGGCCATGCCCCAGCTCGCTGCAGGCCCCTTGCCGGCAGACCATGCCAAGGAGTATGGAAAGGTGAAGACGGGGTTGGTCTGATCCCCGAGAAACAAGTTGGAGTAAAACTTGTTGGTCTGCAGGGGACCACTCTGGGTGATGCCTTTTCGAGGCACCGGATGATCTGCTCGGCGCCCAAACAAGGCTTGTGGTGTTCTGGTGTCGATCGAGGCAGCGAAGATGTTGTTGCTAGTAGCTCTCTTGTCTAGGCCTGAGTCCTCTTGGCTCTCTGCTTGGCTCTCTGCTTCTCTCGTACTCTTGGTGGCGGGAGCCGTATTGACTGGCTTGAGCAAGCTCGTTGGGCAGGGAATGGAGTTTGTCAACAGGGGCGGACGCGTCTCCGCCGGATTGCGGACCGTGGTAATGACGAAGCCCTCCGTGTGAGGCTCTACATCTGACAGAGAGGGAAGCACCACGGCGGTGCCTGTGACAGAACTTGCGATCTGAACAGCGACGGTCTCGCTAATGGGGATAATGTCATATTTGGCGTAATACGTCAAGTACTCAGAGTCCCTTGTTTCAGCTCTCTTCATCTCAAGCCGTGACTCTTCGGGGCTGCTGTCGAGTGCTGCTTCGTTCGGTAAAGGGATGGTCAACCCTTGGGAGGGCAAGGCCCAGAGAAGCCATGCTGGCAGAATACAAACGGTCTTCATAGCTGTCAAAGCTTCGTGATGAGAGAACTGTTGCTGTTGTTGTTGCTGTTGCTTCTCTCAAATATTTCAACTCTTCCTCTCCTCTGGGAAGGGAAACCTCTCCTTATATCCCAACCAGATAGGGCCCATCCTTCGCGACCAAGACAACATTTTCCAATAGTTCGGAATCCACGCGCTAATGGACCACCCCTGGGTAATATTCTTGGGTGTCCCAAAGTAGATGTCAACTACGGAGGAAGTGTCCCAAGCTGGGAAAACGCGCACTGAACCTTACAGTACCCGGGTTGAAGACGATGAGCCGAATACCTCTGGCGGGTTGGGGTTGAGCCGGTGCACATGGCATGGCGCATGTGGTACGTGCAAACGTGACCGGGACGCGTAAAGGACCAGCCGGCGCTGCTAAGCCTCTCGCAGGCTCTCGTCTTTTTTTTCTTTGGTGTTGGCTGTTGCTGTAGTTGCCCGATTTGGGACGGCCTGTGACCCCTGTCTCAGTCTCTTGTCTTTTCGAGCCGTTGCCTTCTCCTCAAAAAAGGAATTCCAGGCCTTGGGCTTCAACGGTTTAAACCTGGGAGTAGTCAGGCAATCCCGGTCCCCTGGCCCAGCCTAGCCCGGCCTCGACCCGATACAGCGGGACCCCATTTTATCATCCAGATCTACTAATGCCAGAACGGGCCTGGTCCAGGGACTGGTCTGCACTATTTCCTCCCCTATTTTTCTTCTGCTCTTCTTCTTCTTCCCCTCCTCCTCCTCCTCCTCCTACGTAGTGGCCGCCGCCACCTGACGCTATCGATGAATTCCCAGGGGGGCTGATGAGGGAGATGAGAGAAGGGAAAATGGCTGAAACGTTTTTGCCTGTGATCAACTCGCCGTTCCTCCCTTGGACCTAACGGCCGAGATATATTCATGCCTCGCAATAGAATGTAGTTTGAGTTGTGTAGGCCATTAGATGAATAGCAGTCGTACTCCGCACTCTGTAGAGATCGAACGATGGTCGGCACGGTTGGCAAGGACCAAGCAGTTACCCCACCCCCCACTTCCATCCAGGCTGTAATGGTAGATTCCGTTGGGAAACCAAGAGCCAAGGCGGGCCTGTCTTGGGGAGTCTATCCCAAATCAATACAGCTTCTATTTATATGATGAAACTTTGAGCCCCCAAGTTTCATTTCCGATGTTAACTTGCAGTTGTTGCAAAGTATGGCCACAAACCGGCATTTCAATGCTGCATATACGAGATTGTTGTGCCTCGTCTCCAACCCCACATTGCACATTGCATGTAGTATTTACAGCGACAATACTCCGTATCGAGCGAGCGTTGAGTCTTCTGACCTTTTTTTCCTGCACTGTCAAGGCCGGGGTATGCTCTGCGCATCTCGGATGCTCCACATCCAGGCAGAATTGAGTGCTGTGCCTGTCGTTCGTGATGCGCTGTCCGTAGAGATATGAAGAAATATATAATTTTCTCATTCTCATACCCAGACTTCTTGTGCTAGCTCTTCGCATCCGGGTTATTTTAACACTTTTTGTCCGTACTATTGAGGTAGCTGTAACTGATTTCTCTCCGAATTTCTCAAAGCGCAATATGACTTCATTATCTCTACCGAGACGGTCCTCAAACCAGCCGGCCGAGGCCGAGGCCGCAGCACATGATGCCTTCTGGGATGCCAAGCGCCCCGACGACTGGGAAACTGGACCTTACAACATCTGCTTCAACTTCTTGCACAAACCTTCAACCAGAACACCAGCTTCAGCAAAATCAACACCAGCTTCTACTCCGGGCCTGGAATGGGGTGCGCGGCTGGGGGTCCGCGCCAAGAACATTCCGCGCCTCATGAGAAAGGGCTTCCACTGGTCGTCTGCCAACGTCCAACGGGAGCAGGGCCACCTGACTGTCCACGACAAGTCCAAGATACCACAGGACGAGTTCGTTCATGGCTGGGCGCACTCTCGCCGCTACGTCATCAAAGATATGGGCAGTGACCCGGAATGGACAGCCGAGCTCACCATCTTCGCCAAGGAGATCGCCATTCTAGCGAGTTTTGATGTCGAGTTCGTAACGATGCAGGACATGAGGCGGGCCAAGGCCTGGAACTGGGATGACAACCTCGTCTATCAGTATAGCGAGAAGAGCCCGGGTGAGAGCTTCAACGCTATATATGATGACATGCCCATGCATGGCTGGTGGCCGTGGCCTCTGAGGTATGAGCAATCGGTGGTTGGCGATGGTTGGGAAAATGTAAGGGAGAAGGGAGGTGCTACGTAGAGAATGAGGTTGAAGGAGTAGACTGCTGTGAGTAGACTGCTGTGAGTAGATTACAATGACGTATATGTGTAGGTTTCCTAGCAGTACGTACACCTACAATACCAATCACGTTAGAATACAACAATGGCACTTTCCCAAACAGTTGAACAGTCTTCTTGCCTTGATAACATCAAATTTTTCATCTACTCAGAAAGAACATCCATAAGTGGCGCCTTCCGGAAAACCGAGGCAATCAGCAAACGTCGCACACGTGATTGGAAGTTTGTTACCCTCACACAATATTCCCCTCCATCTTTCTCCTAGGTACCTGGGTACCTACCTTAATATGTACCTATTACTAATGGTAACAGGTATAAGTACTTTCTTTATTCTGTAAAGCAACAGGAATCTTTCATTCTTACCACCACCGCGCGCGCTGCGTGTCCCCTTCGGCCTAGTTTTCAACATCCTTTAGATACACGACTGAACACGAGGACGGCAGATTCCCTCATCTATTTCAGGCTTGCCAATCAAGCCTACCCATGGCTGACTGCACTCCTCGAGGATATTATTGTCGTCATTCGTCTTCTCGCGGTTTGTCAATCGGCGTCCACACTCGACTTCATTACCAGATACGAAGCAGTCATTTATTTAACTTAACCACACAACAAAATTCACTCAAATTATAACTTTTAATTCGCACATTTCATGTTCATTTATCTTAATGAATATTTACATCTCTGCGGTCAAATTGTCCCCACCAAGGGTAAGCATGCTCTCAAGAAGAGACCTCCGTTTCCTAGTAGGACGGGGTTCTCATGTCAAAGTCTTCACTGTCCATTTCCACATCTTCAACATCATAACGGCCGACCCCGTTGTCATCCAAGTAGCCAATGATATTGCCGGCGCAGTCAGTGCGAAGGCCTTCCCCCTTCATCTGGAAATAAGCCGGTCTCAGCCAGTCAATGACGGGCTCGCCAAGCCTAGCAAGCAACATGCTGGGGTAGTCCCACGCCCAATCAACGGTCACGATGTCGGTATTGGGGTTCTTGCGCTTCGGCGGCTTGGGAAAAGTCTTCCAAGTAAATGGGTGCGTGGCCTCGGACTAGGTCTGAATCTGGCGATGGAATAGCATACGATATTCGATCCACTTCTTCAGAACGACCTTGAAGTACTTAGGTTCGGCATCTAGCAAAACATCTGCGCGCTGGGTCCAAGGCTGGCCGAGGAAATTAGCGTCCGTCATACGCTTTGAATCGCCAGTGATGAAGCTGTACATAGTCTCCAACACTTTCCAGACATCGATGCGCGGGCTCACACAACGGCTTCCCTCCTCATGTGCGGCAAAGTCCCAATCAAATAAGACGATGCTGTCTGTGGTCTCATCCAGAAGCAGGTTGCGCATGGTAATATCCTGGTGAACTATACCCAATCCAAAATTGACCTCGTCGACAACCTGGCACAGCTGACGAAGGTAGCGGAGCTTGAAGACCCGGTTCGGATTGGTAGCCCAGCTACCGCCCTTGACGAAAGGTGTCGTGAAACCGACAACCAGACCATACTTCTCGTCTATAACAACTTTCTCCAGTGGTAGCAGGTTTGGGTGCTTAGGCAGGTTCAGGTACACCTGGAGCTCCACCCAGAAAGAGAACATGTTCTTCTTCATGTAGTAATACTTGAAGACGGAAAGCTTGGTGTCTAGGTGGTCCCTATGCGGGTAGCAGACCAAGTCCACATCATCAGATATGCGTCGCACCTCCTCCATCTCATGACGGCGAATAATAGAGATGCGCTCCGGGGCAATACCAAGCTGGTCAGGTCCAACATAGAAGGGGACTCGAACATCGTCGCGGTCAGGGTCTACCATCAGTGAGACTTTGTCGTCGGCACTGATGTAGATATTGTTTGGATGATAGTTCTCAACGTTGACTCTGCACCAAATAAGTCTTTGCAGTCCCTCCTGATGGGCCTTCTTCAACTCCTCTGGGGCCTTCTCAAATGTGACTGTGGTGGTTCTACGACTATCGCTGTCAACATAGGTAAAGGTACCCGGGTGATCGAGCGGCCTAGAAAAAGGAAGCATAGCATATCGGATCCGACGCATATCCGAAAACACCATGCCATTCATCATTGGTGAAAACATGTCGCCCGCCATGTTGTGATCGTGATCTTCGAGGAGTATGTAGGACTGGTTTCTTTTCTCTCTTTACGTGCAAACGATGGGAGACTTTAATAGTCGAAGATGGTGGTGAGAGAGATTGCGGCTTGTGATGGGGATAAGCAGCTTCCGTGAGGACAGAAGGTGGTGAATATCCAAGACCAAGTAATGGCTTTGGTAGTTGAGTGAGGTGTTGGTATTGTCTGATGTTGTATTGAATGAATAGGGAAAATAGAATGGAACTTGAGGGAGAGCCGGATATTGTACTTATACATGCTATCGTGACCACAGAGTCACGACCGCAGATTCATAACCACAGATTCGTGGCTACAGATTCGAAACGCGTACGCGAGAGGTATCTGTTCTACGAGTCTAGAGGGGAGGGGGGGCAAACGCAACAGCCACGAGCAGGCACAGTTGGTCTCTCTACACTACTCCCAGTATAGGGAACTCTGTTCATGTTTGCCTCCTCGAGTCTCGTAAGAAACACGTCGTAGGTAACGAGGATGCCAGCTGTATCGTCGACACCGGGATAAACGCTCGTTAGGCGAATGAACTCGAACCTATCGCTCGTCTCTGCGCCATAAGGGCTGCACGAACACCGGCGTCTACTTGCGCCTACTTGCGTTCTGCCGTCCATATTTGTAGCAATGCTGCGGTTCATGAGTACCAATGAATAGGAATAAACATTTACTGGTTATTTTTTTTAAAATGAGTCGCTTATTAGACATGTAACGAATAAAAATTTAAAAAAGAAAAAAGACTTTTTTTGTTAATAAAAAAGAGATACTATAAGCTTTGATATCTATTATATCGACTTGCTTTAGTATAATGTTCTATAGACAAAGTACCCGTTGAAGTATTCACGCGTGTTTCTTACGATTTAATGACCGGATGCTACTAGTCAGCACTCTCAATGCGAATGCAAACACTTGTTTTTAGGGTCACCAATATAATGCAACGATGATTTCTGGGATAGAAAAGATAACAATAGCATCTATTCCCAGCGTGTAATAAGAATGGCCATTCACAGCATATTCTTATTGAATACGGAGCACGGATTACGGATTACGGACTAAGGATTACGGAGTAGGGAGTAGTTGCTGTTTTCGTTGACCCGATTATGGTAATAAATGATGAATTACGGTTAATACGTGCGGCAGTTGGCTATTGGATGTTGGCAGCTGGAGCAAGCGTTGCGTTTCCCCCCTCCCCCTCCCCCTCCCTCTCCCCCTCCCTCTGCCCCCTCCTCCCCCTCTCTCGACGGCGCTGACCAATAGCGTGTAACAAAAGCCGGGCGTGGACAAGGAAAAGCAAACAGACAAAACAGCATCGCGGCCGGCAAGAAAGGCCCCAGGATGAAATGACAGGGTGCTTTCTTCTCCGCTTCTCGGCCAGAAGTGCGTACGTACATACATACATACATATTACTACCTATGTACGTACGTCGGGTCCCAGAGGTTTCTCCCCCTCCCCGCTCTTGAACGACAATAACAGCGGCTTTTCAGTTGTTGGAATCGCCTCGTCAAGCAACAAACGAGTTAGACAATACTACTAGTAGTAGTATAGAGCCATACTTCTAGGTACTGCTATAGTACTAGTAACCGCCAACCATCATGGTACAAAAGGAATCGGCGCCCACTGGTTGGACGACCGCTGGAGATGGACTCGCAGGCGAAGCCCGGATCCAGTTGTCATCCCGCTCAGGTTCTGACCATGTATTTACGTTCGGCCTCGAGACGGTCAAGCAGAACGTGTTCAGGACAACATTCACCTCACGCACACACCCCCTTCCCCCGCACCCAAGTATTCCCCGCCGCGCCGCAGACACCAGGGCGACTGCCACCGCTACCATTGCCAATAATAGCAAGACTGCGACCATCTCCTCGGAAACTATCCAAGTAAAGGTCGACTGGGAATCGAGCTCAACTCCGGAGCTCAGCGTGTCGCTCGATGGCAACGTCCTGCACACCGACGTGCCTCACAGGTCCTACGTGGTCGACGGTCTGGGAGTTGCCCATTACTCGCGGTACAACAGAGGTACTCTACACGTTGGCCTAGGCGAGAAGGCTGCCCCGATGGACCTGTCCGGACGGAGCTTCATCTTATCCGCGACAGATAGTTTTGGCTACGACAACTATCGGACGGACCCTCTTTACAAGCACATTCCCCTCCTCATCAACGCGACCCCAGACGGATGCGTCGCTCTGTTCTCCACCAGCCACTCGAGAGGATTCTATTCCGTGGGCGCGGAGATGGATGGCATGTGGGGGCGGTACAAGGTCTACCGTCAGGACCATGGCGGACTCGAGGAGTACATCATCGTCGGACATACCCTCAAAGACATTGTCCAGTCCTATGCTGACTTGGCTGGTTATCCTCTGTTGGTGCCAAGATGGGCGTTTGGATACCTCTCCGGCGGCATGAAGTACTCGATGCTCGACGACCCCCCGGCGTCGGTGGCGCTGCTTGAATTGGCCCACAAGATGAAGGAACACGATATCCCCTGCTCAGCGTACCAAATGTCATCGGGCTACACGGTATCCGAGGTACCGCCAAAAACTCGCAACGTCTTCACCTGGAACCACCATAGGTTCCCGGATCCAAAGGGGTGGATCCACGAGTATCACAAGCTGGGCATGCGCCTCATTGCCAACATCAAGCCCTATGTGATTGCGAGCCACCCGGAGTACAAGAGGCTCAAGGACTCGGGTGCCCTCTTCACAGACCCTGCAACGGGCACCACCGCAGTGACCCGGCTGTGGAGCGCCGGCGGTGGTGAGAGCGACGAAGGGGGCCACATCGATTTCACTTCCGAGTCCGGCTTTCGCTGGTGGTACGAGGGCGTCCGCAGGCTGTGCGAAGAAGGTATCGACTGCATGTGGAACGATAACAATGAGTATACGGTGACGGATGACGAATGGATTTGCGCTCTCGACAATCCGACGCTGGATATCCCAGACGACCACGGTAGGGATAACCGAAACATCGGTCTCTGGGGGCGTTTCCTAAACACCGAGCTGCACGGCAAGGCTTCTCACGATGCCATGGCCGCAGCCCGTCCGGATGAACGTCCATTCGTCCTCACTCGCTCCGCGACAGCCGGCACGATGCGCTACGCCTGCAGCTCCTGGAGCGGAGACAACACCACGTCCTGGGCGAGCATGAAGGGGTCAAATGCCCTCGGTTTAAACGCCGGCATGTGTCTTTTACAATGCTACGGCCACGACATTGGCGGCTTCGAAGGACCGCAGCCAGGCCCCGAATTGTTGCTCCGCTGGGTCCAGTTGGGCATCTACTCGCAGCGCTTCGCCATAAACTGCTTCAAAACGGGGACGGACAACAGCGTCGGCGACGTGATTGAGCCATGGATGTACCCGTCCATCACGCACCTGGTGCGCAAGGCCATCAAGCGGCGCTATGCCATGATCCCATACCTATATTCTCTCATGCTGCAGAGCCATCAGACGGCTGTGCCGCCGCAACGTTGGACAGGGTGGGGCTACGAGAAGGACGCAGAGGTGTGGAAGCCAGAGATGGCAAACGGCGAGACCCAGTATTGGCTCGGAGACACCCTACTCATCGGCGGCGTTTACGAGCCCGGAGTCGGCAAAGCCCGCATGTATCTTCCCAGGTCTTCAGACCAAGACGGTGGCTATCTAAACCTCAACGCCCCCTACCAGCACCTTGCCGCGGGGCAGTGGGTCGACATCGACGCCGAGTGGCACGGCGCAGGCATAGCTGTGCTGGCCAAGGTCGGCACCGTTCTCCCCGTGGGCCGCGACGTCCAGGTGCTCTCGCCAGGCGACAAGAACAACGTCGCCGACCTGCCGCCGGACGACTACCGGGCCGTCGAGATTTTCCCACCGCCGGCCGGGGCGTCCAGCGGACAGCGCTACCCGACAAACACTTGGCTCGAGGACGACGGCATCTCCTGCGCGGACAACCAGGTCGTGTCGGTGTTCGGGTTCGGGTACGCGGCGAGCAAGGATCGCATCGACGTAGAGTTCATCAGGAGCGAGACGGCGGGCTTCGCGGCACCTTGGCAGAGCCTCGTCGTCGTGCTGCCTTCTGGCGACGAGCGGTACGTTGCGTGCGACAAGTGGCAGGTGAAGGATCTCGGGAGGGACGAGCAGTCCAGGCGACGGTTCGAGTTACTATGAGGTCGGGGGGGTGGGAAGTGCGCTGGAACACATCTCGGGCGGAATAAATATTCGTGCCAATTGAATTACCCCGCCATCAAGCAGATGAATACCATGGCCGCATCCTCAAGCGAAAAGGCACCAGGGCGTAATGTAGTTATACCATGTAGCCAACCTGATGCTTGACAGCTGGATAGCTCCAAGTCAGGGAGCGAAAAGAGTTTTCACACCATTTACCAGGCATAATGGCGGAATCCCTCGCTATTTTCTGTAGATGCAAGAATGTAAAACTCTGCTCAGGACCAAATCGCAAACGAAAGCCTCATCTTCCAGGCAGAACCCGCCAAAACGTGAAATTTTTTTTGCAAATGCGATGGCTGGAAGGCGCGCACGCACCACATCGCGTGAAAAAAAAAAATCTGCCGCGCAAACTTTTTCGGTGGAGCGCGAAAAATCAGCAGCCCCACACCGCCCTGACCAGACGCCTATAAATACACGTCGCATCTCCCACCTTTTGGACTTTTTTTTCCTTTCTTCTTCACGTCGACAATACTTCAGTATGTTACCCCCCAACAGCAGCAATCACACTACTACCACCACCATCACCAGTGTTGTGATCTGCTTTCGCCTACCAAACAATCCCACTAACAACTTCTTCAGGAGAATCATTTCTATAGTATTCGACCTCCTCTTGGTTTCCCAAAAAAGCCACAGAGCCCACCCTGGTTGATGAGTGCATAACCTCGGCACCCTAGAGTGAATGCATTGGTTTCCTCTCGAACTGTCCGCAAGGATGGCGGCATTTGACCCTGGTGTCTTTTGCTGTATAGAGAGTTGTGGGAGTTTCCTTTTTGTCTGGTTCCGGCTGGATAATTTGGGGGGCTCCCTGCATTTGATGATCTCGACCCTTTTGGCGGTCTTGCCTTTGGGCGCGCTGAATGGGTGGGTGCCGATGGCAGTCTGACAGGTCCATCTTTTATCTTTTTTTTCATTGCTGGCTGGGGCCTTTGCCTTGGTTGTGAAGAGGAAAATATCTGTAGAATCCCCGTGACAATCGTGCTTTGTATTGCGTCTGGTTTAAAATGCGCTTCGTTGTCCAGGAAAATTTATCGACGCTGCGTATTTGAAAATCACTGTTCGCGTGTCAGGCGCGCGTGGTTAGCGTTGCTTTGGTAGGCGACACAATTTCAATTCTCTTTGCATCCCCACTTGAGGGTGCCCTTTTTGACTTGATGCTACACAACAACTTTTGTCGGTTTTTCCTTGTATGGGCGAAACCAGTACTCCGTACATTGCCAACGGCTCCATCGCTTGCGAAAAGTATGTTTTATAATTACTATGGAAATAGCAACGGGATGGATGAATTGATACACAAATGCTACTTGAAAATACTGAATCATGGTGTTTGGGGGGGGTCGTTGGCATACCAACATGACACGGCGATTTTACTCGACCAATTTTTCTACATTTCACTCCTGTTGCCGTGATTTTTGCTCTGGCACCTTGCTTCTGTTTTTTTGTTTTTTTTTGTTTTTTTTAGAGTATAGAGGGAGAAAAAAGAGTTGGCTAGCTATCCGTATTGGAAGAGAGTTTTGTTGATTGTTGTGCTGTCGCTATCTTTTTGCTATCCTCCAACGGTACATGCGTACAGTCCGTACTTTTGAAAAACGGCACGTTCGAGAATCATTCGGTAAAACATCGAATATCCTACAAAGTACAACAATTACTCCGCACAATGCAATAAATAATCAGACACAATGTTTTTTATTTCTTCATCTTCTTTTTCTTCTTATCGGTTCCGGCGACGCGACTTGTTCGCATGACTTGTCGTGGAAAAATAGAAATCGCGTGTGTGGCAGTAGGGTAAGCTTCAGCCAAGTAAATGAAGCCGAGCAATTCTCCCCCCTTTCTTCACCAATGTGTCTCTACGAACCGAGAATAGTAGTGCTACTCCGTAGTAGGGATCAAGATCCAAGATGAGGGTGGGACGACCCACGGCTAACTCCGCCACCTTGACAGCGACGTGTACATTCCCAAACCACATAAACCACATACCTATGTATTCAAAATGGCATGGCCAGTCAACAACAGGTTCTCCCATCTTCATCTGGTGACGAGCTGGTGGTCTCCATCACATGTTCCACTTCGATCTAGATCCCCCCCCCACAGCAAAAAGATACCAATCAAGTCAACAAAACCGAACTATCGGATTTTGCCCACGTAGTAAATATTGATGTTTCTCCACCCCCCCCCCCCCCCCCCCCCTCACCGGGGAATTGCTGCCAGTACCAGTACAACTTCCTCTCCCCCCTCATTCTCAGCCGCAGTTGCCTATTTCCTAGACTATCGACGTCTTCCTCGTCGACAGCACCTAGAGCGGACATGTAGCCGTTATGCAAAGCGCCGAAAAGAGGAAATTTCGATAGTAGCGACGCAGCAAAGGCCCTGTATTGTAGCTTTGTCCGCGATAACTACTACTGCCAAGAAGCAGTTAGCAGTCATAACTACTACTGGTAGTCAGTAGTCAACAAATAGCACGTACACGAGTCAAGCATCGAAGCTCGAAAGATGCTTCTGTCAGGAATGTAGATAAGAACAATGCATGCATGTCCCTTTCTCCTTCGTAACCGTGCAACAAAAAGAAACGGGGAAAGGGTTAGAGAAGGAACTCCATCATCCCTTGGTCGTCTGGAATCCAAACTACCATCTGGAGGGAGGACAAAAGGAAGGGCAAACGGAGAAAACAGCACACCGGGCAAAACAGAAGAGTTTCGTAGCAACGCGGCATGATGGCTCCCACCACCAAGACATTGGCCTTGGCCATCGTCGCGGCCTTTCTCGCCGTCTCCGGCGTCGACGCAGCGGAGGACAAGGTAGTCGGGTGCAAGGCCAACCCTCCGGCGACGTCCAACCTCGCCACAAGCCCAGTCGACAGCGCCTCCGTACCTGAAGCCACCACCCTTCCTGCGACCGACGCTCCTCCTCCTACCGCCACGACGCACGATCCTGATACCGTGGTCGTCACCGGGACTCCTACGGCCCCGACCACTCCTTCTGCGCCAGCCACGCCCACCACCACTCCGGCGGCTCCGACCACTCCCACAACCCCCCTCCTCCCCACGACTCCTGTGGCCCCTACAACCCCGGTGCTCCCTACAACACCAGCACTTCCAACTACTCCTTCCACACCTACTACCTTCATCACGCTCATCTCCCCCGCGCCACCCGTCACCCCTACCACACCCGCCATCACCCCATCAACACCCGTCGACACCCCTCGGTCCACCACACCCGAACCCACCCTCAGCCCGCCTCCGGAGCTCAGTTACCCACTCCCGGCCATGTTCAAAGTCGGCTACCGCGGAGGCGGTGCTAGCGCCAACGCCGGCATCGTGGGCGTCACGTCCCCAGCCGGGGCAGGTCAATTCCAGGTCGTGGCCTATCCCGGCTTCAGCCACACCTTTTATCTCGACGCCGGCGGCCGCCTCATCTCCCCGGACGGCTACATGATTGCCCAGAGGCCCGGCGTCGATGCCGTGCTCTTGCTTAGGTACAACCCGCCATATAGCACCGTCGACGAGAACGTGTGGGACGTCCTCCGCTGCCTAGGCCGGGAGCCGGACGCCTCGGGCAAGGCCACGTCGCTGAGCTGTGTCGGGCCGGACGCCTCCAAGAAGCGGCTGCAACTATGCTCGGGTAGCGGTAGTATAGGTAGTTATCCATCGCTGTGGCTTGCTAGCGAGTTGAGGCCCGAGTGTCTGGACACTGTTTGGACCGTCACTGCTGTGGACGAGAGCCCGTACTGAACAAAGCAGATTTCTGGCCTCGGTTGCATTTTACCGACTGCTCGGCGGCAACCCCCTCAAGCATCGTACCGGATTCGTAAAGTTGATTGGTTAGTACATCGTCCTGCATAGTACTCCGTAATAATAGTTGTCAATAGAATATGCACAGAAACTCGAATACTAGTCCCAGGTATACGGAGTAATCCGTATGTAGAAGGGCATTGTACTCCGTACCCTAGCATCCCGAAGCCCAGTTTATTCAAAACGGTGACAGGGGAACCCGACATCGTCGGCCTTCTGGTGAGGTACTCCGTACCGTGCACTAGCATGTCTTAACAAAAATGGGCCTTTTCATGAGACAAGAAAAGATTTTGTGATATGCCATGATAGAAAGCGAGGTT
Source organism: Trichothecium roseum (assembly GCA_026184415.1). Lineage (NCBI taxonomy): Eukaryota > Fungi > Ascomycota > Sordariomycetes > Hypocreales > Trichothecium > Trichothecium roseum. The sequence continues at coordinate 3,855,767 of CM047942.1, read as the reverse complement.
GGGGAATGACCCCCCCCCCCCCCTTTTTTTTTGTGTATTTTTAATACCTTTGGCGAACAAGGGTGAACGTTTATATTGCAATAAAATTGACTGACCACCGCAAAGTACTGTTCCTTGCGGAGTGCATACGGAGTGTGTATGGGGCACTCCACGAAAGGGGGCTCTCTCCTGAAAGAGGTCTTGGCGATACGTAGTATACGGAATACTACGCCGTACGAAGTACTCGAGAAATGTATTCCATTTCGTACCGTCACGCGGTTGTAGCCGGTGCACGGTATCACATGGTGTCCCCTGTGAGCACCCTGGACTGGCGAGAATTCTCTCGACGGCAAATGCGGTTGACCTACATAGTAGATAGCTAGAGTCGTAATCTGTGATCCGTAATCGGTACTCCGTAATCAATCTGTCGCCGGCTTACGGAGTAGTATTACTCAAAATGCACTGACGTGTGGACACATCCGTTGAACACGAAAACGCTGGCCATTTGTCGAAGTGTTGAAGGCGCGACTGAAAGTCTCCAGCAATATTACTCCGTACGAATTAATGGACAACAAAGTGCGGACCCGCCTTATTAACAGGAAGCTCGGACTCCGGAGGGATAGGATTGCTTGAGGACCAACCGGAGCGTTGGGCGGCAATACTCTGGGCACGGAGTACGGAGCACTTGCGGTTGAGTCGTGGCCGGAAACCATGGCATGATTTCGGTGCCTACTGGCCGGTGGCTCTTGTGGCTCTTGTACGAAGTAACCTTGGGAAACTTGGTGCCGTGTTTGACCATCAAGGACTTACTAGGCCCTAGTATACGGAGTAGTACTCCGTATAGTGGTCTTGGGTCCTTGACGGACCAAACACAGTAACTGGGGCAATAGGTGTTCAAGCTCTTGCATACGGAGTACATGGTACCACAGTATTCCGTACTCTCGCTCAGTAATCTAGGCTATAGCAAGATCGTCGCATGGGTGAAGTATGAATTGCCTGGGGAAGACCAGAGATTGTGCTGTCGCTGTGTTAGAACAAGTGAAGGAAGAGTGAGATATACGGCGAGTCAGCTATTTCCATGCATGCTTCTCATAACGTTTCGCAGATGCGTCGCCGAGTTTCATCCGCCAAAAATAGAGCGGCCATCTTTGTTCCTCAAGTCACATAATTCTCTCCGGGGCTGGTTCCGAGGTGGTGTCTGGTACGAGTGATGACGGAATAGGGGTCCTCGTGTTGCCACCTTTCTTGTCGCCGATATCCCCAGTTGAGACAAGAAAAGCGGGAGAGGACGACGGCGCAGCAACAAGAATGTTCTCTCCGCGAATTAGAAGTACTATGCCACAGTAGTATACGGAGTGATGGGGAAGATAATGCGGCACCGACCGATAAAGTCAGTATAAAAGTAATAGGAGCTTGCTGTGCCCGACCAGTCGTAAGCAATGACATACTGCACGATGCGGCCGTGTGATCTGCTTTACTTTTCTTGGCAGCCTAGCCGCTGGAAAAGGCTTCCCATGTGCGACGATCTGGGTGGAGGTGACGACAGAAACTCCTGCGAGAGTCAGTTGGCTGGCTGTACTCCGTATATAGGCTTTTCGTAACAGGAACAGAGTGCTCTCCAACCACGTATCCAACAACACCCCAAGAAAAAATGTCACCTAATGATCCGCCTTGTTCAACAATATGCTCTGCAATACTGTAAACGTGTGAATAAGCTCAAGGAGCCCCTCCAAGGTTCCTCCTGGGCGAGACTCAACTTTGTAGGCGCCATGGAAGCTTGATTCGTAGGGAGCAATACCGATTACGCTGTTATGAAGAAACCCCGTTAATAATGTCTTAGTAGCCTCATTTTAGGTATCAATTAGCGGGGGTTTTTCCTGCTTCAACTCCGGTCAAGCGCCATGACTCTTGGTCGCTGCAGATCGGGTGAGCTGTACATGATGTGCGCACTCCGCACCAAGAGGATAGAAATGGTGTGTCTTTGGGATGCGGCAAAAAGGAAGGTGTTGTTGAGGGGGGAGGGGCCATCGATGCAGATGCAGACATTGGATGGACGTGCTCAGCATCAGCTGAACCTGGAATTCGTAAGGTTTGATGGGTCGATACTTTTGGAGAGATGGAAATCTTAGAAAGGGTTAGAGTGAAGACACTGGGAGATGAGAAGACCGCGTCTTCCCTCCAACGCCCAACGCGTGCTTGCGGTGGGTGGGTGGTGGCCTACCAAGTATTACTCCGTAGTCCGTAGTCCGTAGTCCGTAGTCCGTACGGAGTACTCCGTACTACTGCTTCCTAAGTACGGAGTACTGAGCAATCCCTACCTCAGCCTACATGCGCACACTTTCCAACGCGGAAAAAGCATCTCGGCGCTATCGTCTTTCCAATTTTTACCTCTACATAGTAGCCCTCTTACTTCCATCTTTTGTACGGAGTACTCCGTACAGATTACCTAGTCACCAGTCTCGCTTAGAAGACAGGCGAGTGTGTGTGTTTATTCCTAGGTAGCCTCTAATTAGGATGGATGGAAAGCTCGGTTCGTTGTGGATCGCAAAGGAAGGAGGACATAACCCGGGGCAGGCGCGCCAACTTGGAAGAGGCGAGAGGGTGATGGTGCAAGACTGGGGGACAAACAAGGCACTTTCTGCCTGGGTCCCGCCTGTTAAGAATTGTGTTTGTTGAGTGACGTCGAAGCTTAACAAGACCCATGCTCTGGCAAGTCCCTCAAAAGTTCACCTTGCGTTCTTTCTCACCAAGTGGGCGTGGTTGCCCTCTAACCTTAACCCGACTCCCTCCTCCCTCCTCCGTACTGGTAGTACTAGGTACTCAAAAGTACCTACTAGTACCTAGTAGCAGTAGGAGGCTCTTGGTGCTCCCCACCAGAGCCACACGGCCACCAGCGCGCCACTGATGAAGAACTGTCGCGGCTGCCGGCTTTGTCACATAAAGACAAGGGTAGTCAGATCTTCCTGGGGGCCGGGACCCTGCTTGCCTCCGTGGCTGTTGCTTTTCCCCAATTCCCCGTGGCTCCCCCCCCCTTCCCTCCATCTTAGTAGTGGTGCTACCTCTGTAGTACCTACTAGCAGTGGTGGGTAGTGGCGACCAGTGGTTGTACTGTCATGTATCATTGAAGTTGCCAAGGCACTCCCTACTCCGCACACTAATTGATATCCCGTCCAGTACTCCAGTAACTCCGTACGTGCTGCTGTGTCTCTGCCGTTTCTCGCGCTTTTTCTTTTCACCGGGGGGGGGCGCACCAAAGACTTCTAAATTTCCAACCTTACTACGGAGTACTTTGCCCACACAAAACATTATTCTGTCCTGACCAAACTACCCCCTTGTTTATGCTGCTGGCCTCTTCTTAAAGCAAGACAGGCACACGTTTCCCATTCCAATTCGACTTTCTAGAAACACAACCATGTTAAAATGACCACTTCTAACCAACTCGTCTCCCTCAAGGCCTGTTTCAGCCTGTTGTAGGCCGCCTCACTCGCACAACCTTGCTGCCCACGCGAGCACTTGCTTCTTTAGACGCTGAAAGACGTGGTACTTGGTACACAGCTTGTTGTCTCTGGAACGACCTTGATCTGTTATTACACCATTGCTACACCATCATCTTTCTGTCCTTGTTCGAGTATCAACTGCTTCACAGCTACACACATATACTCGACTTTTGACTACCGAAGTAGTAGTTCGCCAAACACCGCAATCGACGCAGCATGACTTCGAAACGCAATTCGCGCGCTTTTGCGCAGAATGAGGGTGACGGAGACGCCTCTCATCAAAATTATCAGCATCATCAGCCTTCCTCCACGGCCTCATGCCGAACGCGATCTTCTCGCAACGCCAGTAACGAGGACCTGCGGTCCAATACATCCGAGGAAGGCGACTCTGAAGGCAATTCGATGAATAAGAGGGAAAGGGCCGTTGCTATGCGCTGCCATACCGGCCCTATCACGGCCAAGGATATGTCCCTGTCTGCTACTGGCGAGGTTAATGGTGAGTTAAATACCCCTCGAACTGCTAAAGAAGTCGAGCTGCGATGCTAACTACTGTTCAGTTACAACCATGACGGAGGCTCTCAAGGGCTACCCACCCGCACCTTGTAAAGATCGGCCCCTCAACTTTGGAGTCGTCGTTCCTGGGTTTTATCGGAGTAGTTACCCGAAACCCGAAGATTATGGTTACCTGCGATCACTGCAACTTAGGACGATTGTGTAAGTCTCCGTGTGTTACCAGCGCTAGCATATTTGCTCATGTCATGTAGGACTCTGGTCAAGGATGACGACGTGGACCGTGAACTCGGAGATTTCGTTACCCGCGAGGGCATTCGACATGTCATCATTCACATGAAAGGCACTAAGAAGGAGACTATCCCGGAGCAGACCATGGCGTCGATCATCCACGTGCTTCAAGAAAAGCGCCATTGGCCGATCATGCTTCACTGCAATCATGGCAAGCATCGTACCGGATGCGTCATTGCTGCCATGAGAAAAATCTCAGGCTGGTCCAACCGGGAAGCCCTTGATGAATACACGTCGTATGCGGCGCCCAAGGCCCGCGACTGCGATGTCGAGTACATCACCGGGTTCCAGCCTGCGCCTTTCATACGTGGTCAGTCGATTGCCGAGGGGTCACGCTTCACACCGGTCCAAGCCCGCAACTTCCGCAGAGCGGTTGTGGTTACGATGTTGGTCCTTGGGTTGTGGTTTGTTTCTGGGGCGTCCTTGGTTTCTAGGAGACGCCAGTTGCTCCGTTAAGAATGTCGCGTTGGCCTTTTACCTATTTTGGGGTAAGCTAAAAGCAAAGACTTGTACTAAGTCTTGTTATTTGGGATATAAAGCAGATCTATTTGGAGACGTGAGGCGGCCTCAAGCGCTGAGACTGTCTCCCATGGCGTTAGGAATGACATAGAGCCTATTTCTTTGAGTGATATCAAGGCTTCTGTCCTTGATTTATGATTTCATTTGTTGCACGGAGTTTAGGATAGGGATTGGAACGCGCGCCATCAGATCGCAAAGCTAGATTCAGCGAATTGCTTTTTTACACATGTCAACAATAAGCTTAGTCTCATTGAGTATTAGCTGGCCATAGAAAGTCCTTTTAAAGCAGTCAATGTTATGTTTTCAACTTTATCACGCCTCGAGCCCTACTGTCGTCGTCTGGTCACAAGATGCATGTTCCTGACATTAAATTGCTCTATGAATACTGTGTTGCGGAGTGGATATTTGAGATTCTTGCTGTATTTGTAGTATTGTGAGAAAATTCTGGCCCAAGTAGCACAAGAAGCTACAGAACCACACCTAAGAGACGATTGGATACTGAAGTGTTTTTTTTGTAGTTTTATGAAGAACGCCAGAGAAGGAATTCATGCCTACTGGATGATGACCCCGTAGACGCGGTTTCCCTTGTAATTCTACTACATATGGTATGGAACAACGCCCTTACTTATCTGGATATTTACTGTCGTTTCGTCTTGTCATTATCACCTTTTGGTTTCTTCACCCGCGGACAACGATCCCGCATATCGTACATGCATACGCCGTCTTATTTTTCAGACATCTGGCCAACGGCTTCCTTTGTAACCCAAGCCATTGAGGTCCTCAACCCCACCGGTTCCCATCTACCCTCTCCCTCTCGTCCTCTTCCCAGCTTCCAGTGGCGTACCTCCACCCGCCCGCGACAGCGTTGACAACGCCCATGGCGACGGCGGCGCCCCTTAGGCCGCCCCTGGCGGAGAGGAATTTCTGCCTGAAGCCTTGCTTCCTCCGCAGGGCCATGAGAGCGTAGAGGCCGGACCAGGCGGCGGAGACGCCGGCGGCACCGGTGGTGTAGCCCGCGAGGTTGAGGTAGGTCGCGAAGAAGAGGGGTCCCGGGAAGAGGACCAGGGCCATGGGCTGCCTGGGACGGAGGTGTAGGGCTATCGTGAGGGTGGCCAGCACCGAGGGGGGCACGCCCGAGGCTGGGCGCAGTCAGTTTCGAACGTCTTTTCTCCTCTTCTTTCCCTTCCCCTCCTTCTAGCCAATCTGCTCTTCTTCCGACTTTACCCCTTGTCTGAAGGTATTTCGCTCATTTACACTTGGCGGCGATTTGTCACGGGAGGGAAGCTATATGGGGCGTGGACAGAGTGAAACGACGGAAGGGAATGTGATGAGATGAGAATGAATGAGGAGGGGAAGGGGGTAGGGGAGTAAAAAGGTTGGTGGGACGAGAAACGAAGAGGAAAAAAGAGATGTTACATACAACCCCAGGCATGCAACTTCTGCACGACGGACGCCGAAGGAGGCGGTGCATGTTTCTCAGCCGTGTCGGTCATGTTTAGTCACCCAGGATGGTGGTGATAGTGCGTAGGTTCTTAGTCTTTTATTCCTTTCTTCTTTCTTCCGCTGGGCGAAATATCCCTGTAATATGCTCCTCCGTAGGTGGGAGTAGAAATGTTCCGTGGGAGAAAAGAAGACCTTATAGATATTTGAAAAAGAAAAGACAAAGAATTTCCGTGATAAGTTGGCGAAGTTGCTCTTAGGCAGAGGAGAGAGAAAATAAAAGGCTAGTTCATCGACCAGTTCGGTAATTGGTGTTGTGCCTCCGTCTGGAGGTTTGCTGTTTGACTTTGCGGGTGTTGAGTCTGTGACGTTGATGATCTGATTTTCGGCTCTGAGCTCCCCCAACTCCCTCGCTATCCGGAAAAAAAAACGAAAAAAAAAAGACTATGTACTCCGTACTCCGTACTACTCCGTACCTAACCAATGATTTGGCTCCCATTTAGCGTTTAGCGTCTAGAACAGGTGTGGGAAGTGACTAAGCACAGCCTCACAGCCCTGGTGCGGCACGTACCTTTTCCCCTGTCCTACTATATCCATCCAACCTTCGGGAAAGCGCGTCTTTGGTGCGATGTACTCGGTAACAGCGCGCGGAGCCTTTTCTTTCTTTCTTTTTTTTTTTTTTTTTCAATGTTTAGGTAAGGTAGGTACTAGTATTTTCTGAAACGCGCCTGCTGTCTTGGGATTGCGCTTAGCAAAGCTAAAGGCTAGGACGTCATGTTTCATCGTTGGTGCTGCGGACAGCTTCTAATCTTCTAATATCTTCTTCTTCATCACACCCATCTAGGATCCCATCCATCTAGGATCCCATCCATCCAGGGATACTCTCCGCACTCCTTCGCTATCATTACTGCCGCGGCGTACTATACAGGTCACTACTCGTATTAATCAGACCATCGAGTCATACTCGCTACCATCCATCATCATCATCGAGAGCGATCTGCACCTTTTGAGTATTCGACAGCTTCATGCACTGGGTTGCTCGTCCGAGTGGGCTTTAGCCTATGAGCATCTTCTCAGCGTTTGACATTTCTATTCTTAGCATCCCGGGACTCTTTGCAGGGTAGCATGGGTGATTCCCGTTTGTGCATTTGTTGTCTGCACAACTGACACCGAGCGAGCATCGGGCTATTGCTATCGGAATAGCCTACTGCCCTATGCTAATTGATTGCTTAGCGGTATCACACCGATTGGTACGGAGTGCAGAGAGCCTGCCGAGCTCTCTTTGCGCACCCGGCCGAGTCCGTACTGCATCCCGGGATATTCACTACAACCACCACCACCACCACTTTGCTGTGCCCGCAACTCTCAGGCACATGCTGCAGCGACCTGAGGTTGAAAACGAGCGAACAAGAGTCATGAGGATGGAAGGGAACCTGCATGATTCCTTATTGCCTTTTTACTAGTGGTATAATTGCATATCGCTCGGTAAAGAGCAACTATTTCTTCCCCTCTTCCCCCTCTGCACTGCCTCCTCCCAGTCCTCCGGGCACTGGCCGCTTCATTGTAACCAGGAAGTCCGATATCCCTGAACCTTGCTCTTCCGCTGACCCCACGATCTGCTCGCGAATTTGGCCACTTCGCTAACGGATCCGGCACCCCTGGGTCTTGCGGAGGTTCCTTCCGAGGAATTGATAGCTGAACCCTGGCGATGGTTCTCGTTTCGTCTTCTTCTCACGACCAAATGAATCTTAACGTTGACGGCACGATGTTCCAAGCAAAGGGGACAGGAAACAAAACATGATGACGTTGATGTATTGAAATTTCAGGTCAGCTCCTATTTGCACCGTCTAATGTTATTCATATGTTCTATAGCCGGCCGTGCATCTCGAATGCACCGCAACAGACAAGGTGCTACCTTGTGCTCTATATACGTCAAGAAATATTTAGAAGAAAAAAAGTAAAAAGCATGCAGGGGAGTGGGGGGATACCGCTAACAGATCAACTGAAAAAGACATAAAAAAAGGGACAATGTGCAAGCCGGGGCAAAGGGAAAAACAACAACGGCGCGGTGTCGTAAGAGTCATGCCGAGGATTCATTGAAACCATCCATCACACCTCCAAAAGTTCTTCGCTTTCGAATCCACGTGGGATTTATCCCTCTTTTACGCGCGTGAGCGCACATCACCCTCGTATCACATACACAGCCACGCTCACTTATTGGAAAACAGAGCCAATTCAGCCCCGAGCCCTATGAGCGATAGGATGCAACCTTTGAAACAAAGGAGGGGTGTGAGGGGGGAAAGGGAGCCAGATAATCTCAACGGCGCGTCCACCCTTTCATTCACAGCCTCGATCATTTCGACCACATGCGCGGATCAATGTCCCCCTCCGCGTAAAAGTCTTGATAATCCATTTCCTCCTGTTGGTACTGAGCATGTCGAAACGCTGAGGTGCCCCCCTGTTCGGCGATTGCCATTCTGGGATCGTGCGATGGCGCGCCGGACGTCACTGGTTGATAGTACTGCCCGGTCTGCCAGTCGTGGTACGGCGAGTGCTGCGATACCGCCGGAATACTCTGCTGGCTATAGGACACGCTCGTCAGAGGTTGGCTGTACCCGCTATCGCCGCTACTTGTTGGAGTGTGCTGGTGGTAGTGCTGCGGGTACTCTGACGGAGAGAGCGTCTGCAGGTCGAACCCATCATAAGGACCGAGCGACGTGAAGTCGAACCTATCCAGCATTCGGCCATGGTCACCGCCGCCGCTACCGCCACCCCCTTCGGCACCGACTGCGGATGCCGCCAGCCCCTGAGTGTATGCAATGGTACCCATAGGGGGCGCATTTGACGGGAGGATGCGGCTCGTTGGCCGGCTCCGTGACGCTGTGGGCTGCTGCTGGTACTGTGGAGTGCTCCCGGAGCTAGTGCGTGTGCTGGTAGGACTGTCGTCCCTGGACGAGTCGCCCGAACGGCGAGACTTGGACTGCTTTTGACCCTTGCGCGAACCCTGGGACCTGGACCGCGTATACTCGCAAGCCAGGTTATTGGCGATGCAGCGCTCGCACCCCTCCTTTTCACCGCTGCACTTGAGCTGAGGGAGCGCGTTAGCTATGACTCTTTGTCAAGGCGAAGGGTGGGGTTCTTTAGGATGAGGGCCAGTATCAAGGCCACGGGGCGGACAAGAGACATACCTTTTTCTCATGACAGCGGTTGCAGGCCTGATGCGAGCTAGATCTTGCTGTGATGGGATCATATGCTCTCCGCAAGTTCTGGACCTCGTCCGTTTGCGGGTCGTATTTCCACGTTCCAAACATGTTTGTGTAAGGACTTTGTCTGTACGACAAGGCAAATCTCCTAGTACTACTACGAGTAGTGTTGGTAAGTGATATTGGATGATGAGGATGTGTCTTTGTTCTTGAACCGGGACCCCAAAAGATGATAAGGGTGTAAGGATAGCACTAAAAGCAACAGAACTGGAGAAGATGGGGGTGAGAGACAAGACAGGTAAGACAATGCAATGATGATATACGTCGAACCGTTGTCTGTTGTCATGAAAACATGGTGGCGGGAAGAACCGTTATATATATATATTTATATATATATATGCATATATATAAAATGACGGGGGGAGAGACTGCCAGTGGTTTGGAGTACTACGTATTAGAGACTAGGAAGACCAGAATCCCAGATTAGGCAAAAAGAAGGGTCATGGGTGCGTATTCGCTAGGCTGAAGGGGCGTGTGTGCCTGGAAAAGAGGAAACGAGTGAACCAAACAGCGGGGGCCCCGTAGGTACGGACTAGGGAGTACTAAGGTTGATGATACAAACCACGGTAGGTACAACAATGAAAATGAATTAAGAACCAAGAAGAAGAAGAAGAAAAAAAAAAAAGAAGAAGGGTAACCCCGGGAAGGGGGGAGAGACCGGCTGTGGTATTCCAATATCACACTGGAGTGTGTATACAGACAGCATTGCACATGTGCGGGTACGTGCGGTGCCCTTCTAGGCAACTAAGCGGACGCCCCCCCACTCTTTTCTTCTCTCCCCGTACCGATTATGGTAGGAGCACTACGGAGCACTGCTACTATGTATGTAAGTACTCCGTGCTCCGTGCTCCGTACCGATTAGTATGGTAATCGGTTGCATGGGAGAGGAAACTTGGACGAACCCTGCCTCTGGACAATACCGGGGATAAAGTGGTAATGGAGAAAACGGAGAACCACCACTACTACTACTTAGGTACTCCTACTACTATTGCTATGTATGTATGTATGTATGTATGCATGCTCTCACGTACTACTACTAGGGGGCTGAGGTAGGCAATACCGTTCACTTCCATACAACTCCGGAAAAGGCAAACAAGGACCACCAAGAAACATTCTGACATGTATCTCACCCATCACCGCCACAAAGTCATCGTTTCCAATATATACGGAAATATACTACTGCTACTACTACTACTACTACTACTTAATCCTCCGAGGGAAGAAAAAAAAAGTGAAACCATATAGGCGTGTACCCCAAATTGGGGGGAAACGGACCCTTTTCTGACCAAACCCATCCCTCCCCCTTTCTCTCCCTTAAAACGAGGCTGTTCACACTTTGGGAGCTTGTGCCTTCAGCCCTGGTGATTTAAACTCTTTCTTTTATTCTTTTTGGTACGTTACCCACCATGTGCCTTTTAGGATGCCTGAGGAGGGGAGGGGAGGGGCGAGGCAGGCCGTCTGATTGGGGGTTTCCCGCCTTCTTCCCGCCTGTGCCTCGCGGGCGATGTCGTCGTCGCTGCAAGGCTCAGCACGCAGCGTGGACGGCGTTCAACAATAACAACAAGGGCAAAGTCAGGGTCGAGCTCCTTCCTTCCTAACGCCAAGTTTGATAGCAACAGATGAGATATATCGACGTGTGGAGCACGTGGGTTTAGTAAAAAGGAACAGGCGCCAGCGCTCCATAGGGGGCATGGAAAGAGGGCACAGAGGTTACCATAAAAACAAAGTTCTTTCGGCGTAGGAACAGCTCTAAAAGCTGGGCTGTAGGTAACGTCCGGCTTTGCTTCACCGCACTCTGTACATGCTTTTTTTCCTTGTTCGTTTTGGTTTCCTTACGTACGCATGTACGGAGCAGTTGCTGCTGCTAACGCATGTAAATATATTATTAGTCTCCGGCCCTAGAGGAAATAATTGGGACATAAAAAAACGCCAAGCTGCACTTGCAATAGTCAAACCCTACCGTTTTCTTTAGGCTCTGCGCGCGGCGGCCTAGGCAGGGAAAATGGGAGAGGGTCCCTATAGTATGACTCTTTCGATTTCATCAATAGACCGGGCCTGATTATGATGCTACGTACCTGTTCATCTGCACCTTGGCGGCAACCGTGACTCGGCACGAAGGAGAGGGAGAAACAGGTGCTGCGTCTGCACGTGTCCCGTATGTCGTTGGCGTGTAGCACTTTGTATGCAAGTGTAGGCTGCCTTGCGGGTGAAAACGTATATGTCGGCAGGGGGGTTCTATGCACGAGGGGTTCTATGCGGTACACGGTGACAAGGGTGTCCTTCTCGGGCGAAAAGGCCTGCGTGCGGGTGTGTAGCTATTGAAATGGCAAGATAGATCTCCCCGAGGCATTTACACCATGCCCCCTAGGGAAAACATAAAATTGATCGCTCGGTACTCCGTAGAAAGTCTTCTTTTCCTTTGGCGCTACATATGTGTAGATTGGTGTTTGTCTTTCAATTAGCCAAACTTGACAGCTGATTTGACAGGGTACGAGGAGAACTAGACAAGGGGGCCTGGAGGCGACGGAGAGGGCGAACGGCATACCCAGCTTTCTCGTTCAACACCCTGTCCCCTGGCAAGTAGTATAGTCTTTAGTACTCCGTATGGTACTGCCGCTTCTTTCTTTAGAAACTCTCTGTACTCCGTAGGTTGCGGGTGTCAACTTGGCTCAGGAAATAGCCCGATTGCTTGATTGTGTTGGGATTTCGAAGCGGGCCGGTCGTCGTGAACCAATGGAGGAGAGTAGAGAGCTGTATGGAGTAGTAGTACCGGCCGAGAAGGAGAAAGAACATGGTCTAAGAAAATCTTCAAGCAACCTCCCTCCCGGGAGTGCTGGTACCATTACTTCACAGCCGAGTGATTCACAAAGGTGCCCTCTCGGTGCGGAGCGATGTCCCGCATAGGATCTAGGAGATGGGAGCCTGTCCGTGTGCCTAGTGCCCTGCGTGCCCTGCCTAGCGTTGCCAATACTAACCAGTTGACTAGAAATCTGTCCAACCTTCAAACCTCGACATCCGCAAGAGGCTGTGGGGATTCAATGTCCTGTGTGCATGTCGCTTGGGGGTTCGGGACCGGTAAGCTCCAACCTTGTAATCGGTACGGAGTAACAGTAACCTGGCCTTGGCGAACCTTCTTGCATCGATGCGCCGCTATTGGCAGCAGCGCTCCGTACTCCGTACTCCGTATGGTAGACAGATTTGAGGGTTTTTCTTGACTTCAAACGTGGCTGTGAGAGGCTCCTGGGTAGGTAACGTACGGAGCACGTACGATGTAGGTGGCATTCACAGATCTGATCGTCAGACGGGGAATATCCTTGGCCCTTTACATACCTGTACTCTTGTTTTGCACAGCCTCGCGTACTTTTGTAAAGAAACGTGCGGGCCCGTAGCTGGGGAAAAAGATAATAGAAAAAACCTCCGAATATGGACGAGCATGGGTGCTGAACCACGACGCAAGAGCTTTTTTCTTTTGGGCGTCTAAAACAAGATGTCAATTGTATCTAGTTTTGTTCCGGACTATTCGGAGTAGGTGCCTACGTTTCTCGGTGAGGCGCGCCCGACCACGGACCAGCGAGACTTGAACGTAGTTTTCTAATGTTCCTGTTGAAGAAGTGGGATCTCACTAATAATCCTTTGGGATGGTGGGGGAGAACTTGACTTTGACCGACTAGTATCTTCTCTATCCCATCATGCCCATAGGCACATAGGGTTACACCACGTCTGCGGGAGACCCTGGGTGACAGGCAGGTCAGGCTGGACCCAAGGCTGAAAGAGGAGTCGTTGGGGGGACGGGGTTGGTAGGGGAGGGAGGGGGGGAGGGGGGAAGGGGGGTGGAATTAAAAGCAAAGGACTTGACCCAGTACATGTAAAAAATAAAAAAATAAAAAAGCACAAGCGTCTACCCAGCAAAGAAGCCGCGGCAGTTGGCTGCTGTTTTTCTTTTCTGACATGGAAGAGACCACAGTTTCTCTTCTTCCGCACGATGTGCCGGATCGGCCATGTTTGGATGGCGATTCGAGGGGGAGTCGACTGCCTAGAAAGGCCAACGGCTGGTCGTTCGCTGGGCTGTGCATTCTCAAGGGGATTGGTTAATGAAGGCGTCCATGAAGAATCACCGCGAGCCGGCCGGGTATTTGGGTAGAGTTTCAGATCGAGGGCAGATGGGCAACAAGGAATCAAGGTGTAGTAGATACTCCGTACCTTAGGAACCTTACCATATGGAGTACTCTAGGCAAGGCAGTACCGAGGTTTGTTGAGCCTGAGGAAACGACATTTGAAATCTCACGTAGAGGAAGGAGGAGGAGCACGTCCCTCCTTCCCCCCATCTAATTCAGGACACCACATGTGCCTGCCGTCATGATCGACAGTTTATTGACTCCAACACCCGTGGAGTCGTGAACAACTTGACAACCTGTGCCAGTAAGTGTGGGCAACATCCACATTTACGCCGCAAACCGTTTAATCTTTTATCGACGCTTTGTATTTTAAAACAACGGCGTCATGATACTTAGTACCACTGCTACTACTAGTAGTACCTGGCACCGCTGCTTGTCTGACTCTTACGGAATATTCCTGCTTCCAATCCTAACACCACTGACTAGTACTCCGTACTGCTGCTAAGTACTGCTCAGCCATGAAAGAAATTCAAGGGAATAAAAAGGACCTGGGTAAAATAGAGAAAGACAAAGTAGGCATCATACACAATGCATCCCCGTCGGTATTTGCCGCCCGCCTTGTCCTAGATAGTTTGAGAAGAACTTGGGGGTTTTTTGGAAAATAACCCACCATCATCCATCGTGGTGGCAGTTTGACGGCACAGTTAGCAAGGGTTGTGCATCGCCCATCTAAATATTAGAAACATGGGACTCAGTCATCTAAGCGCTCGGTTTTGCGCCTTGCATGTTTGGTCGAAACCATCCGTGATTTCGTTGGAGAGGCAGACTCGCCCTCTGGCCTAGGACAGGCAGTGATCCGTAGGCACTGAACATAGTATGACTGATCGTATGCGCGCGCGCCCACTCCGAGTGTCACACTAATAAGATGCAACCTTTCGTAGGGCGACCCGTGGACAACGATTGATTACCTGAGCAGGCGCAATCACATTCAGACTTATCATTGTCCTCTTCTACAACTCCTGGCTGGACCTTTTCTGGCTTCTCGTGGGGAAGAATGTGCCACATATCATAGGGCTGTGTAGTTCCCCGTCATCGTTCGTTGCTATTCTTATCATTTGGATTCAAGCTTCAGTTCGACGGCCATGGTAGCACCGTTTTTGACATGGATCCCTCTCGTCTCATCGAGAGCACCGTACACGCCATCGGTTGCATACAGTCACGCGCTTACTCCTCAATATCTATCCTAGTAAATGGGTTTCGCTGACTGGTAGTACTAGTAACACGGAAGAGGGGAGGAAGCGTTCTGGGATAACAGTCGTCAAATCATAGCTATTTGTGGACGAGCAGCAATGACTACCTAGGTAACTCTGTAATGACCAGTGCCCGGCAGAGACAATACAGGGCACCATCAAATGACCGTTCCAAGCCCAATCTAACTTGAGCCTCCTGACTCAAAACTCCGAGGCCCTCTCAAATTGAATACTAGCTTTGTCCCCTTCACATCCGCAGACTTGGGACTCTAGAGCAAGAATCAAACGCAGGCTTGATTCTGCTGGTCATAAAGGTCTTTTCGGTTGTGGTCACCAGTGAACCCGTTGCTCGAACTTGAGCTCCAAACGCTCAGCTGATGCGGCGAGTGTCTCCGTAGAATGGATCCGCGAGTCTAGAGGCTCCTTTGCCCCGTCGCGCCACACAACCATGACTCTCACCCCGCGCCTGCCCTCAGTGAGGAACCTGACGATTTCCTGGACGCAGGCGCCGCGAGAAATACTGATGGGAAATTGCACTCGCTCGCCCACGCCTCCAAACACGCCCCTTGTCCTATCGGTCACCATGATCTCTGAGCGCCATCGCGGTGCGCGGCACGTCCATACTTCTTCGTACGGCGGCGCGCTCGACCTAGGTCGGGGCTGCGAGCGGGAGCGAAATGCTTGCGACAGTCTGGGGGTTGCCTGGTAAAAGTAGGAACCGTAGGTTGGCGCGCCGCTGTGAGGTGCCTGTGTGCGAGGAGTTCCTGGGTGTTGGTGTCCGCTGGGAGGCACCGCGGGGTCGGCCTGGCTGTTGCGCCGGCTACCCCCAGAGTGAGTGCGCCGTTCGTGCCTTGGGAATTCCCTGCTCGAGCTTGGCGAGGGTCTGCTGTGGCTACTCTCTCTGCGAGGCGAGGACATGGTAAGGGATTTGGAGGTATATATGTTGATATTTATGGGGGTTTCTGGTGAAATGAGCTCCTGGCTAGGTCACTGCGATCTTGATTGAGTGATGCTTGACTCATCTCCCTCAAAACCAGATGGTTCTTGCCTGATCCTTATATCTCGGCCTCGAACTGATGGAGATATGGGATTAGCTAGGCACCATTACTGAATATCAGTCATGTTCAGCAAACATGCCGTTTTGTCCCTTTGTTCAGGCCATTGTTTCCCGGATAGCTTCAATGTTGAAGCGGTAAAAAAAGGGCGGTGTTGCACAACAAGCTACATCGTCAGTGAATCAGTGAAAATGAGATGTAATGAGGCCGCATCGGCGCAATGCCTCGCCTGGCTCCATGGCTATCTCCAACGCCATCAGACCCCAGCCAATGGTGATATACAGCCAATGGCCACTCGATAGAAAGCTGCAGTGAATCAGTGAATGGACTCAATATATTATGTCGCACCATTGACAAAGAATCACTTGATCGCCCTGGGCCCGCGCGGTCTGTCGTAGCAACTCATATCGGAAGCGCGGTCAAAGGCTTCAAACAAAGACGGCGATGGGTCTGACCCTAGTGCGAGGCCGCGTCCGCGTGGAAGGTCTGCGAAGGTGAGGGAAGCTAATTATCAGGTAAAAAGCTACCATACGGAGTACGGAGTAGAAAGCACCACGTTGGAAACTGTGGCGCCCCCCAAAAAAACCAAAGTCGGAAAAAAGATGACACGGTTCTATAGCGGCAGCACTGCATTTCGAGAAACGGCCAGCGAGACACCTGAGCTTCCTCTCTTCTTTTCCCGTGTTCAGCAATCACCCATCGCCCGCCTACAGTAGAGAAACGAGCTATCGACTGCTTTCCCAAGCATCTCTTCCAGTCCTCACAATCCGAACCATCCACCGGCGATATGGCACTCAGTCCTCAGATGTACGTTTGTCTCTGGCGCAAGCACCGCATGGGCCTGTAGGCAATGAACGGTTACTAACGTTAAGTGTAGTACCAACCTGATCATCATGCTCGGCATGATGCAGGTCTCCAAGCGCATCCCGTTTGACGACGAGAACGTCCTCAACATGGTCCGCGCCGGCTACATTGCCAGCAATCTGATCATCGCTTTGATCTACCTCTACGTCCAAAACCAGATCAACAAGAAGAAGGGTGAGCACGAGACTCGACCCGCGAGGCCGAGCAATACTAATATGTGTGCATAGATATGACCACGCTCAAGTACGTTGAGCCCGCACCCGTTGGTTCCGGCGAAGAGGGCAAGCTCGTCACCACCACCATCCAAGCCTACGACAGCCAGCAGCTCAAGACGGCCTTCCGTGGCCAGCTCATGGGTATCGCTATGATGGCCTTCATGCACGTCTACATGAAGTACACGAACCCGCTTCTTATCCAGAGCATCATTCCCCTTAAGAGCGCCTTTGAGCACAACCTCGTCAAGATCCACGTCTGGGGTCAGCCCGCTTCTGGTGATCTCAAGAGGCCCTTCAAGGCCCCCGCCGGCTTCATGAGCGCCATGCAGGGTGGCGAAGTCCAAAGCGACAAGAAGGCTGTTGAGGCTGCCGAGCGCTCCGGCCGCGGCGGTGCCAAGGAGGAGTAAGCGTACGTAGCCATGTTTGAATGATTATACACGCATATCCTTGCTGGCGCAATACAGGGCATCAAAGTTGACGCATGGGAAAATGTACCAACAGTAGGCAGGGGGTTGTAATACTACGACGAATAATAGACTAAATTGTCGGGATATGCGCTATAATGCTGCGATGTTCTGTCTTGTATTTGTGGATGTGAAACTATTACATATGGCAACTCACTAATTAGGCCTTCTAGCGGACATCTCTAAAGTCTGGGAATGGTCAATTGTAACACGAACCGTTCAAACCCCATCAACTTGTGCATAGGTACGGAGTACTAGGTAGTGGACTCAATCGGTATTCGGGGTTCGCGAGGAAAACCCAATACCCGGTCTGGAATTTGGGCTTTGTGTCTATTTACGGAATTATTTACCATGGATGCCACGATGCATCAACGATGATACCCATGGAAAGCACACCTCTTTCTTCACCTTTGTTTCCAACTTCATAATTATCGTGTACTATGTAGGGTACCACCTACTCCGTAAAGCGGCGTGTACAAATCGATGTGGGTCGGTATGGCACAAGATGGTGACATCAGGCTGCACTAGAACGGTTACTCCGTATGGTACGACCCCACAGGACAGACCCTGGACATGCACTTTCACGAACCGTGAACTTCACTCTCCTCCTGGCCATCACACGCTTTTCGGTATTGACACTTTGCGCTTCATTGAAAACCAACGAAATATTGGTACTACTGCCTGGAGCCATCATGACCGAGCGCGCATCCACGCCGCCGGCGCAGCAAGGGCCCCGACCAAGCGCTGCTGCATCGCCGCCGACCCCCAACGTCACGAGGCGCATTGTAAATGCATTGCATCCCCTCGTCTATTCATGCCCTAAAACCTGTATTATAGGAAGAGAACCGCCTGCGCGCAAAAGCGATTCGCAACCAACGAGAAGCCGAGCAGCGAGCTAAGGGGACGGCGCCGGAGATCACCAAGTCAGCATCCGGCTTCGTCCCGACCGCAGACGTACACATTACAAAGCCTGCCAATGGCAAGCGGCTGTACAGTGAAATTTCGAGGTCCAACCGCGATGGGAGAAACCAGGGCGAGGAGGGTGCGCTGCGCCCGGCGCGCAATTTTACCAAATTTGTTGATTACGACATGAGCGCCATGACGGATACAAAGGGCGGTTTCCTTACGGCGGAGGACGATCCTCACAATTTCGCCTTTAGCGCAAAAAAGACAAAGGAGGAGGAGACGAGACCGCAACATATGACGGTCCAGGAGTGGGAGCGAATGCAGCTCATTAAGAATCTGCAACGGAACAAAAATGGACCTTTTGAGCCTGGCGTGAATGCGTACGACGAGGAGCAGAACAGGAAGAAGTGTAAAGAATGCAATAGTCTGGAGATAGACTGGCTATGGGACGAGGTTTTCCACGTTAGGCTATGCAACAAGTGCAAAGAAAAGCATCCGGAGAAGTACTCCCTTCTCACGAAGACGGAGTGCAAGCAGGATTACCTCTTGACAGAGCGTGAGTCGGCCCCGGCCTTTGTTGCGCGTGTGTTCTCAAAAACTAATTCGGACAAGCTGAGCTGCGCGATCCACAGCTGCTACCGCACCTCAACAAACCCAACCCGCACAAGTCTCATTGGCACGACATGATGCTCTTCCTCCGCTTCCAGGTAGAAGAATACGCTCTCAACAAGAAGTGGGGATCGGAGCAGGCTCTGGACGCGGAGTATGAGCGGCGTGAGGAGCAGAAAAAGGCCCGCAAGGAGCGCAAGTTCAAGGAGAAGCTCACGGATCTGAAGCGCAAGACTCGCACGGAGGCATTCAGACGACAGACGGGCAACTTGCAGGGCACGGGGGCGACCAAGTTTGGAGACTCGATAAAGACTGGGAAGCACGTGCACGAATGGGGACGAACGGTGGAGAAGGAGGACGGGATGACGGTCAGGACGTGTGTGAGTTGTGGGATGGAGGTGGAAGAGTTGGTGATGTGATGATACCCTATGATGGCAATTTTTGAATATAGAGCTACTTACTAATACTCCGTATGGAAGATTGATTTATACTCCGTACTTGGACCTCACGTTGTTGCCCTTGATAGCTCAGATTGACGGTCGGTTAAGACGGGTCACGGCCAGATGCAAGCTGCAGGGGGCCAAAGCGATCTACCTTTTTAGATGGTTGCGCTACGGAGTAGGGTAGTCTTTGGAGCAGCGTCTCAACAGTTACAAATCCCCGGCGTCGGTTGAAACGCGTATTTAAACCCCGGATCAGCCTGTCCCACTGACAACTGTCCTTCGGAATGTGGAACAAGATTCTCATATAAACGTAACCTTTTATTTTCTCACAGCCTTCTGCGTCAAAACTGCCGTCGGCCAAGAAGCCGAAGCCCGCCTGACATCTTTCGGACCCTCGTCCCCGAAAGAAGTTATTCCCGGCCGATCTTACTGGGTATGTTCTATGGTAAGGACCTACCTACTCCGTATTACTACGAACGACGACGTCGCATTCCTTTTTTCCCGAGAGTAAAAGAAAAAAATTAAAAAATTAAAAAATAAGCAAGAAAGGAAAACCATTCTTCTGTCATCTTTTGACTCTGCTTCCGCCTTTCCCATCCTCTCTTCATCCCTCGCTCACACATACATACTTACTTACACAACGGCGGGAAAAGGACTAAGATGGACGCGAATGTCTGCGTCAACTACCCGCGCAGCTGAAGCGGCCGAGCCGCGGCTCACCGAGCCTAGACATGATACCGCGGAGGATTCTACGGTTCCTACGCCCGTTGACGGGGTCGCGGATGCCGGGGAGCCTCCGGATGGCGGTCTACATGCCTGGTTGTCCGTGGCGGGCTGCTTCGCACTCTACTTCAACCATTTGGGACTGATCAACTCCTGGGGCGCTTTCCAGAGCTACTACGAGACGACGCTTCTTTCCACGCTTTCCCCCAGCACGATATCGTGGATCGGCTCGGTGCAGGTCTTTTGTTTCATGACGATTGCCGTCATAATCGGTCCACTGTTCGACATGGGGTACTGCCGGACGCTCATCGTCGTAGGTGCCGCTCTGGAGACGGCGGGCTGGATGCTCACGAGCGTCGGGTCGCAGTACTGGCACATACTACTGGCGCAGGGGATATGCCTGGGCCTCGGCACCTGCTGTATCTCTATACCGAGCATGGCCGTGGTGCCGCTGTACTTCAAGAAGAGGAGAGCCTTTGCCATGGCTCTGGCCTGCACCGGGAGCGGCTTCGGCAGCACGAGCTACCCCCTCATGTTCAACGCCCTGAGGGCCCGGCTCGGCTTCGGCTGGGCCGTGAGGATCATGGGCTTCGTCTGCTTAGGGTTTAACCTCTTCGCCCTCATCGCCATTCGGCCCCGCGCTAGGCCTGGTCCGAGGAGAACCTGGCAGAGCGGGGGGCTGTCATGGAGGTCGTTCATCGACACGGCCGCCTTCAGGGAGCGAACCTACCTCATCTACTGCGTCGGTGTCTTCTTCAACAACCTCGCCTTCTTCGGGCCGAGCTACTTCCTGCAGTCCTACGCGTTGAGCCACGGCATGTCGGGCCACCACCTCGCGGCGTACCTACTCTCCATCGCCAATTCATCCTCGATCCCCGGGCGCATCATACCTTCGTACCTCGCGGACAAGGTCGGCGTGCTCGACACCTTCATCTTCGTCTCCGCCATGAGCGGCGCCGTTGTCTTCTACTGGACCAGCGTCGTCAACGTTGCCGGCAACGTATCCTTTGCCGTGCTGTGGGGGTTCTGGTCGGGGGGAGTAGTCGCGCTCATGAACGTGGTCCTGACGACCATAACGGCCGACCTCAGCAGGTTGGGCACGCGGCTGGGCATGGTGTCCATACTGAAAGGCGTTGCGTCGCTGGTGGGGCCCCCCATCTCCGGAGCCATCCTGAGCACCACCGGGAGCTACCTCGGCGTCCAGCTGTTCAGCGGGTTCGGCATGATCCTGACGGCTCTGCCGATGCTCGCCCTGAGGATCGTCATCGTGAGGAGGGAGTTGGATAAGCAGAGGGACGTCGAGACCACGAGCGACGGCCAGGGACAAGACGGAGGCCGCGAAGGGCCGCACACGACCACCTCCGGGAACGAGAAGCAGTAGTCGCTCATGTCTCTATTATTAATTTACACATCGGATGCATCATGCATGCATGCACGCACGCGGAACTTTTTTTTTATAAATATTTTTTTTACTTGATTGCATATGTATGGACAGATGCAGTGTGACGTCTTGCGGGGATAGCTGTAACCTCTGTGACCACCTGGCACATGTGCACAAATGGTCACTTTTTGTCAATATTAGTGAAGGTTATTTTGTCAACTCATGGCAGATTGATGTGTTGTTTCTTCCCAAGCCAATTGTTATCGGCAAAACGCGCCCGTCAGCATGTTGTGCAACATATCATAACAAGTTCCATGACTAAGGTATTACTTGGAAGTACTTGATGTGGTGCGGAGAAAAAAGGGCAGTATACCTTTGTACTTAGTACCATACGTAGCTATCGAACAAAAGTATGGGGAGAGGAAGGGGCCCAATTGCTGTGGCGCCAGTAGAGTTCATAACCCTCATCATGTAACGAGCTTAGCTCTACGGATTGCATCTTCTGCTTTTCCATCCCATCTTCTGCACCGTCGGCTTTGGTGTGTTGGTTTGGTTTTACCTTCCGAACCTTTTTTGTTGAGTCCAGGGGAAAAGGAGGATTTGATGCCTGACTGCCTCGCGATACTAACGCGCTCTGATTGGCCAAGAAGCTGGAACCAAGACGCCTACCGACCCGCCCACTTCACCACTGCACAGTCCAGTCCAGTCTGCACTCAAGCGAAAAAAAGGCCCAAGCACAAGCACAAGCACGGGCGGACAGCGGATAGCGGACAGTGGAGTGGACACAGCGACCGATAGAACACCTAAAGCTAAACAGAAGTCTAGCCAAACCTCGAGCCCGCTGGGGTTACTAGCAGAGACAGACAGAAGCAGCCGAGAGAAAAGACAAGAGCCTATTACTACCTACCTACCTACCTACCTACCTACCTAGCCCGTTTGTGCAGAGAGGGTCGACTGGTCGGGCCAAGGTTCGTGTTGTGCCTGCCTACCTGTACCAACCTGTAATTACTACTCGAACAAGTCGGAGCTGCTCAAGAGCTGAAACTGAGCAACACATGACGGAGCCTTCTCTCTGTACAACGACGGTACCATAGTCACGACATTTAACGACATCGGGGCATATTCCTCATCCCTGCACCTCTAGCAGTAACCACTTCCACGAAGCTTCCGGTTCTCGAAACCTGCAACACCCCTCCCCTCTACACTACGGAGTACCCTACCTCTTTCCCTGCCCGTCCCAAAGGGCTCGTGCCGAAAGCTCGCTGCTCACATTACGCCCGGCACAGCTTCAATTCCGACCTCCTCCCGCACCCAACGTTTCCCACACCTTGATGAGAACACCCACGACTCGAAGGAAAGACTCGAGAGACGAATAGAATAGAAGGAAAGGAAGCCGCACACGACACACGCACACGACACGCACGCACATAGACAGCGAAAGCCGCCTCGCTTTGGGCGGCCCACGACGTCTCTCACCATGGGCCCCAACGCTGGCAACGGCGTCGGTGGCATGGACATGGGGCCGCACATGCATGCCCACGGCTCCAACCAGCCGCCGGCCACGGAGTACACGCTGCAGGGCGTCATGCGATTCCTCCAGACAGAATGGCACCGGCACGAGCGCGATCGCAACGCCTGGGAGATCGAGAAGCAGGAGATGAGGGGCAGGATCGCCAACCTCGAGGGGCAGGCGCGCAGGGCAGACGCCACCCAAAAGGCCCTGCGCAAGTACGTCTCTATCCTCGAGACCAAGGTCAAGGACCAGGCCGCCGAGCTCAAGGGCGACCGCGCCATCGACGCCGCCGAAAAGGCCAGCAATGACCGCGCCGCACAGATCCAGGAGAAGCTGAAGGGTAAGGAACGAGAATAGAAGACCACACACACACACACACACACACACATCTCCCTTTGCACCCCAGCAGCAGCACCACTGCGAGTGAGTCTTGGACGCTAACAGTTTTCGTCTTTATTTCTTGGGTTATAGCCACTTCGGAAAAACACACGATCCCCGGCGTAGACGGCATTGAAATGGACAAGCCTGACGACGAGATGCAGCGACATGACCTGAAATCTTTCCTCGACCAGTGCCAGTCCGAATTCATGTATCTGATGATCACCCCGGCCAACCCTCAGCCGCCACCTCGCGAGTCCCCTCCCCTGCCCATGATGGAAGACCTCCGCGAGGTTGATGCTTTTGGTGGCATGCCGGGTCCTCAACCTATGGAGCGCCAGTACCCGATACACACCCGCCAAATGAACGCCCAGGACATGAATTCCCGGCAGCAGCAACAACAACAACAACAGCAGCAGCATCATCAGCAACAGCAGAACCACGGGCAGATGCAGCAAGGCCCCCCGCCTTTCCAGCAGTCGAAGCCCGAGCTTCAGCCCCACCCCATGGTCCGTTCGAGCAACGAGCACCAGCAGGTTATGTACCAGAACCATAACCAAAACGACTGGCATAACCCCGTCTCGGTGACGAGTAGACCGGTGGATGAAGCCGCTCCCGATTCCAGCCAAGCCGTCGAGGCGTTGGATGGCATGGAGGAGGCGAATTCGGAGACTAGAGAGAAGCAAAATGACGACTCTGAGGGCTGGGAGTTCCCCGAGGGCACGTTCCCCGAGCCTGCTTCGAATCAGCAGAATTCTCAATCTAATCGCCCAGATACCGACGTATTTCCCAACGCAGACAGCCTGCCCAAATCGCCAAATCGTATGCTCTCCCATCGCCGGAAGAGCTCATCCTCGAGGAGACGTAGTATAGATCACGAGACAGCGATGGCGGCGCAGAATGCAGATTCCGGCAACTTTAAGCTGAGGTTTGGTCTGCGGGGACATCTAGATACGGTCAGGACTGTCATCTTTTCTGGAGGCGGCAGTCCTGGCGAGCCTGAGGTTTGCACAGCTGGAGATGACGGCATGATCAAACGCTTCCATATCCCTCGTCTAGATGGCAATTCTTCTTCGAATGCTGCTTCCGACCTGGATGTTACTGCCAACTTTACTCACAGAGGGCACTCAGGCTCTGTGCTCAGTCTTACCTCGTGGTCGCCTTCCCCTAACTTTTCTACCGGCGGCCGTGCGCAAGGTGACGGTTGGATATTCTCCGGTGGCCAAGATGCTACGATTAGGGTTTGGGAACGCGGGAGAGTAGACCCCAAAGCCACGCTGGACGGCCACACAGACGCTGTCTGGGCGCTGTGTGTCTTGCCCACGACTCTGGGAACTATTTTTGGGAATTCAAGTCAACATGGCAGTTCTGACCGCATCCTGCTTGTTTCTGGTGGTGCAGATGGCTCTGTCAGACTGTGGTCCGTCAGTGGTCCTCCTAGGTTGAGCTCACCGCAACCTCAAGCGCAGCCAAAGCCTACCGGACGGGGCGGCCGTCAACGCGGCAACTCTATGAGCTCCGGTAGTGGATTCTCCAACTCTCCTCAACCGACCATGGCGACGAATTCTCCCTTTAACCACACGCTGATCCACAACATTTCACGACCCGAAGCTTCCACGGCCAGCCCTACGTCTATCGCACCCCTCGGCACGACAGGCGAGTCGTTTGTGGTGTCGTACTCGGATGCCGCTATCGTGGTCTACGACACGCGCACCGGCGAGCCTGTTGGGCACATGGACAGTATGGAGACGTCGGACGGCTCCGTCAAGACGGGCGTCAACGCGGTGGTAGCGACTACGACAGGCCTCGATCAGCACACCGGTAGTCTGGGCGAGGACGAGCAGAGCGCGGGCGGCGGACCCACGGGTGGTGGCCGCACGGCCGGCTCCGGTGCTGAGGGCACGATTATTTCCGGCCACGAGGACCGCTTCGTCCGGTTCTTTGATGCCAACAGCGGTATGTTGAAGCCCCTTACCTTCTCCCAAGAGAAGGAAACACAATCCCGAGTGATGTATACTGACGCGGATTGCATCGCAGGCCAATGCACATACAACATGCTCGCCCACCCCGACGCCATATCCAGCCTGTCCCTCAGCCCCGACGGCCTCGAGCTCGTCACGGCCGGGCACGACGCCTCGCTCCGCTTCTGGAGCCTCGAGAAGCGCACCTGCACCCAGGAGATGACGACGCACCGCATCATGCGCGGCGAGGGCGTGTGCTCGTGCGTCTGGAGCCAGGACGGCAAGTGGGTCATCAGCGGCGGCGGGGACGGCGTGGTCAAGGTGTTTGCACGATGAAGCAACTACTAGTATTATTGGTACTTGCTACGGAATACTACGGAGTACTTCTGCTACTGCATAGTACCGCTTCCTACTATAGGGCAGTGGTAAGCAGCATAGTATCATGGATGGAATGTATGGATGGAAGGAGGAACCTCTTTCTCTCCGTTTCTTTTACTCTTTTTGTTGCTACTTTTTCCTTTTCTTTTTCTTTCTACACTTTGTTTGAAAGATATACCTTTACTTTCTTGAGATGAATGGGATGGGATAGGATGGGCGGGGATGGAATGGATTGTTGATGTAAGTGGTAACGTAAGCCGGCGGGAGAAGTGAAGCCAGCCTTGCTCTAGCAGGACACAAAGTACGGGAACGGCCATGCACACCAGGGTCGGGGAGAGGGGTCGGGGGGAGCGTGTAAGGATGTGGTGTAAAGTATATAGGCATGATTCATTTTACGAATATGAAAGGAACGGGATAATTGCTTGCTTTGTGCTGATTGATATTAACTGCCGTCGAGAGTAAAGAAGAAGGGAGACCAATGTCCATGTCCCCCCCTTTTGATTGCCCTAGGGCTTTGTAGATATATATATAGATATATATACGAAGGAAACGGATGCCACTGAACGAAGAGCTGGAAGTTCAAGCTATCGAGGAATTACTGGTATACTACTAAAGCACTGAATACTACCTATGCCTCGGCAATGGTCTCTTCCCCCTTTTTCTGCAGTTCCTCTCGGTAATGCTGCAAACTCTGCTCAGCCCTCAGCCGATTGCCGTCACTCATCGATAGCATCGTCGACGACGCAGCCACCGCCCGTTCCATGGTCTCGACAGCCCGCTCAGTCAGTCCCGTCTGGTGGTATGCTACCGCAAGCCAGTGAAGCGCCATGCAGGCGTAGTGGCGACGGGTGCCAGAGGTGGTGTCCAAAAGGGGAATCATAGGCTCGAGCAGAGCGGGGGTTTCTTCAAACCGGCTTTTGCTGATGTACGCTATCGCGAGCTCAATCTTCGTGACCAATAGTTTGATGTTGTCCTTCTCCAATGTCGCCCTTCTGAGGGCGAACACGTCTTCTAGCACTTCGATAGCTTTGTCGGCTTGTCCATCTTCCCTGTACAGTATTCCGAGCACGTTCTTGGCCCCGAGGACTCTGTAGTCATCCTTTGCGTAAACCCCCTCGCGCATCGTGATCGCCAACGTTATTGATTCGATGGCCTGCCTGTAATCCTTAGTGCTTTGGTACGCCAAAGCAAGGTGATGGAGCGTTGAAGCCTTTCGATAATCAAGCTCTTCAAATAGGCTGTCCTCCACTCTTCTTACTTGTAACAGGACGTCGATGCCTTCTCTATTCTGACCGTTGCTGATGTACGAATTCGCCAACGCTCGCTGTGACTGGAGCCTGACCGGGTCATCCTCTGATAATATTTCTTTCTCAGTGTCGACTACACGTAGAAGCAGATCGACTGCTGCCTGGGATTTTACACCTCCTTGATATGCTATTCCAAGGAGGTATTGTGTACTGCGCCGGGAGGATTCGGAGGCTGGTAGTACTTGCTTATCCATGAGAGCATGCATACGCTCGAGCAACTCAATCACCTCCTCTCTCCGGCTGTCGTTGAGGAGATAAAAACTCAAAGTATTCGCCAAGATAAAGCTTTCACGTACGGTACTTATTGGGTCCTGAAGGGCCTTGAGAACGTGAGTCAATTGTGGCCGCCATGTTTCACGTGCCGCCCACTCATGATCTTGAAATAAGTTGGAAAGATGGATAATGGCCGTGTTGTAGGTTGATTCCGCCGTGTTCTGCTGCTGGAGCCAAAGGCGAATTGACACGTATACTAGGCTATGCATGTCAAATACATCGCCCTCTCGCTGTCGGCTGAGAAATCCGTAGCCGCAAAGTGTCCCGATGGCGTGGGTCATCTTTTGCTCCGTCCCAAGATTAGGAAGAATGCTCCTAGGAATGGCTTTTGACTCGATGTGTGCCATGAAGCATAAAAGCTTCTCGGCGTCGGCATCATGGGATTGGATTTGGTTAAATGAGACTGTCCACGTAGTAGCAACTGCGCCTTGAGTAACGCTGTAGTGTGTGCCGTCACGGAAACCACGACTCAAAAGTTCTACCATGTCCTGGTCCGTCTTGCGAAAGAGCCGAAGGTACTCATGAACGGAGATGGAGTTCATATTGATGTATGACGAGGCCTGCGCTATGGCCAGTGGGAGATAGGCTAGTTCGCCCAAGAGTTCATCTGTGACTTTGGCGTACTCTTGCAGGCTTTGCCTTTTCTCTAAAGATCTTTCTAATAGCGTTGTGGCATCTTCATGGCTCATGCTTGTCAGTTCCAACACATTACTCCTTGCAAAGCTGTTGGCTACCTCTCGCGACCTGGTGGTAAGCAAGGTGCGGCCGCCGTCACTGACTGGAAGGTAATCCATGATGCCGTCTGATTTAGATAGTAAACCATGCATGGTGGACACGTCATCAGCATTGTCGAGTATGAGAAGCCATTTTCCAGACTCGTCGGAGCTGAAGTAGTCTCGAAATAGTTCTTTTTTGTTGCTCGTGTCCGAAGCGTTCTTTATGTTGAGTTTATTGACAACAGTCGCACAAGCTTGCTCAAAGCTCGCCATGCTCAGAACAGGAATCCAGATGACGGAGAAGTCTCCGTACTCTACAGAGCCCTTGACTGAGTGAGAGAATTGCAAAGCGGTTTGCGTCTTGCCCATGCCCCCAAGCCCTAGAAGAGCGAGTTGTTGACCCCCTGGACCATTCAACAGGCGTTGGCGGAGATGCTCTAGTACATCCTTGCGTCCTACAAAGTTATAATTTTTTGACAAAGGAAGATGGCGGACAGAAGGCTGCCGAATTGTACTTTCAGCACTTATCCTCGGACGAAGAGTGCTGGTCTGGTCTGCAGAGGCCATAAACCATCCCTCATTGATATCGGAAACCCATCTTTTCAGCTCCGAAACTAGGCGCTTGAAGCCGTTATCACCTACAGAGCTAAACTTGACCATGGCCTTATGGTCTGCGTGTATCGTGATAGGGTTATATCCATCAAACGTTGCGGAGTCTTTAGACACAACTATTCCGCCGCGAGGCAATGGAAGCTCTTCGAAGAAGCAGGTAACTTCTAGACCTCTCCCCGACTCACGCTGCTGGCGAACCATGCTTAAGAAGTCATCCTGAAGGGACTTTAAATATTGGGTGTCTGCTTGTAGCGCTGTGAGAAGCGATGTGTTGATAGACTTGACCAGTCCCAAGGCCGACGCAGGAACCTTGGCCATATCAGCCATCCACGAACCCCTGTGTGGAGTGCCTAGGAATATGACGCCTTTGGTCGAATTGAATATACCGCGAAGGTGGACTTCGGGGTTATTCCTTGATCGCAAAAGAGCTTGTTTACAGACCAAACCACCCAAGCTGTGGGCCACGAATATCAAGGGGCGAGAAGATGTATCACCATCCAGTCTTGCATTTGTCAGGTCCGTCAGAAGATTGGAGGCGTGGTCGACCACCTGATTCGCTGATGCTTTCGCTCCAGACTTCGGGAAGACGTAGGCATCATAGCCATATGTGAGTATACGGGCGTTGGTAATCTCTGTGGGAAGTAGTTCCTTCGGCCAAGGTGACGTCTGCCCACTAGCCGTCCATGTCTTGTTGCCATGCCCTGCCAAGCCATGGATAAAACATATATCGACGCTTGCATCCCTAGTAGGTTCGTGCCAGACCTCAACTCCATCAACGGGTGGAGAAACCGTCACTTCGGAACGGGAACGGGACTCGAAGCGGGACCAAGACGGGGCCCCGATCACCGATTCGTCGCCCGGGTCATTTTGCGAACCTCGCCATACGAGCTTGCGGAGACCTTTCCTCATGGCCAATACTAAGATCTGAACATGCGCTTTTCATGATATTTGGGGGTGCGAGGTCAGGCTTGCGTGCTCATTATATAGTAGTGGTCAGCGACGAGGCGAAGTAGTAGAGCAGAGCGGAGAAGTTGCAACCATCAGCTGCCGCATCAGCCAATCACAATCAGACCTTTCAGTCATGCAACAATATTTGTAGCCACTGTCGGGAGCAAATCGTCGCCTTTTCGACCTCTATCATGATGTCGCTGCCCATTGTAAGTGGTGTGAAGTGAACGTTCCTCACCATGTATGTCGATTGGTGCTCGGTGAGACGTGAAGGCCAAATCTGCCGCTGTATTTCTCAACTGGACATTAGACGCCGTACACATCGAAGTGTTTGTCAGAGTAGACACACCCACTCTCATGCTTGCGTAATGTTTCTGGTGAGCGCATCTTGAATTTGTGCTCCGGAAGAGTACGGATGGCGCAAACTTGATTTTGGTCGCTTTTGCAGCTGATGATGAAAAGTAGAGAACCAGCCGCAGAATCGGAACCTGGAACCAATCGCATCCTTTGCAAGTGGCCTTTGGTCGCAAGTTGCAGTTTCTTCATCAATCATCGACGGACGATGCACGACAGGAAGCTACTAGTACCTAGTATCAACCTAAATCGGGAGATTGGAAGCGACATCCTTCCTCACAACACTCTTCTTCAGTCTCAGGTCGTCTTTCCTCTTTTCGGCATCTTGGTATGAAGGAAGGCAACCACGTTTGGCTAAACTAGGAAAGTAGCTGTGAGTCATGAGAGAGATATAATTATAATTAGGAGATTCCTCGACATGGATCCTCTCACTACGTCGGTTGCTCACAACCGAACATCTTCCGTAGTATAGTGGTCAGTATGCAAGCTTGTCACGCTTGAGACCCGGGTTCAATTCCCGGCGGGAGAGATTTTTTTGCCTTTTCTACCTGCTATTGTGTTTTTTCTTTCCTCAGTCAATCTCTTCTTATTTGCTTGCCATGGCAGTAGATATGTGCGGCCCGCATCCTCACCGAGTGATACCAGTAATTTTGGCGGCCTTTATACCCAGTCTTGCGCCGTTCCTCTTAAGCTTTCGGCAAGGGAAGGTCAACTAAGTACCCATCTTCCTATGTAAACTTTTGGCAGCCACGTGCGCGCACCCGTTGCAAATATACTTTTGCAGCTTCGTAGCTGAGCGGAACGTAGTAGAAAAGAAAAGCTGCGTAAAGTGTTATTAGAAAAAAAACCCTTATCCTGGGCGCTTTGCGCCGTGTGCGAGTCCTCGGTTTATACCTTATATGTTTGCTCCCTATACTCTGGGCCTACGCAACATAACACTCGATGCCTCCCCCCCGACCGACCAACATGGCTGCCGGAAAGTTTGCGTAGGAGCGGCCAAATGACTCTAAATCACCGCACTCGTGGGGAACAGCAAGAGAGGAGACAAAATCGTGTTGCGGAACATGCAGGATGCATCCATCAAGTTTAGGTAGGTGATTAACAGACGGGAGTCTCAACCCACAAACTCGTTTCCTTCTCTCCATGGAATCCATATTCAAGGCAGGTACCCTCGAACCTCCAAGGAGGAAGGTACAGTGTAGCACTCTGGCAGGCAACCAATCAAGAGGTACGTACAAAGACAAAATAGACGCCCCAAGTAAAGGTATAAAATAATCGAAATAGTCAAGAAGATTAATATATTATCTAAATTTAGGGAAGGGTTTAGTAGATATGTATACATTGTATGGAGTACTACGGTATGATATGCGTATCAAAAAAGGGGACCAAGTTAGGTTATAAGTTGACTCTGTTAGACTCGTCAGTTCTTCTCCGGCGCGTGCCTACCTTACCCACGGCTACATGCCCAAATTTCCTCCAGGTCAGGTATCCTTACATTCTTGGCCAAATTAAGCGAAAAAGAAAACGACATAAAAAGCGAGGTCTCGTTTCTGTCGCTGTGCTGTCGTCATACAAAAACACCATCTTCATCCCGGCAACTCTCCTTTGACCCTGATCATAAGAACATCCTCCGCCCTCCTCTGTGCCTCTGTCTCTCTGTCTCTGTCTCTGTCTCTGCCTCCCTCTTCCTATATATATCCCGTCCAAACCTAGATGCCATCTGACCTTCGACAAGCACCCTATTACACGATGCACCTAGTATTCCCCGCATGGCCCTCGTCATCCCCCGTCGTCCTCGCCCTCCTCCTGCTCCTTTTCCCTCTCGCGGTACCGTCCACCACCCCGCCGCCGCCACCGCCACCGTCAACAGCCTAGGAGAACCAACGACGAGGGCCCGAGGCGGGGGCGCCGGCGCCGGCTCCACCAGAAAAGTACTTCCGGGAGCCCGGCGGCTCGCGGGACCTCAGCCACTACGACGCAAGGTTCTTCAGTGGGCACGTGCCGTACGGGGAGCAGCGCCGGGCGGTACTGCGGGCCCTCGCGCGGTCATACCTGGAGGCGACGGGCGCCGCGGGGGTGGAGACGTGGCTGGCGCACGGCACCCTCCTGGGCTGGTGGTGGGGGGGCGCCGTCATGCCCTGGGACGACGACCTGGACGCGCAGGTGTCGAACCACACGCTGGCCTGGATGGCGAGGCACCTGAACGGCACCGAGCACGCCGTCAACGTCAGCGTCCCTCGGGCCGCCGACGCCGCAGCCGACAGCGGAGGGAGAAGCGGGACGTCGTCGCCGCCGCCGCTGCGGGAGAAGACTTACCTGCTGGACGTCAACCCGTACCACGCCGAGGCGGGACCCGGGGACGCGGCCAACGTCATCGACGCCCGCTGGATCGACACGGAGAACGGCATGTTCGTCGACATCACGGGCGTGAGGCAGCGGGAGGGAGACGGCCCCGGTCCCGCCCTGTGGAGCTGCAAGAACCACCACCGCTACGCCGGCCAGGATCTGTGGCCGCTCCGGACGACCGAGTTCGAGGGCGTCGAGGCCCGGGTGCCGTACAGCGTTGAGAACATCCTGCGCCAGGAGTACGGGGACGCGAGCCTCGTGCTCGAGGAATTCGAGGGGTAAGTTGTTGCGGCTCACACGTTTGGAACAACGGCTGATACTTGGCAGACACCGCTGGGACTATGACCTCAAGAAATGGATCAAGATGGAAGACTCTTAGACAGAGCCACCGCAAAGAAAAGGGGAGACTGGCAGCTGAGAAGAGGATTTTTAAGGTCAACTGTAGAGTCTCGGCTTATTACATTTACCTCCTCATTACCTACTCAGAACATCAGTAGCAATATTACTGTGCATCCTCATGGTGTATTATTTTTATGAACACTAACGGGTTCTTGAAAAAGGTCTGCGCATCAGTCTCTGGAGTTTCATTGTTGGCTTTGCATTGAGAGATAAATACAACTTGTTGGGGGCAGTATTTGAGCTTCTGGGTAGTAGGGCAGTGTCGCAAAAAAAAATCCTAACAAAGCGTGCTCATAGCCTTCCACCCCCGTGTATTATTATCTACATCATCCATTCTTTCCATGTCGCCTTGCTGACTGTCTCCTCATCACCGTTCCAGCCTCCTACTCTGCTTCCAAGGCCCAGGTCCAGCACCGGGACCATACTTGGCCGACCGTGAGCGCACTGGAAAGGAAACGCGCAGCCGGCCAACCCCTTTACTAGGCCCTCGCACTCGTCTTGGGATAGCTCATCGTTGAACATGATGGCGGTGCGACATGAGCGCGAATGGAGCAGCTCCAATATGCCTCGAGGGCAGCCATGGAAGTTACTGATGTGCGACTGCTGCCGGGTTAAAGAAAATGACGGCAGGGGAGGTGGGTGCGACAGGCCGTGAATCTGTTTGCGTAAGAGGTCGATCAGCAGACGAGGCTCCGTCGTGCAGCGCTCGAAGATGCTCGGAGGCAGAGCCGATATTGTGATCTTTACGGGTTCCTGGCTCGGAAGCTTCTGAGGCGACGAAACACGATAATCGATGCCCCAGGAAGAAAAGAAGACCTGGTACTGCCTCAGAGAATCACCTTCTGCAGCGGCAACTTCGAAGACTAGCGGGCTTTCGACGGGCTCCGTGTCGCTCCTGACGACCCCCGAAGGGCTCAGCACAAAGTATTCCGACATCAGCTCCTCCAGGCGACGCCTCTCGTCTGCTGCGTGCTGATCGAGTATGATCAGGGCAGACGTGTCCGGCCCCTGGCTCGGCCCGTACACGCCGTCCATCGGCAGCCTCACGAGAATGAATTTTCGGTCAACCTGGCCGACGACTTCCGCATCCGAAAGGGCTTTCTTAGAGATCCGCCCCCCCAGGCTCCTGATTGATGTCGATTCGAATAGCACGTCGGCGCCTTCCTGGGCAAAGTAGTTGGAGCGCCCCCATTCAGAAACGTCATCTATTCCTGGAACAGCAGCGTCGCCGTAGGAGCGTTGCATCTGCCGCGGGGTATTTTCAAAAACAGGATTCTTCCATTCACTTAGAACATTCTGAAGCCATTCCCTGGGCTGCGGCTTTGGGCGCCTCTGAAGGACACTTTGATTTGAGAGCTGTGATGGGCGAATCTCTGCAGGAAGTGCTGCCTTTGCAGGCTCCGTGGCAGCTGCGGACGACGCTTGCGACGATACAAAATGTGCGCTTTCTTGAGTCGCCGGGAATGCATCATCTTCGACATCATCAAATGGCCTTCGCAGAAGTTTTCCCTCGTTTCCAACTAAGGGTCGTCTTTGGGGGTGCGGCTCACCTCCCTGATGTGTACCTTTCGGAGTACTCCGCTTTGGAGCAAGCCCAACCTTGACTCTGTGCCAACTGTCAAAGGAGCTGCTCTGATGAACACCCTCTGTCTCCTTCTCTCCGGAAGTGATCCGTTCGGAGGTTTGACTCGCCGACGGAGGGATCGGAACGCCAAGCTTAGCATCAGTAGAAAAAACCGAGTTTTGGTTTATCGTTCTCAATTTGCGGGGCCGATGGTGGTGCCGCTTCAGAAAGCTGTAGCACATGGCTTTAAGCAGGTCCGTCACTGCTGTCAGGTCATTCGTCCTGCTGTCCAGTATATCATCAATACTCGATCCAGGGTGGTGCTGGAATTCGAGCTGTAGATGAAACATGGGCCATCGATCCACCCCTTTTCGTACCCCCAGCTCCCTACTAGTGAAGCCATCTGACCTTTCATAGCCGTCGTTGGCCTTGTACCTGTTGCCCTCTATCGCGCCAAAACTCGAATTCGTAAAGACTTTGTTGATTTCTTCATACAAAGTGTTGGTGCCATATGTATTTGAGAGTGGCTGGATACCAATGCAGATAAACTGGGTCTTCCGACTTGAAGATGGGATAGTTGAGATGCAGCCGGTGCATCTGATCTCTCCCACCGTCGCAGATACTGATATCCAAGAGTCCACGTCGTGGTTTTGGGTCAGGGAGGCCTGACTGAGCAGCCTCGCCGTTCTCAGCACGGCATCCATCTCGGCTGGCGTCTTGAGCTTCAGTTCTCGGTGGGTAGAACTCTCGTTCAGCCGGATAGTCATTCCTCGAGGCCAGGCGAGCAGTATAGCTACGGTGCCGAGAACCAGGCGTGACCATTCTCTGTCAATGTTGACCCTATCAGATGACAAAATCCCACGCTGCTTCACCCGCACAGGCATGGATCCAAACAGGTCCCGTACCATGATCCTAGTGCCATGATCAAAGGTCACCAGGCGATGCTCCTGGGGCGCAGGCTGATGCCTTGCAAGAAGTTTCCCGTTGTGAAACAGGACAGAGGCGTGAGAAGCATGCTGGCAGTGGTGAGAAGCAATGAGAAGCAGCGATAGCGTGGCGAGTGATGCCAAGAATGTGCCGTGTGTCCCGTGAATTTGGGAATTGGGTGGGAAGTTTGAGGTGCCTTGGAATTTGATTCAGTTCCGTGCGTATTCGCCATTTCAAGTGCTAAAACTTACAGTGAGGCTCCCCCAAACCCCCTCCCTCCCGAAAGTCACATGGCTGTATGCCATCCCCGTTGTCCTCAACGGTGCAGTTGCCCCGACCATAGTCGACAGATATGTTGATCTTGGATGCGCCGCCGTCAAGTGAGTTCTTGATGAGGCCCGCTGCTACGCCGTTGAGCGAAGTGATGACGACCGAAGACTTGATTTGGTTGACAGCATCTTCGGGAAGTCGCTTGATGGACATTGCGCGTCATTATGGTTATTCCAGAAGCATCTGTTCCCACTTGAACCAGAGATGCGATGCAGTGAGGTTTGATGAGATGGATGTACAGATCGTACCTGCACCTGCAGACGAATTGTATGGAGTACTACTGCTAGCAACTTAGCAAGTAACCCGTGCATATTGGTCTGTGTGGCAGGCGGCGTTGGTGGTCGTGCGGAATACTAAATATGACGTGGTTGCGGAAGCAATCCGCCGACTTATCGATAAAGAAATGCACTTCTCCAATGCGAATGCTCCGGGGAAGGGCAACAGCCGCTAGGTGGTACTGCCTGCTACCAGCAGTATTCAATCAAGGGCAAAGGGATTTAATAGAACGCCAACGTCTAATTGCCAATACCCTCCATTGAATATAGGCGTAGTACTCCGTACTACTTCCAAGATTTCAAGTTCACTTATAGTGAGTAAACTAAACTCTCCCCCGTCTTTCCATAACCTGTGGCCAACCGGTCGGCCGGCCGGTACCTACCCCGCTATCGGCCGAAGCTTACTGCCGCTAAGAGCTCCGTAATCCGTAATCCGTACCTTGTACCTTGGCAGTGTGGGTGTGTGCCCACACACCACCAACCCCTCTTCCCCTCCCCCCCTTCGCGGAATCGTAATTCATCAACCTCAAGAACAGCATCCATTGACAACGGCATATAGAAAGAAAAAAAAGGGGGGGGGGGCCCGCAATCTCCAAAAAGGATACATACGTGGAAATACTTGTCATTACAGCAAAGTCCCATAACCGGACCTAGCGCCTTGCCCTCCTTCCCCTCCCTCTCCCCTATCCCCTCCCCCCCTCTCTGCATGTATTAGGGGAGGGGAGGGGCGCGCTGTCCGGCATTCAGGATTGAAGATCACTGCTTTCGCGCGACCCTGATCCTTCTATTTTCCCCACCATCCCGCCATGGGACGGAATCAAGAAGATCAAGCTACTACTAAGCCCAGCAGCGACGCACATAATCCGTACACGCCTGCGGGGTTCCTTTTAGATCAACAGCTTGCATGAAATAAAGCCTCATCTTCCAATGCTCTCTTCTCTTTTCCCCCCTTCCCTCTCCCTCTCTCTCTCTCTCTCTATTTCTTGGTGCCCAATTAGCATATTGAATACCCCGAGGGCACGCGCTACTACTACTACTAGTTGATCCATATATACATACACACATACCCATACAACACACAAACTCTCTCCCCCCATCATGTCTAGCCTCCGCAGCCCCAACCTCGTCATCAAGGGCAAGACGCCCCTCCTCATCTCCGGCACGGCCTTCAAGGGTCCCAAGACGGCCGAGCTGGTCGAGGGCTCCCTCAAGGCCGGCTTTAGCGCCGTCGACTCGGCCGACTACCCCACCATGGACGCCTACGACGAGGTGGCCATCGGCAAGGGCATCGCCGCCGCCATCAGCGCCGGCACCAAGAAGCGCGAGGACATCTTTGTAAACGCCCTCCCTCCCTCTATGTTTAGCACTACTAGGGTAGTCTCTCTCTTCGCGGCACCGACTGACAATCGTTCCTCCAGATCCAATCCAAGTTCGCCCCGGCCTACGCCCACCAGCCCGACAAGCTCCCCTTCAACGTCGACCAGCCCGTCGAGGACCAGGTCCGCGAGGCCGTCGAGAAGTCCTTCAGGAGCCTGCAGGTCGACCACATCGACGCCTACATCCTCTTCCTCCCCTTCCTCAGCGACGACGATACCCTCCGCGCCTGGGCCGTCCTTGAGTCCTACGTGCCCCACCGCGTCGGCGCCCTCGGCGTCTCCAACTTCACCGCCGACCAGCTCAGGCTCGTCTGGGAAAAGGCCGCCGCCGTCAAGCCCGCCATCGTCCAGAACCGCTTCTTCGCCGACAATGGCTTCGACGAGGCCGTCCGCGCCTTCGCCAAGGAGAAGGGCATCCTCTACCAGGCCTACTGGATGCTCAAGGGCGATCCCAAGATCCTCGAGTCCGCCGTCGTCGCCAAGGTGGCCGAGAAGCTCGCCGTCGAAAAGACGCTGGCCTACTACGTCCTCATCTGGCTCCTGGGCGACACCCAGGTCCTCAGCGGGTCGTCCAACGTCGAGAGGATGGCCACAAACGCCAAGGCGGCAGAGAAGCTGCTTTCTGACCCCGCCCTCGTCGAGAGCCTGCAGCCGCTGAAGCAGGAGTTTGAGGAGACGCTGAAGGAGTTGAGCGCCAAGAAGGACTAAGGGTGAAGAAATATACCACAAATATAAACAAGTCTTGGTCATTACCTTTTTTATTTATTCTCAAGACATTTACGCTCCGTGACTTGCTTATCTCCTTACGCGAGACGCCGCCATGAAGGCGGCCGAGGGATAAGGAGTAGGGGCAATGGTTAATCCATATTTCTTATTGTTTCCTTTGAAAACAAAAGGCATTGGCATCTATGGATCTATTCTATATAATCTACAGGCACTTTTTTCATAATCCTTTTTGTCTTCTTTATAAATTTCTCTAGGCCAACAAAGCACGCTATGAAACCAGTTCATAACCAGATTACTCAAGCTCGATGGCGCCTGTCATCGTCAGTACGTGATATACGTTCACATTGGTCAAGGGTGAGTTAAAAAGGCCATCTCACCCGGAGGTTTCGATGTGATGTCGTAGACAACGCGCGTGATGCCGTCAACTTCGTCGACGATCCGCGAACTTATGGCGCTAAGTAGCATCCATGGAAAGTGATACGGCTCGGCGTGCATCAAGTCCAGGCAGACCACGGCCCTAAGGATGCAAATTTGCTCGTCTTCTCTGGTGAGTCCTTGAGACCTCGCGGCTTATTGCACCACAACAGGTTACCTGTCAGCACTTCTGTTGTATTCAAAAGTTAAGAGTAGCGTGGGGTTGGGAGAAGCGAGTGACGCATCAACGTACCTACACTGGTATCGAGCGCTGCGTAGGCCTGGGAGACCTGGTTGTAGATACCGGCCTCCTTAATCATCGAGATGAAGATGTCATCCGCCTTTCTTACCATTTTGACGCGGTTGGGGGTAAGCATGCCGATGATACGGATGCTGAGACCCGGAAGCGGGAAGGGGTGCCGCATGAAGAGGTCTTCGGGGAGATCTGCCTGGCGCACGAGGGCCCGTATCTGTTCCCTGGAGCTTTTTGGGAGGAAATATTGTTAGCACCTGCCAACAAAGGGAACAGTTACGTGAATTGGTGGGAAAGATAGTGGGATAGGGGCTGGGGGTGCTGCAAGCGTTTGATCGTGGGCAGAACGCTTACAGCAGTTTAAAAGGCTCGAGAAGTTCACATTGAGGCTCCTATCATTTCTGTCAGAACCAGCAGCCCCTTGGTATACTTGGACTATCTTACGCCGTTTTGCTTCTGTTCCGCGAGTTTGTCTGCGTTGTGATGAGGCACCGTCAGCCAAGGGAACTCAAGGGGTGGGAAAGAGAGACGTAGGGCGTACGTTCAATTATGTTTGATGTTCTCCCCAAGCCGAGGCTCTCGAACAAATCGGCTGCGCAAAAACATGGGTTACCAGTCCAAAATCAGATGGGTATTCTCGCGACTCACGGAATATTGTACCCTGGACTAGCCATTTGACTTTGCCGGCGACAGCTGTGTTTTTGGCCTCTCGCTCAATACTTAACGGGTTCAAACATGTCAGCCTTACTCCCCCATTCACCAACTTTCTCTCTTGTCTTGTCTTACCGGACTGCCTCCATGTAAAAGAGCTCCAGTACTTTTAACGCCAAATCAGTCAACACTCTAAAGACGATTGGTGGGTGTGTGACAACTTGCATGTATCCGCAACAATGGTTCGCTTAGCCTCGGGACGTGCAGCGCCAGTAAGACGGGGGATGAAAACGTGGGAGCCATCTACAATTGTGATGTTCATGTCGAGATGATTCTGAAGCGTTTCCTTGACTTGGCGGCATTCGTTCAAACGCATCAAGCCTGAAGTATAGCATTAGGGTCATTCGAAACCACACCTGGGTATAGTCTGTTTGCTCACCAGTATCCACGAGAATAGGGTGAAATCGATCGCCGATGGCTTGCTTCATCAGCAAGGCAGCTGCAGTGCTTCCTAAACCTCCAGAGATGCCTCCAATCTGCGAGGTGTATCAGTACCGACCAGCGATTCTAGATAATGTATGCTTCGTGGGCAAGTACGTACGACTTGGGCAGTGCTACCGATGAGCTTACGAATCCTTCTGACCTCCTCGTCCATCGAGCCACCCTTCTTCCACATAGCTCTAGCCTTACAAACCTTGAAGGCAAAGTTACTGAGAATGTCCGGTGTTCCCTTATAATCACCACTCTCGGGGAAGAACTGGATTCCTGTCCGTGTAAAATGAAGATCGTTAGTCCTTGACTGATATAATTTTGCGCGCAAGAGGAAGGGGCCAAACCGAAGATGGGCTTTGAAACATGGACAATGCCGCCAAATACAATCATGCCTGACTCGGCTTCTACGCCCGTAGCCATAACCTTGAACCCAAATGGCGCGCTAACAAGGCTGCCAAAGCAGCTTGACGAGACTGGCGGGAGAGATTGTAGTTAGTTTAAAATGGCTACTACCATCTTTCTTTGGAGAAAACGTGAAGAAAATAACAAACCGGTCAAGGAGTCTGGCAGACCGTCAAAAAGACAGTCCACATAGGGGTTAGCCTTGACAATAAGCAACTCTGTCTCACCATCTTGTCGGTTTGGGCTCCAAGAGACATTTCCAGGATCGATAAGCCGAGCGAGTTCGTGGCAACCATAGCCGATGCCCCTGTTTTCCGCCCCGACGAATGAATAAGTGAACTTGTCGATCCTACACAGTACCAGATGGATGGTATAAGGGTAACTTACAGAATCGGGGCGTCCAGGTCAAAGATTGTTGGGTCAACATCTTTTCAGTAGTTAGATATTTATGAAAGAAAAAAAAAGATAAGACTAAGCGGTGGGTTATATGGTAAAGTAAGATTTACGAGGAGCGTGGTCTTGGTCGAAATCAGGATTCGGAGCTGGAGAGGAGATTCACGTTAGATGAGGACCCCGGATGTCGTGAAGATAATATAAAAAGCAGCAAAGAATCTACCTCCGCTCAGAATGATACTAGCAGGTTTCCATCGGAGAGCAGCGAGCTTGATGAAGCCGTTCAATATGACAACGGCGACATGAAGGGATTTCAGGCGACTTATGACTCAGTGGGAGTTCTACAAAAATCTAGTCAAACCGAACAAAACAGGCGCATCAAATTTCAGAATGACAATCTCACCTCGGGGTCGAAATTCAACACTAGGATAGTCTGGGGTAGTTGTTCTATCATGATGAATCAAGTAATATGACTAACGGATAAGATGAAGAAAAAGAAGAAGATGATAAAAAAGATGAGGAAGATGAGGAAAAGAACAACAAACCTCGCTATAGATAGCCATGCAAAGCGGTCTCTTTGAATCTTCTGACTTTGAGTCACCAAGAGGCTTTGCCACGAATACTACGGAGTACTTGGGTACGAGGATCAGAAAATGAAGTCAACACATGTCCGTTACTATCTGTATAGGAGGGCAAGAGCAATTCGCAGCAGCCAACTACTACTACTTGCTACTAAACATCAGGTAGCCCTACCTCAGGAGTGCCTGATTACAGCCTCTGGTTCTGTAAGCTTATATACTTACCATTAACAGACTTACTGTCATCGTCCTCTCGCTACATCGGTTGCTAACAACCGAACATCTTCCGTAGTATAGTGGTCAGTATGCAAGCTTGTCACGCTTGAGACCCGGGTTCAATTCCCGGCGGGAGAGATTTTTTGCTTCCCTCGTATGCTTGTTATTTATACCTTCCTAACTTGCCATTTGTAATAGTAAATAATGATTTTTTTACGTCTTCATTATAAGTGATTTGCAAGATATGGATGTACGGAGTATGTGATCCGTATGGAATAGTTGTGCGTGTAGCACGGAGTCATTGATTGGTGATTTTACGCTGGCTGGCATGCACCCCCGGCGGCCCTTGGCATCAAGCAAGCTCCGGAAATACGCAAACTAGGAATGACAGGCAACTCATATCAAGCAACAAACAAAAAAAAAATGTACTCCGCTCGGAGCCTATCACGTCTTTCTTCCTTGCTTGCCTTGCTTGCGTTCTACCCTACTAGTACTCCGTATAATACTTCGTAGTAGTGTGTGTGGTATGTATATCACACTGAGGTTGGGGAAACAAAAAAAAAAAAGAACGCGCCATCACCCCGCAAAAAACAAAAAACAAAAAAAAAGACCCTGGAAAGCATGGACGTCGTTCGGTTGCGGGTTTCGCCCTGTCAGTCCAACAGTGCAGAAGCTTGACGTCAGGGGCGGGGCAATGACCCTTGCACTCCTGCTTCCTACCCCAGCCGGGATTAAAACAAAAATCGATCGATACTAGGGATATTTCGACGTTGAGCCACTCATCTCCCTCTCTTTCTTTTTATACCTCTTTGTCGCTTTTTATTTTCAACGACGCCCTCATCAACGGCGCCAACCGCATAACAAGATAAGGAACTTATCAGAAAAAGCAGTAAAGAGAATCCGGAGCTAGAAATATGTTGTCCATACTTCAGGACTGGGTCCCTCCCAGCCGCGAGAACTGGCGGCTCACCGTAAACTTTTACCAATACGTCTTCCCAGTGGTGCGTCTTACCCCCCTCCTCTCCTTCTCTCTCTCTGTGTGTGAACTGTGAAAGAAGAAAAAAGAAAAAAAAGACGCTAAAAACTAATTCCTCCGGGAAATTTCTTTTTTCCAGTTCGGGTCCTTCCAATGGTTCCTAAAGTGGTACGGCATGGGCAAGACGTCGGTCGCCTCCTCGCCGCTCAACATTCC
This sequence comes from Trichothecium roseum, assembly GCA_026184415.1. Classification (NCBI taxonomy): domain Eukaryota; kingdom Fungi; phylum Ascomycota; class Sordariomycetes; order Hypocreales; genus Trichothecium; species Trichothecium roseum. The sequence goes on along the minus strand of CM047942.1, from coordinate 3,813,269 downwards.
CGGCCGCGCCGCCTGGCTGACCATGGAAATCGTCGGCCCCGCCGTCTTCCTGACCTCCGTCCTCTCCGCCTCCTCCCGTAGTACCACCCCGCTCCCCTGGCAGAACAAGTTCCTCGCGGGCCTGTACCTGCTCCACTACGCCTACCGGGCCGTCGCCTTCCCCTTTGTCCAGCCCTCCATGTCCCCCATCCACCTCCTCGTCTGGTCCTCCGCCGTCGTGCACCAGTTCTGCAACGGCACCTCCCTGGGCGGCTGGCTCGGGGGCCTCCACGGCCCCGCCTCCTCCTCTATATCTTCCTCCCCGGCGCAGTTCCTCCTCGGCGTAACCCTCTTCCTCGCCGGCCTAGCCGGAAACTTCTACCACGACGAGGCCCTCCGCGAGATCCGCCGCCGCGAGGCCCGCCGGCAGCACGCGCTGCGCAACCAGCCCGGCGTCGACAGGCGCAGCAGCCGCGCCGTCGACAAGCACTACCGCATCCCCGAGGCCGGCCTCTTCCGGTACGTCCTCTACCCGCACTACCTCTGCGAGTGGGTCGAGTGGCTCGGTTTCTGGGTGGCCTGTGGCTGGCCTTGCGTCCCCGCCCGCGCCTTCCTCCTCAACGAGGTCTTCGCCATGCTGCCCCGCGCCGTCAACGGGAGGCGGTGGTACGCCGACAAGTTTGGCGAGGAGAAAATTAGGGGCAAGTGGGCCGTCATTCCGGGGTTGATATAAAAAGATTTTTTTTTTCATACAAAGGAAAAAAAACATAACAAATACAAAATATCCCTTTTTATTTTTCCTTTTCTTCTTCCTCTTTTCTTTTTCTTTTCTTTTTTTTTTGAAGAAAAAAAAGTTATGAATTTGGAGCGGAAAATAAGATAAAACAAATCCATAATGGCCCCTATAACGCCGGCCAACATCATTGTTTCCCAAATTTCATCCTTGCTTCAAAAAGATATAACATAAACCGCTTTATCCGTGCGCTTTCGTGCTTCGTCATCGCATCTCATCATTTCACTTCGCTTCACATCACGACACAGTCGCGATCTCTCTCCTTCCCATGTTCTCTCCCGTGATGCCCTGGCCTCATCCCGGCCGCAGACTGCCCCGTAGGCCTCACCCCCGAAGGTGCCGTCGCGAAACTAGCATTGGTAGACTGTCTAGAAACTCCCGTTGAGCTGGGGTGGTTCGGGTGCCCTAGGGGAGGCTCGTAGAGGGGATCCTGGGAAGCCTGTTCGTACGGCGGCGGAGGCGGCGCTTCCCCGGCGTTGGGTATCTGCGACGGCGGCACGTTCCTGCGCGGAGGGATCAGCGGCCGCACCACATGGCTCTGCGCCGGGCGTGGAGGCTGCGCCGGTGCGGGCCCCGAGGGAGTGAGAGAGCTGGAGCTTCGTCGGGCAGGGGCGATGCTGTTGCCGGCAGAGCTGCGCGAAGGGCGAATGACAGGTTGGCTGTACTGGTTGCGGCCCTGCGGCTCCATGACTTGGGCCGACATGTTGCTTTCCCTACGCTGCCGCGCCTCTGACTCGCGATGCCGCTCATCCTCTTCCTCCTGTAGCTGGAGCGCCAATGCAAGATCCTGATCCTCTTGCTCTTGACTAGGGCCTGCCGCTGCAGGCTGGTCTTCCTCGCGCCCCTTGCCACGCCTGTTTGGTACCGTCGTCCACTTTCCGGCATGCTCATCACTCATGTCTCTATTCGAGCTCCCCTCTGTAGACGTCACCACCTTGAAATCGCCTGCGAGGAATTGCGTGCGCTCACCCCTGATATCTACCAGACTCTCCCATACCACTTCGTCATGTGTCCGGTAGCCCTCATCTGTGACAAGGGTCACCAACTGCTTGGTGTGAGGGTGACAGTAGAGGGTGCTAAAGTGGTCGTTCCTGAAGAGAATGGCAAACGTCCCCGGGCGCATCGCTTTGGCGATGACTTGAATGCCCCAAGGTGTCAGCTGAGTCGCCGATGTTTCCAGGAAGGTTTTGATAGTAATAATGTCTTGGTAGAGCTGCTGCTCATCTGGAGTGAGACCATTGCCTGATAGTTTGTCATCGAGTTCCTCCTCGCGGAACAGAAGATTTTGGGCATCCTCATATGAGGTAGCCTGGCGTTCCAAGGCCTCGGAAGCATGGTCCTCTTCCCCGGGAAGCCAGCCATGAATGAGAGGGATTTGGAATGTGGCATAGAGACTCATCTCCTGCGTGTTCTCAAAAGTACCAGGGATATACTGCGAGCGTTCAGCCGGATGAAGATGCGTGAGTGACGTGTGCTCAAACGCGGCGACAATCTCCTGAGACGGGATAAACCGTGGGTTGACATTCATACCCGTATGCAGACTTTGCAAGAAGGCATACAAATCCCCTATATCCGGCAAGAGTCCATCCGGGTTCAGGCGCCTCGGCGACATGAGCTCTTCAAACACTGCATCCAGAAGCAGATTCAAGCTGATTTGCTCACGGGAGCGCAGCACCTCAACCAGTGAACTGTCGGTAACATCGGGCGGCGTCGTCAGGCAGAGCGCGTTGACTAGCGCCACCATTGGGCAAGGCCCGTTCTCGTTTTGCACGAGGATCGGTGAGATTCGTGGGTTTTGATCCGCGGGTGCCGTCGCGTCTTGCCACTTTATGTTCTTGATCTGATATGTTTCCGCCTTGGCATCTACTGCTGGACGAGGGGATACCCACCTGGAACTCTCGCCATTGTTGCGAGGGGGAAGAGAAGGCTTTTCTTGCTCCTGTGGCTCTATAGGCGGTGCTACCGTAGGCATCGACGAGTCACCCGCGTCGATTAAATTCCAGTCGTCGAGTTGTTGCGAGCTTGATACCGGTGGCTCCGACGCCTTTTCTTTCCCCTTGTCTAGCGCACCCAAGTCATCCCAAATATTCGAGGAGCTTTCAGGCTTAGTATTATCCGTGGGGGCAGCCGCCGGGCGTTCAGGGCCCTTGCCGTTGCTGGCACGCGCGTCATCCCACACTGATTCGTCGTCGGAAGTCAATGACATGATGGCCGGGGATGGCGATGGCTTTGGTGAGGGTACAGGGGCATGTATAGTCGTATTTGCGTGCTCAGGCGCCCAAGGATCCTTATCCACTTGATACGCTGGAACCGGAGGTGGTGCTGCGGCGGGCTGCTCAGGCTTCTCCGCCCATGGATCTTCTTCGTGCTGGAGTCGTACGGGAGATGGCTGGAAGTGGTGACTGACTTGCTCCGTCCATTGCTCTCCGCCTGTGTTGATGGGCAATTGAAGCGGGGGTTGCTTGCTCGTGCTGTCCCATGGTGCCCCCTGTGCGACCGCCGGCGCTGGTTGGGCGTACGGCCCGCTCTGTGCGGGCGTCCATTGTGTCTCACCAGGAGGCCTGGGCGATGGAGAAGGGGAAGGGTTCTGTGAGGTGGATTGCGCCCACGGGTTCCCGGGTGGGTGCAAAGACTGGGGGGAGTCGACGACATTTCCATCCCACGCTGAAGCCCCCGTATTCTGAACACTCAGAGCACTCATCTGTTCCGTCGGTGGCTGCAGGTTCGGGTTACTCGGCACCTTTTTGCGAAGAAACGGATTTGTCTCCTTCCTATGGTTCCCCCCAGGCCTCATGAAGTCGGGAATCTCCCCCAGTTTCGAGTCCCCGCTCGCCTCCTGCTTCTCCCCATGATCGTAGGTATCGCGGGGCATCGGGGATGCCGGCATGGTCTGGTGCCTATCACCGTCGTATCTATCATCGTCGCGGGTCGCCTCGTTCGAGTATGGCACCGGCCCTTTTGCGTTCGCGGCGAGAGGCTTCGCTGGCGCATCCCACTCCTCTTCGTCGTCGGAAGACCGTTCCCACGATGACCTCGGGTCGTCTTCCACCTGGGGTTGCTGGTACCCGCCGTACACCGGAGATTGGGCGGGGATGGGTTTTCGCGCCACCATTATCTGTGCTGACTTGAAGCGAGGAAAGTTAGGGTAGTGACGCCAGTAACCTTATTCCGGCCGCTCTCTCTCACACCTATGATAGGCTCTGTGGAAGGGTTGACCTGTTGGATTCTACAGCCACGCTTGGGCCTCGAGTCGCTGACGCAATCGCTCGTTTATGTCAACCTTAAATGCAACCACTGTCGGGAGACGAATTTTCACTAAAGACTGAAATAAAGTAGAGAGGCAAAAGGCTGCATATAATGTATTCAAGAGAAAAAAAATGGAATGATTATTTGCATTGAAAGACGAATCCTGTACAACCGGGGTGTGTCGTTTCCGTGTGTACATGGGATGTCGTCACTCGTCACTGCCATATGTGCACAAGCCACATCACAGCTGATCCCCGAGTGGCTGAGTGTGGCGTAGCGGTTCAATATGCCGCGCGGTCTGTAGAAGTGTGGGATTTGCAAATAGCCCCGCCCTTGAATAGTGATCTGATTCATTGGGTGGGCATGTCTCAAATCAGAGTATAGGTATACATAAAATATTCGCATCAATTCTGAAGTATATATTTATGGGTATCTTCCCGAGAGCGCATGCTGTTGTATGTGCACCATGCAAGTCGCCAACCTATCAAACGCCTGGTATTTTCCTAGAAACCCTGTCGGATGATCGTATGCCCTATCTAAATGGACGTTGAGAGACAATGTGTAGGGAGAAAAAAAAAAGAAACGCCCGCCTGCATGTGACACCGCTTTGCAACCAAAGATATGAAGGAAAAGCCGTGATGATGTGCTAAACGTGATCGAAGAGGGAAAAAATAAAGATGAAACTCCAGCCGTTGCCATGAACCATCATATCATGCTTGGTGTATGTATAGAACACCCTTGAAGGTGTTGCCGTCATTATTGTTCAGATTGTCCATTATGCTGCATGTCATGGTTTTCAAAAAGGCCTAGCAAGTCCCCAGGAATACTGTCGAGCCATGGCCCCATCAATTCAGGCTGTTGTAGGCCTAGGGCGCCAATATCAATATCTTGGCTGTCAAATGTGATGGCATCCATATTACTGGAGCCGCCCCAAGAAGTTTGATATGACATGTTGGAAGGATAATACATATGCGACTGGCGGGCGCTGCTTTCTGCCATCGTGGATGCGGGTGAAGCGCTATACTCGAAATTGTTTGAGTGGTTGCTTCCGGGTGTAAAGGCAGGTGTCATAAACATCTTACTACCCTCGCCCATGTGCTGTTGTTGGTTCTGGCCGGCCAAGCTTGAGATTCGGGGCGATGCGCGAACAGCGGATGTATGCGCTTGAGGGAAAGGGGGTGGATAAAGCCCGCCGCGTTCCAGACGGGAGGCATCATAGCTCATACCTCCAGGCGGCGTGCTGCCAGTCCTCGCAGTACTCGTGTGTGTATTGCTCGGTGTCATCATGGGATTACAGTTCTGATACATGAGAGTCAGGCTCGAGTTTGGCGAGTTCGCTGTGCCAGATAAACTCCAGGCAATCGGTGGCCCACCCGCCTTAGGTGACATGGGATTTGTACCAAAGTTGAACTGACTGTTCAGCGAGTTCATGTTCGCTACCGGCTTCTTGGTGGCTTCATACTCTTCAGAGGTGTATGTTTCGCAGTCCCAGATGCCCTTGGCTTTCTGGTCCAACGCTGTCATGACATACTTGACGCCGCCCCAGTAGGCATGGATCTGCTCGAGGGATGAATAACAGCGCTGGTAGTTCTGACTGGTGACAGAAGCGAGCAGCGAATGACGGGACTGTCTGCTCGGGTGACTGGGAGCAGACGTTTGCCTAGGCGGCGAGCATTCTCTAGACGAGTCAGCCGATGCCTCAATACTCGACTCCATCAAAAAAGCACATGCGGCGATGTAGATTGGCTGGTTCGTGAAAGGATTCCCGATGAAACTGTTAGGATCAATCAGGTCGGCAAAAGCGAGTATATCGCAGATCGTCTTAGCACTGCTCATGCTCAGCTCGCGGCTATCCGACAATAGCTGCAGTCCATCAGCGTTACTCAACGGTGTCATGAGTGTTGGTTGATGTAGAATGATGAAGAGGGCATGGAACCAGAGATGCAAGAGAATAAAGGTAGTGCCTTGGCCAATGCCGAGATACACCTTGAAGTTGTTGACGCTAAAGTGCAACCGCGCATCCCACTTTCTGTAGACCTTGGTCAGCTGCGTCTCCATGTCGTTCAGCTTCTGCCACTTGTCCTGGGTCAGGTCTTGGAGATCGTGAACATTATTCAGAACATCGCAGACGCGGCCGTACAAGTGAATTATCTCGATAAGTGTTGGGAACGGCGTCGGCCAATTGGTTGTAGGGTCCACCGAGGGACCGGGGAAGGCAAGCTCGAAATCATCGTCACGCAGTGTCACCGGACGGCCGGTTCCTGACGAGATGACGCGATCAAGTATGAATACGGCCCAAAAGGTGTCGATGCGTTCTTGCTCCATCTCGCGCTGCTCAGCTTGAGAGGGAAGATCCGATTGATCCTTGCGCAATTCTGGGCTCCCAGGCTCCCGACGCGTATTGGAAGGGTCCTTGTCGCCTTGGTACTGTGTGCCTATGACCTTTGACAGGCCCAGGTCGACCGCCATGCGGATAGCAAGCCCAAGGTACATCCACAAGGCGCTGTCCTGGTTTGCGCCAAACCCCTCGTACGCCATCAACAAACAGGCTTGGACGGCACCAACGGACGGGCATGGAAATGTGTCGACGGTCGCCTGCTTCGCCCTCTGGGCAAAGACTTGACCCCTTTCAGTGCGCGCCATCTTGGAGTTGCCACCGGTAAGAATAGGCGAGTCTGAGAAGCGCGCGGCCAATGCGCAGACAGCATCCACCAGCATGGTTTCCGCGCGCTTCTCCTTGACCTCGCGCATAAACTTGCGCTGGTTGAGGAACGGGTAGTTACACCCCATGTGCGTGAAGAACGTTTTGGCTAGGCTGATGATCAAGGGGTGGACAGGCGCCGGGTCGCTAGGGTCGTAGGACGGAGGCTCTTCGATGATGACGTCGCTTTCTGCGGCTGTGGAACTGGCCGCCTTGCCGCTAGGGTTGGAGACAGGCGACGTTGGAGAGTTTGAGGCGTTGTTGGACCAACGACGGTCGCGCACCGACACTACCATCTGCTTGTAGCCCGGTACAATCGCAGTAGGGCCGAAATACCGGAAGTAAGGGATGCGGTGGTCATGCGGTATCTGGCCACGACGCATGGCCGGTGACTCGGGGCCCATCTCATCAACGGGTGGTGGCTGCGGTTGCACAGGCGGCGAAGCGGCGACAGGCGATGATTGTGACACCATTTCCCCGGACTTGGTCCTTCTGATGGCCTGAGCCTGTACGTCGACTTTTTGCGCGGCGGTTGATGCCGGCGTCGCTACGTGGTCCGAGGCGGATATCTTGGTTTTCTTAGCCGGTCGTTCCGGCTCCTGCGAGTCGCCGTCTTCAGAACCATCGTCATTTTGCCCGTCTGTATCCCTCTCCCTACTCGCGCTGCGTCCATCGGCCGCATCGCCTGTCTCCTTCCTATCCTCGGGATATCCCAGACATTCGTGCCTGTTCTTGGTGCACGTCGAGCACAGTGGCCGTTCGCCGGCGCATCTTGTTTTGCGTCTGCGGCACGTCAAGCAACTATAAGAACAACCATTGTCAGCAATCAATTCGCACTCGAACACATGCTAGTCGACATCATGATGAAGACGTGGTGCGCGACCGGTTTCTTTCGGGGGAAATAGCTGACAAACTCCGACGTCGCAAGCGCCGAAGGGAGCCGGGCCCTTTTCTGGACAAACGGGGGGGTTTTTTTTTTTGAAAAAAAAAAAAGACTTACGCAGCATTGATGCGGCGCCTCTTAGAAGGAGGGTGACCTTGATTGTTTACAAAACGAATTTGTTTCGGAGGTGGAGGGACAGCATCTGGTTGCTTTTTCATGAGTGTCGCTGACATGGCTGGGTGGTCATATTGCGGCGGGCTGCTTTGCTGCTGGGGAAAATAACCGCGGCGAATAGGGGCTGCAGCGACAACAGAGTCGGTGCTGAAGCCGGGACTGCTATAATAGTACTGAGGTTGGTACTGGTAATATGGCTGTTGCTGTTGCTGTTGGTAGTGGTGGTGGTGGTGCTGCTGCTGTTGCCCGAGCGGGTACGGCGAGCGGTGGTGCTGCGTCTGCTGCGACGGCTGGTGCTGCTGGTGATATTGATGGTCAAAAGTTGGGAGGAAAAGCGGAAGGTCGCCGCTGGAAATACCGTCTGGAGAAATGGTGGAAACGGTGGCCCTACAGCTAATAACGCTAGCGGTGGGACTCGCAGGAATGTGTTCCGGGGCGTGAAGCAACCGCACTGCGGCGCTGGTCATGCTCAACCAGTGAATAATAGCGCTGGTGAGGCGCCTTCTCGCTTTTTTTTTCCCTTTTTTTTTGTTGGCCAAATCCTTCCTAGTCGGTATGGTCGGTGTAGGTATGGAGTACAGCGTCGGGCTAGTTGCTACCGTATTTTACTCCGTAGGGCGGGGTTCAATTCGCTTGTCGTTTGCGGGCCGTTGTTTCGCGGGTCCCAGGTTCCTCGTGACCACTCAAGGATTTCGATCTTTGGGTGAGGGCCACCCTTTTTCGAGGTTACGGAGTACAGAAGGGGCGAGACAAAAAAAAAAGAAAAAAGAAAAGGGCCAAACAGAAAAAAAGACAAAAATGCCGGAACGAAATCAAAAAGTCTATAGCCAACAACGCTAACGACGTCAACGCGAGTCCCCTTGCTTCCTTTTTGTGCTTTCGGTCTGATCAAAGCACATGGGAGAAAAGGACTGCTTGTTCGAGATTCCCTGCTTGTTCCGAGGTTGTTTCCAATATGCGATCTGATGGGGCAACACTAAATGGACGCGGACTTTATCGAACAAAGAGTGGAAAAGAAGGGGGGGATATCAATGGAGCAGTGAACCCACGGTCCGTTATGATTGCAGCGATGAGTGGGGTTCTCAACACTTATACTCCGTAGACGTCTTGGGATACCTACGCTCCATATATGTGTATAATGCAAGAGTTCTTATGTGCTTTCAAAGGGGGGGGGGGGGGGGGACTGGGCCAGCAGATAGCAAGGGGGAGCTAATGGGAAAGCCACAAGGTATGGATACCTATGAACATTAATAAGGTTAATGACAGCTGAAGGGAAGGGGAGCCGACCTGGGGTAGCAGTCGGAGGTAACGGAGCTGGGATCAACATAGCATGCCCCATACTTTCATTAAGTATAACAACAGGGAAGATGGAGGAGGGTTGACGATAAGAGGAGGGGGGAGTCTTGTTAGTTAGATGCCAGTGTCATCGACGTTGGCAAGGACGTGGCGCCGTGCTAGTAGACCAGTTACATAAGTAGCAGCAGTAGTGGCAGCAGTAGTAGCATCACTCCTGCTCCTACTAGTCAAATAGCCAGGACCGCAAAACATTGGGATATTTGCTTGTTCCGAGTGGGAGGAGGCGGTTGGAGACGGAAAGAAGTTGCTATCTGCATGGTTCAGACCTTGTAATTGTCGGTTGGAAACATCCATGGCATGTAGACACTAAGCACTCGTGCATCCTTTGCCACTACCAGCCTGGCGTAGTCCGCTTGACAGGGCCGAGAGTCCAGTTTATGCACAGCTGTCAGCTAGCAATGCATAGGCATTATTACTCAGGGCTATGGAGTACCGCTGCCATTCCCGTCATTCATGAGTCGTGCGTGTACGGAGAACGTAGTAACGCGCAGTAGACACTTGAACATAGCGTCAGGCCAGCCGGGACAGCGTTCACGGAGCACTGTCAACAACAACCTCGACCTCAAAAGAAGAACTCTGTTCGGTACTACCAGCAAAGCCAGGAGCGGTTTCCGCTCACTACCACTGGCATTAAACACTCTCCTGGGGAGAGTGCGCATGTGTCCCGTTCATCATGTCAAAGTGAGCCACCAAGTCTTGACTTCCGGGATCATCAGAATGGCAAGCCACCAAATATCCAGGACGATTCACGCGATGAAGCAGCTTGGTGCGTGTGCAATGATGGGGAATAATTCTGCGGGCATTTCTTCTCTTGTTTCTTCTTCGAGAAGCGGCATTTAGGTTGAAAGCTACCATGCCATCGCGAACGTCGTATTGATCGATGCAACCCACCTACTTCTGGCAGGCCCCTGTGGCAGCAGCGGGTCGGCCGCCGCTTACCTGCTTGCCTACCCCTCGATCGCACGTCCCTGATAAAAGCCTACGTGCTAGGTATATCAATACATACTAGCAGTAATGCAATGTTACTACTTATGTATACCCCGTATATCCGTGCGAGACTGTAGATACTTGCTTCTATTGTGGTAATAGGCAAGGGAGGGTGAGCAAGTAGTACTGTACATGAGCATGGAAGGAGAGAGGCATATCACGGCATGGCAAGGTGCTCAGTTCCGGTGCGAGCAGGACTGCGTGGTCCGTGGGTGATTGGACATACATAGTATCATCGTGAAACCGCCGGCGGCGGAATTTGCATCGAGCCTATGCCAACCATTGTCCGCTAGTAGACAAAGAAGCTGCTAGCACAGATTCGGTATGTGAGATCGCCCTGCACGTCGACAGATTCTGCAGCGTACGCTTCTTCATCGAGCCTTGCCGTTCTCCTTTCTTATTCTCCATTTTCACGGAGTAGTCCGAACGGCCGCCGCGAGGGGACAAGTATAGCCAAGGAGACTGGCGCATGGTTCTTCCCAAAGGGGGGTGGGTGGGTTTGCGGACATGGCAACCGTCATAGGGCGCGTTCGGTCACGTACTATTGATGCAGCGTGTGGAATTTGGAGTATAGTTTATATGCGAGATGTGACAGACCTAACTGTTACCGCGTGGTGCATATGGGTGTATATGGTAACGGGTGGTCGAGGAGCCGAAGTTTGACACCTTCAAAACCAGTTAGCCATTTCATCTCACTCGGCGCTTCCGCGTGGGGATCGGCGAGAAGCACAACGCATCTACTTTGCAGATACAATGCAGGGTTAAGGCTGGGGCCCTCCGTGTATCATTGGCAGTAGATCATCGTGATAGAAGCAGTTTTTGGACACAGTTGAAGCCCATCAAACACCATACCACTCTAATCCATAGAGGAGAGGGCAATAAACCAGAGAGATGGATGCGTGCAACCACCAGATCTGTCATGGCCGCATCGCCAAGTGATGTCCGATTTGATTGAACGGTACGGGTGGATTGGGGCTGGGCTGCCGGACGGTGAGCCATCCCAATCCCAGACCCATGGCGTAGATCACCCTGTCCCGACTCAGGCTTCGCAAACGGTGAACCGGTCTGCTGGATTGTGTGCGCCCAGGAATGGGTAGCAGTAGAAGAAAAAATCGAGAAAAATAGGTGTAGAATCCACTGACGGCCTGTCCCATCCGAGTGGGATGGTGTCATTGGCAGGATAAAGTGGGATACTACGACTAGCGCTCGGGTGGGATAGAAACATGAGCATTTTGGCAGGAGAATGGAAAGACAAGCGCACGCCAGCCAGGGGGTGAGGGGGGGGAGGAAGAAGCCCAGGGACCACGTTTCTTGTTCTGTGGGCCCCACCCGTTGCCCTGCTTTCGTAGGGGCTTCGTACCTAGAGAATCGCTACTACAACCCGTCTAGGTAGTGATGGTCTTCAGTACTAGTGGTATTCTGCACTCCTCCCCAGTATCCTACTAGAGAAGGGAGAGGAACCCCGCAGCCACGGATGGTAAACCCTAAGCTTGGTGTCTTCCATCCATTTCCTTCCTAAAACAGCCCGCTTGGCAACGGAGATGGATCATGAATGAATGGATTCTTAGATGGAGACTTTTTTTTTGGTCTACTCCAATTCTCTTCCGGAGTAAATCACCGCAACGACAAGACGGCAACCCCCCACCCCCCCTTCCCCCTAAAGAACTCAATTAGCACGATCTGATATCAATACCTCATCTCTCATGTCTCACCGGGGTATGCACCTCGTCGTGTTTCATCCCAGCCACCTGGTCACTCCTAATAACTACCAGCAGTAGTATTAGCAGCCTCGCCCTCAGCTCTAGCCTTTCCATCCCTATCTCCTCTCCTAGCTTTATGCCATGCCAATAAACACCTTGGATACCATCCATGGGTGACATCTACATAGTATGCAACGGCTCGTGGGCCTACTGCCGTCCGCTCTCTCAATAATAACTACCCCAACTCCCAAACCCCAACCACTACCGCCACCAACACCAACACCAACAACGCTTCCCAATCTCCCATGCGCGCTCTATTACCACATAGTATAGATATAGTAGATCCCCGGCGCACAGCTCACGCGCCGTCGTTTCTGAAATCCGACACGTATCTTTTCATCTTCCTTCTCTGACAGCAAGAGAACAGAGTCTGGGGAAGATGGCCCAACCAAGCCCCATAATATTTTTCATCTCCATCTTTTTCTACGTGTATGACTTTTCTCACTCACACACACTCTATCTCTCTTTCTCGAACATGCTCCGTACTTCGCGGCATATTTCTTGATAGACACTGGCCTTGAATCCTTCTTTCCCAGACGATCCGGGGTGGCCAATGCACCCACCCGTAATAGCACACGCACCATCACGACACCGTCAAGTGCCGCAGCTAGCACTTGATACTAGTACCAAGTACTACTACAATTCACAGCCCAACAAGTACCACTCGGTGATGGATCACGGAATAACCAAGTCTGTCATGTGCTGAGAACCTCATACCATAACTGCGCCAAGTTACCATCTTACCTCTCCCCCAGAATTGATAGCTTTAATATGGGATCCTGGGTATGTTGTGTATACTCCGTACTATGTTAAACCACTACCTTAGGTAGGGGCCCTCAGCTGGCTGGCCCCCCATCCCCCACCCAAACGGAGCGAGCGGAAAACTTTCCGTCACTGTTTTCCGTGCCCCACCCACGGAGAGTACCGTCGTCGTCCTCCTCCTCATCGTCTCTGTCTGTCCAGTATCTTCCTCCTCCCCCTCCTCCTCCTCTTACGTGTGTTGCCGTCCGGGCCGCCAGGCCGTCCGTCGTTGTCCCCCGTTTAAGGTATCCAAATCGCCCCGCGCCCCCCGTGCGCGCAATACACTACCCTACTCCAAGGCTCCGCTCGTTCCATCTTCCACTTTTTCCTTCCAACTTCCATACACTTTGACCACTTATTTGGGGAAGGGTGTCTCTCATGAGGAATAAGTCACTCAGGGCTCAAACGGCTCATGATCCATCGTTGAATAACTTTTCATCGTGCCGAGCGGATCCGAAGGCCTGCAGCTACATTGTTAGAAGTTACAATCAGGACCATCTAAAATGTGTGTACGGAGTATGTTTGTGCATGCTCACTCCGTACATATATCACTTTGGTTCGAATTACTGAGCCATATACTGAAAATGGGTTATAAACTACGGAGTAGTCATAGCGACAAGACATGTACGCCTTCAATAGCCTGCCCCTAAGAAGAATATCCTGTTCTCTCAGCCTCCCAAGTTCCAAAACACTCCCTTCGCACCTTCACATCTGACAACCTCGTCCAAGGTCTAATGTCCTAAAGTAAAAGACTCTGCGGTGGTAGTTACATGCTAGGTAATACTAGTCCGCTTTCATCACGGACCATGCTTGTGCCCATCTTATCCACCAACTCCAGACCTCCCTGTCATCCTATCCCACTCTGCAGTTTCTGACGAGGGTTCACGATCCATGACAGGGTCCCTGCTGCGGCCAGACCTCGCGTCTGCCGATAGGGCCGAGGAACATCCAGAAGACATGTGGTCGTCGGCGTGTTTAGAGGCTTCTGATCGTTCCGGGGTGCAGGTCAAGTGAATGTGACAGCATCGGGCTATGCTTATGACGGAAATCCCCGTTTTCCACAGCATCCCAACAAGACAAGTGCTCATTGGAGACCTGCTTCCCGTCTCAAGAGCCAGGCATGTCCTTCTAGGGCGTTGTTACACCGCATATCAGGCGAGCGATTGTTCCAGAGCCGCTGTCCAACATCATGTCAGAGCATCCTTCGTGGCTACCCCTTGCCATGCGCACACACCTGGTTTTCCAAGTGGGCTTGCATCACTAGCAGTTCAAGATAGCGGGCGGGTTCTGGCTCGTGTGTGCGGCTCGCGAGCCTATCCCCGGGGGGGGACCCAAAGATAGATTAAGGCGCTCCCCATCATTTAACTTGTTGAGTGGCATCGTACTCGAAACGCTGGGCTCTTTTCACCCGAACACGATGGTCACTCCCATGTCGCGACTGACCCTCCTCCAAAGGTCCCCTCCCTTCCTCTTGAGTTGTCCGGAAGCGGCCGGTTTTTCTGCGCGTTCCGATGACACTTCCCTTTCTTGTCCACCATGCCATGATTTACTCGGTACTCCACCTGCCGCGTTCTTTTCTGTGACAACAGCAACCCCCTCGCTCTCGTGTGTTCTTGGAACCTGGTCGTTGCCTTGGTACTCAGCGTCTTTGACATTGTCCTCTTCCCCATCCTGCTCCTCCTGCAGTGTCGTCAGCTCCGCCTCGTCGGCCCTCCTCCAGACCTCCTGCACTATGCACCAAGCCCTCTCGATGTTAGCCATGCCCTGTCTCCTATCAATCGCTACGAACACCTGTTGCGCCAGGTCCCTATCTCCACTAGACTGCTCTGCTTCGCATGCCGCTACAAACAGGGGCCACAGTAAGGCGCTCATGGGCCCATCACTGCGCACCGTGCCAACGCAGTGAACGAGACTGGCATGTGCGTGTTGCTGTACAAGTGGGTGGTCGCGGGGGTAGTTCTGGATCGTGCGGTACAGGTATACGAACGCTGAGTGTCGGTAGGCCAGTGAGTTGTTGAGCACACCTTGAAGTTGAGCGTGCTCGGCCGTGGTGTCTGACGACCCCTGGTCCTTACTGTCGAATCTGTATACTGTGGTGGTTTCCGCGCTGTAGTAGAAGCCGGGGGGCAAGATCGGCTGCCACTGCTTGAGAGCAACTTGGATGGCTGATGTCGTCGTCTCGAGCTCTGTGCGGAGGACGGCTGCCTTGGTGGACTGGCCTAGACTCACTGCAGTATCCAACTCGTCCCTGATGCCAGCAAGGTTCGACAATCTATGAATAATAGGCCACAGCGTCGTTGCCATGCCCAGAAGTGTATCAACGCTGCCAAGCGGCGACGCTGCACCCCTGGCGTCGAGAGGAGGTAGAGGCGAGAGTGAACCGCGTCCGGGGGCGGAAGACAAGGGCGCTGTGCCAAGGGAGAGAGCCGCAATCACATCGTAAAACCTGAAGGCCTACTATGCCATTAGCTGCGTCCGTCTCGTTAGGTCTAGGGACTTACCCTCTCGAGGAAATCGCCGGTTGCGTCCTTTTGGTATTCGACGTTGCTCAGAATAGTCATGGCCCCTTTGAGGTGAGTATCTACTAAGTTCGATCGACCCTTCTGTACCAGCTGCACAGTGTTAATTATCAACGCGTGTTACATATCAATGTTACCCGTACTCACCACTTCATAGTAGACAATCAACATGATTGCCGCCAGCAGTTCATGCTTCCTTACACCCCCGCCCTGCTCAATCAGCCTCGCTAAGGCCTGAATTGCGCGGCCGTGAAAGAATTCACTCGTTTCTCCAGTTTCAACACCACGGTATTCAAGATGTGCGCTCGCTAGAGCATATACAGCATCCATGACGGCAGGACTCGTATGGCACAAAGGCAAAACGAGCTGCTGGAAGGGGTTACCGTTCTCCTCGCGAAGGACAATCAAGTGCGATAAGACGTTGCAGAAGTGATCTATGAGCACGCGGCGGTTCTTGTTGGGAGAAAATTCGCTATACATGGGTAGGCAGAATTCGAGGTGAGGCGTCGGCTCGCCATGAAACGGTACCAATGAAGATGGCAAGTAGCTGGAGTTGGGCATATAGGACTCGCGTCGGACCACCTCGTCGACATGTTCATCGTCCATGATTACAGTCTGGTCGCTAATGTTGTGCAAGTCGAACGTGGTCGTCGTCATGGGCGAAAAGGCGGTAGAAGTACCGGGCGTCCAAGGGTAGTATCCGTTGTCGAGTTCACCACCGAACGTCTTGGCTGACGTGTCCCCATCGTTCCTCATGAGAAATTCATGTTGAATCTTCTCGTAGGTTGCCTGGAAGTCCTGCTGCCACTCATTGCCAGGCATGTCTCCAGCAGACCATGGCTTCTGCCAATCTCGCACCGAGCTGGTCAATGTTCCGGGTTGGGTGTCGAGCGAGATGCTGGTACGTTTACGACGCTGCCGAGGTTTGATGGGCTCATAAGTACAATCCTGCCCACGCTCCTCGCATCGAGCGCACTGGGGTCGAGTCTCATCGCATTTCTTCTTCTGCAAAATTGTGAGAATTAATAGTTCAATGTTGGAGAAGACTCAGGAAGTCACGTCATGTATACCTTTTCCTTACTAAGAAAGATTATGTTAGCAGGAGCACTTTCCTTCCCACTACCCATCGAGAGACTTACCAATAGTTGCAGCCTGTTGGTTTTTATTCCAAACGGATCCAATATTAGCCAACTGCCGTGAAATAGAATTGTACCTCCTAGGTTTCTTTGGCCAGATAAATAGAAGGAAAATAACCAACGACATACCAGCACGCGATCGCTTCTTAGGCACCTTGGGCGCAGCGAGTTTAGTATACAGCAACATGTTCAGATGGATTCGATGATTGGTTCGCAAATCAAGTTTTTCTTTTTTCCCTCTTTTGTCTTTTTTTTTCTTTCAACACAGGTGTTGTTTCCTCGCTGAAGAACTAATATGCATAACCAAATGCCATCACCGCCATCAGCCGATGAATCGGAGCATGCGCCAGATTTCGGCAAGATTCCGATGTGGGTTCCGTGGTGGTTTCAGGTCGAGTTTTCACGATGAATATTTGATGGATACACGTTCGCTAAAGAAACAAATCAAGAAAAAAGGCGGGAGGGCTTTCAGAATACTACTATGTGATAACTTTATACAATTCAAGGACGCGGGTCCGGGGAAGGGGAGGGGGGGGCGAGAGCGAAAGCGACGCAGAGATTCAGAAGGGGGGTGTGTGTACTCCGTAAGGGAAGGGGCAAGAGGCAAGGGTGCCGCCACCGGGTTCTCGCTGATCGTGCCGGGTTAGTTGTAGTAGCTTTAACTATAGCCGGTGATGTCCTCCGTCTCTACAAACCATCGTGACCCGGGACTAGCAGAAGCGAGCAGTCCTTAATACGACCTACTCCGTACATACATCCATACTACGGAGTACTACTACATACTGACTACCTTTTGGGTCCACGGTCCACCTAACAAGCTGTGCTTGAAGTTTGCTGACCAAGACCTTGGTAAGAAACCATGATATTTGGCCCTTTAAAGAAGCATTATGCGAAGGTGACAGCCCCTCAACCTTGCAATTCAAAGTTGCATAGTATGTATGTCTCAGTTCCTCACCGGCCGACCTTGATCATTGGGACCCGTGTGCCATGGCAGAGCTTCTGGTACCTGGACAGGATGTCTGGATCAGGAGTATGGGGCGACTCGGTAGCTTCATCTGGAGATATGCCTCTCTCTCTCTCTCTCTCTCTCTCTTAAGAAAAAAAAAGGTAAAAGAAAGCATGCAAGCCCAGGCCGCCGAACCCCCGTACCCCGCATGGCACGGGAATCATAAATGGTAGGGCCTATTACGGAGTAGACAACTACTAAGACGACGGAGAAGGAGGGAAAAAAAGAGGGCAGACTCGGCGCCTTGTCACCCTAGACCGAAGTGGAGAATTACGGACTGGCCTTTTGCCGTGACTCTTAGCCTTGATTCGTCGGAGTTCTATAAGCGCACCAATCAGGGCAAAGTTCTTTTAGAGCCCTTGAGGGAAATGGACCCCCGGGGGAAGAATGGTGGTGGAAGAAGGTGGAGGGTTGCAATGGGATTGGATGGATGTGTTTGCCGCAACCTGGGGGAATACTAAACCGTTCCTTGGACCCTGCAGGATTATTTGCTTTTTTTCTTTTCTAGAACGACGACAAGATGATGCTTTTTTGAAAGCAGGTCCTTCTTCCCCTCCTTCTTTTCTTCTGTCACTTAGCAGACTCATCATCATCATCTTCATCATCTTCATCTCCTTCTTCTTCTCCCAGCCCGCGCCAGATTCACCGCAAGCCAGACCCACGAGTCATTTGGAAACCTCGGTGCTTGGACCTCTTCAGTCTTGACTAAAATCGACCCGCATCAAATGTCAAAATACGAAGGGCCGGCCTTGCTGTTAGTTTCTGTTACCTACATAGTTACTCCGCAGTCCTGCTTTTCTTCTTTCCAAGACTATTTCTTCTCCACCGCTCTTAAGCATGACATGACCTTGCTTGCATGCGGGGAACCATCCATATATGATGCCCTCTCCATGACAGAAATACAGGCGTCGCTGGCAGAGGCTCCCTATGGCGACGACCGTCTGTGTTCTTTTGACACCCGTTCGAGTGCATACCTGAAGCACGGAGCATTATCGTCTAAAAGGCCTGCCCGCTCGGCATCTGCCTACAAGCCCTTGCCAACTTCTCGATTGAGCTCTTTTTTTTTCGGAGAACCTCCGCCTTCCGATTTTCCACTTCAAGGAGTCTCTTGCGGACCACTGCGGGCATTGCCGCGCGCACTGTCATTTTTCACATTTGAATCCATGCCAACGATTTGACTTGCCGGCAGGGCATCCATGATATCCTCTCCTCTCCTCCCTGGCCCTGGGAGGGGGACACCTGAGGGTTGTTCGAGATCCTTTTGGAACGACTAGCACTATAACGGGTCATGTACTCCGTAATCTCGGGGCAAGTTTCTCATTGGTGCCGTTACTTTTCTTCGTAGCTAGCGACCATGCTTTGTACCACATGGCTGCGGCTTTGATAAGAAAACTGAAGGGTGATCAGGGCCTAAAGGTGTGGTGGTTGATTGCAACCTCGATGGGCCGACCAACGTTTATTCCAAGTCCGTCTTTTGCCACTATCACGAATGCTGATTCTTTGCCGGGCATTCATGTACACGCACTCTTCCGGATTCGGGAGGTATTAGAAGGGTTTCTAGAAGAGGCGAGGGATTCCGCCACACCTTGATGTCTCCAAATCACCGTGTCTCATCTCCGAGACTTTGTGGGTTTGTTGCATAGTACTATGTACATACTATGCAATACTCCACTCCGTGGTTTGCAAGTCGCCGAGTCAGTTCAAGTCCCTATTACTACTACATAGTTACGGAGTAGTATGTAGTCTGCAAGAATGTGGTTACAGCGGCGGCGCTGTGCGAGCTTGGACACTTGATCGATGGCGCGGCCAAAGCCTGGTCAACGGCCCAAAGCTTAAAAATAAACCCTCCTGGCAAAAGCAAAGACACGTAGCGGAGAACCAGGAATTCGGGTTGCCAAAGGGTCCCGGGTTCCGGTCCCCGTCCCGGCATAGCTCTTCACCGCCGGCTTCCACGTGAGCTGGCCCCTGTTCCTTCCTGTGCTACCCGAAGAGTCAACATCCACGCTCGCTGATCGTAATAGTAAAACTGCAAAGGCCGGAGTGCGGAGTACAGGTATTCAGGAGAACGGGGTACCTAACCCAGTTCTGATCGTTCCGCCTTTTTCAAACCGCTGGACTCCGCACTGAACCCCAATCCGCGATGCTGTGGCAGTAGTGGAGTAGTAGAGGAGGCCTCGATATCACACAGACCCCTAGGCTGACCTCGGGCTGTCCCTCAATCTACGGAGTATTATGTAGAGTACAAAACCAGACACTATAGACGGTGAGGGTCCGGAAAAGCTTTTCAACCGCTTGCTCCTACATAGCTCTTGCAATCCATTTGCTAATACTCCGTATATGTCGTAGTAGAAGGGTTCGCAATGCCGCTCGCGTTGGGATAGCTGTTTTGTTAGGCTGCTTTGGCCGGCTACAAGGACCGGCTGTCATGAGATTTCCTTTGAGAACTGTTCTTGATAGTAGTAGTACGTGTTCTGCTCAAGCATGGCCTCTTTCGTCTGCCACGAGGGTTGCTCTAAGGGTTACTGCGAGAGTGTGCATACTGCTCGAGCCTGCCTTTGCCAGCTGATGGGAATGTTTTAAGGGCTGTTGTGAGTGTAACTACCTACAACGGCTGCTACAGCTCCTAGTAGCTGTGCTATTATGGGTGCTTCCCATTATTCCTATCCTCTGAAACTAGTACCTACCTAACTTACCTAGGTTCCATTCAAATGTAATGTATGTTCTTATCGAGGATGCTTGGAGCAGTATATACCTGTACCTACTAAGGTCATGTAGTCCTCAATGTTTGGGAGGCTCTTCCAGGGCCCTTGGGGCACCTGCCGCAGGCTTCTCTCCCGCTTCTGACCCCCTCTGACTGCCTCCCCGGGGAAAGAGCTAATGCCAATGCCAATATCGGGCTTAGGACAACCTTAAGTCAGTGGAGATTACGAAGTCACTTCTGCCAAAAGACAACCATGGCTTAGTAATTATTCCTCGTTCTTGCTACGTACTAATAAATGTCGTTGATCTAACTCGTTGGTCCTCGTCGCCACATTTGCTATGTAACAAACAGCGACTTCACGAGAAGAAAAAATCTACTACTACTACTACTACTACTACTAGTGGTATTACCAATGCGACTGCCGCTAGTCATGGCTTTTGAATCCTACATGCTGCGTTCGCGAAGCTGCTGCTGCGATGGAAGCTTTTCTCAACAGTGTTGGATCAAAAGTCGGTATGCAGATAACCTATACGCAAGCTTTCATGGCAGATAAGTTCATCACTCGAGGCGGAATACATGGCAGCAAACCGAGCGTACGCCAAAGCAGGACCAGATCTTGCCGATAATGCGAGCATACTCTCAACGCGCTCTCTTATGTATATGCCTGCTGCAGCCGTCTGCATCTTTATCAGTGGCTTAGCTTTTGGCGGTGAGTATTCTTGGGCAAACCACCCGCTCCTCCTCCCCGCCTAATGGGATCTGCCCATGACCCTCCCCCCCCCCTCTCTCTCTCGGAAAGCAGTGTGTGAGCAACTTTTGGAACATCAAAGTTTTGACGACGTCGTTCTCTAATACTACCGATGATCAAGGTCAAATATATACTACTACAAATAGTAGTGGTGGTGCAGTACGGCTGCAGAGTCATATTTGGCCTTGCTGTTCTCATACTGCGGAATATTACCACGGCCACTACTAGCAGTACGGAGTACTATCAACAACAGTCCTGCAATACTCCATAATCGAAATCTGAGAAGCGCCATGAATAATTGCCATGCACTAATTCTGCGCAGGTACGCAGGGCTGAGCCTTGATGATGAGGGGCTTGATGGGGACCCATTCCATTATTAGATTCGCGCTACTAAATATCAACGGCCCCAGCCTCTTCCATCCATCCATCCATCCATCCATCCATCCAGCCCTACAGACTTGTTTTGTCGAGCCCGGCTGGATAAGTCGATTGTTTCTGTTAATGGGATGGCCACCGGTAGCCGTCTTTCCCTTGAATCATCGCCTGGCCATCGGATACATCTACCACTCGCGGTACTCCGCAGCTCAGCAGGGCCTCGTACTTGGCAGTAGTACGGAGTATTCCTGTCCAACAATGATTATTCACAAGTTTGGCCCCCAATGCCTCTCTTTGGTAGCTACGGTTTGACGACTCCACCCCGGCTGAGACCCAAAGTCACTCATGGCCACGACCAACATAATTTGCCCTTTTCTCTCATTCGCTGGAGTGGTCGCCCGCTCCATGCACGCACACACACAACCTATACGGTTGAGCCTCTCATGGCCTCAGCCAACACACCTCTTCCTTCATTGCACGCCAATCATTTCCACTTTCCTTTTCCCTGCTGTGCGAC
The DNA here is from genome assembly GCA_026184415.1 of Trichothecium roseum. Lineage (NCBI taxonomy): Eukaryota > Fungi > Ascomycota > Sordariomycetes > Hypocreales > Trichothecium > Trichothecium roseum. The sequence goes on along the minus strand of CM047942.1, from coordinate 3,791,587 downwards.
TGTATTTCGGCCCGGACTCGATCGAAGATGCAGAGTTGCAGACGAGCGGGACGTTCCCCCTCCCGCCATTTCGGACTTAGGTACCTTTGCCTGCCTGCTTTGGCGGCCAGCTTTTGACCATGTTCGTGAGGAGAGCTCTGTTCCCCTCCCCTCCCCTCCCAGGGTTTGTGCTTCTGCTGCCCAATAACCCAAAGGGTTTTTTTAAAAAAAAAAAATCCCCATGATCTTGGAAAAGAGCCTTACTTTTAGGAAAATAAGCGCGGCATGCTGCTTACGGTCGCTTCTTGGCCACTCACAGTCAATCTCTCCCCTACCTTTTAGCAAAGGGAGAATCAAGCAAAGCACATGGTTGGTTGTAGTTGAAGACTGCGCCGCTGCTGGTATGGGGGACCGCAAGCTTACAAGACAAAAAGACCAGGGACGCGGCCGTCTGCATCCCCGATGCTGTCTGCTGTCCCGTGGCCTCCCATAATCCTAGATTACTATGTATGTAGCTGCAGGACACACAACTCCGTCTTGAAGCCTGCATCCGACAGGATCAGTCACTTTCTCTACATCTCTCACAGAGCCTCGCCATCATTCTTTTTTTTCTATCTCTTCCACTGCTGCCCACTGATACACTGTCGTTTTGTTCGTCGTCGAGTCTTCACCCAGTCTTCGGCAGAGTCTCATCAGATTTTCGAGAGTGTAAACCCTAGGCTCTTACTACCTTGCGCGTGCAACGTACCCCTCACTGCGATTTCCATCAGCCGCACATCTTGCTCCTATCAACAACAACTCTCTATCCAGCCCATGGTCTCAACTCAACAACGACACCAAAATCAGAGGTGTCGCCGCAATCTATCCGGCGCGCGGTGTGGCAAGAATCACTCACCATGAACTTCCGAGATGCGGGCGCCTTGCTGCTCGTCGCGGCTGGCGTCGTCCGGGGCTTCGACTACAAGCGATACGACGGCGTGCACCGGGTCGAAAAGAAGGCGCACATCACCGAGCTTGCGATCTTGCCGCGGGCTGGTGGCAATTATGTATGCGAAACGGGTTCCAGGCTCTGCCCGGCGAGTATGGACGGAGGTTGCTGTCCGGATGACTACGACTGTGCCAAGGAAAGCTGCTATGCGACAACCAATCGTCCTTCGACTTGCCTAGGAACAGTCGGCCGATACGCCTGCCCTTCCGAAGTTGGAGGTGAGTGTGGATGAACCGTTCCCCGGGCTTGGAACCGAGAACTGACAAAATTCAGGTGGTTGTTGTCCAGTCGGTTACATATGTGGGAAGGGAGACTTATGTGCAGCTCCTACAGACGCGACTGACACTCAAATCTGTCCTACAGGCAAATATCTTTGCCCACCAGCCAAGAGTGGCGGGTGCTGTCCAAACGGAATGGCTTGTGGCACCAACCAGTGCTATTCCACCATCGCTGAGACGACAGTCACAACAGATATGGTTATCACTACGACTCGAGAGGGCGACGTCGTCACCGTCACAACAGAAGTCGTTACTGTACAAACTGCCAAGGTTACCACAGACGCTCCCGAAGAAACTTCTGTGGAAGATGGCGCCGAAGACGATGCAATCTACAAGTACTATCCAAGTTCCGTGAAGAAAACATCTCCCAGATCGGGGGATAGTGATGGGGACGAGGAAGACGGGGGTCTTTCGCATGGTGCACTTGGTGGTATCATTGCCGGGGCTGTGGCTTTCCTCATCATTGTCATAGTCGGGGCCTTCATCATCATCCGCCATCTCAACAAGGTTGTGGCTGCTGTGGGCAGGAACTCGAAACAGTCCAGCGCAAGCTCTCGGCCGCCGCAACGCGAATTCAAGCCGACGGACTCGGAAGTTGACGAGCTAAGCGTGGACCCTCTGATGATGTCGCCAAGGTACAAGAAAACGCCTTCTGTTGGTATCTCCGACAATGTTTCCTCGACAGATATGACGCCCTCGTCTTTTGCAGGCGCCTACCAACCCGTAAGCACTGCGGGGAGTAGACACACCAGCATGGATACGAGCAACACCACGGGCTACTTTGATAACATGCCAACCACGGCTGCCGCGGCGCGATTCAGCGCACAAAGCGGTTCGAGCGCTGGGTATCGCATCAGCGTCGATTCGCAGCGGGCACACCCACACCAGAGGCAATATAGTAATGCTTCCGAGGTCTCGAGTGATGGGGGTGAGCCCTACAACCCTGCAGTCCCATACAACAGTGCTATGATGGCAGCTGAGCTTGAAGCCAAGCCTGTCATGCCCGAGCTTCCCGGGAATCTTACAGCGTTGAGCTCCCCTAGGATGGGAGGCATGGCTCGGCCTCCCAATACCCACCAAAGGATACGCAGCGGGACTGGGGAACTCAGCGAGCTGGGCGTCGTTGCTGAGGAAATCCACGGGTACTATGGGCCCACGGACAGAGTGACTGGGCACGCGCGCGAAGACTCTGGTGAAGGGAGACATTGATGATTATGAATCTGTATATACATATCTTTTTTTGTCATTCATGCCGGGCGGCACAAACGACGTAGCCCGGCCACTAGGTTTTTTGGTCATTACCATATTAATATGGGCACTTTTGGGATCGAGGCCGATGGTCTCGTCGAGTGCTTTGGGAACGGAGTACGTGGCGAAGAGGAACATGTTCGGGGCAAACATATATACCTGGCTCTTGAGAGCCCTTTTTTTCTTCTTCTTTCAATCGAGATGTGTTGTGATGGGATGTAGCCAATTTTGTGTACATGTCAAAGTGACAATGGTTGAATACTGGTCTAATCGCATGGCTTCTTTGTCCTCGCTGCCACGTGTGTATGAGCAACCAAATGAGTGCTCCATGCTAGGTACTGCTAGTGGTAGCAGTAGTAGTAGGTCGTAGATGTAAACTTCACCCGCTTTGATGGTCTGCCAGGGGGAAGGGGGTGAGGAATTGTGTGAAAGGCTAAGTCAGTGCCCGGGCCAGAGATGGGTCTAACGACGATCCGGACCGAGCCGATCGCGGGGGGGGCATGAACAGCCTCGAATCATGTCAACCCGTAAGCAACCCAATGATCAGACAAGGCCAGTCATGTTGTGGCAGTATCACCATAAAGCAGTCTTCGCCGGTGATCAGCAGGTAAGCAGAAATCAAGTATAGCGGCGGGTGTGCACAGGCCGAGGTTTTCATGTTGATCAACTCTTCCGACGAAACGTACTACTAGTAGTAATTTCTAATAAACCGAAGGAACATAAAAGACATTAATAATGATTGATACGAGAGAGCCAACTAGTAGTAGTAGACCTTCAGAGAGAATTGAGGAGGCGAACTTGCACTAGACTGACATGTTATTTATACAAGCTATCTTTGCGGCCTACTATAATTGCTGCGTTATCTCTTGGTCCTGTACCAATTACGGAGTACTCTTGTTGCGACGCAACAGATGCCCTATTCATGAAAATGCATGGATCTATGCAACATTGCCATCAAGTGTTGGAGGAATTCTCCGAGGAATGCAGCACCAGAATGAGGTTCGTAATGGACTTCTTGTGTATGCTAAAGTTTGTATCAGAGTAGACAGCTAGAGGACCAATTGTCTAAGACGGATTAACGCCGCTGGCCCTGACACTGGAAGAGTTCACGTTTTTTATCACTTGCTACGGAGTACTCCGTCTACTCCCTATTGGATGTTTCTATTTCCCTAAGCAAGGCTTCAAATAAAGAATGCGGCGCCAAACTTGTTCCTGGATGCAAAGCCGTGAAGCGCAGAATTATCATATCAAGACGTGGAGACAGGTAAGAAAACATCCAAAATTGCCGCCCGGTTTGGACACACATCACACAACATGCCAATAGGCTGGTTCATATATGCTTTTTTACATGATCTAACCCCGAGGCGTGTGCGTTTATCAGGGGGGTTTGCTTAACGAGCTTGCCCAGAACTTTGCTTACCTAGGGTAAAGAATAAGTATGGAGTACTCCGTAGTACGGAGTACCTAAGGAACCACTCTTGCGCCCACTAAAAAGTCATGGCTTCTAGATCCATACTCGGCTGTGTGGACACGAGCGCCTCGGTGAGCGTTTTAGAAGTCAATGTGACCAAAAATGATGGAGGTGTTCGAGGAGTTGTACGTAGTACTCCGTATGGATTGGATGAATGGATGGATGGATGGATGGATTGGCGAACCCTAAACCGCCCGTTGGAACCGTTGTTGGGGTGGTGAGACTGGTGACTGGTCGGTCTGGCACGTTGGCTTAGGTACGGAGTACCGATTAGGGGAGTTGAGTCCTGTGGCGCCCATGGATCGTCCATTCCCTGGTCGACCTGGCAACCAATGTAAACACCGCGACTCCAGTCACCGACATGTCAAGTGCCCACTTCAGCCAACCAACACTCGCCAACAAATCCAGCATTGCATCGTCAATTGTCCTACCACTGTTCCTCCCCAAGCATTTACATACCAGCCACCTTCATTCCTTCGAGGATTTTTTTTTTGAACAGTCGCTTGTCTCACCTCGAACGTCGTTCCCCTCCTCCCCACAAAGCTCAAGCCACTCGGATGCCCCGCCGCCGTCCGAGGAAGCAAGAATTGGACTTTGAAATTCACCCCGACGAGGATTCGAGGATACCTAGCATGGCCGAAGGTCACGTCAAGGACTTTTCTGGGTCCGAAAGTCGCAGGGAGAGCTTTGACGGCGGGCCCAGCAACGAAGCTACCGAGTCCACCTTTAACAAGGCTAGTACCCTTGTAAACGGAGACGACGGTGAGACCGACGCCGACGATGCGCTTAAATCTCAGAAGAGAGGTGAAGAGCTTGACTCTGACGAAGAAGAATCCGAAGAGCAAGAGTCAACACCAGAACCTGAGGCAATAAATCCCGACTTGGCCAAAGAAACATCGCTCGAGCCCGATATCAAGACTGAGGACAATTCTGAAGAAGAGGAAGAAGAAGAAGAAGACGACGACGACGAAGAAGAGTCCGAAGAAGAGGAGGAGGAAGACGAAGAAGAAGAAGGAGAAGAGAGCTATACAGAAGAGAATACAAGAGCATCGGCCTCTCGTCGCGAATCCAACATGACTGCCACATCCGAGGCCTCGGATGCCTCGTCAGTATACAGCGAACAATCCAAGAGCCACGTGTCCAGTGCTCGACCTTCAGACGCACATAGCGCCCAAGAGTCGGAAGCTAACGAGTCCATCCTCGAGTCTGTCGAAGGGGGCGATGCATTGGATGAGGAACACGATACTTCCGTAGTAGACGACGAGCACTCTCTAGCCGGTACCGAGCGCCGTCGAAGCTTGGCCGACGAAGGTGAGAACAGCTCAAACCACGACGAGGACGACGTCTTCAGCAACCACAGCCCTCGCAGCTCTGTCGGATCCCTTTCTGACCCTGACCCTCGCAAAATGGCAGATAACGTCACGCAACGCTCCCACTCGACTCGTGTATCGGGCGCTTCGGGTATTTCCACCTACGACTACGAAGAAGATGACGAGGACTTCGTCCCGACTACACGAAACACCCCCAGGCCTCCTTTCAGGAGCCCTTCGTCTGTCAAAGCCATGCAGATGTCTTCCCCGCCTGGTTCGGTTTCTGGCTCCTCCAGGTCTGGCCGGAGGACTGCGATGCCAACGGTATCGAGAGTGAGCTCTCCTAGCCTATCCGCGCAGTACTCGCCCAAGAAGACCCCACCAAGATTCAAGAGAAATACGCCACCTCTTGTCCTCCTGCACGTCACACTCTTGCCGCTTAGATGGCCGTGGGGAGAGGTGCTCGAGAATATTCGCGTGGGCGACTTGACTGAAGGTGGAAAGAATTTGCGGGACTCGTGGAGGCAGCTTCAGGATCGCTTGGGAGATACTGTCTGCGAGCGAGGCATCCTCTTACCCCACCCGCAGAATGACTTCGAGGTTCTTGAAGAGCGCCTTTTGGAAGCTCTCGAGTTGCCCCTCAAGCGCCGCGCCAGGATACTCGAGTGTGGTCACTACCTTGGTCCCTCTAATGAGGTGTCAGGGGAGACTGACAGCGAAGCCGACTATTCCGAGGATGAGCAGCAGTCACATGCTGAGAGAGCGACTGAAAGCAGGCACTGGTGCGGTACCTGTCGCTCCGAGATCAAATTCGACTCTCTCGGTGTCGGCAAGATCTTCCGTGTCAAAGTCTACGCCAGCAACGGGCTCATGAGGGCCGGTGCTTGGGAGGCTTGCTGGAAGGACATGGAACGCGTGGACGTTGAGCTGGAGCCCATTGTCGACCCTGAAATCCAGAAAGAGATTGATCATCACGCTGCGGAGCAGGAGAGGGCTCTAGAGCTTCACCAGGAGGCCCTGGAGGAACAGGCATTGGCTGATGAGCTCGCTGAGAAGCTTCAAGAAGAGGAAATGTACAAGGATGAGTCCACCGAGGAGGCTTCGTTCACAGAGCAGGACAGGACTGGTGCCGATACACCTTCATCGCCTTCGCCAGGAATCAAAGTTGATTCACCGGCTGACGAGCAGTCCGAACATGAGAAACGTAGTTCTCGCGAGTCTGGAGAGAGACACCGCTCTCCTTCTGCCCAGCCACCACACTCCCCGCCGCACCAAGACCAGAAACACCGTCCAGACTTTGAATCCCGGGACCAGGCAGATGCACAGTCGCATAAAAATGACTCGTTGCCCGCTCTGGCACTCCAGGCAATCAGAGTGGCCGTTACAGATATGAAGAATGTTGCCTTGGCCCTTATGAGCATATTGGTTGTTCTATTGGCTCTAAAAGTTGCCGGGAGTGATATGAGGGATGTGGACACTTTTGATGTGATCAAGGATCGTTACGAGGCTCCGGCTCTAGATGTTACACATCCCATGGACAGCTTCGTCGAGAGTGTTGCGCCTGATATGGAGACTGCTATTTCATCTGTCGCCGCTTCCATTGTTTCTTCGGTCGAGATGTCTACCGTGGAGGAGGCATCAGTATCATCGGAAACCCCCTATATTGAGTCAGGGAACTCTCACGATCAGGATGTTGCCGATTCTGGACGAGTGCAGGAGGAACAAGTGCCTATCTATGAAGCCGATGCCACAGAGCCTGCAGCTGCTGAGGATGATGCCCCCTTAAACATCGAACGAGAGAATGCCGAACCCGTACCAACCGAAACCATTGCGATTGAGGGCTCCGGTGATACTGCGGCGCCTGTTGGCGGTAATGAGGAGCCTGATATTGGCGAGGAGGTTGCAGAGGGAACCCAGACTTTGCGTGTTTTTGAGACCATTACAGAGACGGCCACAGTCACAGCTACCTACACCGATGACGCCTGTCTTAGGGAAAGTAGCGCACAGCAGACCGAGCTAGGGGCCGAGCCCACTTTAGGGACCGAGCCTTTGGGGGATCTGCAGCCGGAAGACGTAGAGGACCAGGAGAACCAGGAGGACCAGGATGAGCCTGAGACTCTGAAGGAGGCTGAGCGTCTGGAGCAGCCAAGCCCATTGGAGGACTTGGAGGAGCTGGTCGAATCGGAAGTCTTGCAAGAAGTAGAGGATTCAGAAGTTTTCCTAGACATAGAGGGGGTGGTTGAGTCTGAAATCTCCGAGGAGCTGGGAGACCCAGCCATTGTACAGGATGTGGAAGAGTCAGAAAACGCTGATGGGGCGCAACAGGACAGCCCCTGGGAAAGCAGTTGAGCTGTAAGGAGGCTTTTCTTTCTGTAATGTAGGAACGACAATGTTGATGGCGGAATGAGGGATAGCCTTGATATTTGATGCTTTGATGTTTATATGTAGTATGGATAATGTACCTATATTGAGATACGCCTAAATAGACATGATCTTGAAACCAAATGTACCTTTCCCCCAACACTTATCATGACCATGCTAGCTCTCCCCACGAAAGCAACTACATCGCTGCCGCTACCCAGTAAGTATACAACCATACGCTATGTATATGTCCCAAACTAGAGGCGAATCTTGACGTCGATGCACTCGATTGTCCATTCCCTCCTCCCGAGAAGGCTCCTGAGCCACTCAACACCGAGACCAGTCCACTCCCTCCTCTTTGCTTGCGCTCCGTCGACTGCGGCGCCTGCAACCGCCGTTATTGTGGTATTCAACATTTCGACCGCCGCGTTCGCGATTGAGCCGTCGTCGCCGCTGCCATTGGACCGTGGGAGGAACCAGTTCAGCGAAAAGTCGAAGAAGCAACGGTCAGACCAATGGCATGACGTTACGAAGAGTATCAGGAGGAGAATCGAGCAGTACACGCAAGGTCGGTTGAGGAAGTAGGTGCACAAGAAGAAGATGAATATGAACGACGGCGAGGCGTTGGTTGGGATGAAGAGGAGGGGCAGCCAACTATGTACATATATATGTATACATCGGTCAGTCGGTCGGTCGGTCAAGTTTATGTACGAACTTTATAATAAGTCAAGGGGGAAAGGGGGAGGGGGGGGGGGCCGTCTCTGACCTCCGTAAGCAAAACATGTTGGCTGTTGCCGCAAGTTTGGCGTCTTCTGACCGCGTGGGTAGCAATTGAAGAAGGGGGGGTTTAGTGGCTAGCAAGGGGATCGATCTGCTGGAGAGGGGGGGAAGTTCGTAGGGGGGACCGTTTGTACTCCGTTCACGCGATTGCGATACCGCTTTCCAAAAAATCAAGGTAAAAAGAAAAAAACTGTAGTCCGTAACGATATCTAGGGGAAGGGAGAAATGGGGACGAGAAGCAAGACTCGAGGATGCTCCGCTGCGATGCATGGGCAGCCTTCACTGGGGGGGGGGGGGGAAGCGGAGCGTCACCTTGCAGACGTCAAAAAATCAACGACGATTATCTCATCTCGAACGGTGGCTCGTGTGGGCGTGGCAGCCCGGTCCTTTTTTCCTCCTCCTCCTCTCTCTCCTCCTCTGATCTTCTCCCACCGGGCTGTCTTGGCGTTCATATCACTGAAACCGTTCTGGCAGAACGCACTAACCGCGTGCGCTCCCACCGCCTTCCTGACCTGCAATTGGGTTCAAGGATGATGGTGGGAGAAGAAGAGGTTGGAGCCTTGGGGGATAGCAGGAATGTCACTGATTGGATGGCTTGGTGGAGCCCACTATCGGGCACGTCACGACTGGCTGTTGGGGTGCCACCTCACACCTGCAGCCCGCGGTGCTCAGGCCCCATTGATGCCCCGTCGGGTTGGGCTCGGGCGCAGTTTGGAGAGCTCCAGAGCTCCCACAGCGGACATTTTCTACGGGTACCGCACATCCCAGAGGCGCCTACGGAGTAGCAGCAGTCTAAAACACAGCGAAGCGCTGCAGAATACCTCTCCAATTACTTCCGTAATAGTGGACAAACAAACACACACCCGACACCACGGCAGAAGCTACAGCAGGCGAAACTGGGCCCATTTCTGGAACCCGCCTCCAGTTCCCGCATTGATTCAGCCCGTTTCTCACTTCTCACCACCTTTTTTTTTCTCTTTTGGTCATCATCACTCTGGCGGTTTTCGCACACGCCCCTCTCCCCCCCAATCCCCAGTCTCTGTTTTTTTCCTCAATTCCCCATCAACTTCCTGCAAGTCCTGCAAGTCCTGCACGTTCCCGCCTGTATATGCGTCGCGGTTTTTTGATTGATGTGTTTTCCTTTTATTCGCTTTCCCAACAAACGTAAAAGTCGTCATCCGCGCTCAGAGCGCTCAAAAGCCATGGACCTGCCGCCGGCTCCCACGCCGCCCGTCAACAACGGTGGCGGTAGCAACAATATGGCATCTGGCTCTGACCGAACCGCCAACCTCTTGAACCTGCTCAAGTTCAGCGGCGCAAACGCTCATCAGCAGCGGATGCAGCAGCAGGCTCAACAATCGCAGTCATCGCCGCAATCATCGCCGCAGACTTCGCAGCCGCCCCAGGAGCAGCAGCTGCACCAGGAGGTGCCTCAGCAGCAACAGCAGCAGTCCGTTTCGAGTCACAACGCAGCGCTGGAGGAGGCGCAGCGCCAGTCTTTGGACTTTCGCCCCAATGAATTCGGCTTTGGCCATTATAATGGTTACATCTCGTATGTCAATCCGAACGACCCTAATGCTAAGCCCGAACACGAGATGGAATTCGACGAAGAGCCTCAGCCGCCTCAGCAGGAGGAAGAGCCTGTCTATCCAGAGCACCCCGGTTCTCCCAGGATTCATCAGCCCATGCCCTCGGCCGCTGACCCCACTGGTCTGCTGGCTGCCCTTATGAGGGGCGCCCATGACAATGACGCCGAGGATTCTCCCAAACCTCAGCATTCTCATGTTCAACATGCCGTTGGTCCTCTTCCCCAGGTACCATCGCTGCCTCAAGCTGCCAACAGCTCTTGGGGACCTGGCTCCCCAGCTCCCGACACGCGATCTTTCTTGCTCAACCTTCTCAACCGACCTAAGCCCGGTTCAAATGAGCATGCCGAGTCGCGATCCGACAACCATACTCCCCAATCGCCTAACGTGAGTGATCACGGACAGCCTCGATGGAGGAATTCGTTCCAGCATGATCAACCCAGTCAGCCGAGCGCCTATGCCGCTGCTCACGCTGCTGCTCAGCAGTATCAGGCGTCGAAGACGTACGGTGACTTCCACTACGCCGCTGCCAATGCGGCTTCTCAGTCTTCCAACCAGGGCCAGAGCCAGGGGCAAGAGCCGACAGACGTCAACGCACTCTACCGACAATTGATGGGCAGCCTCGCCCACTCTTCGCCTCAGAGCCACCACAGTGTTCCCAAGGACCAGCCTTCGCCTGCTGGTTCCCTGCACCGCGGCTCGCAACGGGCACCAAGCGAGCCCAGTTCCATTGCTCGTTCCCCCGATCTATCTCGTCACCTCGGCCGCACCTCCTCCCATTACTCCCATCACTCGCATCATTCCCACCATTCGACTGTCAAGCAGACACCGACCTCTACCGAGTTTGATCGATATCCCTCGACTGAGAACAAGGAAACCGTCTCTGCAGCCGTGTCGGATATTGCCGGTCAGGCTGATCGGGACGCCCGCGAAGCCCTTGACCGTGCTGAGCACGAGCAGAACGAGGCCGAGATCTCTGAGGGTCTCGATAACATGCTGCAAGCCAAGTCGGATAAGGAGTTTGACGAGGGTGCCCACACCGCTGCCCAGGCTCTGAAACATGAGCTCGATCGCAGTGATAATGAGGGTGTGCTCGAGTCTACCCTGCCTCAAGAGTTGGCCGATGCCGTTAACGACATCGTCGAGGAGGCCGCCCAGGTCGCTGACAGCTGGGAGAGCGCTGACCAGGATGAGATCGTCGTTATCGAGGAGGCGGATATTCCCGCTGTCAAGGTTCACAACTTCCCCATGAAGCCATGGATCTCTATCACGCTGCAGGATGAGACATCTGTCACTCGACCCGTATTCCGCAAGGAGGCGGTAATGGAGATTGCACGTCTCAAGAAGGACTTTGATCAGATTGACCGCAATCTCTATACTGCTTCGCGCAACTACATGACTTACGGTATGTCCAAGCAGGGTGGTCTGCGTGTCATACGTCAGGAGGATGGCAGGGACGCAAAGGTCTTTACCGATACCAAAGACCGCATCTTCAACGTTGCTATGTCCATTACTCCCCAGGACCACGAGGGCCCCCAGAAGGAAGCCATCATCGGCACCGGCATCAGTGGCACTGTCTACTGGGTCAAGATTAAGGAGGGCGAGAAGGACCATATCGAGGATGCGCACCTAGAGCAGTACGGCTTTGCTCTCCCTCCCATCAGCTCCCAGGAGGGTGACACCCCTGGCGGCGTCCTCAAGACGCGCGCGCGAGCTTCGACTATTCACCCTGAATATTTTGCTGTGGGTCGCGGCAAGTCGATTAACTTCATCTGGCCTTCCTACATCATGCAGAACAACCTCTTCAAGCCTGGCCATGATCGTGTTGTCGACACTGAGCAGCTTCTGCAGCAGTGTTCCCTGAAGATCAACACTGGTAAGGCCGGCAAAGACTTCACTTTCAGCCAAGACGATAGCGTCGTCGTCTCTCTCGATAAGTCTGGTCGCGTCAAGTTCTGGGATATTCGTGATTTGACTGCCGTCAAGGAGTACTGCGATCCTCGTCATCCCGTACCCGCTCACTCGTCTCTCGAAGTTAAGGAGCCTCTTATGACGCTGGCTAGCACCCCTGAGGGCGAAAAGGCCTGGCCGACCTCGGTGCTCCTTCTTGACAAGCAGCGTCCTTACCAGAAGCGTTGCGCTCTGCGGTACATGATTGTCGGTATGAAGCAGAATCACACCCTGCAACTGTGGGACCTTGCCCTCGGCAAACCCGTTCAGGAGTTCAACCTGCCTCACAGCAAGGAGTCAGATGCCGTCTGTAGCGTCATGTACCACCCTGCTTCCGGCATGATCATCATCGGTCATCCCACCCGCAATTCTATCTACTTCGCCCACCTCTCTGCTCCCAAGTACAATCTGAAGAGCGTGTCTCAGGCAGAGTACATACAGCGCCTCGTAGCTCAGGACTCGTCTCTTCCTCAGCCCGATAGCACCGCTGTGATTAGCGGGATCCGGGAGTATAGTCTCGAGGATCGTGGCATCCTTCGCAGTCTTGACATTCTCTGCAACCCCAACTCGTCGCACGAGAATGAAGGAGATGAGCCTGCACTTTTCGAGCTCTACGCCATGCACTCCAGGGGCGTGGCTTGCTTGCTCATCAAGCAGCATGAGCTTGGTTGGTCCAAGGACAACAAAGTTCTCGCACCCGTTGACGCCGTCAGCGAAGGTGTTGTTGTTGTGTCCAAACTTAAGTCACCCCAAACATCGGAAAGCGAACAATCGCAAGCCCCGAACGGCAATGGCAGCCGCACTGTCATTAAAGAGTCTCTTGCTACCAACGCTTCTAGCCAGAGTGACGGCCACCGTGGTGTTGAGAACGTGATTCCCATCAGGACTAAGACCGAGGCCAAGGACCCAGACGCGCAAGCTCATTCTTCCAAGGAGAACCAGCCCGAGAAGTCGGAGCGTAGATCGCGCAAGAAGAAGGCCGGTAACGCTGAGCCCGCGACCAACGGCGGCGCTGTCCCTCGCAACGTGTCTGCTAGCAAGCCCGAGGCCAAAGCGGGCAACAACGCAGTGTCTTCGGAGGCTCTCGAGACCGTCATCACCGGTATGGAGACGCGTCTTGGCGCCAACCTCGCCGACACCTTCAAACACTCACTTAGTGATCTGCATGGCATGCTCGACGAGGGCGTTCGTGTCCGCGACCAGAGCTTCAACCAGCACCAACAGAAACTGCTTGACATGGTCTCCGACGTACTCAATGAAAACACCCAGAAGGTGCTCGAATCTCTCATCCACCAGCAGTTTACCGACTTGGTTATCCCGGCCATTGGTGACAAGGCTGGCAGGGCTGTGACAGACCTCCTGAACAGCAAGTTGCCTACTAATGTTTCGAACGCTGTTCAAAAGGAGGTCCAGGCCGCTATGCCTCATGCTGTCAACCGTGCGCTGCGTTCCAATGACTTCGTTGATGCCATCTCCGATCGTGTGGCTGCCGCTGTCCAGGGCGACGTCATGTCAACCATCACTCAGCAGTTGACCCAAAACTACCAGGGCATTGCTACCAGTGCTGCCCAGCGCGTTGCTGGTGACATGCACAAGCAGTACCAGGAGCAGTTTGAGCGCCTCAACGCCCAGCGAGCCGCCGATTCTCAAAAGATTGACCAGCTTACCAACTACGTGACGCAACTAATGACGACGATTTCCACCATGGCTACCACTCAGCAGTCGATTCAGGAACAATTCATCAAGCTCAAGCAGACTCCCGTGCACGAGCTTCCTGGCGCCACTAGCTCGCCTGGACCTCGGGGCTACGGCGCCCAACATCCCATGGATAACTACGGTGCCCCTATTGCTGCCAAGCCTTCGAGCCATGCGGGCAGCTTCACCGGCAGCCAAGGTCACGGCCAGATGCCTTCTGGTCACCACTCTCAGGGCTACATGAACCCCAGCCCTCAGTACTCGCGTAGTGCTCGAGCTGGACACATTACTAGCCCTCAAGGCTCTGGTGTACTCTCAGAGCAGACGGGCGGTGCCAGCAGTGTTAGCGCCATTGCCGGTGCTTTCGCCAATCAGCGAAACAAGGCTGGCATTGATGCCGACCACGACTTGAACTCCCGCATCCGCCTCATCGAACAGCACATTACCGAGGGACGCCTCCAGGATGCCATCATCCAGTGGATTCAGAGCGGCCGCGAGGTTGCCATATTCCGCGATTGTCTTATTCGTCACCCTGCCTCCAAGTTTGAAAGCCTGTCTCCTCTGATTCTCCTCGTCATGCTCGCAACCATTTCGAAGAACCTCAAACCCAACCCTCTGTTGAAGCAGGAGATGGAATGGATCGAAATGGCGATTCGCTCCTTTAGCGACCAGTTGAACAATAGCGCCGTAAGTATCTCGTTTCATCTGTTTTCATCAAGTACTAACGTAATTCAGGAATGGGATAAACCTGGTATGCGCGATGTGCTCGGAAGCACCCCCAGCACGCTGCACCTCCTAATCAGTCGCGTGAAGCCCATCCTCAGCAGCATGCAGGACGGGTATCCCACCGACCCCTTCGTTGCCAAGGTTGACAAGCATAAGCTGGAGTGGATTGTCATTACCTCTGGCCGCCTGCTCGAGACTTTTGGCAACATGGGCAGCGGCGGACACATGGGTCGCTACGACTAAATTCTACGACTTGACAAGAATCTGCCATTTTTTGGCGTTTTGAGCTTGGAGTTGGGTCAAATCTACACTTTGGTTTTTGTTTTTCTTCTCTTTCTCAGCAGATATTCTGCGCCCTGTTAACGATGCATGCGGAACTGTTTACCACACGCATATGACGATGGAATGATGATGTACATCACACATGATCTGTGGCGTTTGCATGGCATACCTTCACTTTTTGTCCTTTTTTTTTCGTGTTTTTGCTTTACATATCCCCCCTTTGGAATTTTTGATGAGAATTGATGATAATTTGCTGAGTATGGCAAAAAAACAAAAGAGAGAAATGGCTGGGATCGACTCGATTTGATGGAGTTGTGTTCGAGCGTCAAGTACTCTCTCTCCCCCCAGGGACCACGGGAAAGGATGGGGGATATGGCTAGTAGTAGTAGTTTGGCAGTACTTGATTGCCTCTGTTGTTGTTTTTTTTTTCTCTTTCCTTTTGCTGTTTTCTGTGTGTGTGTTTGGTATGGTAGAGAGGAATGAAAATGTACACGTTGGGATCAATCAATACCTTTGCGGCACTTGTGATGACTACTACTACGACTACTACTACTATTACTACGATGTGCTAATAATCATACCAGCCCTTTGCAAAGATTGAGGCCAAGACTTGACTTGGCGGGCTATGGTTTCGTCACACAAGCTCATTTAAACAAGCTTTACACAAGCGGGCTTGTTTCTGGGAACCAGTTGGCGTCGGGTAGCACCAATTGGAATTACTACTACTACTACTACTACTACTACTACTACTACTACTACTACTACTACTACTACTACTACTACTACTACTACTACTACTACTACTACTACTACTACTACTACTACTACTACTACTACTACTACTACTACTACTACTACTACTACTACTACTACTGTTACTGTTACGGACTGCTCCAAGTAGCACGGATTAAAAGCTGGCAACCCGTGGTTGGTGGTTGGTGGTTTGTTTGGTGCTACGCTCTCAATGTTCCATCCATGAGATGGTCAAGCAGGTAGGGGCAATAGCTTGGAGAGGTTTTGCATGCGCCGTACTCCGTATACTAAGTACCACCAAGATTAATAGTAGCACTAAGTAATTGGTAGTCCCGGGGCCTCTCACGTCACACCGAGAAACCCGCGTCATTCGTGCGACGGAGCCAAGAGAAGAAGAAAAAGAAAAGAAAGAAAAACACGCAGTCACTCACACACAACAACACAGACACGCGCCTCATGCCATCCATCCTACCCGCCGACTGTAAGCTGCAGGAGGTTTCAACGCCAGCCCCTAAAAGACTGTACCTCTTCTTCTCTTTTTTTTTCCATCGATGAGACACGTAGAAAACCACCAGAGGTCGTAAGGGAAGAAAACATAGGACAGTGAAGATGAAGCCATCACCATGATTCCACTAGCCAGTCAACTAGCTAGCCAGGCCCTACTGGCAACGCCACCCAGTGAGAGCGAGACGGGGTAAAAAAAAAACCACTGGTGAACCCAGTCCCCCGGAAACGTCGGGTTCGGCAAAACCGCATTTCCAAAATATGTAGGCGCAAAGTGGCTCAACATGCCGTGCCTTGTGACGCCCAACACGGGAGGGGAAGGGAGAGAGGAGGGTGTGGTAACCAATTGTTTACTCCTGTGGCGTTTTTGGGGAGGGGAGGGGGGATGCGGGAAAGGTTTTACTTACATCAGGGACCTCTCACTCTCACTCTCACACACTCTCTCTCCTCTCTCTACCTGCCTGCCTGACTGACTGACTGACTGACTGGACCTCCTTGTCTTGAATGCGTTGTCTTGTCTGCAGCCGAGTTTTCCTTGTCGTACTGTCTTCTCGGCCTCTTGTTTCTCTTTCCTACACTTCCTACTCAGTACTACTGCTGCTGCTGCTGCCAACAAACCAAATAGGTATTATTACTAGAATCATCACTACCCCCAGTACTTATTATTATAGTAATAGCAGTAGCAGCAGTAGGTGGTCGATTCAAATAGGTACGTATGTGTTTTTGGCCCTTTGGCTTGAGCACAACGTCACCATGCCGTCCTTTTTCAAAAGCACCATTGAGCCGATAGGTAGGGCCTCTCTCCGCCTTGGACTCTTCCATTCGGACATGCACTAAATCATGCAGTTATCTGGTCCATCTTCGCTCTGGGGGCAGTCATCAATCGTCGGTCATCGACCGTTCGACGCCGACGCACGAAGAGCGATATCGAGCATACATCTCCGACCGCAGAACCGGAGTGCCCTAGCGGTACAAGCTGCCTTGACACAGGACAGAGATGGTCATCAGCATCATCCCCTTCCCCGAAGAAGCCGGGACATGAATGTCGGGTCGCTTCGGGGGCGGATGCTGTGAGCAGGGTGCTCGAGCTGTTTGGGCGATTCTGGAGCATGTTTCCATTTCTGCCGGAGATATGGTACTGGAACTTGACGTACTGGTAAGGAGGCCATTTCTTCTTAACCCGTTTCCCCATCATTAACATCGGTACCAAAAGGGTATACCAATCTCTTCGTGCCTTCTCAGCCCGGATGATAGCAGGCAAGCAGCCCATCTTCGACCTCGCGCGCACCCATGCGCTACAAGTCCTCCGCCTCGAAGCTATCCTCGGTATAGACATCGAGTTGTCGTTCCAGCATGGTATACTGAGCAACTACCCATCGCAGGTCGTCACCCTGGCGCGCATCTACCACTCGCATATATGCGTCGGCGTTGCCTTCATAGTCTACTGCTACACATTTCTCCCGCGAGCCATGTACCGTCGCGTGCGCAGAACGCTGGCTCTGGACAACGCCATGGCCTTCTTGGTGATCACCACTTGGCGGTGCTGCCCCCCGAGGCTACTACCCCCAGAGTACGGATACGTAGACGTGCTGCACGGCAACAAGTTTGCCGCGGTTGAAGGCTCCGCGTGGACCAACAACCGCTTCCAACTCACCATTGCCGCCATGCCGAGCCTACACTTTGGCACATCGCTCTTCTTTGCTGCCGTGCTGTCGAAGTTTAGCCCACATCGGGTAGTCAGAGTGCTGGCGCCGCTGTGGCCGGTCGTGATGCTGGTCACCATAGTCGCCACAGCGAATCATTTTTTGCTAGATGCAGCAGCCGGGGCCGTAATTCCCTTCCTAGGCTGGAGGTATCATGAGGTCCTGGGGTATCTCGGGAGGGCGCAGGTCCGGGTTTTCCGGCCGGTAGGGCGACGCATGGGGATTGCGGACGACGAAGAAAGGGCCATCAGAGACTGACATGCCCCTTAGAGGGCCGTACTTCGTGGGGCGAAGGTGTGTATAGCTGTAAATTAGATCTCTTATGTCAATGCTTCGAGTGATTAGTGCTAAAAAAGAGACTAGCTTTGAATCATACGGTATCCTTTTTGAATCCTTGCCGTAGATGAGTTGCTGTTGGGAGGTATAGGCAGGCGAAGTATCATGCCAGCATACTCTACTATACTGTGAACGTTGCTCACTTAGTAGAACATGAATGAAAATGATTCACACGGACCTCCCAGTTAGACAGTTGGTTACTTGTACTGAGAGCAAGTAATCCGGTTATCAGCTAGTTAGGACCTGTACGGATAACCGTAGACGGTAGGTTCCTAGTGAGTATCAGCCCAAACGTGAATTCTGTGAGAGATAGTAGCCCCTCGTAACATGGTCTAGGGTGGTTGCGGAAGATAAGAAGCTTGTCCAGGTGATTGTGTATTCCGCAATCTGTACTCCGTACGGTACGGAGTAATAGATCCATGGCAGTACTACCATACGGAGTAGCTGGTTGCAATCGATCGGACACCAGGTGATACATTAACAATCACATACTGCTTCGTACTTTGTGGTCGTATGTATGTGCGGAGTACTTGCTTCCCCCATCATCATGATAGCACCGTGAGAAAAGTAGTGGTTGACAGGCGTAGTAGCGGTAGTACTGCACCCTCGTGATACATCGTTGAGCCGACACAAAGCCACGGGACCCCCTTGGCATCCAACGCCACAGAAGGCCACGGCTGCCGATTGGCCAACTAGTCGAGGATGCTGGCAACTTATTGTTCGCCCAGGGTTTGTCCCTTGTCGTCAACTCCTCTCCGCCGTGTCCCACCAAACGTAGGTACTATTACGGAGTACTCCGTGAACTCACTCTGTAATACTCCGTACTCCGTATACCTATACCAATACCAAGTACGGAGTAGCCCGTACAAACAGTACTCCGTAGTAGTAGTACTGTCATGCATCCAGATAATACTTGCTCGGCCTGCCGCCGCGGCACGGAGTCGCTTCCGGACTGCGGAGCATCTTGGACGATGGCTTCGTCTTCGTCGAGGATTGATCTGACGACACGTGACCGAAGCTGAGCGCAAGATCCCGCTGATCTTGGTGCCCGAGCCGGCCCGCTGGCGTTTGGTTCCCAGTGGTTCCTTAGCCTTGGGAGGATTTGCTGCTAAGAAAGGCATAACCCTCTTGGGGTCACGTCTAACCGTGGTCTTGGGATGAGATGAGCCGTGGACTCGCAGACTCGAGTCGTGGACTCGCCGGCGTGAGAAAAGAGGACTTTTTGTCGACTGGCCATCTCATTAAACGCTAGTGGACCTGGGATTTGGCAGCCTGCAGTTTCTAATTTATTGCTCCGTACGGAGCGAGCACGGAATGCGGATTACACTTTGCGGGAACAACGCTTGATCTGTACTGACAGTCGAGCATCATCCCCTTAGTGTCAGTCCGTCTTGTTTTCTCTCGGCCACTTATCCTGCTCAAGCTGAGGGCTCATAAGGAGAGAGGACGGGCTGGCAAACTGGTTGGATGAAAGACTGTTCTAGCTGGGATGGCTTGATCGACCCTGGTGATCATACGCCTAGCCGTGATCGTTTCGACGCCGTCAAGCCAGGTAACCCGAACAAAGGGGGAAAAGGGGCTCTTGGGGTTCGCTGCGGTTCGCCGGCTCCAACGGGGAAGTTATCCAGTCCAAAGCTAGGGATAGGGGCGACAATTTTACGTTAGAGCAGTGAGTGAGCAGTGCAGCGTGCACGGGGGGCCGCGTGCTAAGCGGGCGACTTTGTCTGTCCCCCAGTGCCCCCTTCTCATTCTTTTTTTTCTTCCTCGTTCGTTTTTTTGAGAGCCATGGCGGCTGCCATTTGTGCAGCGCGCCGTGCATGCTGACCCGGCGTCCGGGGAACGTGGCCGTGATGATCCTCGGAAAGGCGACCCCCACTCAGAACGTCACCTGTCTGATCTCTCATCATAGTGACATTTACTCCGTACTACTCCGTAAGAGATGAAATGAGGAAGAGGTTCTTGAGAATACTCTTCTCCGATGAAGAGGAGCTGCTGGCTGGGACCTGAGGGAGAATGCTCATGTTCCCCCCCTCGAGGTATTCCCTTGTCTATAGAAAAGGTACTCTATAGATACTCCGTACTCTATGCAGAGCATAGCATTGGGCTCCAGAGACGGGCCGCGCGCTTTATGCTGTCGGGCATAGGTACTCCGTACGGAGCATGTGAATTCTTTTGGGATACACAAATATTTACTCCGTACTCCGTAGATGGCGCTCAAACTTGTTTAGAACATTCGGCAGCGAAATGGGGGGACCCATCCGTCAAGGTACAACGCTTGGGTGCTCCCTACACAGTGAGCAAGAAGCCGTCAGCACCGTGAGCTTGTTTCCTTTCTGGACCCTGAATTTCATCTCGCACGGTTGCTTGCCGTTATTATGGCGGCAGCGGAGACGGTTCATTTTACCTTTTTCTTCCTTTCTTCTTTTTGCATTCCTTGCTGGGTACTCCGTACTAGTGGATAACAACTAACAAGCACGGAGTACGTAGTAGCATGTGTGTGAAGTATGGAGTATTGTCGTACGTCGTGGGCGGACATCGAGGCGAGGGTACCGTTAGGCTAAAGGTCGATGGAAATGAGGCGATCGTAAAATATGTCGAATTGGTCACGACAATCATCTGCGGCCCGTATGTGGCCACCTGCATCCCCGGCTGCGGCTGATGAGAGACGGATGTCTGGCGCAAACAAGCCACATACATACGAATAGGGATGTTGATGGAGGAATACTTGGACTTACTTGCTAGGGCAAAGCGGGTGGTAAAAGAGGTGGGTGCCACAGGGCCACAAGAGAAGGATAGATGTTGCTGTCCGTGCTTGAGCATCTATGCACTGTGCTTTAGGCCCAGCTAGAAAGGATGGATGGAGGCTGATGGAAATGAGGCGGACGGTTTGCTGCAGTAAGTCAGAGAGGTAGGAAGTGGGATAGTGTAATAAATGTTGCAAAAAGCTCTACTCCGTACCATATGCTAGGTGATGGGAGGTATGAAAAGACTAGGCCCGAATTTCTGACGGACTTGTCAAGTTGGTGTATCCAAGGTGAATCATTTTTTATCAAGTGCTTGATGGTGCTCCTTCCTCCTCATCTCCCCAGTCTGTGTGTTCTTTTCCTTTCCTCTGGCAATGTACGGAGTAGCAGTACGTACGGAGTACTGCTGCTAGTACTACAGTGCTCCGTATGGATAGTACAGCAACAGCAACAGCATCAACAGCAGATGCTCTATTTCGTACTACCAAGTATAATAGTAATATTCAAGGCTAAGACTACTATTTCCAACATGATGCTTCGCACAATCCAAAGTGTTCGTTTTTTACACAGTAGCTGCTTTTCAAGATGATTCTCGGTTTTATTGTCTGGCGTCATCCACCGCCAACCCACCCGACACACCGTTTTGACGCTACTCTGAGCCCTCGTCGCCGTCCCACTGCAATCATTTACAGCGGAGCTAATAGGGGTCAGGCCGGCTCTTGGGGTGCTGAGGCGACTGCTGTCCTCAGGCGGGACCGACTGGGGGGACGGCCAAGCAGTCCACTGGATAAACCGCTGGCAGGTGAGCCGGCTGGTGGAAGTAGCGAGTTGGTGGCCGGTAGTGGCACCCGTCATGGATGGAACCTGGAACCTGACCCTTGGAAATCAATCACCAACTTGACCTTTCCTTTCTCCTTTTTCTTATTCATCTCATCCCGTCCGTCTCTTCAGTTGTCTTCATATTTTCCCTCTTTCTTCCTCTGATGTCCTGCGTACATACCCTCCTCTTCCTCCTCCCCTTCTCTCCCCCTTTTCCCCTCTGATATCTGTGTCTCACACTCTGATAAATTTTTACTTTTTGCACTGGAAACGAAGCGGAAAAACCAAGGAAACCACTGAAAGAAGATCTGACTGTGACGGTACCTAAATTACTACCACCAATCCGAGAACGTGGAATACTAGGAAAAAACGACAACCTTCTTCCCCCCCCCTCTTATTACCACCACCCTTATTATTAGGCTCCAGAAAGCCACAAAAAAAGTTGGACGGCGGTCAGCGTGAGGACCGCACGTACTGCCACGAGGGACGCTACTCAACCCAACCCAATCAATCTATTGTTACCCCCGGACAATTTTTTCTCTTCCACCTTTTTTTATTCTCTTTCTTTCGCCTTTCGCAACGCTTGGTTTTGGAGGCTTGCTACTTTGGTCGCCGAGTCTCCTTGTTGGATTAGTTAGTAGGATCACTTATTGCTGATTCGACACCGTGTACTCCGCGCTCCTTGGTGCTTGCTACTCCCGGTAGCTCAACAGAACGGCTAACAAGTACTCGGCTGCATTTCGCCTGGCCCTTCCGACCTGTCGCCGCCCGTCCGTTGGCCAGGAGCTGGTGGAGCTCCCACCCAAGGCGACCGCTCAGGGCACTTGGTTTCTGCCCAGTCAGAATCACCGCAAGGGCTTTTGCACTCGATCCATCTTTTACTCCTTCAGCTGTCCTCTCCAACGCCCCCCCTAGGAGGCGATTTAGGAAACAACACGAACCCTCTAGATACTGACTCTGGAACATCGTCAACGAGTCGGGATTACCCTTATTGCCCGCTTGTTGAACAGACGTATCGGATCGAGGATATTATTTCCGCGGTTTTGCTAGTCACGAGCTTCACGACTTGACCTGACTCAAACGACAATCCACCAGTATTTCTTTTCGCAACGATATCATCAAACCTGCAACTTCTCGACCTGACGCCTATTTCTGCATCGGCAGCGGCTTTGTTGGTTATCTTGCGATCTGTTTTTGTATCAACGACACAAGGCCGTGTGTTGCTGGATCCCCCCAGCAGTTTTAGCAGCGACCGACAATGTCGCAACCCCCTCATGATATGAGTTACCTCGACTACAACCAGTCAGCAAGCCGGTCACCTGGCTCGAGAAACTACGGCGGCGCTGGTTTTGCGGCAGGTCTATCCCTCCCTCGCCAGGCCCAACGCCCGTTCGATGCCCCCCTGGGCACGTCTGCACTATACGGTGACCGATCGGGGGCCGGGGCCGGGTTCAACCCTCGCGCCATGGATACGATGAGCGGTGCCGGCGTACCCGGCTACATGCTCGACAGCGCTCAGCAAGCCTGGAATTATGCTGGCAGCGGCGCCGCGACGGTGAACGGTGCCATGAATGGCCCCAACAGACAGCGGAGTGTGAATCGACGCGCTGCCCTTCCTCAGGTATGTGAATCGGTTCCTTGAAATAACCATAACTAACGAGTCTAGACGTGGACCGAGCCCAACTCGTTGGGCATGCAGGGCAATATGCAGGGCTTCCCGAGCGGCCTTAACGGCAACCATATGTCTAACGGCGGTCTTCGGGTTGAAGCGGGCGGCCACTCTCCTTCGGACGTTCGATCATCTGCCTCTGATTCCGAACAGCTAATTCCGACCGCTATTGTAATCAAGAACATTCCTTTTGCGGTTCGGAAGGAAACACTGGCTGGCATTATGCTCGACATGAATTTGCCTCAGCCGTATGCTTTCAACTACCACTTTGATAACGGCGTCTTTCGCGGTCTGGCATTTGCCAATTTCCAATCAGCAGAAGATACCCGTCTTGTCATCGAAGCAATGAATGGCATGGATGTGCACGGACGAAAGCTCCGAGTCGAGTACAAGAAGATGCTCCCCGAGGCCGAGCGCGAGAGGATCGAGCGGGAAAAACGTGAGCGGCGTGGGCAGCTTGAGGAGCAGCACAGAGCACCTTTGTTGCATCAGCAGAGTTCTGTTCAGTCTCTTAGTGCCATGTCCCAAAGCCAGGCACAACAACAACAGCAGCAGCAACAGCAGCAGCAGCAGCAGCAACCACAACAGAGGTCGCCTGCCAATCTGGGTGATCTGGACCTCAACGATCAGTCAACTCTTGAATTTTATACAGAACTTATCATGTTCAAGCGTGATGAGAGTCGGGAAATCCTTATTTTCCCTCCTGGCATGGCCCCAGAGCATCGTCGATGCATCCACATTTTGGCTCATCACATGGGTCTCGAGCACCAGTCTATTGGCGAGGCTGATTCGCGCCAGCTCACTGTTCTTAAGCGCCAGCAGCCTTCACCCACCACTCACAACCCCCTTCCTGCCAGCGCGCTTGACATACATAAACGTGGCCTTAGCCGTGCGGCCACATTTGATTTCGCTGACCGCGAGGCGCGATCTGCTAGCAGCAATTATGCCCATGCTATGGGTCGCCAGGGTCCTACTCTGGAGCTGCCCGGTAGCCCCGATGGCAACGGCATCCCTAACAACCTGCGAGCTGCCAAGAGCTTCGCTGACTTGCGGTCGTACACCCCAAGCCCATCCCAGACTTCTTCCAGTTACATGGCCTCCAACGGACACAACAATAACAACCTTGGCTCCGGCTCTGCAGCCCGTTTTGGTGATTACATCAACAACAGTGTTGCCCATAGCCCCAGCACACCTGGGTCCAAGGAGAATAATCTTGTCAATGGCCTAAACAGTCTTAGCCTTGGCGCCTTTGACCCGAGCTCCCTTCAGGCTCAGGCTCAGGCTCGCCCTGCTCCTGGTGCCATCGGTAGCCACCGTCCAGGTGCCAACCCTGGCTCTAAGAATGCCCCTGATAGGCAGCCCCGTGGTCCCGAGTGGGAAACCTCTGCCGGGTTTGGCGGTCGCGGTCGCGCCAACGGTCATGTTCCCCGGGGCAGTGACTCGTCAGATAACGGTGCCCGTGTCGCCTCCAGTTCGACGAGTGCCTCAAGATACCACTAAGGTGTCGCCATTGTCTTTGACATATTTAAATGCCCGCCTCCCTTTTCTGGGGATGGGCTTCGGTTTTTGCACTGCACACTGATTTACGTACCTGGCTTGGTCGTGCCTGGCCTGGATTTGCGCGCACGCGTTGCTTAGCAATCTCGCCGTGGCCTACATATAGCCTCTGTGTTTACTTATTTTGACGATGAGACGCCCTTTGGACGAGTTGAACGGGACAAGACCTGCATTAAAGGGCCTGGCATGCATGGGCAACCATGATGGACGGCCACGTCGCTTAGAGCGTATACCCGGAATACCCTCTACCTACCTACCTCTACCTACCTACCTTGAGAATTGTAAAACCGACAAGACGCATCAAAATTACTTGACGATTACGACGCTTTGATGACTTTATGTCTAGACAGCACCACCACCATGGTAAACTCGGCTTCGGAAGAGCTCTGCATGGCACGTCAGCATCGGCATCGGGGCCCAAGGAGCACCTGGTGTCTTTTTCGCAAAACATAATTTATTTCCTGTCTGGACGCATAACCGAAACACAGCCCGGGACACAGCTCTGTTCCGTGTATTTTTGTTGTGGAGACGGCGACCTGAGCAGCTTCGGTGGCGAAGGCTGATGGAAGAGATGATTACAGAACATAAAAAGTTTGATTACGAAAGGAGAAGAAGAGAAAGATGTACAGGGGAGTATGTGCTGTTTTTTATTTTTGCATTGTTTTGGTATCGATTTCTTTCCCACATTGACCTGCCGTTCACCATTGGTTGGACATGTGCAACTCTGCGGGGACTACGTTTGCTCTTATTATCTTTAAAAACAAACTCTCAGCTGGTGACTGGGGACTGTGGCGTTTGAAGGTTTTTTTTATAGTTTGATCTATTTTGACTTGGAATCGACTTGGGGGTTTCTTTGCGCGCGAGTTGTAAAGATGCTGGGAGTGGTGGGGAAGTGATTCTGCATGGGCTCTAAAGGGAAGGATATATGGACTGGACTGGTAGGGGGAGGCGGGTCAGAAGTTGAAGCATTGGGTTGGTTACCAACCGGGGAGGTATGACGGTATCGAAATAGTTATTATCGAAGTAATTGAATGGTTTTGACGTTTGCATAGTTTGGCTTGATTAAATTCGTTCTCGGTAGGGAAGTACGGAGTACCTGAAGAGAATTTGACGCATGTGTCTCCATGATATGATTATTATGTGTCATGCATGATGTTGAAGCTGACAAAGCTGGGCAGTAGTAGTAACACTGCTAGTGGCCTAGGACTCTGAGAGTAGTACTCCGTAGTAGTAGTACCGATTACTCCGTAGTATGATGTGCGGTATTACTACTACTACTTTGTAGGTGGTTCTTCTCACCTCGGTGAGAACTCTCCCCCCCTCCCCCACTAACTGTGCCGGGTACGCACATGGCGGGACGGATGTGGTTGATGCCATTGGATGCCATTGGATCCCAATAACGTCTGACGCGCTCACGGCTCACGACTCACGACTCACGACTCACGGAGCGGCTTTGCAAAGTCAAGCATCCATCCAATTCCGTTTTAACGTTGAGTGGAGTTGGCAAGCAACTCATGCTCTCCACATCATTCGTCCTATTTAAACCAGCAACTCAATATTCCGATTTCACACCATTACATACCTGTCGTACCTTGCGTACCTGTACTCTGTATTGTAGTACACCACGGCCACCGCTGTGCTTATTCATTCACAACGTCAACATTTCTCGAAAAGTAAAGCGAGACGATGGTATTTTCCCTCTTTTCATCGACATCCAAGGATCCTGTCGTGCAGGTAGATATGGGGAAGAATCAGAGTTGGAAGACGGGACGGGATGGCTTGGATAAGTTGGAGCTGGAGGAAGGGGAGGTGCCGTCCCTAGGGGACGGCGAGGTTCTGGTCAAAGTCCTAACCGTGAGCCTCAACTACCGCGACGTCGAAGGTTGGTATTCTTCATCCAACATGTGATCGTTGATAAAACCGCTGACATCGCCATGGGATCAAGTCTGCACGGGCGAATACGGCCACCATGCCTCGCTGGAAGTAGCCTCGTCCCTGACGCCCTGCTCCGACATGTGCGGTATCGTCGTGGCCACAAAGTCGGCCAAGTGGAAGGAGGGCGACCGCGTTCTCTCCACCTTCAACCAGAGCCACGTGACGGGGCAGGTGACGGAGAAGGATCTGGCGACGGGGCTCGGGTTCCCGCTCGACGGCGTGCTCACCCGCTACCGTGTCTTCCCCGCCGAGGGCCTCGTCCGGCCGCCTTCGTATCTGGCCCATGAAGAGGCCTCGACGCTACCCATCGCCGCCGTGACGGCGTGGATGAGCATCAACCAGTTCCGCGCACTGGGTGACCCAATCGATCACTCGGCGGCCAAGGCCGCGGGGAAGAAGAAGAAGAAGGAGAAGGGCGAGGACGGGGACGGGGATGAGGAAAAGGACAAGCCGACAGTGCTGCTCCAAGGCACCGGGGGCGTGGCCATAGCGGGCTTGCAGATCGCCCGCGCCGCCGGCTTCCAGACCGTCATCACCAGCTCCTCGGACGACAAGCTCGCCCGGGCCAAGGAGCTCGGCGCCTCGCAGGGCATCAACTACCGCACGCACTGGGAGTGGGAGGGCCAGGTGCTCGAGTCGACGGGCGGGCGCGGCGCCGACTTCATCCTCGAGACGGGCGGCGCCAACACGCTGCGCAAGTCGTTCGACTGCGTCACCTTTGGCGGCACCATCTCGTGCATCGGCTACCTCAGCGGCAAGGACAACTCGCCGGAGCTGAGCAGGCTCAACGTCAACGTGCTGGCCCTGCGGCGCAACGTCACCCTCAAGGGCGTCCTCAACGGGCCCCGGGACCGCTTCGAGGAGATGCTGCGCTTCTACGAGGACAAGAAGATCAAGCCCGTCGTGGACAAGGTCTTTCCGTTCGAGGAGGCCAAGGAGGCGTTTGATTATCTGGCCAAGGGGAGCCATTTCGGGAAAGTGGTCATCAAGGTTGGAGAGGAATAGATTTTTTTTTCTTCTTTTTGCTTTTTCTACTTTAATAGGCCGAAACGAAAACGCAACGTTGGGGGTAAAAGGGGATGGGAGGGAGGACAGAAATCTTTCTATGCTAACAATGTTTATTGGATTTACTATTATGCCTCCCCCTAGTAGACGACCTTTTTGAGTGCGACGTAGCAATCCTTGGGCTTCTGCGTTAGGCCCTCTACCCTCTCGTACCTCGAGAGCGCCTCGGGGCACCTCTCGAGCTCAAAGCTCCACACGATGAGCGTCGTCAGCAGCTTGAGCTCCACGTAGGCCAGCTTCCTGCCGAAGCAGCCCCGAAGGCCGGACCCGAAGGACAGCATGGGACCCGCCTGGGCATCGTACGCCTCGCGCCCGCCGTCCCCGGCGTCGGTCGTGATCCACCTCTCGGGCCTGAAGAGCCCGACGTCGGCGTCGTCCCAGTGGCGGAGGCCGCGCTCCTTGGCCGCGGCCCGGGAGGTCTCGCTGCGCGCCGCGGGGTCGATGTGGCGGGCCGGGGTGGTAATGCTGGGGCCGCGCTGGGCCATGATGAGGAGCGTGCCCTTGGGGACGTGGTGGCCCAGCAGGACCGTGTCCTCGGTGCTCTGCCGCTCGAGGAAGGTCGTCGTGCCGCCGAGGCGGAGGATCTCCTCCATGGTGCCGTCGAGGTAGGGGACGCTCGCCTTGATGATCTCGTCGTGCGTCGGCATGCGCTTCTCCGCGAGGGCCGCGGGGAAGGCGGCCTGGAGGTGCTGGCGGAGGCGGGTCTGGGCCTCGGGGTGGTCGGCGAGGAGCTTGAGCCCCCAGGTTATGGTGGTGCTGGTGGTGTCGTGGCCGGCGATGACGAAGCCGATGATCTATAACGATGTTAGCAGGTGTTATTTTCTCCCCCCCCCCCCCCTTTTTTTTTCCATGCCCCAGAACCACACTTCTTTCTTACCTCGTCGTGCATGGCTTGCGACCAGTAGACCGGTTCCCGGCCGTCCTTTTCTGCAAACTTCCTCTCCCTATCGACCATCAAGTCGACGGCCGAGCGAATCCTGTCGCGCTCCTTTCCGCCGCCGGCGCTCTCCTGCGTCATCTTCTTCACCGCGCGCTCGACCTGCTCCCTGGAGAACCTCTCCCTGATCCGGTTGCTGCGCCGCGACGAGGGCTTCATGTTGTACCAGGCCCAGGCCAGGGAGGGGATGCCCATGTCGCCGACCTCCTGGATGGCCTCGGCGGTCTTGAACAGCGCCACGACGGTCTCGTCGACGTCGGCGCCGTCGAACTCGAGGGTCCGCTGCCCGTTGACCGTGACCTCCCTGGCGCCCGCGGCGGCGGCGGCGGCGCCGCTGCCTACCAAGGACCTGAGGTGCCTGAGCTGCGGCTCTACGGCCCTGTGCTCGAAGCTGTCGCCGAAGCCGAAATCCAGCACGGCGTCGAGGGCCGAGTAGAAGACGTCCTGCTCGGCGCTGAAGGGCACCGGCACCACCGGCGCCCCACCCGCGGCAGCAGAAGCGGCGGAAGCGGCGGAAGCGGAAGCATCGGCCTTGATCCGCCACAGCTCCACGAGCCTCTCGGCGCTGCGGTAAATGTTGGGGGCGGCGACGGCGTGCAGGAAGGCCGGGCCCATGAGGTCCTGCAGCAGGCGGCGGTGCGACTTCCACTCGGGCCCCGTCTTGAAGTTGATCTGGTGCTTGGGCAGGATGCCGCCGAGGAAGGCGATGGACCAGTCGGAGCGGTCCCACTCGGCGCCGCGGCGCATCATGACGTCGTTGCTCTCGTGGTAGTCGGTCAGGAGGAGGACGGGCTTGCCCAGGGGCAGGATGAAGATCTGGCTCAGGGGACCGGGCAGGGCGCCGGCGCGCGTGATGAGCCAGTCTACGGGGGCGGTGCCGCCCTCGCGCATCATGGCGGGGAAGTCGCCGAGGATGCTGCCCGCGCCTTCTTCGAAGTAGGGGATGTCGGGGAGGGGCTTGGGGAGGAGGTGCCGGTAGAGGGCGTACGACGTCCCCGAGGCGGCGGCGGCCACGGCGGCCACGGCGGCCACGGCCAGGGCTAGCGTTGCTGCGCTGCTGTCGGCGTGGTAGAGGTGTTCTGGTGATGAAGCCATGTTTTCTATGGTTAGTCGCGGGTTCTTTTCCCCCCTCTGTCGGTTTGGTTGTTTGTTTCTTTTCTTTGCCAAGTTTGTGCGATGATGGGAGTTGAGAGAGGTGAGAGTGTCTTTATATATATTTGCTATGATGGGCGGATGGGCTTGTAAATTGAATCGTGTTGCGGTCCCGCTTGATTTTATATTCTAGGAGGAGAGGGAAGAGTATCTTTGAGAGAGGTCCTTCTTCCTAATTAATTCTTCTCATTCATTCGTGCGACGGCATGGATAGCAATGGCAACGGATGCTTTCTCCCACGACATCAGCCCATGTGAAGCCCAACCGGAGACTGGATGTCCGGAGCAGGGGCAAACAACTAGCCCTAGCCCCTAGTCAATGACAATTCAAACTTACCCCTCCCCTCTTTGGCCGGCTAGTAGTGATATGGTGGCACCATTGTAATGGATTACGGAGGAATGGAGTGGTAGTGGTACATAGTGTAGTACAGCCTTCTTCTTCTCCCCCCCCCCCACGAGGTGTGGAAGTTACTTTAGCGGGGCCGCCCGTGCAGATCGGCCGAAGCGGTGCCCGCGGGTTCCCGGCCGCAAAGTCCGCTGTGATCACTGGTAGGTGAACGACACCCTCCCCCCCAGATTCCCTTCTTTCAGTACTATGTACCAATCAGACACCCCTGAAAATGTCAGCTTCGGGACGCCGTGCGGAGCGATAACCCTCCGGCCCCCCCCCCCCCCCCCCTCCTTCCCCGTTCTGGATGATTGGAAAATATAGCATTATTGGGCATTACTGGTTCTTTGTTCTTCACACATGTACATGTTATTGTTTTATATCAAGTTTCTGTATTTCAAGTCGGGAGTAAGTAGTATGATGCGGTAGTACGGAACAGAGTGGGTGGTATGGTAGTATTTGGTAGTATTTTGGTGCAATCGTCAACTAATGCAGGTCTCCATCTCTTATGAAAATAAAACAATAAGACAATAATCAAAATCAATGATAAAATATGAAGTGGTATCGTGCGAAAAGAAAAAAGGCATGGCTATGTTTATTCAAAAATACATGGCTCAACCATCAGTAGTGACAACTGTACTTACACCAAATGTCCCGCATCACATATTCCTTTCTTTGGGTTCGATGCGGTTCGTCTATTCTCCTCTTCTTGACCTAATTAGAGCTCATGTCCGTTCCGAGACCGGCACCGAAGTCCTGTGAGAGCTCATTAGCTGGCGCCCAACAATCGGCCCTCTGATGAACCGAGTGTCCGGTTGCACTGCCCACTCGTACGTCAAGCCCCTTGCCATGGACCCGGCCTTGAAACAAAGGGTATCGACGAATGGGTTGCACGCGACTAGGACTGTATAGAGATGAATCGTGTCACCGTCCAGCAGTGCACGAATCATCAGAAAGATGCTCGATGTAGTCCGCACCGAGTGTTGCATTGGTGCTAACGAGGATGGGTCTTGTACAATAGGTGCTGGCCGAATCAGTAAGTTTCGTCATCCACTCCATCATGCTCACCGGTTGGAAATTCATCGCTCTCGCGCGACTCACATTGTTCAGTTGCTTCAAGCTTCTCTTCTTTGTCTCCCACATGCCCGCCAGAGCTAAAACCCACTTGGCAGCCGCGAGAACTTCGCCTCAGCTCTGACAGACGACACTCATCTCCAGGCCAGACAACCGGCCCCGTATCGTTTGCCTGGTTGAGTTCTTCGCATCCCAGGGGGACGCGGACAAAATCATCGTCGTCTGCGGAAGGGCCTGCCTCCGGCTGGTCAGGGGATTCGATGCTTGGTGGGACAAACTGCAGATTCTTAGATGGAATGCGGAGCTCTTCGGCGTCCGAGGCAGACGGCCACTTCCAGTTTGGAACATCTCGAAACAAGAGTTGATGCAGCGCACGAGAGCGCGGGCTCTCACCATCGAGGTGGTTATTGTCCCAGAGGCCTAGTTCATTAACGACCATGAGATTCAACAGATCAACCACAGTGTCGACGGCCGTCTCCGGCGTCGTGCTTCCGGAAGGCACCCAATCGCAGACTCGCATCGAAGTATCATCCACCGGGTATTCATCTTTGAGATGGGAATCTAGGGTTCTGTACGCACCAAGCCAGATATCGTAGGTTTCGATAGATCCATCTTCTCTCACCATCGTCTCGCCCATGTCCGTACGCAGCATATTCACCACCCATTGGATGGCTAAATAGCCACACTCATAGTCACCGGTTTGGTGTGTCGTTTCGGCAG
Source organism: Trichothecium roseum (assembly GCA_026184415.1). Classification (NCBI taxonomy): domain Eukaryota; kingdom Fungi; phylum Ascomycota; class Sordariomycetes; order Hypocreales; genus Trichothecium; species Trichothecium roseum. Next base: position 3,759,578 of record CM047942.1, on the reverse strand, counting down.
CGTAGTAGGTGAAGTGCCAGGGCATGTCGAGATAATACCAAAAGCGAGCCCATATCTGCGCAGTGGCTTGAACCCGCTCTAACCGGTGGTGTGCCACGGCGTCGAATACGTAAAGCTGGCCGAACTCGCGGTCGAAAATGGACATGAGCCAATGGGAATCGTGGTCGTTCACGGGCACCACTATAAAGCGGCGGCCCTGGATGTGACGCTTCAATTCTGCCGCCGTCCAATGTTCCGAGTACTGAGGTTGGATCTCGCCATCCGATACGGCGGCTCTGAGCCCGGAATGGTATATTATAGGGAACGCAATGGGGTGATCCTCGGTGGCCTGTCCGTAAATGGTAAATGAGTATGGTAGCCACGCCATATAATCATTCATCCCGTATGAGATGATGGACAGAAGTTCAGCTATCTGTAAACTGTCCATCCATTCCTTGGCTGGGATTGTTTCGTGGAGCAGCTCGTATAAAACAGATGTATGCTCTGGCCATTTCGAAGTCCTGTATTCTGGGTCAGATTCTTTGCTATCGCTCTTGTAAGCAGGCATGGGGCTGAGAACGTCAAGGGGGTACTCGGAGATAATAGCATCATAGTATGCGATGTCGTCTTCATATCTGGCTGGGAAAGGGCGTATGCATGGCCTCGCGCCGGGCTTTTCAGGCCAGTGTGTCCGGGGGTAAATCTGGGGTTGCTGTCGGGGTTCTGAAGATTCCTCTCCGTCGGCATAGAAGGTATAACTGAAGCCGCTCATGAATACACGGCCCCTGATGGGGGGGCATTTTTCGGCACACATGGTGCGCAGCAGTAATGCAATAAAAACGTTGCTGGTTTCAGTTATGGTATGAGGTTCACGAGATGACTGAAGAAGAGGGCCTCGACCTTTTAATACGCATGTTTCACATGTTGAGTTCATGACTATGACAAGGACAAAGCAGTCGAATTGAACAGTAAATAGATACTACCTGAAAGCCTTGTTCGGGGTTCCTGAACAAGGGTAAGAACAGCTCTTAGTGTCGACATGACCACTTAGTGTTTTGTCCAAGGCAACACTGGAGATGGAAACAAAGGCGAACAAAGAAGCCATTATGGAAGATGACTGAACAGACGCAAGCCTATTGTGAGTCTCTGTCAAAGGGAGAAAAAAGAGGCGAATTTATTGCATTCTTTGTTAATGCGGAGTGGTGTTGTTGAAATAGTCAAAGAAGCTGCAGGGAAGGAGGCCCATTGTAGGTTAATAGGCCACCGGGTAACAAAAAGAAACCCACAGGAGGGATTGCCATAGCCTACTCCGTAGCGCGAGAAGACTGAGGAGGTCTCTGTGTTTTTTGACACCCAATAGGATAGGTTAAAGTAGCCACACTTTGATCTCACCAGCCACAGCACCGGCGCCACGGCGGGCCGACTTCTTCCCCACACTAATATCGCTTCGAGTCCCGGCACACCAAAGTCAGCTTCATCTACCAAACGCTTCTCTACAGTATGTATCACGCTCTCGCATATATCCTTTCCTGGCTCTTTCTGGCCCAGATTCTCTAGAGCACTCTGCAAGAAGATTCATTCTCATCTCGCACCCCGCTCACGCATCATGTCGACTTTTGGATGAAAGCCCTGTATGGCCTGGGTCGCTCCCAGGGCCAAAATACACCAAACTCATGGCAAGTATATCTTCACAACCACGGCATGCAACGGCTTCTGTGCTTGTCTCTGTCATATATGCCCCACGTCAGGTCTATACTCACTTCTGGGTGCCTCAAAATGGGCTTGTGGCAAAGCAACACTGCTTCTCCTGAACGCTCCCCCGTTGCCGCCCATCATCGTCACACATACGATCATGGCAGCGGACCTTACCTAAGCAATCCATGGCGGGCAGGTTGACGGAAAATCTTCGGGGATTGACTAGGTGGGGACCGGGCGAACGAGGGGAAAAAAGAAGACAAGAAAGAAAAAGACGGCCAAATTTTCAGCGGCGGGAGAGAGCTGGGGCGACGGCCGGCGGCTGGTGACCTCAGACAGCTCCAGCTACAGCCTACCTATCACTCTGTCTTTCCCGGCTGGACTTTGCAGTCTGTCCAGTGTCCACGGCCGTCCGATTTGCAGGCAGAAGGGAACCGCGCAGAAAAAAAACCACAACAAACAACAATTCCGCCCACTCCTGCACTTTTATTTTACAACCTCAACTTACCAACCACTCCACCGCATTTCGGCTCAAAAAAAAGTCAACAATACTCCGAACCTTTCCCCCCCCCCACGACCGAAATACCCAACCATCCACTTTTCGTCTGCTTCATCACAGCTGTATACTACTGGCTGTATCGTTTTCAATACGACATTTCGGTCGCATCATTTCACCCTCCTCTTTTTAAATAATAGCTCTTTGCTGCATCAACGTCATACATCATGCCTGGAGGCAAGGGAAAGTCTGCCGGGGGTAAGAGCTCGGGCGGCAAGACGAGTGCTGGCGACAATCAGAAGAAGCAGATGAGCCACTCTGAGCGCGCTGGTCTTCAGGTTAGTCAAATCCCGTCCGTATTAATGATGATGTGTCTAGATTTCTGTGCATTGGTCGATTTTGTCCTACATTGCGTGCATCTCCCCGCCCCGCGACAGCCTCCTCCCTGCTGGAACCCAGACGCGTCTGAATCCTTGGACCAACGGAAACAGACGTATGCAACGACCACAGATTCCGGAAAATTGGCTCTCGGCTGTGGTATTCGATGCGCAAAAGTTTGTTGGGCTGCAGGAGCTTAAATGGGGATGGCCTGATTGCGCGGGCAGAGAGGGGTCGGTCAGGCTGCGCGCAAAGAAACCAATTCACGACCCAATGCACAGAATTGGACCGGCATCGATTTTCCATCAAGTCCTCTGGTACTAACCCTCGTCCAGTTCCCCTGCGGTCGTGTCAAGCGTTTCCTCAAGAACAACACCCAGAACAAGATGCGTGTTGGCGCAAAGGCCGCAGTATATGTAACCGCGGTTCTGGAGTACCTGACTGCTGAAGTCCTCGAACTCGCCGGCGTAAGCTTCCTCCTCCCCTGCTTAGCGAAACTCGAAGTTGAAACTGACACAATCTTTAGAACGCAGCCAAGGACCTCAAGGTCAAGCGTATCACCCCCCGCCACCTGCAGCTCGCCATTCGCGGCGACGAGGAGCTCGACACCCTCATCCGTGCCACCATCGCTTTTGGTGGTGTCCTGCCTCACATCAACCGCGCGCTGCTGCTCAAGGTCGAGCAGAAGAAGAAGAAGGCTCTCGAGGGCTGAAAAGCCACGACTTACGCACTAGTGACTTGTTTTTTCTCTCCCTAAACCATGTCGCTTTCTCCGTCTTTCGAATTCGCTCCGCTCTTGATAAGTTTTTTTTTCTGGGTCAGTAGTCGCTAGTTTAAGGAATGATGGGATTTTATTTGATACGGATTATGGGTTTTTTTTTCCCTCTCTCTCTCTGTTCACTGTGCTGTTTTACCAGTTTCGTCCACCGCTTTGTCGTCCCTTGTAAAAGATTTGCGAAGCACCAATGTCGGGAACCAGACTTTGTCTTTGCGAGGTTGATGAGGTCGATGGGAGTGAATTCTCGCGCGTATGGTTGCAAAGACGTTGTACCAACGTTTGATGTCTACTGCTGGGAGGTACCGTGGGGGGGGGGGGGGGGGGGGGGGGGGGAAAATACAAGGGGGGCGTTTGTCGCGCTCCGGAGGAGATGGAAAGACTGGCTCTTGGACAGGGCTATTATAGGTAGCCCAATGAAATATTATCGCATGCTCGTCGTCGAACTGCTCATCACATTGTGGAAAGTAACTGGCAATATCTGGAACTACTTAGTAGTAGTAGTTGATCATGAAGCGACCTGAGGGTATCACGTATAAAAGAAAAAGAAGAAAAAATCTAGGAAAAAACAATGAATGCTATGTTCAAGCCGTTTGTTTGTGTCCTTTTTACCCTTTTGCGTACGCTTTCCCATGCGATACGGATCACGTCTTTCTGGCTCGTGGTTACCAGCCCTTATCACCGCCGCCATCGCCATCGCCATTAGCATCATAATCTTTGTCGTCGTCGTGGTAGCCGCCGTAGCCGTCGTCGTCGTCGATATCGCTGTCTCTCTTTCGTTTAAAGGAAAGTTTCCCCCTCGGCTCGTCGACGTGGGCAATGGCAGCCAGGTTGTCCTCGAACAAAAGGTTGTGCACCGACATGTACAGCCGCCCGCTGCCGTCCTCGTCCTCGTCCTCGCCCGAGCCTAGCAGTGGGCTTGACGTGTCCCCTCCGTCTCCAGCCTGTCCCACCGCGTCATCGTTCGTTGGCTCGACGCTTTGAAGCGGTGGTGAGTCGGCCCGCTCGTCCGAACCCTTGTCGCCTCCGCCGCTGTTGTTGTCCCCGTCGAGCCACGTGTAGATCGTCTCTTCGTCTTTGCTCGAGGCCGGGTCCTCGTCGTGGGAGCCTTCGGGCCTATCAACGTCCTCCGGTGCTTGGTGAGGAGCGGTAGCGGTGGTGATGGCCGTGGTGGTGATGGCCGTGGCCGCAGTAGTAGCAATAGGCATAGCATTCTCCGCGTGGTTTCCGTCCTCGTCGCTGGTTTCCTGAGAGCTGTCGGAGAGCTCGAAGCGCCAGCTGCGGCAGTGACCGGGGTAGTCGCAGTCCCTCTCGCACCTCACCTTGCCGAGCATGAGCCTGGAGTCTCTGTCGTACGATAGCTCGTAGATGATGTCCTCAAAGAGTTCCTTCTCGCAGTCGGGGTTCCACCTGTTGCCTTGCCGCGCCACGTCCCTGGCGCAGCGGGCGAGGAAGTTGCGAGCGCGCTTTTGGATGCGCCACCAGTTCCATTTCTCCCAGCCGGCGACGTCGTACTCAATTTCCGCCTTGCAAGAGAGCTGTTTGCCGGTCCGTGCCGTAAGCTTGTGCGAGCCGTCCCGGGGGTGCGGGTAGGCCATTCGGTAGTGCCGACGACGGCCGCAATTGAGGCAGCGCGAGGTAGAGATGTGTTGAGATATCTTACAGCTACCGCATCTCCATCGCCAAGTTGGAAGGGGAGGTTGCTCAGGAGAGGGCGTGGCGATGAGCGAGTTATCTTCGCTCATGTTCAACGGCGCTGTATATAAAGAAGCAAAGGACAACTATGTATATACATATGTATATATCGCTGAGTTGAGAGGTGGGTGCAAGCAAGGCTGGTGTTTGATACCAATGCTAGAAAAAAAAAAGCCAGATGTGGTGGGGATAAATTGCTGTCAGAGATTCGATGTTTGTTAAAAGTTTGAATTTCGCAAGCTCTTTTGTTTTTGTTTTTTTTCGTCGAGCCTGTCAGTTCAATTAGTCTTTCCAGGTTTGCACATATTCCTTCCCATCCGACCATGAGATCCTCGCCTTTTATATGAGAGAGAAAAAAAGAAAGCAGGAAGAAAGGGCGGCTTTTGTTGAGTTCACACCTGACAATGAAGTGATCTGATAACAAAGTGACAACAAAGCGACGACGCCGGGTCAAACCTGAATCCGAGAACGTCATGGCCCCCACTAGTCTTTGTTCTTTGGAATAAAATTGTTTCGAACATTGTGTATGAAGTTAAGTGCCGTGTTTCCTTAAAGTCTAGATGGTAGGTAGAAACGAGATGTTGATGTTGATGAGATCTTCAACACACAGAGGCACTGCGAACCCGGCCTATGTATGGAGTACTCCGTACGTGAGATACTAGTAGTAAAACTAGCAGTATTCGCGGGTCGTAGTAGACGTATGTAGTTCGGCCCTCCTTGTGAGCTGTTTTGTGCTCGGAAACAAATCTCTTTTCCCTCTTTCGTATCACGTCGTAACCCCTCCAACCTTGAATCAGGATTGCGCGGCACATATTTAGTGCTCGTAGACTTGCTGTTGACGTATTCCGTATGGTAATAACAGTCTATATCATACTCGGTGGAGTGGAATCCTCAGTATGGAGCATCGGCTGCTACGTAGTAGGCACATCCTATTTGTCCGTTCGGATTGTCTTACACCTGATTGGTCCCAAGTAAGGCCTGCCCTGAGCGACGACTATGGGCAGCAACTTTCCATGTCATCGTGAACGTACTCATCTTCAACCAGTACGTATTGTTGGCGGACATTAATGCCTTAAATCCGTAGAATTGGGTCGCTGAGTGGTGCTTGAAAAGTATATAAATGCTGCAATGTCGAGCCTTGGGTCAACAAGATTCTTAGCATCAACAAGATTCAGCCTCAACTCAACCGCAAATATGGCCACTACAACTTATCTTTTCGACCCGGCGACAGACATCCCTTCCCTTGCCGGCAAAGTCATCCTCATCACGGGTGCAAACACTGGCCTGGGCAAGCAAACTGCTTGGGAACTCTCCAAGCACTCTCCCGCGCATATATACATAGGCGCTCGCAGTCCAGACAAAGGGGCTGCTGCGTTGGAGGAGGTCAAGACCGTCGCCAGCGAGGGAACCAAGATCACTCTGTTGCAGATAGATCTTGGTTCCTTCGATAGCATCAGGTCTGCTGCAAAGGAGTTTTTAGCCAAGGAGAATAGGCTTGATGTGCTTTTCCTCAACGCTGGCCTCATGGGTCACCCTCCTGCCCTCACTAAGCAAGGGCACGAAATGCACATGGGGACCAATCATGTTGGCCACGCGTTGCTCTTCAAGCTTCTGCAACCAGTCTTGGCCAAGACTGCCGCTTCCAGCGCTGATGTGCGCGTCATATCTGTCGCCTCCAATGGTGTTCGCTATGTCCCCGACGGCATCGAGTTTGACACTCTCAAATCCGCCACTAGCAGCGCGTCGCTACCAATTCGCTATTGCCAGAGCAAGCTAGCTGCGCTTCTCTACGCAAAGCAGATCGCCAAGCACCATCCAGAGTTCAAAAGCATCGTTATCAATCCAGGCGATGTGAAGACTGAACTGTTTAGCCGCGAGCCCGGTGATGACCATATGCGGCAGCTACAGGAAAATGTTGTCCCCAAGGTCACCATCCCCCTTGAGGAGGGCGTGAAAAACCACCTCTGGGCCGCCACATCTCCGGATATCAAGACGGCCACCTACTACCAACCAGTAGGAATTGCCGAGACCCCCGAGGGCCCCTGTGCGGATGATGCCATGGCAGAAAAGCTGTGGGAGTGGACCAAGCAAGAGCTCAAGGATCAAGAGTCATAAGCAATAACTTTGTCATAGTATCCCGTACAGTAGCTTAAGAATGTTATGATGTTGCTTCCAGTTCGCTGTAATTCCATGTTCGTGTTCTCGGATCGTATTCTCGCCGAATGATCTCGTCACCGCGTTGACAGATTAGACACGTTTTATCTAGTGGGCTGTTAGGCAAGGTGATACGAAAGTCTTCAATCCTGCGTGACTTGGGGAGAATCGGCAAATCCAGTTCCTCCGCCGTGGGCACTTGTTTCGGGTCAAACCTGTTATCAAAGCCCTCGTAGAAACCGCCTTCCTCAATATTCGCAATCTCTTGCGCAACAATGGCTGCTAACCATCCGTCCCACAAGCCTTCCTTGCTGTGGACGGAAGAGAGAAGCTTGATGCACTGTACTCTGATACGGTGATTGCGGCACTTGGTGGCAGCAAAATACAAAGGGGCCACCCATCCTCTATCAAATATGAAATGCGGCAGACCACTATCGAAGCGAAGCTCGGTGTCGTCCAGGAGGTCGGTGCGAACAAGCGCGGATAAGGTGGAGGAATTGCGGATGAGATGGATAAAGCTGTCATTGTAATAATCGTAAGCCATCTCCCCATCTGGGTGACAACAGGTTGCTGCCGCAACATGAAGCATATGATAGTGCAAAGAGAGAATTACGTGAGCGGGCTGCCCGACTGGTCCCATGTCCTTGAGCATAGCTGTACGCGAGACATTAAAAGCTCTCTGCCACATGATTACGTCGGTCTGGAGTTGATGCCAACGTGCTTGTAACTTGTCCGCCTCTGCTGGCTTTGCGTTCGGCTTTGAAATTTGCAATTGCTCTTTTACATAGAGCACATCACCAATCAGCCAGTCAAGCCGCTTCCGAGCTTGTTTCATTGAATGGAAGAGTACTGGCAACGGCCCTGCACTAGAACTTCGTGGAACTTGGTCAAGGCCCGAAGTGCCCTGGCCGAGCATAATGGCCTGTATGTTCATTTGAGAAAAGGCATCTCTGAGGTATTGGTCGGCTGACTCGCCCAAGATTTCTGTCGAAACAGCGTGCACATTGTCTGTAAGGCTGCTCAAGAGTCGCATGCCAAGTCTCAGATGCTCAACCCCTGTGCGAAAGTGGCCTCGAATTATCTCAAGACAAGTAAATGCCATACACGCAACCAGCGCGACACGTATGGAAGCCTTGTTCTTTTGGACGGAAAGACCCTGCAGCTGTCCAATGGCCTTGCTATAATGCCGGAGCGCGAATCGTTCGTGCTGATCTGGAGCCCTCTCACTGACTTCGGGGCGCGTATCTTCTATCGTTTCTCGTTTGTGCATAGACCCTAAGGCCAGCACGGCATGCATTACTGCCGGTTCGGTAAAGCTTACTCGGAGTATGAGCTTATCCCAGAATTCGGATTCAAACACGCCTGGAAGCTTTTTTGAAGTGCGTTCCCGAAACCACTCAAACATGCAGTTTTCCTCTTCGCCAGACAGGTCACCCAAGATGCGGTAGTTTGACGGTTTCACAACCTCTAACCGCCTCCCTTGCACCTGAACCGACTCGGTCTTGCTGTGACAACTTGTGATGCTGGCACTGGCTCCTCCACCCCAAATCCCGTAGCCGTCACATTTGCGCCCCGTTGAGATGCAACGATGGCATGCAGGGCGGCCCTCGTCACATTTAACCTTGCGAATCCTACATTCAGGTGAGATTTCTTTTTCATCAAAGGGATCCGGATCGTGGGAAACCAAACTTGCATGTACGGCAGCCAGACTTCACTTTCGATCTAGCTGGACCGGGTCGCTTGGTCCGCTTGGGTTGACCGTTTGATTCCATGGAACCGACATAGACTACGCCCAGCTCCTTTCGTAGTTGGCGAGGACAAGTGAGCGAGGTGAGTGCAGTTGTGGGGGTTAGGAGGACGTAACCATAGCGCGTGCCAGGATAGGTGGGAATCGTATTTCTACAATCACCGTACGCTCAAATAAAACACAACAAAAAGGACGTTTGCCAATTAAAACGGTGTATAATGTCGAATTGTTGCCGTTGCTTGAAATTTTGTCGTTGTTGTGGAATGTAGATGTAGAAATGACTTTATTGCTACGGACGTGGGAGTGTCGGGGAACAATGGATCCATCCCCACCTGCCAGTGCTGGACAAATAACACCGCCCTCTTTTGAGTGAGTATTTGGTGAACTAAGTACGATGTATTATGACACCCTTGACGAGGTTCTTGCTCCGTGAGTCTGTACCTGCGTCGCTTCTATTCTGGCGCTCTTGCGGTAACATCAGGCGTCGTGCCTACCTGCAATTCTCTTTCCCTCTGCCAATGGTGGCATGAAACAAGCCACATGCAATTGGGTGGCAAGAGGCTACAGCGTTGATGCCTGAGATAAATAACTACTGGATAGGTGCAAAGTAAACGTAAAACTCTGCACTCTCCCATCCAGGCTTCCTCTGTAGACATTTTCTCTTCTTCTGCAATTTTTGAATCCAGCTTCTTATTACTCCAAACACACCTTGCTCTTTCCAGATTACTGCAGTATAATGCTTCGAAACCTATACACAAACAAGGCACAGAGTAATTGGTACGGAGTACTCGATGTAATATCGACGTTGCAGTTACACCACTAACAATACCCATGCCTATGGAGTCGCGGAGCACACCGACTATCAGCTGCACGCCTTACCAGGCACCGTCGTTACAGTCGTACCGAGTACGGAGTACTACAACGTAAATACAACGTGATACAACATACGCCTGCCAGATCCATGCCTTAATAGCTCCTGTCGGACGGTAGATCCCAACGTCTACTACGGAGTACCGATTACCTTGCGTCGTATTGCGTGGTACCTGATCCCCGTCTGCAGGCCATCAAGAGGGCATCCCGACACGGGAAAGGGCGGCAGTTGGCCGACTCAAACGACATGGAACCGTCTGCGCCGTGTTTTCCTGCAGCGATCAGTGCCCATCTCCGCGAATCAAGCATTGGACAAAAGCCTCCTAGCCCGCTGCGCCGCTTCGAAAATACGCCCCCCTTACGGACCCTCCCCTCCCTAGAGCCGATCAGCCGGCGTGGCACCTTTCTAGAAATGAATTTAAGGTTGACAGGTCCCTGCAGCCGTCAATTAGACCCTTAGAGCTTGGTGTCGCTTCCACGGGTCTCTAAGCCTCTCACGGGATTCTTACGAGCTTGTCGACGTCTTATACCAAGAAGAGCCGTCCATGATCTGGCGCCACCCGCAAAGGCTCAAATAAGTACCGTCACTATGCAAACACAATCTCTCCCGTCTCTACGGAGTACTCCGTACGTTTGCTCAGCTTGGCCAGTTCCCACGCTAGGACAGATGCGTCCCCCGCTCCCCAAGCTTCGCGTGACTGCGTTTGGGCTCATCAAAGGAACGCGGGACCATGGCCACCAGCAGATGCCAGCAGATGCCGGTTGGCAATGGTGAAAACAAGGTGAACGGGGTGGGCCTCGTTGCTTCTTATTCTGCGTTGCGTTCGGACAGATGCAATTTTCTGATCCAAGAAGCAAGTCTGCATTGTGTCTTGACTTGTCAGATTCTTTTCCTTCATAATCCGTGTAAAGTCCCGCACCGCCACGTTGCCAAATAGTGGTCAAGCCAGACTTTACAATCCGATTGCCTCGAAAAGAAGCTGCCTACGAAATAGCCAAGGAAGCTCACCACGCTTCTCTGGATCCTCATACCAATGTGCGGGTACTATTAGGTCAACACCGAATCCCCATTTGACACTCGCACCACGGCAAAACTCTCGACTCCAACCAAAGCCCGCAACCCTCGGCTTAATTTCGACAAGTACGTACGTAGGTACGTACGGACACACGGAGTATCGTTGCCAATATCTTGTTGGTCTCCAGTCTTGCTGTGCAGTGGGCCACAGGGTCAAGGCTTCTGCAGGACATCACAAGGGAACCCGAGACCTGCTTCTGCTGCATTAATATCACATAAATCGTCAGAGTTCTAGACGACCAACACCTGTTGCGCTCTTTGACTCTCGTGGGTAACTTGGCGACGTTCTGGCGCCGTTTTTTGGGGGGAGGTTAACTCACTTCAACGCATGTCCATCCGGGTGCGACGTGCTACGGACAACGCTACCACGCAAGGCGCAAAGCCGGATTCAAACGTGCTTGTCACTTTGTGGACCTGGCTCGCTTTCTCTCTTGCATACCGCTATCCTCGGTCATTGCTCCCCGTCTTTCACTTTCGTCTTCATACCTTGGGACCAACTGCATACGCTCATTGCATTCGTTTGTGGCATTGGTAAAATTACCAGCCTTGACTTCGTTCCTTATTTGGCGTTTTGGCAAAGAAATTTCCCATCTCCTAGTTTCTGCGAGGTTTCTTCTTTTTCTTGGTCCGCAAGTCTCTTGGTTGACCACCGCGCAATTACTCCATAAACGTCTGCGACACCTTGCACCATTGGCTGCTCCGCAAACACGTTGTGTCACATCCTGAAACATAACCAACTCGGGATCCAGGAACAATGGCGTCTTTGACGCAGCGGGCTACGGCGTGGCTGCGTCTCGAGGGCCCCAGCAGAGAGGCCTCGCCAATGGTAATTGCCGCCGCCGTCGCAAGCAGTCTCATCTTCGCTGTTTACCAATGGCTCCTCCCCAGGCCCATTCCGGGTATTCCGTACAACCCGGAGGCTGCGAGGCGCATCCTCGGCGATATCCCCTCCATGCTGCGCGACGAACGGGGTGCCATGGACTGGCTTCTAGCGCAAAGCCAGCGCCACTCGGGGCCTGTTTGTCAGCTGTTTCTTCGTCCCTTTGGCAGACCATTCGTCCTCTTGTCTGACTTCCGGGAGGCCCAGGATATCATGATGCGCCGCAAGGAATGGGACCGCTCCGACTATTCAATTGAAATCTTCAGCGGGCAGGCGCCCGAGCATCACATCAACAAAAAGACTGGTCCCGCCTGGAAGTCGCACCGCCGTCTGCTCCAAGATCTCATGATGCCGACTTTCCTTAAAGGGGTTGCGGCGCCAAACATCTATGCCAGCACTATGAATCTCGTCGAGCTATGGACTACAAAGGCCAAACTTGCTTGCGGCAGACCCTTTGACGCCGACAAGGACATCTTCCATGCCTCGCTTGACGCTGTTCTCGAATTCAGCTTTGGTGCCAGCTACCCCCATCGCGCAGTTGCTCCTCAAATCCACCATATCCGGTCCATGTCCGCCGATGAGATTGCGAATCGGATTGACACCAAGACAGGTGCTGTCAAGTTCGATTCTGCCCAACTCCACGAAACTATTGATGCCACTCTACATGCATCCGATGTCTTTGGAGATCTGGTTGATAGTCCATGGCCAGCCATAACTTGGTGGTTCAAGAGCAAGACACCGTGGGAACGCCGCTACATTCGAGTTCGCAACACTTTTGTCATGGAACAAATTGCCAAGGCTGTCGGCCGGCTCGAGGCAGAGGCCAATGTACGAGATGTTTCTTGGGTTAAATCGGCTGCCGACTTGATGATGCAGCGTGAGCGTTTATTCGCTAACAAGGAACAACGCGAACCTGCCTACTTTTCGGCTGCGATGAGGGATGAAGTCATTGGCTTTGTTGTTGCGGGCCATGATACCACAAGCACCACGGCTCTTTGGGGACTCAAGTTTCTTGCCGACGCACCGGATGTACAAACCAAACTACGCAAGGCCCTCGAGGCCGCCCACGTTGAAGCACTGTCCGAAGAACGCTTGCCAAACGCTCAAGACATCGCACGCTCCACCATTCCCTACCTCGAGGCTGTGATTGAGGAGATTCTGCGCCTTGCAAATACGCTGCCTGTCCTTGACCGCCAGACTGACAGAGACACGGAACTCCTCGGTTACCATATTCCCAAAGACACTATTCTGATGTTGCTCAACCGTGGGCCTTCGTTTACCGAGCCAGGATTCGACATTGACGAGGAGACGCGCAGTCCCAGTTGTCGTATGGCCAAGACGAAGCGCGGCTTGCGCGAGTGGAACATCGCAGGCATGGAGGTGTTTCAACCTGAGAGGTGGATCAAAGACGAAGGCGGTAAAGAGATTTTCGACTCCATCGCCGGCCCAGCTTTGCCGTTTGGACTTGGAACCAGGGGCTGCTTTGGACGCAAGCTCGCTTACCTAGAGCTTCGCATCATCCTGACCCTGCTGCTGTGGCGCTTCCGTCTTCATAAGTGTCCCGAGGACCTCTCTGGCTACCGTGCCGTCGAAACGCTGACGCATAAGCCCAAGCAGTGCTATGTCCAACTGGAGGAGATTGAACGATAGTGGTTTACACATCTTGAACCGTATAAAGAACTGTGCCGCGCGGCCTATTGGGTAGAAACCAGGCGCATGGTGGGCCTCGACGAATTACGACTAATGATGATAGAACACGAGCCAGTCGGGTTAGCAGGACAGTTGATTTTGCACTTGAGACGGCCATGGAGGCGTTTTCTTGTTTTTTTCCCATGACGGATCTAACATCCATCAGGCGTCGTTTAGCTTGCTTCGCATCAGCACGTATGAAGTAGATAGATATCATAGGCGCTACTAATTTGATGAACTTGAACTGCTACTCGTGTGGAAATAGTATTAATGATGTCTCACAACTTGGCCTTGGCGTTTTCCTGTTTCCAGCCCTCGACCCAGACCTTGCCAAACTCCCTCCTTTCTTCTTCCCTCTTCTGCACAGCTTGGAACCTATCCTCTTCCTGGTCCATGCCTGGACTTCTCAGATATCTGAGAGTCTCGTTGTACATCTCGGCCTTGATAGTGCCGTACACACCACTTTTGGCTTTCTCGGTCAGTCCCCGCTCCTCAATCAACTTCAGGGCATCTTCGAGGCCCTTTTCCGCGACGGCATCGACTAGGCCCGCGGCGAGAGCCTCCTGAGCGTTGAAACGCTTAGCCTCGAGAACAAGGGTGCGGTACGCGGCGGCGGGAATCTTGGGGCGGAAGATGGCTGCCATGGCGGGCTTGAGGGGCGCGCCAAAGACGATCTCGTTCAAGCAGATGAGTCCTCGAGGAGAGGGAGCGAGCCGGTAATCATGGCAGATGGCGAGCATGAAGCCGCCGGCAAAGGTGTGCCCGTTCATGAGAGATACGGTGGGCATGGGGAAGCTGTTTTTTTTACATACACAGTGTCAGTAAAATACGTACTTCAACATCATGATTACCGGTGCCAATAATTGATGATTCGATTTTTTTTTCATATATGGGCACACGACGTACGTCAAGAAACGGGCCCAGACTTCGTAGAGCAGGGCCCAAAAGCCCTCGGTCTCGACGGCGTGGCCGAGGTCGAGGCCGTTGCTGTAGAACTTCTGGATGGCGCTGGTGGTGACGACCACGCCGGGCTCGTAGCCGCCGAACTCGAGGAGGTCGAGACAGGAGACGAGGGCCCGGCAGAAGGGCGTGGTTATGCGGTTGTCCGGGGGGGACGACCAGCTGAGCAGGTAGACCTTGGGCTGGGGCTGCGTGCAGGTGATGCTGCCGCCGACGTGAGGGCCCACGGGGGCAATGGGGATTGTGAAAAGAGCAGACATTCTTTTTTTAAAGTTTGCCTCTATTATGAGTGGTGGTTTTGATTGGATGAGTGTGAGGAAAAGATGAGAATGAGAGAAAAAGAGAGAGAGAGCCTTGAGATGACGGCTGGTGGTGAGATGTCTTACTTACTACTACTAGTAGTAAGAAAGAAGGCTGGAGAGTCCTGGACACGGCGGGCCTCGGCTGCTGTGGGGCCGACGCATCGACCCCCGGATTCTCATATTCACATGCAACCACCAGACTAACACAGATGCAACATCCTTTTTAATAAAAAAATTAATTTTTCTATTCTATGTTTAACAAAGGAGCAAAGACACAAAAGGGGTACAACGTGGCGAAAAGCGCGAGCCTCCAACTGATGTGATGAACGTTTAGGGATGTAAATATTATTTTACTCCCTAAATGTTCATGGAGTACAAATAGGGGTAGCTCAACGTGGTAGTACGACTGCTAGCGGCAACCTACCCTACAGTTAGATCTAGAAAAGCTCTATTCCGTATTGTCCATTTGGTTCGCTTTCCCAGCGCAACGGGTACCCCGGATGCATGCAGCATCAAGCGTTACGGCTTTGTTTAGCTTATAATCCCATCTCCTTCTCCAAATTCTAGAAGCCGGGGGGCTCTGTCACTGTAACCCCTCCAAAGTGATAACCCAATCACATCCCCACGATAACAACCCGAAAACCCCACCAAAGCTCCTCCCCAGCCGTATTCCGTGGTCTCTCCAACTACAACCGCACCCCTAAAAAAATAAAATAAAAAATAAAAAAAGCCCACGTAAACCCCAACTTCCTAACGCCCCTCCAACTAACTAAACTCACCTGCCCTCCTACAACGGTGGTGCCCTATATAACCACCCTAGGATGGCACGCAAAACGGCGACGGCGACGGCATCTGCGTCCAAGCCCAAGCCCAAGCCCGGGGCCCGGGTATCAGGAGAAGCCAGCAAAGATGCGGGTCATGCCACCAAGAAAGGTTCCATAATCTTCTTCCACCCAGACCTGGGCATTGGCGGCGCCGAGAGGTTGGTCGTCGACGCGGCCGTCGGCCTCCAGGAGCGGGGGAACAAGGTCGTCATCTTCACGAATCACTGCGATCCGAAGCACTGCTTCGATGAATGCCGGGACGGGACCCTCGACGTGCGGGTGCGCGCTTCCGGGCCCATCCCCATCGCCATCCTCGGCCGCCTCACCATTTTCTGCGCCATCCTGCGCCACGTCTACCTGCTGCTCATCACGTCCCTCACCGGCGAGCTCGCATCTCTGAGGCCCCGCGCCCTCGTCGTCGACCAGCTCTCGGCTGGGTTGCCCCTCATGCAGTACCTGCTCCCCGACTCCCCCATCCTGTTCTACTGCCACTTCCCCGACCTCCACCTCGCGCGTGGTCGGGAGTTTGCGCTCAAGAGAATGTACCGCATCCCGTTCGACAAGCTGGAGGAGTGGAGCATGGGCTTTGGAAACGCCGTGGCCGTCAACTCCAAGTTCACCGGCGGCATCGTCAGCGACACGTGGCCTGGGTTGAGGAACATCTTGCCCATCAAGGTGCTTTACCCCTGTGTGGACACTACGCCTCTGGGTAGGGACGAAGAGAAGTTGGAGAGGAAGAATGCGGAGCGGATCCTGAGGGGTGACAAGGTTATCCTCAGCATCAACCGGTTCGAGAGGAAAAAGGACATTGGCCTGGCCGTCAGGGCGTTTGCTGCCATCCCCGCCGAGCAGCGCCAGGGCGTCCGGCTCGTTCTTGCGGGTGAGTGCCGTCTTGTGAGATGTCTCCATCACAGCTTTCGCTAACTTTTCCAGGCGGCTACGATTCTCGCATTGCAGAAAACGTGGAGTATCACAAGGAGCTCCAGCAGCTTTGCGCAACCCTATCTCTAACCCACCACACCCAGAAAACGTCCCTCCTGGAGACCAGCCCGCCTCCTTGCTCCGAAGCCCCCGTTCTGTTCTTGCTCTCCGTGCCCAATGACGTCAAGGCCGCCCTCCTCCGGTCGGCGCGGCTCCTCACCTACACACCCCAGAACGAGCACTTTGGCATCGTCCCCATCGAGGCCATGCGCTCCCGCCTGCCCGTGCTGGCGACGTCGACCGGCGGACCCACGGAGACGGTCCTCCACGATGTGACTGGCTGGCTCTACGCCGCCGACGACCTGGAGTCGTGGACGGCGACCATGGCGCGCTGCCTGTCCATGGGCGACGCGCAGCTCAGGAAGATGGGCGAGGCCGGCGCGGAAAGGGTCAGTGAGCTCTTTGGGCGAGACAAGATGGCCCAGTCGTTCGAGGACGCCGTCACAGAGATGAGGTCTAGCAAGGCGAGGCGGCACGTGGCGTTCAACATCGCGCTCAACCTGGTCGCGATTGGGTTCGCGTTCGGGATAGGGTTGGGCATCGCCTTTTTCGTGCGCAACGTGCTCGGGCGCAAGGTGCCGCTGCCATGATGATGATGATGACTAGGAGATGGGGGTCGGGGGGGTTTTTTTTCTTCTTCTTTTTTGCAACTTTTTGAGCTTGTAATTTCAAATACCACTATGGCTTATATATATTCGATCTCCATGGTGGCGTATCTGTATGTGACGCCTTCCTCCCTCGGATATGATCCTGGCATTATTCATTATGCGTGTCAGTGGGACATTGAACTAGGGGCCGACCATTCTCTCTCTCTCTCTCTGTGTCCCTCTCTGTGTGTGTACGAGTATTAGCCTGTCATCCTATCCGTGCTCCTTTCTCCTTTTCTGCTCCCCTTTTAATAATGATCAGCAGGAATTACAGTTCAGGAGGATATCCCTCACACGCGCGTAAAGGCGGTTCCCATGATGGCGTCCATCCACTCCCCGGTCTCCGCCGCACCCCGACCCTGGCTATGATAACCGGCGAGGCTGCTCGCCCAGTCGACGTCGCAGAGGCTCCGGCCCAAAAATTTCTCCTGGCTGACGCCGTCCAGCTCGAAGCGGTCGATGACGCCGCGCTTGGCCTCGAAGAAAACGCCTCTCTTTTTTCGGTTTCCGACTCCTCGTTAGTTACGGGGTTCCCAAGCAAGTCGCCAACCCATTCTTGACTATCCCCCATTGCATTCCACTCCTTTGGTCCCTCGTTTTTGGTTCATTTGGGAAAAAGGGGGTGGGGGGTTCCGG
Source organism: Trichothecium roseum (assembly GCA_026184415.1). NCBI lineage: Eukaryota > Fungi > Ascomycota > Sordariomycetes > Hypocreales > Trichothecium > Trichothecium roseum. The sequence goes on along the minus strand of CM047942.1, from coordinate 3,741,795 downwards.
ATGGGTTGTGGAAAGGGAAAGGGGAAGAGAAAGAAAGGGGGTTTGTCTCACCTGCTCTGCCTCGCCCGGCCTCTCCCTCGGATCGTCACCCGTCGGCGCCGTCGAAAACGTGAATCGCGGCGTCTGCCCGTACAGCCAGTCCCTCGACCCCAACTCCCTCGCCCCGTCGGCCACCGCGGTCCCGCCGCCGCCACCCGCTCCCTCGCCCTCGCCTCCGTCCGGCGGCAACAGCAGCACCTCGTCACCAAACTCCTCTTTTACATCCGCGACCCCGTGCGCGGCCTCAAACTCGCGCGCGACGGCGTCCCTGAACTCGTCCACGCCGAAGAGGCCCGGCCCGCCGGCGTTGGCGACGGGGCTGCGCACCGAGTCGACGCCCCTGGCCTTCACGTACGGCTCGGCCGGGCTGCGAAGCAGGGGGGATATGAGGCCCAGGTTGGGCGAGTCGACGAGGCAGGTGCCGTGGTGCAGGGAGCGCAGACGCGTGAGCTTGTACGCGGACCCGGACACTTTTCTCGTCTCCTTCTTGTTGGATGCTTGCCCTTTGCCGTCGAGGGTGCCGTTGCCGTCGACGTCGATGACAATGTCGTGCCTCTCGTTGACCCTGGCCGTCGGCTGCCCCAGCCTCCTCAGCGCCCTGGCGACCATCTCGGCGTGCCTGTCCCGGTCAAACGCGGCAGGCGGGCATATGACGCCGAAGTTGACGTTGCCCTCGTCGTGGAACACCGTCCCTCCTCCGCTGCGCCTCCTCAGCAGGCCCACCGCCCTCCGAGACCCTGCGGCCGACACCCCCGCTGCCGACAGCTTCGCGAGGTTGACCTCGAGCCAGGGGTTCTGGTTCCGGCCGAAGACGACGGTGGGCCGGTTGACGTAGAGCACGAGGACGGTGCTGTCCGGGTGCGAGGTCTGGAGGAGGCGGTGCTCGAGGGAGAGGTTGGCCAGCGGGTCGGTGGTGCGGGAGATGTAGATCTGGGTCCTGGAGGATGCATGGGACGCCGCCGCCGCCACCGCGGACGTGAAGAGGCGGCTGCGGCCACGGTGTTGGTGGATTCCGGGACCGGTGGTTCCGGGACCGGATTCGGGCCGGGCTCGGAAGGCGGTGGTGGTGCGACGCTGAGTAAGACGGGGGAGCAGGGAACGAGAGGCCATTCTTTTTTTTAAAATCTTTTTTATCTTTTTTTTAATCTTTTTTTTTTTTTTTTTTGCGCTTTCGATGAGGTCTTCTTCTGGGTTAGAGGGGAAACGGCATACTAGATTAGGGATTAGGGATTAGGGGAAAAGACTAGGGTAGGTGAGGGCATGAGATTTTAGTGAGATCAGATGAAGGGCCAGGCCGGGGGGGGGGATAATTTGTCAAGTATTGTTTTTTCTCTTTTGATATGTTCCTCCTCTCCTTCTCAAAGTGAGCGAAGGGATAAAGACGGCACGGGTCCGTTAGGCGGAATTTGGTCGGCGGGACAAATGTGCGTTGCGCCACGAAGCACCAGCCACTATCGCTACCACCACCACCCACCACCAAGCCGAGAGAAATCCGTCAGGTATTACTCCGTACTACTACTCCGTACTCCGTAAGGTATTTAGTACTATGTACTCCGTACGGAGTAATATTAGCTCGTAAGTAGCTCCAGTGAGAAGACACTCTACTCCATACGACGAAACACACCCGTCTGATACGATTCCACAGAGTAGGCTACCATGCTCCGTACCCATTCCAATTCTCGCAAGCACCGCCGGGCGGAGTGCGGAGTGTGTTGCGATAGTGCTACTGTGAGCACTAATACGGAGTGCTCCGTACTTATGTACTAAACGGATGCCCAGCGCCTACTCAGCCAGGTCGTTCTGTAAGCAGCGTTGCACGCCGCACACTACCCTAATAGCACCGCTACCACATACTAGTAGTACCCCGTTGTGACGGTACAGAGTGTTTCCGTACTACTACGGAATAAGTAGTGGTAATTAGCAGCAGCTGCAAAGGGCATGATTTCATCCGCGGCTGCGGCGCGTCTGTGTTGGTGAGACAACCCCCGTCCGGCGCCCGCCCACGTGGAGTGGCGCGCACAACAACCGGACTCCCGGATGATGAGCAGGCTGCAAAAGACACTACCCATACATAGTACATACCGATTACATGCTTCGTAAGCTCGCCCGTGATGACTACTAGTACATAGCAGGTAGTGGTTGGTTGCCAGCAGACATTTCTTCCTAAAACAGAGTAGTAATTGCTCATGTCAAACATGGGAACCATTACCACCTGTGAGTTGGCCCAGATACTCTGTACAGATTCGGCAGCAGCAGCAGCAGCAGTACTGAGTATGGAATAGTAGTGCTCCGTGTACTCCGTACAGAACAAACCATCAAAACCATCATGCTTGCAGAATTTCTGTGCATGCATATGGCATTACATACGCTCCCCCTCCCAGGGCTGATTCTGCGTGTGTGACAAGGTACCAAACCAAGGGCAGGCATTCTTCTTCTTCTCAGGAAGCTGGGGGCCCAAGATAACCTTGCGAGCTTACCCAGGGGGAAGGGGGCCTATATGTATACTACTAGGGCCTAGTATCTCCACCGTCCACACCTGTGGGACGTGACCCGACAGGTTGCTTTTACCTTTACTCCATACGGAGTAGGTTCTCTCTTTAACCCTCCTCTCTCTCTCTCTCTCTCTCTCTCTTTGCCTGTGCGGGTAACCTTTCGTACCTCTCTCTTCGAATCTCCCCTGATCCTCTGATAACCTAATTCAAACCCACATTGTCATCATCATCATCGTCAAAGGGGGAAAAAAGAGAAAAGAGAAGAAGAAGAAAATACTGGAAACCCACACCCACGCCCACCAGCGCCATCTTACTCTTGTGTTCCCCGTGATGAACCCGTGCCCCCCTCGAGTCAGGGGTTATGGTATTAGTAGTGCCTGGAGCTGCTGCTCATGAGCCTACATACTATTATTACCGTGATCCGTACTCCGTACTCCGTACATCTCGGTTTCTTGTCATCCAAGGAAGTGGCACCTAGCACTCCGTACGGAGTAGACAGACTGGCCGACTGACACGGAGAGAAGCACGCACCAGATCGCGAGTCGCAGGATAGCTACTCCGTACGGAGTACATATGGTAGTCACCTCCGTACTATCAAGCCCATGTACGGTGTAATCGGTATGGTGTACCGAGCACCGCGAACAAGTGCACATGCTGCGTCTTTTCTTCTTTTCTTGATTAGTGCCCCTTTTGCGAGAGAGGGAGAGAGAGAGAGAGAGAGAGAGAAAGATATACATAGTATGAGATAAAGAGGGGGAACCCTTTCTTGGACCCTTGGAAGAAATCGACGAGGCTACCGCTAGTACTCCATAGTACTACTACACACTAGGAGTAGTAGTCGCTGTTCGACAGAATTGTTTCCTTGTTTTCGCTGCTAAACAAGATAAAAGATGACGGAATACGGAGCAAATCTGCCACTTACATTAGTGGTTATTAACAAGTGCTTCAGCAAGTGCTAGCAATAATGCTAATGAAATATATACTCCGTAGTTACGTACCTTGTCAAGCTCTGTTGGTGGCGAAAGACCAAAGCCGAGAGGCACATTGTATGTGCATTCGTATGCATCCATAGCATATGGTACGGAGTTACCACCTCGTAGAATTGAAATCACTGCCGCGCCTGTCTGCCGACCCCTGGTTTTCTCGAACGATTACTCCGTGGGTAGGGCTGGTCCGCAAAGCTCCGTTCATTGTCCAGTCGAGGAAAACTCGAAGCCCTCCCCTCGTTACTCCGTTGTACTTTTCAAATCTGTAACCAGTGAGTGGTGGTTCGGTAGGATTCCGTCTCCAATGTGGTTGTCATCGAATCTGCCCACCGTCGCATGCATCAACCCCTCCCCTCCCCTCTCCTCCCCCCCGGTCTCCCCCTCTCCTCGCGGCTCGCATGCATGTTTCCCCTGAAAGTTTCCTGATTAAGACAGCAAATTGCAGTTTGGCAGAGTCGCATCGTTGGTCCCCTCTCAAAATCGACCGCCTCGCATGATGGTCATCCTTTTCATCCACGATTCAACGCATAATCCCACACGCACGCACACTCTCTCACCTTCTCTCTCTTACGCGCACGCGTGGATGATAAGCGTAGATAATAAGCCTGGACCCTCTCGTATGCATGCTGTTCGTGTGCCCGCATGTGTCCCCGTCCACCATCCATCTACTATGTATCCATCCCACCCACCCTACCGTCCCTGCCAGGGCAGCACGACAGGGGTAATGCCGGTGATTATGGATCCAGAAAAGCTGTCTATTCCCACTCTCGTGGGACCCGTTCGTTGACGAAAGGGAACTGGCGACTCGAGGAACTTTTCCCAACTCGTGCAAATAGCCAAGATGCGACTTCGTACTCCATAATCGGTACTATGGTATTTAGCATAAGCCCACCTTACCCACCGATCAAACGGTAGACCCGCGCGCACCGCATCAGATTATACGGGCCTTGTCGTCTCATAAGCGCACCCGTCAACGGCGTTTGTTCCCGCAAGAGGAAACAATTCTCTATCCCTGACTGCAAACCCCCGTAGGTAGGTCGCGGTTAATGCACATTGCTCCTCAATAAAGAAGAGCCCACGCCATTTCTTAGCGTTCCATCAACTTTCCTTGAATCTTGATCTCCGAGTTCAAACTACTCGTGGCCCCCTCCCCCTCCATCCTCTCATCAGCCGACAGTCTGCGACTCCATACACCTGCAAAGTCCACACGATATTGTTGCCATCATGTCGCATTCATGACTGTACAGCGCGCGACGGAGCCAATCGAGACTGAAACGAGCATACATCCCACAGCCCGTCGGTGGCAGAGCCAATCATGGCCTATTACCCCCCCACCGTAACGATCCCAGTGTACGCCGTCTTCACAGCCATCGCCATTGGCCTCACGACCCTCCGCTTCTGGGCCCGTCGGCAACACTTGCGCACCACCCCGGGAATCGATGACTGGCTCATGGTTCTCGGGACCTTCATCGTGACCGCCTGCGCTTGCATACAGTTCTACAACGCCATCGACGGCACCGGAGGGGCTGCCGTTTCCCCGGAAGACGCCGAGTCGCGGGCCATCACGGCGCACAGGATCAACTTCGTCATGATTGTCATCGAGAAGCCCGCGTTCGGGGCCATCAAGCTGAGCCTGTGCTTCTTCTACAAGCGCATATTTGACGTCTGGGACAGCTTCCGGAGAGCCAACAACTTTGTCATTTGGATCATTATCCTGTGGACCCTTTCCTTTGCCCTGGCTGACATCCTCATCTGTGGGGACGAGCTGCACTTCAACTTTGACGCCGATCAGACCCTGGGCGCCAAGTACTGCGGCGATAAGGGAATGCTGCTCCTCATGTTCGCCGTGACGAGCGTCATTACGGACCTTCTGGTACTGGCCTTGCCGTTCCTGTATGTCCGGAGGCTGCAGATGCCCAAGCAGAAACGCTGGGCCACCATCTTCGTCTTCTGCCTGGGAGCAGCGTAAGTCGCCATGACGCCAACGCGACAGCGACTCGTCTTTTTCTATCTCTTTCTTTTGCTAACATTATAACAGATCAACAATAGCGGGCGTCTTGCGGACAATATTCCTGAGTGTCGCTTACACAATGGGCCGCATGGACTGGGACTACGAAGCCCCGCCTCACCAAGAGACCCCGTATATCCTGCAAATCTTCAACCCGACCTTCTGGGTCATGATCGAGATGTGTCTGGGCGCCTGGGCAGCTAACCTGCCGCCACTTGGGCCGCTGCTTAAGACCTTGACTTTGATGGGCGTCCTAGGATCAGTCAGGGAGCGGTTTTCCGAATACGGGTCCAAATCCAAAACCAGGAGAGACACACGCCAAAGAACCACCAACGTCATAAGCGGTCAGAATACCACCAAAGGACGGAGCAGCTCAGGTGGAGGGACAGTGAGCGTTTTTGCAGCCAGCGAAGCCGATGAGATGCCCATGATTGCGCTTGCCCATCTGCCGGGCCGGAACGATTCGCCCAGACGAGGTCGCATCTCATAGAGTTTCCGGTATCTGCAGGGTCGTTATTAGCGATGGAGTTTGGCGTCGGCAGGGCATCGGTTGGTATTCCCAACTCTATATCAGTTACTAGAAATGGAATGAAAAGGAATGCTCATGACATCGCCACTACTGTTAGTCGTTCTTCGGCGCTTCACACTTCAAGTCTAGGGCAGATAAAGTTGCAGTGATCGAGACCGAATCAACCGTGCCATCCCGGTACGCTTCCTCCCGTGAACAACAGAACCCGAAGGCCCGGATTCTCGGAGCGCCAGAGTTTCGCCGCTCATATTCCGTACTCTGCAATATTCCGAGTACTACTACATACTAGCAGTAGTACGGAGTAGCAGTATAGGTCATTATTACTAACTCCAATCAGGAACTTGGTAAAAACGCCACAGACATACTACTACGTACCTCTTCCGCGCTGGATACCACACGGAATACTATACAAGTGTACGGATTATAGTCTCTTTCCAACTCCAGCCTCCAGGCAACCGGGTTCGTTGGGTTGTGATTTGTGGTTGCGAAAGACCACCCGCGGCCATTTTGCTCCTAATCCATCCGTCATGGGGTTGCAACACTACCGGGCTCTCCAAATCGCGACCTCACCCCATGATGGGATTTTGGCTAGTTGAGACATGGGGGAAATAATACGATGCCTTGGCTGTTTGGCTGCAGTCAGGATGGGCTGTGGAAAAAAAAGGTGGCCGCCTAGCCAAGAATGCACACAGTGCGGTGGGTATCCCACTAAGAAAGAAAATCTAGGGATCATCGTACAAAACCTCTGGGGCTCTAGAGACATGCAGCTGGGAATGCGGGGATTGGCCTCTCGAATTACCAGCAGTGGTTGATGTCGCCTCCCCCCTCACCCTCGCCCCCCCCCTCCTTCGTATGTAGAGGATGGGTGCTCTTCGAACCTGGGGAAGAGTACTCCGTACTCCGTAGACGTGATGACTCTGCTTCCTGCCGACGATGCATGGGGTGCATCAGGGTTCTCGCTCAATGTTACGCTGCAAATGCCTCAGTTGTAGAGTCGCGCGCAAGCAGTCATTTAGACGCACAACAAGTGAGTGGCACGAGTGGATGATCAAAGCCATCGGAAGGAAGTGTGGACGTGATGCGGCCCCATTATGCCGCTTAGAAATGACGAGTCGAATCGCCCCAGACCAATACTTGATATGGCGCAGAGGATGACGGTAGTGACCCCGGGGGGGGGGGGGGGGGGGGGATGCAGCATCCCGAGTATACTGAGTATATTCCATACGCTTGCGATAGCTGTCTATCGTCCACGTCGTCATGGCAGGATGTGGCAGAGATTTTTTTCCCCTCGGGGCAAAAAGCACCATCCGATTGTTTCGGTGCCTCCATCAATGATACACACGAAGCACGCGGCGAGCGATAACTTGCGCATTGCAACATGGCTCAAGCTCATGAGCCTCCATCAACGAATGCAACCCAAGGCCGAAATGTGCCCGCTTCAAGCATTGCGCATAGAATCACATATCCAAGTAGGTTAGTACCTTTGGTGCCCCCGAAAAGACGCGTTACAACACGTTTTCTCAGACGGTCCTCTGCCAAGGGTTACCTACCACCTCCCGAAACTGCAAAATCCACCGTAGGCCTTCCTGTGTATGTGCATAGCAATCACCCCTTTTTGCATAGAGACTTGCACCGCGATAGGGTCGCTGTTTTATGACACCACATTACCATACCCGAATTGCATGGAGAATGCAGGGCGGCCAGCGAGTCCACTTCACCAGCTCAGTGGTACGGAGTATAGTGGACGTCGTCAGGGCTGCCACGTCCGCTAGGTATTATGCAGGAACCTCGCAGGTCAAGGCTCCTATCAGTCGAGGGCGATAAGAAGCGCAAATAGGAAACATTACCATTGACACAGCAGGTGAGATAACGTGCGGAGTACATACAGAAAAGCATACGTGTGTGGTTCCTGATCGTTGGACGCTGCAATGTGGGCGACGCAAGCCGCTCGGCTGTTCTCCCAGGGTCACATTCAACCCTTTTTTAGGCCTCTAGGAGGTCTTGGATCTGCTCTCTAGGCCCTACTATGTAGGCTCTCTAGTGGGAGACAGAAAACACTGACCCCCCTTCTACACACTCACACGCGTAGGGGGGTCGGTGTTTTTTGACCCCCCGTGGGCTCTGCCCCTTCAACCTCGTCCGTCTTGGCAAGCTCGGCGTTCAGACATGTCAAGGACAAGGATTCCAACAGGGACTGGGCAGCGGGCGCGATGTGGCTCGTTCCCTGAAAGTTGCGATCTTGGTGGAGATGTAACTCGGCCGGGCTTGCAGCTTGGCGCTTTTTGCATGAGCGATGAGCGAGTTGATTCATCGGAGCGTCGTCAATCAGGCGTTGATCGTCTCATTTTGACGTTAGAGTGCAGCAACACGCAGTAGTAATAGCAGCGTTCCCTAGAAAGAAAGAAAGAAAGAAAATTATAACACGGCGGTGGATGCTAGTATCGCAACACTTGGCAATTCGACTGATTCAGTGTTGCAGTGGGATGCTTCTTTGCTGCGCACTTTGAAATCCAGCGGTTAAAACAAGACCTGAGTCAGAGCAAGTCGTGCCAATGTTAGCAAGCAATCATTCATTCCATATTACAAATAAGTACGGAGTACTCCGTGCTGAAGTACCTGTGATCAACAAGTTGTGTTGTCATGGAGTATTGCAACACATTGAGCAGACCCTTATTTGGGGTTCTTGATGGTACCATGATGAGGAGGCTCTTTGGCTGTTTTTGGTTCTTTTCCCTTCGCCCGCAACCAGTCAAGCCTGAATGTCCAAAGGGTTTATTGTTACCGGTGCACAACCCGTCTCGGCTGATTTTGCGTGCAACATTGAGTGCCGAAGTCGTGGGAACCCGACATCCCCCGCAAATACTGAACTTCTGGGGGGGCGAGAGGATCCAAGCAAGGGCCGTTTCACGATGGCTTCATTACTCAAGTGGGTGTGCAACCATCAGTTGCCATAATGGGATGAGGGGCGGCACGATACCGGACGCAGAGGTTGTGCGTCTGCAGGACTGCAGCGCAAGGAGACACCACTAGTAGACCAGTAATTTCACGCCCTAGTGGTTTTTCGAACACACAAAACACGGCGGACGTGGGTCTGGACCACCCAAGACTGAAGCCATCGTGAAGACTGCATCGCACCTAAGGCTGGTTAGGCTCGAGCGTTGAGGCCTCACGAAGTGCTCCGTAATGGTGTAATAATGGATGGTCAGGCCGTTGGTGTCTCAATGGACGGATGGATGAATGGATGAATGAGTAGGTACTCCGCACCCCGAGAATACTCCACGATGAAAATCTCTTTCTGGCGTAATTCGTAGTAGGAGTGGTGGTGGTGGTGGTGATGTAGTAGTCCGAAGTACTCCGTGCGCGTGGTAGAGTAGTAAGTACTACGGAGTACTAAGTTGGTAGTAGGCAATCGAAGTAGGATGGATAATGACGCCCACTTCTTTTTTTCACTCTTCATCTGGCTTCCATGTTCCTACGAGGAACCTACTACCATAATCTGCAACGCACTTGCCTTTAGAGGCGTCACCGAGTAAAAATGCCGGAGAAAAGGTCCCGCGCCGTTCAAGTCTTTAATTTTCTGGTCTTTTTGGCTTGAATTGATGGCATCACCATGTACAATCGACAGGTCGAATGACTCGCGATGGCGAAAAGCCTGTCAAGGTTTCTTTTCTCACCCTAGGTTACTCCGTACACGTGAACTTTACGTTGATTGATTGAAAGGGTGGACCGCCAGATAGAGTACTCCGTAAGGAGTACTATGTAGAAGCACGGCTAGGTCAGTGAATGGGGGGGGAGGCCCGTGTGTCGTACAGCTAAGCTTCGATCGTGTCCGAAGTCGGCAGAAGCAAGCAAAAAAGAAACAGAAGGAAACCAAACAAGACAACAAGTACCATAATCGGTACGGAGTATACTCCGTACCATAGAAGAAGATAACGTTAGATGAGCGGCAAGCTCGGTCTGTTGGGTTTGATCAACCTCCCACTTTCCATTCCCAAAGCTATAGGCCGGATCGACATACGAAGGACGAAGTAGACAGAGAGAGAGATAGAGAGAGAGATACGGAGTTGAGGGGGAGATAGAGGGAGGACTGTACTCCGTAATCCGTAGGTATTCCGTACTCCGCAATCTACGGGTATAGCCCTCAATTGATAGCGCGCCAATTTCTGTCACTTTTCGTTTCTTACTGAGTAACCATCACATCACGAATTCGTAAGGTCTCGGCTAGAAACTTGCACGGACTAGGCTTAGACTGGCTGATACTACGTCCCTCACTACGTCCTCCGTACGGAGTATAATATTAGACGGTTCGTTGCGTACTCAACGGCACAGCTGAGTTCAGTTGAAATTTGCGGTTCCAAATGTCAACCGACACTAGCCTGGGCTGCAGTGGCTGATACAGTTCACGCCAGTGTTTCTGTCCCCCAGCCAATGACGTCTCGTCACCGATAAGCTTCCCCTGCGCTGGTCTAAACCTTTTTACTCAAGGGGCAACGAATTTGCTCAGCTCAGCAACTGGGGGGCACGCTGATACTATGGCCATGGGTTCAATGGTGAGACCCACTCACCCCTCCTTTACCGTTGGCTGGGCGCTGCAAGTGTTCTCTGGGGTGGCTGTCTGCACTGTGAATTGAAAGAGAAACTCGCACGGTACTACTTGTAAAGCGTGCTCCTTTCTCTCCCTCATCCATCCGAGCAGTCGTGTTCCGCGTGTGTATGTGTTTGTGGCAGGGAACGAAATAATACATGCCTGTCATTTTTGCGTTGTTCGTCTTCAATCGCCTTTCGCCGGCTTTGCTATCATAGTGGGAGGCGAGCAAAATACTGTGGTGCGTTGCGATGTCGCTGGGAAACCTTGAGCGCAGAAACGCGAGTTGCCATACAGTAACAAAATAGACTTGCATAGTACAACCATTTTAGAGGGTTTAGATCGCGATCGAGGCATGTGCTCTTTCGTCAGTATCGTCCGAGAGGGTTCCACTTCAACTGCTGCATGAGCGAGAGAGAGCGAGAGAGAAGGAGAAAAAAAGCGACGAGAGAGAGCCCGAGAGAGAGGAAGAGAGGGGGAGAGAGGCTAAGAGGGAGAGAAAGAAGGATGGAGCACAGCAAGCATGTGTGAGGCTCCACAATCGACTGCTGTTGGTGGACGCCGCCGCCGCCGCCGCCGCTATTGCGTCCGCAGAACAGGGGTGTTACCTAGCTGGAGGTGTTAAGGTGGTCATCTACAGTGCTCCGTATGCGCTAGCAGGTACGTACCCGAGCCGATACCACCGGATGGACGCCTTGGCTGGGCCTTGCTGAGGACCTTGCAGCCAATGTCAGTGCTCCAACCCAAGAGCCGGCGCCGATCCAAAATCACCCGCCGCCCGCCATCCTCTCTCCCACCACACACTGTCTACTACCCATCTTTGACTCGACGTAAACTTGAACCTCGACCTACCCAACCGTTGTGTACACTACCCTACTTGTTGTACGCCTCGACCATCAGCGTGTCCAGGGCGAAACCTTACATTGACGACAGCCCCCGACCTTGAGATTTACGATATACCGCGAGACTACACCGACAATGGCGATTCCCTGAGATTACCAATCCTTTGAGTACTGGCTCGCCCATCACGAGCCCCTTCGTTTGCATTGCAGAATGTCGAATCGACTACATGCTTTGAACAAATCCCACACTCCCTCAACATGGAACAATCTCAGGCGGTCCCGGACCGACAACGTACGGCGTCGCCGGCGACGACGCAACAGCACCATCCCCAACCTCGACCCTACGCTCATATTCCACCTTCCGCTTCATTACCCTTGAGGACCGCGCAGAGCACGCCCATCTCGTCTCCGGGGCTCTTCAGTCCCATTGCCTCGCGCCCCAACCTCGTGCCTCAGAAGTCAATGTCTGAGAGCACATCGCCCGCCCCGGAGTCGATGGCACCGTACCTGCATCCCTTGCAGACACACAGAGTTAGAGAGTAAGTATCAAGACACTCAAAGATCGTGTGGAGGGCTGTCCATGTCGGTGTAGCTGTGCGGTAGTACAGCAACTAACGTGCAATGTAGGACACACAAGGCGCTCATCGACTCGGATATGACGACTGGCCGTAAGCTGATTAACCAGTACGAAGTCATCGAAGAAATCGGCCGTGGTATGCATGGCAAGGTGAAACTTGCCCGAAATCTCGAGACTGGCGATAATGTCGCCATCAAGATTATCCCCCGGTTCTCTAAGACGCGTCGACTGGGCAAAGTCACGGCCATGTCCCCGCAGGATAAAACGAAGAAGGAGATCGCTATTCTAAAAAAGATCCGTCACCCCAACGTTGTCGCTCTCCTCGAGGTCATTGACGACCCTGAACTTAAGAAGATCTACATGGTCCTGGAACATGCCGAGCTAGGCGAGATTATCTGGCGCAAGAAGGGGTTGCCTCACATCTGCGCCTACGAGCGTCGCCGCATCGAACGCGAAATGATGGGCGAGCCGCCCTCTGCTGAGGATGAAAAATACGAACAGCTCCTGGAGCGTCGACAAGCCCTCAAAGAGATAAAGCGTGCAAAGATGGCACAAAACTACGGCAACCGCAACGAATACTGGAGCCTCGAATATGGCGTTTCCGATGAGCCAAGCAGTTACGGACACTCTTCTCGCATCCCGTCCATGGCCGATTTCGCCATCAGCGATGGAACTCATTCACAGCCCGGCTCCCGCCAGCCCTCGAGAGGTCCTTCCCGGTCCCAGTCTGTTGCCTCCGTAAACCAGGTACCCGAACTAGACGAAGGGGTAGATTGGTCCGAGGATATGGAAACCCCCGGCCCTCTTCGATCGAACCACAACTCTGCCACGGCCCTTGACGGCACCATGTTTGGGCCTTATGTAGACGAAGGTGCCTTTCGTGGCCGATCACCCAGCATGGCTGATTCCATCATCTCGCACATGTCCTCCTTGGACTTCATTCATCAGAACCATGATCCGTTCTCAGAAGACTTTTCCTTTGTGCCCTGTTTCACCGTTGACCAGGCTCGGTCTACATTCCGCGACACGGTTCTCGGCTTGGAGTACCTGCACTACCAAGGCGTGGTCCACCGAGACATCAAGCCTGCGAACCTCTTATGGAGCAGGGATCATCGCGTCAAGATTTCCGACTTTGGTGTATCGTACTTTGGTCGGCCTATTCGTGAAGGAGAGATTGACGAGACGGTATCTGAGTCGGAAGCCCGCGATTTCGACGATGATCTCGAGTTGGCAAAGACGGTTGGCACGCCCGCCTTTTTCGCACCCGAGCTATGCTACACGGACGTAGGCAAGGAGCCACCCAAGATTTCTGAGCAGATTGATGTCTGGTCGCTCGGTGTCACGCTCTATTGCCTCATATTTGCCCGCATCCCTTTCCTGGCCGAGGACGAGTGGCAAATGTTCCGCAAGATCGCCAATGAGGAAGTTTACATTCCTCGCAGGAGACTTAAGCCCGTTGATCCTTCCACTTCTCCCACCATTCCCTCACTCTACAAACGCCAGAACCTTCACCCATATCGTGATGACAACGACCTCGAGTTTGAGGCTATTGACGATGATCTCCACGATCTTCTCCGGAAAATGCTCACCAAAAACCCGGAGCACAGAATCCGACTACGCGACCTCAAGCGCCACGCTTGGATTCTACAGAATATGAACAACCCCATAGGATGGTTGGACGACACTGACCCTAACCGCGTCAATGGTCGCAAGATCCAGGTAGACGAAAAGGAAATGTCGGCTGCCGTCGTGCCGCTCTCATTTTTGGAGCGTGCACGTTCAGCGGTCCGCAAGGCAGTTGGTAAAGTCATGAACCCTTTAGTCGATCGGAGCGAGAGCAGGTCCAGACGTCGAGCCACAAGCAGCGTCGCCAGCTCCGCGGGCGATAGCATGTTCAACGCTCCTCCGTCGACATACACGCGGGCCGATCGCCGCAGAAGCTTGCACCCTGACGATTATTTTGCCAATGCCATGCGGCATGCCGACTCGTCAGCCGAGACGTCGGTGGCTTATGACCCAATGGCGACGGTACTCCCTCCAATAGATGGAATGGATGACCAGACTTCAGGCAGTAAAACTCCAGGTACCGCCCAGGAAGCCCTGGCATCTTATCGCCAGGCCCATGGCGTACAGACGACCCCTACCACTCCATCCACCCTCGAGGGCCGCTACAAGCACGACTTCGACTTTGGTCTCGAGTCTCGCCGGGCCCGCGATATTATCACGTCCGAGGAAGACAATGGGCGCTCACGATCCGTCGACCGAGGCATCTTTGGTTTCGCTGATAAGCGCGCGTCTCCTCTAGTCTCGGTGCAGACCACCAACGCTCCTGGAAATTTGCAAGCTCCAAGGCACCCTCGACCCATGCGATCTGTTGACCTCGGCAGGACTAAGCGCTATAGTGTAGCTTCTCCCCTAGCAAGTTACTTCCAGAGCGGCAACCTTCCGCCCATTCCCCCAGAGGGCCTCGACTTCCGTCAACATATGGCAGCCCTAGATCGGCCTCGCACTGCACCACGCCCCGACGATGCTGTGCCGGAAACCCAGCCTCTTCCCTCTCGCAGCCGTAACATGGTCAACGCGGAGCCGTTTGCAAGGACAAAGGAAACTCGAGGGACATCCAAGCCAGCCAAGACGCCATGCCCACCGTCGTCGGATGATGAGAACTGGCCCCAAATGCCCAACAGGCCACACCGAGGACATACCATGACGACGGCCCAATCATCCAGCACTGATTCAATAGATGCTCTTGGCACGCCACTGACGAGTCCCAGCGAAGTCACGAGCCCGGTCTCAGCACAGCGTGCTCATAAAGACTCGGTCAACCGAGTTTTGGCATTCCAGTCTGATCCGTCGTTGCCAGGTCTGTCTAGCAGCGCCAGCTCTGTCTCGGCTGCTTTGGAAGTAGAGCACCTGTCCCGAGCTGCGGTTATGAGTGCGCGGCCGTCTCTCCTGGAGACGACGGATTCCCTCACGCCTCCTGCGCTTGCCAAGGAGCCCACTGATGGCTTCCCGCTGCACAACGTCTTCGGGAACCCGACTGCTATGGAAAACGAGACCTGGGACATGCGTCTCCAATCTCGCACCCCGGAAGTGAGGACTACCCCGGCATATGATAGCGACAATGCCGGCGAAGAAGACAAAGATGACGGCAGCGATGGCAGTGACGGTAGCGATGATGGCATCTTGCTGATGGCCAAATCCAAGAAGCGCAGCTCTCGGCTGCCTCCCTTTGAGGCGCGACGACGCGATACCAATATGAGCTCGACGAGCGTTGAGACTGCGAAGCAAGTTCCTGCCACGAGCGAGGAGCAGCCAGCTCAATAGATGCCTTATGATACCATACGAATTATTCTTACACCTTCTGCACCCTAGTCCGATAGGGCCATAGGCGCATTTGCGCCGCATCACCACTCGGCAATATTTATTTATCTTTTCTTACCTTGAGTTTTGGCGAGGAGGGAGATGAATATCTTCAACAAGACGACGATATAGAACGGCAGGTAACTATATGGTGGACCTTGAGAAAGAGCCTCACTCCTCGCCATCCAGTAGGCGTCATGAGCCCGTGTGTATCAACGGGAGCCCACTCTTGCATGTACGGAGTTTTACTAGATTTATCATTTCAGTCTAGCTTGTCTTTTTTTTCTTTCTTTCTTTCTTTCTTTCTTTCTTCCTTCTGGTGCGGCTATTTGAACGTTCTGGTCCAGCTGCACAAGGCAGCATCGGAGTCCTTTTAACTGGTGTAATGGGAGGGAGGGCTTGGGAACTCATGCAGCGATGCACAGCAACTTTTGCTGGTGGCTTCGGCGATTTTATTACTGATGGTGTGGGCCAGTTGGATAGATGAATAGCGAAGCATTTTTGCTCGTGATTTTGGGGTCTCGTTTCGCTGCGTGAGTGACTGTTTCCCAAAGGGGTAGTGGGTGTGCGTAGGTGGACTACTCTGTATTACAGAGCAGTAGTAGTTAGTAGTAGTAGTAGTAGTAGTAGTAGTAGTACAGTCAATCACACAATCAGCGAATGGATGGATCACATCGTCAAATCTTTATCCATGTGTTTTAACACACACTTTCCCCCAGCGAATGTTTCGCAGTAGGCATACCCATTCGTCATCCACAAACATGAGCAGCATGTTGATGTTTTGACGACCTCGTGCGGGGTGTGTCGAGCAGGTGGAAACATCCCATACACCTGTCCTCGCTCGGGTGAGGTTCCAGGGTAAGAACAGGGAGAAGAGGGGAAAGGAAAAAAAAAGGCACGAAGTCGTTGTTGTTGTTGTTGGGGGTGAAGGAGGTGAGGAGTGTTTGGGAGAATGAGAATGAGAAGCTTGCCAATACTCAAAAGTTCCGGGGTATGGTATGGTAAAACATGGGTATGCGTGTTGGGAGGACGTGGACAAAGGCGCGGAACATACCGTACAGTGTGCCAAAAGTGCAACACGGTAGTTTCTTTTTTCCCACGTCACTTGGGCGCAAACGGCTGTGTGTAGTATCACCGGCAGAAATGGGGCGGAAAGCCAGGAAACGCCACACATCTTTAAGGAGGGGGGAGGGGGGCAAGGTCAACATACATACGTATGCGCTTCTCCTCCCCTCCCACCCAAAAAAAAAAGAAACACAAAAACGGGCACACACTCTCCTCTTCTAGTAACTTTTCATCTTGCGTCCTCTACGGAGTACACATAGCATAGAAGAAACTGTTGGCGTGTCTACGGAGTACTCCGTACATAGTATAAAATTTAGTCATACTACTTGGTACTTACCCCTCCCCCCACAAAGAAAAAAAAAACAGGGGACAAATACCACAAAAAAATTTATAACATCAGAAAAACGAACAATAAAAAGATAAAAAGAAAACCACCAAAAAAGAATGCGTAATCTGGGAATCGAACCCAGGGCTCCCCGAGCTTGATCTTGCGCTGCTAGAATGGCAACGGAGAATTTTACCACTAAACCAATTACGCTGTTTGACTTTGGTTCCTTGGTCGTTGGAGAGTGGCTGCGCTATTGGGGACTAGAGACGCTTGTGCGCGCACAAGTCTTATCGCGCGCCGAATAGGATGGATGGATGGGTTAGGTGGAGTGGAGTAGAGCGGAGGAGCGGTCCACCAGTGCTGGAAAGAGAGAGAGAGTGTGTGTGTGATCTTCCGCGTACCTCGAGGAATAGTGTTCAGTGCTGGGGCATGATGGTGCTTTGGGACAACGCCCCCTTTGTATGTATCTATGTATGTATGCATTTTTCTATTCTTCCTAGGTATCCCAATCTATGTATCATGTGTGAAATAGCAAAAAAAAAAAACCCAAATAAATAAACGCTAGGGGTATCAATGACCACCCACACTCCGTCACTCAAACAAAAGGAAAAAAAGAAGAAAAAAAGTGGATGGGTAGTTTTTCATCGCTCAGTCTTCGATAATGGGCATCGGTTCCGCGGCCATGAGCTCCGGCTCGCCCTCCATAGTCTCTGCCTCTGCTCGTATGGCCCTCTCCCTCATGGCCTCGACCTCTTCCCGCTTAACCACCTTGCGGAGGCCCTCGCTCGCCTGCATCAGACCGTCGATGCTGATGGCGTGCTCCGTCATGTGGTGGCTGATGTACGTGTACACCCCCGCGGCGGTGTCGCACGCGATGAGGTTCTTCTCGTTCAGCTTGAGCAGCGCGAGGGCGACTTGGAAGAGGAACGTGGAGCCCTCGCCCGGCGCTCCGCAGAGGACCACGTCCCAGACCCTGAAGAGGGCCTCGGCGCAGAGGCAGTCTGTGAAGACGGACAGGAACCACTGAAACGTGAGGGCTTCCAGCTCAATGGAGAGGGAATCGAGATGTGCGGACAGACGAGGAAGCACGGTGGAGACGTACTGCCGGAGGACCTGCTGGTCTGCGCGCGAGGATGCGAGGTTATGGGAATAGTAGCCCTGCGGCAGTATGTTCTCAATGATTGTCGTCAGAAGCCAGAAAGCGTCTTCCGTAGAGGGCATGATGAGGAGAAGGTTTGCGGCGATGAGGTTCATCCCTTGGCAGTATCCTACGCCCTTGTTCCGTCGCGAGTACGCCACCAGGACTTCGTTGAGCTTCTGCACACCTGGACCTTTGCGGAAGAATATGTTGTCCGTGAGTGTGCGATGGATGTCCATCTGAATCTGGCTGATGACTGAGGCATCGTCATCCTTGCCCTCCTGATTGACTAGATCCTCGTAGTAGCCCGGGATGCGCATAGCCGTAGCACCGGAACACTCAGACCAGACCTTGGGGCGGTATGCCACAGGGATGCCGGAGAGGACAAGCGTCTTGAACTCGTTCCATTTGGCGCGCCCGACCTTGCCCTTGTTGCCCAACCCGGCGATGCCAATGATTTCACCATCGGCTACGCGAGTCTCGGGAAGGATAACGGCTGGTCGCTCATATCTGGCCTCAGCTACAGCGTTGGCGGCGGCAACGGCGGCCTCGCCCTCTTTGCGACGCTCCGCTCTTACCTTTCGTAGGAAATCATTCCACTTTGGCGTCTTTTCTCGCTGCAAAGAATCATGTACCTCACTCAGTTGTTCAAGCAGCAGCTTCACAGGCTCAACGTCCTCCTTGACCAGTGTGCCGGTTTCGGGCTCGGACGGCTGCGTTATCTCGCTGTCAATGGCCGTGGTCGTGCTCGCCACCGGTATCAGACCGGACTCGGTGGGCGTGATGGAAGGCGATTTGGTCGGTTCGCTCCCTGTACTCTCAGCACCATCTAGGACTTCTAGCGATGGAGCGCCCATGCTGGGCGTGTGACTGAGTAACTCTGTAGGGACCGTGGCAATTTTGAGGTAATCCTGCCATCGCCTAGGTTTACCCTCATCAACGCTGAGTGCATCTTGAAGGCTGCTAGGGCTACCGGGCCGCCCATCACTCGAGTTGCTCCACTTCGGGCTCGGCACGTCCTCGAGCATGTTGGGCGAGATACCGGCGCGTCCATTCATCAGCATCTCGGCCTTGCTACCTTTGCTACCACTGCGCATCCGCTTGGCCATCTGCGCTGCCTCCCTTTGCCTCTTCTTCCTCCTCTGATCATAAATAAACCCAAACCGGTCAGTGAGAAACTCCCCATTTGGATAATTATTGTAAATGTGCGTCAACGTGGGTGGCTGGTCTTCAGGGGGTCTGATAGAGTCCATCTCTACTGGACCATAACTCTCCTGACGGGCACTCTCATTTCCAGATGGGCTGCCCACCATTGTCTCCCACATCCCTTGCGACTGAGACTTGGTTGTTGGCTGCCCTTGAGGAACTGGCGTCGATCGTCGCATGGCCATCAGAGCCTTGGGGCCACCCTGAACAGAGACGGCCCTCGCAGACCGGCTCGTATGATTACTCGCAGCCGACGTACCGCGTACCGAACCCGCTCGGACGGAAGTATTATTGCCGGCTCTGCCTCGCTGGAACTCCTGTTCACGCGTGCTGATGGCGCCGCCGGCTACGAGCCTCAGAGCAAAGCTGGCTAATGAGCCTGAAGTTTTGCGGTCTCCGAGTTGCGATGAATGTACACTAGAGGCTCGGCTAGAGCTCCTCGGCGCAGGCGCGGGCTCGGCTGGTATAGGAGGATTGAAAAGATCATCACGAAGCGTGGGCCTCTGGCTCAAACTCGACTGGGATCGCAACGGAGCCGAGGGATCGACGCCGTTGATGCTGGGAGCAACACTGCTGCCACGGCTCGTCTTGCTGGAGCCCCATAAATATTCTTTCCATCCCTTGGCCGTACCCTTACCATCATTCTTATTGGTGTTGTTGCTGTTGTTTGCCGCAGCGCTGCTCACTCGTATTGCCGTTCCATTGGAGACAGCCCCTTTGGTATTGCTCAGAGTGTCCTGCATGGCATCGTGCATCAAGTCGCTAAGCCCACTATCCACGCGACATCTCGTCTTGCCATTTGCCCTGAATTCCTCCTCCACTGACCGCAGCTTATTCTCCAGTTCCATGTTGGACAAACCGCAATCTCGGATGATGCGTCGCAAAGCGCGCTCTCGCTCATCAGCTCGGCGTCTCATGATGGATATCTGCGAGTCCCGCTCTGCCAAGTCCTCTGCGATCTGGCGTACCAGGCCCACGGCCCCGTGTCTCGAAATGAGCCGCTGAATATGCGCATCATCGGCCTGATGCAGAGCACCTGGCGCCTTATTGCCCGTCAACGGTGCATCATCGAATAAGCCCTTTCTCCCGGCGCCGATGCCCGCCAGACTGTCGACAATACTTTCCGACCTCCCCCTTTCCTCGTTAGACACTTGTCGGTAGGTCTTTTGCGTCGCTGTCTTGAACTTGTCCTTGTTGAGGTGATTATCGACCGGCGAACCTTCGGGGGAGAAGCTTGGGAAAGACGTCAAGGACTTGTCGCTCGGTGCAACACTACTGGCGCGGGAGCTTGACGCTTGGCTGGCGAGAACGCGGCGGCATTTCCTACCACCCCGAACAGTATTGCTGCGATAGGAGCGTATGGAGGTGGTAGAATGCTGGGACATGGACCTTTCGAGCGCCGTCGTAGTGTCAGTCCACGGGTCGACGCTCTCCATCCTGCCGACGGCAGACACTTGACGTTGTAGAATTCGTATGTTTCTGTCTGATGATGTCGTGATTACTGCCGAATCACAGAGTCGTGACGTGCATATCGGTCGTCGTACGCCGTGAGCTCTTGTCGTTGGAGTTGGGTTGGGATATACTCCGTACTGTATGTGGGAGTACTCGGTATGGTACTCCGTAGTCGCGTTTCGTATTTGCCACACCAGGAGCTGGCCTTGTCAACTTACAAGACCAAGATCCAGGACCAACAGCTCCGTATTGTGCACGGAGTACTTCTGTATCGCGACACGATGATGCGTGAAACAAATGGTTATGGGTTTCGCCAGTGTGTCGGGGCGTTTGGGTCGCTACTCGGTAGTAGATGGATGATTGGACATCGGGTCCTTTCATTTAGCTGAAGAGGTACCTACGTATGTATGTATGTACCGTGAGTGCATGGGGTGGGACAAATGACTGTGTTGTCATAGTGGGCAGGCCGGCAGGCGTTAGCAAGGTAGACAGAACGGGTTGCCTTGGCCTTTGCAACCCTGGCAGGGGCGTCATGCAGCAGGGCTACATGTAATCCATCCGTACATATGTACTCCGTACGAAGGGAGTAGTACTCACGAATGCAGTGTCATTACCTACGGAATACATGTACCTGCTACTACTATTAGTAGCAGTCTTTAGCAGGTTACAAAGAATGGGTGGGACCTTGAGCTCGACTGTTAGCCTGCACGCCTGTTAGTGCTTCAGTCCCGCCTTCAGGGTCTTTACAGAGTGCCGATTAGATTGGCTCTAGACCCCCCCCCCCCGGATGACTTATGCCTCTACTACGGAGTATAGCAGTCGCAGCCCATCCCGTGAACCAACCCCATTCATAATACGGAGTACCGATTACTGTAGTGCTGTAATAGTGTGCTCCGTGCTCCGTACTCGGTAGAATGGAATGGATAGCATGTCATTATAATCAATATGAATGTCATGCCCAAGTCGCAACTGGAACGAGTGGCTTCCATTCACTTCCATGCATTCACTTCCATGCTACTCCGTATGGTACCTGTTGCCTATATTTCGTAATTTAGGTTGCCAAGGTGCCAAGGTATTCCGATAACAACCCAAGATAATACGCAGTACTGCGGAGTACTACTACTGAAAGTAGCAGGGTGTCAAGCCGTGTTCAATGGTGACGGTACGGAGTACGCAGGACGGAATCTTTTGCTTCGTAAAAGTTCTCAACAAACTTAAAAGGTCTCATTCTCCCTTGACATTACTACCACGGTACCTCCGCACTACTAGCAGGTAATCAATTAATATCCGATAGCCCCCCGTCGTTGGTCGACATCTTTCACCGCCATGACCATCTTGCAGCGCTCATCTGCATCGCTCTGCATGAAATGCAGTGGTTTGCATCGCTACAGCCCTGCTAGACTAGCAATTCCACGCGCGTGACCTCGACCATGGTGGGGGATTGGCATGTCCCATAACTAATACCAACTAAACAAATTCACTCATTCCTAAGAACCTCTCTTCTCCTCTCTTAAGTGTTCATGTCATTACTCATTAATCATGCTATGCGCCTAGATATGTAGTTGTCTCCGCTGTGCTCCGTACTATGCGCCAAATCAACCCAAGAAAAGAAAAACGAAACAAGAACCCCAAAAAAACAAAAAAAAACAAAAAAATTAAAACTGTTTCAAATATACCCTGGTAAAAGGGCGTAGAGTGTTGGTCCCTCCCTCTTTTGATAAACCGTAACCCATGTCCGTCTGTATGCTATTCCAAAGACATGATAAATCCAGACATGAATAGCGAATCAAACGCCCTTTGCTGCTTTTGCTGCGGCCTCTTCTTCAGCGGCGGCATTCTTCACCCTTTGCCAGTCCTCCACTTTGCGAGGTGAAGACGTAGGCGTTCCATTTATCAAGTCCTCTAGGTTTGGGAGTAACTGCTCGTCAATCAAAGTCTCCATCACTTCATCCCTTGTCAAGACGTCGCCCCGCTTGATGGGCAAGCCATCCAGCACCTTCAGCCTTTTGCAGCTAACGCCAAAGACAACTTGGTGCAGTCGCCTGCGGAGCCTAGTGGGTTCGTCCAGTCTCTTGGAGAATACCCGATCTTTCTCGACATCGGCGCCAGGTAGCACAAATGGCTCTCCCTCTCCGGTTGCATCTTGAGATACGAGTACCTGAAGTGGTGCGTAGAATCCGAGTGTGATGGGATTGTCCCTGAGATCAAGTTGCGTCAGGTGGGGGAAGTCGGTTAAAAGTTCAGTTACCTTGGTTGAGTCTACCAATCGGTTGGCGGCGACTAGTAGCTTCTTCAACCGAGGAATAAATCGCAACGGGGACAGGTCGACGATGGCGTTGAAGTTGAGGTTAAGTGTCCTGAGGTTTGGCATGAGCTGACCGATATTCTCCGGCAACGCTATCAGCCCGCAGTTGGCCAGCTCCAGTAGCTGTAGGTTGAGGAGGTCGACCTGCGGATCAAACTTGTCTAGTCGGTTGCCCGAGACGAACAGCTTGCGCACTTCGTAGGCGGCCGAGAGGAAGCTGAGGTCCAGCGGCTCATCGGCTCGCTGCTCCCTCAGCGACAGGCTGTCCAGTTTGCGAGCACGGCTGGAACCTTTGATGCTTGTCAAGTAATTACGATCAGCGTGCAGTGACTGAATGTTAGGCAAGCTGCTGACATCCAAACAAGTCAGCCAGTTGTCGCTCAAGTCGAGGTGCTTCAGAGTCTTCACGATTCCTATCGATGAAAACGAGCCGAGGTGATTCTTTGACAACTTGAGCTTGGCCAGGGCCGGCATTACTTCTAGGTTTTGTACCGAGGTGATTTGGTTGCCAGAGAGATCCAGCTCGATCAAACGCTCCAGGTTGATCTTGCCAAAATCCAGGTCTTGTATCTGGTTATTTCTGGCGCGGAGCGATAGAATACCGTCGTGGCAGTCTAGCCCATCAAGATCTGTTAGCTGATTGTTGTCCGCCTTGATGCTTCGTAGATGAACTAGGTTCTTGAGCGCTGAAAGGCTCCTGACTTCATTGTCCGAGATATCGATGTACTGCAGATTGTGCAGGTGATCCCACGATGTCAACTCCGTCAGCATATTGTGCGACACCTTGAGCTGCCTCACACTGTGAGGCACCCCATCTAGGTGGCCCAGCGAGTTCTTGGAAGCATCCAGTGTGACAATCTTGCCGCAAAACTCGTCCAGCATGTGCAGACTGGTCAGCTTCTTCTCCTGCAGATCAAGCTCCGTGATATCCTGCCAAAAGGGCTCGCATGGCTCAACCTCACTAAGCTTGTCCACGAGGTTCCGTATTGTCATGGACATGACTTTCTTATTGCCATCGCCCGTCTCCATGTGGCGGCGCCCCACGACGTAGCTGACCTCGAAACCGAAAGACTGGTCATAATTGTTCAGAGTAAACTCTGAAAGCGGGCTGAGAGATAGCTTGCCAACGTTTTGCCCGATGAAGGCACTGTCGTCGGCTCTGAGGGACAATGCGCCTTGATCGTTGTGATGGCTCATAAGGAAGCTCATACTGGCAGGTGTTCTATGGCTGACCAGGCTGGTCTCACCAATAATGCTCAGCTGATGCTGGTCCTCTTGAGGAAGTTCGACTGTGCTCTCCTCATCTTGCTCGTCGATACGCGACACAGGGCGGCGAATGAAGGCACCGTTTGGTGCGGTATGAGGCCTGGAGTGGGCGGTGCGATTCTTTAATCCAGACTGGCCAGGACTCGGAGGAACCCCTGCACTCGTCGAAGGTCTGCCTGCATCGCCCAAGGTTTTATGCGCGCTAGGCGGCGGGCTGGGGCTCGCTTGGGGTCGAGGGGTATCTGGGTCATCCTCAAGATTGTCTAGATCCTCTGCCTGTACGTCGCGAATGATTGACGCCACGGGCGATGAGAAAGAAATAGTCATGCGACGTCGTGGGATTGGAGACCTTCCCGCAAAGGCTTCAGCCTCAGCCACATCCCCATCGCTACGGCTGCTCGGTGAGCTCTCATGCTGCAACTCTCCAAGTTTCCTGAACTCATTCCTAGCCAGTGTTCCAACAGCTGGGGTGAGCAGTCCGTTGGGCGGCAATGTCACGAAACCTCTTCCAGGTGTCGACCTGGGTAACTTTGGCGGGCTGTCCGGGGATTCGGATACTGCGGGACCCCTTGTCACAGTCTCTGCGCTTGTGAGTCTGAGCTGGGCCATTTCCTTCGTCAAATCGACAGATAAGTCTGGGATGCTGGCGAATGGGTCCTCTTCGCTCAATTCGGAGACATCCATGCTCGCCGGTGGTGCCTGGAAAAGCTGACGAGTTTCCTTTGTCTTCACCCATACATTCGTATTTTTGTCGAGGCACATGCTCCCAACCCTTTCAGGAATGAGGTGGGAGACACTTTCTGGCATGATTGTCCTTCTAAAGTCAGAGCCTCGAGAAGAAATAGTCCGGTAATCTCTGCTGGCAGAGTAGCCCGATGAGGTTGAGCTGAACTCTCGCAAGGGGCTGCGCGGGCCACCATCATCACCTGTCCCGACAGAGAGACGAATACCGGGAATATCGGTCTCGAATGCATCTTCCTCAGTTCCGCGAGCTGGTCCCTTGGGGCTCGTACCGGACGTCATAGATAGAGCGAGATCACCCATCTCGCTGGCTTCCTGGTACATTTGCAGTCTTTGGATCAACTCGGGGTCTTGTTGCCTTGGGGGTGGTCTTGCGAATGTCCGCCCCCCTTCTCGGCTCGGGGGTCGGGAAAGCGGCTCCCCAGTGGAATCGGAACGAGGCTCGTCCGAAAAGTCCAACGTTTCCTTTGAATACTCAATCGCTGACTCCTCTACACTAGTCAAACCAGGCGGGCGGACTTGGTTTCGAATCATTGCCATGATTTGCGCAGCCTGGTCCACAAAATCCTGCGTTCTAATCGAAGGTTTCCTCTCCCTTTCGTGCATTGGGGATAGGCTGTCACCGTGAAGAGCCTGAAGTGGCGATCTCTTTGGGTTATGCGCAGCCGCTGGCCCGGCAGCATTTGGGTAGAGAAGATTACCACTTGGTGAGCGTGGGTAGAGGAGAGATCGCATGGCAAGGACGTTTTTATCGGCAAGCTGGAAGCTACTGGGCTGTCTATCCCTGCGCTGCTTCTTCATGGCAGACTGGAACTGACCATGGGCCAGATTAACACCCGCAATTTCCTCGCGTCCGAAAGCGATATCAGAGCGATGAAGGGTTCGCCTCCGCTTGGGCGTCGGGTCTTTAGACGGAGACGTACGAGGCCGCTTTCCTTCAGATGAGATATCGGGATTCGTGGTACCATCGAACTCTGGCGCACTTAAAGGGTGAGAAGTATACTGATGGATCGGAGTACCGTTGGAGCGACTGCGAGTATGCCTATGTCTGATCCTACTAGCTGACGAAGACGTGGATTTTTCGCGTCTTCGTCGTAGGAATAGCTCGGATGAGTCCTGAGAGGACTCTGCTGAGGGCAACTGCACTCGCACAGCTGGCAGCTGAGGTGATACGTTTTCCTTATCGTCCGATATCTTTGATTCCTCATCCTCAGCGCCGAACCCGTAACCGTCAAGATCACCACTTCCAAACTGGCTCAGATCCCCCAAACTAGACGACTCGCAATGCAGTTCGTTCCTTAGATGGTGAAGATGGGCATGTGCAACAGAGGGCTGTCGGAAAGCCGATGACTGTCGTTGAGTGCCATGGGACATACCTTCCTCAAACTGGCTGATGCGACGAAGCAAGGTCTGATTGGTAAAAGTATCATAGGGTCCAAACAGCTTGAGGGGACTCCCGCCTGAGCCAACATTTCGATTTCTAGTTTGTCGCTTCTCTGGACTAGGGAAAGGTGCTCGGGGCATCGAAGGACTTGGCGGAACCATTTGATGATGAAACGTGCTATTGGCCTCTGTGCGAATCGTCGGAAACTGCTTTGGAGTACTTGCCTGCAAGGACTCTTCCAGTAACATCTCGGAACTATCAACACCCAGACTGAGACTCAGTCCACGGTTGAGGAACGAATTCTCCGACGAGATCCCTCCACGCTGCATATTAATGAAACCGCCTTTACGGGCAAAATCACCAGTACCTCCAGGAACGCCTTCCGCGTCAAATGCATCCTGAACATTGGCCTCGGATTCGAATAGCAGGTGTTGGTTGATGCGCAAACGTTCTAGTTTAGCTTTGAGCTGGTCGGCTGGAAACTCAACTGGAGCAAAGTCAATCTTGCCTTCCTCGCCATTGTGCTTTCCGATGTAGATTGGGCTAAAATCCTCATGCTGTAGTGCGCTTTGACCACTAATCTTCCTGGTCGGATCATCTACAGCGTCTGCAGCTGGGGGTACGCTCAAACAGCTCAGGTCGCGGTAGATTTCGTCGTCGCCGGTCGCAGCGGGCTGTTGATGTGTATTCATGCTGGGTGGCGTACTCGGAAAATGGGACTCGTCAGCGTTGAAATCGTAGTTGACCTGCCGCTTATTCCATCGTGGACTCGGACTGGGCGTGACATCGTCATGATACTGCTCTTCCTCCTCGTACCAAGTATCAGCCTCCACCTCTAGCTCAATGCTCGGCCGGCGTGATAGTGTAGGGGGGCTCGATGCCAGTGTGTTATCTGGTTCTGGCTGCGGCTCATTGTAGTCCTGCGGTAGCTGTTCCGGGGGAGTTGGCGGCTTGAACATGTCTTGAAGGCCAACTTTGGCAGAACTGAAGAGGTCGCGTTGCTCCCCGTACTGGATATCGCCGTTCACCAATCGTCGTTTCCACTCCGGTGTCTCATCTTGGCCTCCTCCGAGCGACGAACGGTGTGCTACTGTGTTGTGTACGACGGATCCGTTATTCGAAGAGCCCGATCGGACGGTGTCCTTGGCTGGTGGCGCGGCCCGCGATGCAACTCGCTGCATGGAGATGTTAATGTCGTTTCCGCTCCGTTCGCTCAATACATTTACGCTGCTATCGTGTGCGCTCAATGCCGGGCCTTTGCCACCTTGCGTTCTACGCGGTATCCGACTAGGTGAGCTGAACTGCTTCTTCGCGCTCTCCGTCTTCAAGGCAGGTAACTGGGCAGAGGCATCGGCCTCGTGCTGGGACGGCCAGTCCTCTGACAAGGAATCCAGCCAGGCTTGCGACATGGTTGCACTAGTTCTGATTTTTTTTCTTCGCGTATGCAGTGGGCGGATTTTATACAAGCATCCCGCCACGATGCTTGAGCTTTGGTGGGGTTGCGATTTTGTTGCCGATTGTGCTCCGTATGTATATGAAGAATGTTCGAGCGAGTACAATTATTCAAACCCAAGGTGATAGGTAGGCGACGGCCATCAATTTGGTATGTAATCTGAAGGTGAAATATATGCAAGAATTCTTCCGTAGAAGCTGAAGATAAAATGGTCAAGGTGTAATAACACTAACAAATCCACGCGCTTCGTCGAGGTCGCGTTTCAATCGATGGGCCTGTGATACCGGATGCGGAATAAACATGGGCAGGGTTACTCAGTATACGGTGGTTGTCGTGCCAACTCTGTGCACGTGACCTTGAGTAAGTTTCATTTTTAAAGTCGATTTACGCGCTGGCACGTGACATCGTGAGGCGCGACTGCCAGGTACCGCGCTTAGCTCTCTACTTCTGGACTTCTGACCCTGGAGTGACTTTGAGTTCACAAATTTGACCGGGTAACGACCAAGATATCTTTCACAGCGTTACCCAGAAGTTGCAATTCATCCTCCGCACTGCGTAACGTTTCAATTCATGCTCCAGCTTCAACCATATCAATACGTGCCATTGGCACGTCAGCGTAGGCATCATGGCGCGCGGACACGCCTTTCATAAGTCTGCCCCTGATTGGGACCAGGATTCGATATGCTGTGAAGCCGTTCATGCTGACGAGGATATCTACTATAAAGGATCTGACGATGAGCATTATGATAGTCCCGTGACTAGAAAGAACAGATACAAGGCTGCGGCACAGAGATTCCTTGACGGAGACGCGCCCTTGATTCTATCTGCATCCTTGAAAGGACCATTTGACGCAAGTTCAGGGTGGAAGAATCCATGGCAATCACGGTCAGGGGCCCACAAGTCGAGCGCAAATCCATCTGGTCCAGAGCAGCATAATGATTCGGAGCCTACAGCCGTCCAGCTGCCCAGTCCATCAAGTGTAACCCCGACAGTACAAGATACTCATCCATACATGACTGACGGTGAACTGGTTATTGTATCTGAGTGGCGGCAACACGTTCAACCTGCCACTCCGGCGAAGAATGAGTTTTGGTGTCCGGATTCTCAAGCTCCAAGCTCCGCAAAGAAGAGGCGGGCAAAGGGTTCTGAATGGCTAAAGAAAGGAAGCAACAAGAGAAGACGAACTCGAGAAGTCAAGTCCCCCGTTGCAAACACGCCTAGTCTTCAACGATCTCGCAAAGCATCATGCGATCACCGGCGCCAAACCTACCTACAACCTTCCATGACAAAATCTTCGTCACAGAAGGCCCGAAGCAGCCTTGTCAAGGCTCTGGGAGATATTCCAGATGAATTGAGCTATGACGGCACACAAACCTCTTCGCCTATTCACAAGAGATCCTACCATGTCCCTGACTTGTGCGACGACGGATACGGCTCTAGTGATGAGCTTTCCCAGGAAAAGGTCGAGGCCGACCTTGGGGCGGCGGCCACCCTCTCCTCTCCTGTGTCTCAGAAAGGCCGGGTGCCTCGGATGGTTGGACCTTTTGAGTCTTCGCCTCTCAAATTACAGCTACGGACGCAGGACGACGAGGAAAAGGCGGCTATAGAGACGGGTCCAGAAAAAGAACTAGAAGACGACAGTGCCTCTTCCTCTGGACTAAGTTCTGTGGGCTCGGCGATTTGCAACGAAGTTGAAATGGGGGAAGCGGGCATTCTGCTTCCCTTGGTGCAGGAAACGGTGGGTAACGATGCCGCAGCTCAAGAGAGCAATGATGACTTGACCTGGTCAGGTCTTTCTACGCAAGATGACTCCATGTCACATATATCTGAATCACACCCACTGGAAGCTGAAGGGGTGGAGGGCGGCACCGATCAGGTGAATCAAACAGAGGACGTGGGAGGAGACAGCGCTATTGCCCTAGTTCAAGACAAATTACAGGAGGCGCATGGTCAGGCCGATGACGATGATACTCAGGAACAGGCAATGGAGGTGGATGAAACGCCGACAAAATCGGCAGACTGCCTGAGTCATGGTGATCGGGCATGCAATACACCTGCCAAGGTGATTTTTGCAACTATCGAAAACAGTGTGGAAGACATCGACGGGTATGATTCGGACCACGTGCTCCATCGTCCATCGCGGAGTTTGACGGTCAAGGCATTCAGATCAACAAGGCGACAAAGAGCGGCTAGCGTCCCTCTAACAGCCTCGCCAGTCGCGCCATCGATGCCCTCAATAAGAGGCAGGTTCTGGAGGAATCGTCAGAAGCAGATCAGGGACTTTCCACCCCTGTCTGATATATCCTCAGATGCCCGAGCGGATGTACAGGAGCTAGCTCAAAGTGCTCTCTCCCTGGTGATTCCCAATACTTCAAGCGTCGAAGTCACCGCTCCGGATGCGAATGCATGCTTGGACGCGAATGAGGACGAGAAGATGGAGCAATTCCAGACCGTTGAGTGCCAAGTGAGGCCGTCATCGCCACTTTCGTCCCTGGATGAGTTTGACTTTGCGGAAGTTGGCAGCGACGTGGAAGAGAGGGTACGGGAAATGGCTGAACCGAGTTCAACACCGACAGAAATATTAAACGCAGATTCAACGGACTCGTTGGCCGAGTCGGGGTCACAAGGAGACGCGACTCTCGCCCAATCGGTTGAAGCTGGCGAAACTGAAACGGTTGTACTAGCCACCACCGAGTCCGCCGTGATACCAGCCTCACAACGAGACTCGTGGGCTCGCTCGCAGGGCTTGCAGGCGCCGGATACGCTGCTTCTACGGGCAGCAGATTCACAGACGCCAGAGGATTTCATACCGAGCACCCCGGACGACCCCATGGCAGAATCACCATCCATAACTAATGGAGTGGATAATTCTTACGCATGCCAAGAGCCAAGCACTTCTATACCAACACTATTACGGCCCTCTACGCCCAAGACCCAGCCTCCTTGCAGGCCCCTTTCATACTTTATGGATTCACCACCCAAATTTCAGCACGCGCGACAGAGTGTAGTCAACTCTAGACAAGGATGTCCCTCTCGCCTTTCAATATTAAAACCTCAATATTTTCAGCCTTCCGGAAAGCACGTTACATGGGCAACAAGGCTTGTACAGAGCGAGGACGGCGTTACCCTGGGAGAATTCGAGATGTCGCAATGGGAAAAGAGAGACGGCTACGAGAAGCCACGTGCTACCTCGCCTCCTCCCAAAGCCATCCAAGACCTCCCCACAGAGGAAAATGACAACTTTTCCTCTCACTTCCAAACGATTGCCAAGAGAAGAGAGGGCGGTCAACAACAAATCCTTCCGTATGACTCACAGTCGGGTCAATATTCGCCTGCACCCATGCCTGCATCCATGGTCAGGGCTGATCTCTCCCCTACGACAGATGGCGTCAAGCAGATAGATCCCAACCGCGGAACTGCTGTTGCAGCACTAAGGGCTAAGAGCCCTGATGTGAGCCAGCCTGATACGCAGGACCTGATGGACATGACAAATGATGTATTTGATGACATTGAAAACATGATGCAGATGTGGGATGTCGATGCCGAGTTGGACGCGGAGAGGGAGAAGACGGAGATGAACAGAATGGACGCCGGCATTGGGCTGGGATCATCGTGGATGCTGTAAGATTATTTTACGTGATATTGAGCAGTGTTTGGCGACACCGTGTTTCATTGTATTTTGTCATTTGGATAGCAGGCTAGTGTTTTGATTCTTAATAGCGATCGCTATAACGCATAACAGTGACTCCAGCCATAACCTAAATGCTCGTAGTAGTGGTGGTTTATGATATGAGACGCGATTCACTTTTCATCCTCCGGGTTTCGCTTATTGTAGGGTAACACATACACAGACGCAAACAAGTATGCTCCGTACGAGGTATTAGGTAAATCCTTGCAGCATATTCAGAGCTGATCTAGGTCTCACCGGTGCCGTCCCTGAGTCAATCAGGTTCACCCACGTCAATCCCCCTGACGCGGGGTGTGGGAGGGAAGATCTGAGTGGCTAGCAAAGCATCACGGCGGGCGCTCCAATCGCCATCCAGGACGGCACAACGTGGTCAGAAGGGTGAGAGGTGTTGACTCCGGAGCGGAGAGCATTGCTTTTCGTCCCTTGAGGGTAAGGGGCGGAAAGCATAATGAGCTGGGCCCGCCGTGATCGAGATTAATGTGCTTTATATTAGTAGTAGTGGTAGTGGTAATACATATGGAAGCACGGGAGAACGGTGGGTTCGGAAGGGGAACCCGGTTCACGGAGTACTTTGACGGGACATGCGCTGACATATGCGCACCGCCGCATACGGAGTTATTAAGGGGCACGGCTATATGAAGTGAGTTTACTTTAAGAGACGAGGAGATGGTGATCACGACATTGGCTGTATAGGGATATCTGCTGCAGATACGGAGTAACGTATGATGACTTGTTGAATCCGTGATGGTGGTGTTGGCCAATAGACTGGGACATTGACCGACTTGTGTTTTCTTCTTGGGCATTGACGCAATTTGGAGTTGAGGTTGTGAAAAATGGCTTCGCCCAAGGTCATGGTGATTAGCAGAGATGGTGTGCGTCCGTCACATGGATGGATGGGTGGGTGGATGAATGGCCAAGTCGGCATGTGCAGTGCAGTGCAGTGCAGCCCAAGCGAAGCAGTCCTAATAGCAATCAGTGCCCAAGGGCGAGACGGCCCTGGAACTTGACAATCCCTTCTCCGTATAGTAATCATATGTATGTGTCGTATGTTGTCTTGGTCGCTATCCTTGGCTTGAGATTAACAAATATGCTTATCACATTGGTGTGAGACAGGAAGGGAGTGGGAAACCTTGCAGTGATGCACGTGGATAAGGCTAACCGTCTGAGGGGAATGGATGGAGAAGAAGACGTGGGAGAGATTGTGAGATAGCGCACACTGAGCGTTTTTGAGCAGCCCTGAAAGATTCCATCTATAGATGTTTGTTGGGACTGTTGGACTTGAACTTGAACTTGTGATAGCTGGTAGACCTTCCTATTGGTTTACTTCATGTTTCGCTGCTGGTGACGTTTTAGTAGCTTCACGCCCCTCCCCCCTCTTTCAGGTACTACGTAGCGCGCTTTGCCCTTCGGCCTCCAGCTGTTTTACGCCCTTGGAACGGCCCTCGACAATCCCTACTCCGTACAGCGGCTCTGGCCACTAGAACCCCGCGAATTCGCCTTGTGGACAGCGCCCTCGAGGGAGCCGGTCAATCACAGGCGGTTCGCTGCTAATACGGCGGGGGTCCTAGAAGAAAGTCCTTCGGGCAGTCCTCAAGGTCCGCCGTAGGTCTGATGGAGCCTGGAGTTTTGGGCTCAGCCCACTATCAGCCCGTCTTCCGGGGGCTGGTCTGTGTTTTTTCTACCTCTGAGATTGACAAAACGTGGAGCCGTCAAACTCATACTTCCCGTTCCATTTCTCTTTCTGGCCACCAAAAACTCCCACCTGCATCTTCCCACGAATCATACCTCCCACGCACAACCACCACGACACGTCCGCAATTCCGTCTCTCCCCCCCCCTAACAGGTTGCTTCTCACTTTTCGCCAACGCCGCCAGATGTTCACCTCATGTCCAGCTCGCATTCTCATCCGGAAAATGCCGCATCCACTTCAGCTTTAATCCCACGTTCCAATTCGGGCCACGGTTCTGGAGCCGTGCCCGTGGGCGTGGCGCAATCCCACAACGAGGCGTCTGGGGAGCGAGGCCACCACCACAACCACCACAACCACACCAACGTGCTTTCAAGCCAGTCCCAGCATTCGGCTATCTCGCCTACCAGTGCTAGCACTACACCCCTGCATGATTCATTTGCACCTTCCGAGACTACTGTCGCTGATAATACCCAGCCTGTCGCTCCCAAGCCTGTTGATAGCGGTGACGATAAGAATGTCTCCCCGGCATCTCCCACACCTAGCGGCCGTCAAAAGGGTCCCTCGCTTTTGTCTCAAGCGATAGCTTTTGCCCGTGGCATACCAACTCGACCGTTCTCTCGCAAAGAACCCACCCCTACGCCCGCCCTGAATAATAACAACACAACATCTGCTGAGCCTGACCGTGAGCCCGAGACCAACCTACCCGCCTCCGCCCCCACTACCGTCGACCCCCGAGATGTGCCTTCGCGACCTTTCCAGGATGACACCTTGAACCCTCTCGTTGCATCTCAGCCCTTACCAATGGCGACACCAGCAACCATGACGGCGGCGCCTGTGCCTCGACACGAACCTGCTAGCGTTCCTTCCTCGTTTACTCAGTCTAACCTGACCCATGTTAGGGATTTGATGTTAGAGCAGCGGGACGCTGCAGATAAACAGGCGTACCGGCCTTCACTTTCCATGGACATCATCCGTAAAGGGACCCCGCCGCATGAGCAGAACCAATCTCCAACGTACTGCTCAAGCCCCGAGGATGCAACTACGCCTACCAGGACGAGCTACTTGGCCGAATCCTTACCATCACAGCTTACAGAAGAAGGTAATGTCGCTGGGGAGGATGCGCAAACGCCATCGCGGCCCAAGGCCTCTGACAAACCCACTACCGGGGCTGAGAAGATGGAAAAGATATGGTCCATAGGTGCAGGCGAGGGATCGGAAGAAGACGGCCAGGTCGAGAAATCGGTCGCCGAGGCCATGGCCGGCGTCGAACACAATGCACGAAGCCGCAAGGCCAGTTACAGTCTACGATTCTTCAAGGAAGGCCTTCCACCAGATGATAAGGTACGCCGGCGGGACACCAAGGTTTCTGGCCGTGAGAGGCTAGGGACAACGGCCGAAGAAGTTGATTCCAATGGCCCAATCACACCGTCGGACGATGGGCGACAGCTCTCTGCGGCACCGCAGGACGATGACGTGGCCGCACCCAGACCAGGCTTGCCTCAGACGACATCTCACGCATCAATCACGTCTGAACGAGCTACACGGGAGTTCAAGTCTGATACCGGCAATCGCGATGAAAAGGATGACGACATGGTAAGGCTACAAAATGAAAAGCCGCCATTGCACTCGCAATCAGTGGGTGGAGATCATCATGATGAAATCAATTCATCAGCGCCCGCGTCTGCGTCGCCCCAGCACACGGAAGTGGGGCCGACTCCGTGCCCGGACGAGCGCCCTCCGAGTGTGGAGGGGCGGAGAGGGTCAGGTGACAGCACCGAGGTCGGCGACTCCCACGACGAACTGGACGCCGATGTCGAAGCTGACGAATCTGGAGAGGAGGAGAAAATCTCCTCGGCTGTCTTCGTGCCGCATAAGGATAAGAATGAAGTGCGTAATAGGGAGGAGGATTTGGGTTCTCGACAGGATGGACAGCGACCGAGGAGCCCGTCGCACAGTGAGCAACGCGATTGGCTAGTCAAGGCAGATGAGCCCGAGCCTGAGATACATGAGGACGATGAGAACCGGAGTAGATTGTCGCGTCTTCATTCCATTGAAAGTCTTGTATCCGTCCGCAGCGATCTTGGGCGTGAACCTGCTAACGAGGACGCCATTGTTGATGAATATGAGGTGACGCCAGTTCATCCACAGCCTCCACCCGTGGCTGAGGAGTTTGTTCATGACCATGAGGATGCCGTTGCCGAACCCCTTAGCACCATTGAACTGATCCCGTATAAGCACCAAGTTGGTGGCCACACTACTCTCTGGCGTTTCTCTCGTAGAGCTGTCTGCAAGCAACTCAACAACAGGGAGAATGAATTCTACGAAACTATAGAGATACATCATCGTGACCTGCTCCCGTTCCTGCCTCGGTATGTCTTTGTCTGCACTTGACTGACCACTGCTAACATATGCCAGATATATTGGCGTCCTGAATGTCACTTTTCAGAAGCAAAGCCGCCGCAAGAGCGTGCAGAAAAAGGATGGCGAAGCCGCCGCGCTTCGTAAGAAGCTCAAGGATGAGGAAGGCAATCGTGGGAGGCAACCTGTGGAAGCGCTCCAACCCCCTCGACCGGATCCTCCAGCTCGTGTTGTAAGCCAATCACTGGCCAATGGCAACTTACAGATTCCCACTGTCACGTTTGACAACAACCGCCATATTCTCCCACGAAACCTCTTGCAACCTACGCCACCTCCCCATTGTTTCCGCCGTAGAAGTATTTCGACGGCCAAAGCCTCTAGTTCCTCTCATGTCCAGGATTTGCACCGGCCCCCTATGGATGACCGGCCAAATAGCTGGGGTGCGACAACGGTCAATAAGCGACTACGCAACGAGGTGTTTAATGATGCTTTTTTGAAGGAGCCGGTCGAAATTTACAAGCATAGGCCACCTCACCAAAGATCTATCCCTCGCCCCACCTTGCAACGTCTGCTGCGCACCTCCAACTCGGACTCGAACTTGGGTCAGGAGGTCACAATTGAACCGACGGAGCAACCGGCGCCGCCCAAACCGACGGCGGCACTTCATGGATATACTCGCAGCGACGTCGGGCCCGACGTCAGCTTCGCAACAGAGGATCACCTCTGTCCAGAAGATGTGAAGGACTTCACCGGGACTAGCGCTCCCGAGCCGGAGATCATCAGGGCGAATCCAGTCGCTCAAAAGAAGAAGCGGCGGTACTCAGCCGGCGGTCTTCGACGGAAGCCACAGGATGTGGAGGAACCTCGGGGCGATCTCAAGTATTTTGAGCAAGCTGACGACGCCGAGTATAAAGCGGGCGACGAGATTGCAGTCAAGGTTGACGACTTTGCAGGTGCGGCAACTAATGGTGCTTCGGACCAGGTCGTCGAGGGCGAAGATGCATTGGCTGGTGCTGGTGCTAATCTTGAGGCTGATGCCGATGTTGAGGCTGAGGCTGAGGCTGAGGGTGATGAATTCCAAAGGGTCACGCGGCCCGTTAATCCCAAGGAGGCAAAGACCCAACGTGATCGTGTCGAATATTTCCTACTTCTCGAAGACCTCACATCGGGAATGAAGCGACCGTGCATGATGGACCTGAAGATGGGAACTCGGCAGTTTGGCGTGGATGCGACGCCAAAGAAGCAAAAGTCGCAGCAGGAAAAGTGCCGGAATACGACGTCTTCCGAACTCGGTGTTCGCATCTGTGGTTTGCAAGTCTGGAATGCCAGCACAGAATCATACGATTTCCAGGACAAGTACTTTGGCCGCAGGGTTCAGGCTGGTGACGAGTTCCAAGGCGCCCTTCAGAAGTTTCTCTACAACGGAGTAGAGCTACAGAGCGTCTTGCGACATATTCCGGTGGTGCTCCGCAAGCTTTCTCAACTCGAGCAGATCGTTCGTGGCCTACGCGGATACCGCTTTTATGCTGCGAGCCTGCTCATGTTCTACGACGGGGACACAACTGAGGAGGGAGCCGACTACGACACGACTTATGACTCGATGACAGATGTGGCGACAGATACGGAGGAAACGACGAGGTACAAGAAGCGAAATCGAAGGGAGATTGATTTCAAGATTGCAGATTTCGCCAACAGCCTGACCCCATTTGACGACATGACGGATAAGCCTTGTCCGCCTCAACATCCTGACCAGCCTGATTCTGGGTTCCTTAAAGGGCTACGTAGTCTCAGGAGGTATTTCCTGCAGATCCAGAGGGATGTGAGGGCGGAGCTTGAGCTGGGCACCTGGCACAGAGGGCAGCCAGACCCTCTAAGCGAACTTGCGGTAGACGACGAGGTAGATGATGGCATGATCAGCGTCTAGCCAAGAGGATATTGCGTATCTTTTCATCAGAAAACCTTTGGCGCCAAAAGGAATGGTGGCCTCAAAGATGATGTGTTTGACATACCCCCCCTTTCGAATTCGGCGCAACTTACGGCTACGGAGTCTTTTTACTGTACTTTTTTGGGTTTCATCTTCGTTTCGACGGCCTTGTAGGACACTTCGGGCGTTTGGCCTGACTGGGTGTAGGAAAACATTACGAATCGACATGCTGGGCTTTCGAGTTCTTTTTTCTTTTTCTTTTTTGCATCGGTTTTTTTTTCATTATGTTATGAAGGCCTTTAGAGCTAGATGAAATTTTTTAGATGGGTTTCTCCTAGATCTTTCGTTGGCTTGCTTGCCCGTGCGTTTTGTCGACTTGTACGTAGTAGAGCAATGTAAACTGACGAGGCTGATAAACTAAGTAATATTCTCACTTTACTCTCACTTTGCTCTCACTTTCGGTTTATAGCTATTAGATAGGGCCTGTAAGAATTGATTTCCGTCAATTCCCTAAGAAAAATTTCTTTTCTTATCTTTTCAACATCCCCGGAACATCAGCATCAGCATCAGCATCAATACCAGGTGCACAAATATGGAATCGAGCGAGTCTCGCCATCAGCGGCTCGCGTCCATCGAATCA
This sequence comes from Trichothecium roseum, assembly GCA_026184415.1. Taxonomy (NCBI): domain Eukaryota; kingdom Fungi; phylum Ascomycota; class Sordariomycetes; order Hypocreales; genus Trichothecium; species Trichothecium roseum. The sequence continues at coordinate 3,703,736 of CM047942.1, read as the reverse complement.
TGGCGCCATGGCGTGCCCAGCCACACGGAGCGAGGCGATCCCTTTGACGACGATGCCGATACCCGCCCGTCGACTAGGCTTGTAAGGTGTCCTCCTTAGCCAGAACAGAGGGTTTCTTTTTTTTTTTTGCCTTTGCTAACGAGGGTGGGGGGAATTTTCCTCATCTTCTTCTTCTAGACTATTCGTACTGAGCCGAAACCGGAGCCAGAGCCAGAGCTGGGGCCAGGGTTGCAGCGCCGCCCCTCGACAAGACTTAGCTTGTTCCGCAGAAACACGACGGCCTCGGCTGCGGGCAGACGGTCGGGCGTGTTTGGGAGGGCGGGCACGGCGCTGGGCCTGCGCTCGGAGACTGCGGAGGATAAGGGGTTCAAGCCTGGCCGCGAGGGCGAGGGCGCCAAGGGTCCGAAGGAGAAGAAGACGAACAAGGGGAGCCAGCTCATCGGGCGGCTATTTTCGAGGAAGAGGCGGAGGAGCCCTTCCCCCGAACCTGAACCTGGAGATGGGCCTGGGATCGAACCCGAGCCTGAGTTCGGGTCTGGGTTCGGGTCTGGGCTTCAAGCTGGGGTCGGGGTCGGGGCTGAGAGCCCGCTGAGGCTCAACTACCTGTTTGTCGGATCTCGAGGATCCGGACAGACTTCGCTTCTTTTGTAAGTTTTGAAGGCGTGTTCTTTTTTACCATCATCTTCTTCTCTGTGATGAATATATATTGCTAACGGGGCTGTTTTCTTCTTCGCAGCCGTGCTCGATATGGTGCCTTTCCAGACGTACGTGTGCCCGTCCCCCCCCCCCTATCTCATCTTCACAGCGCGCAAGGAAAGTGAAAAGAAAAAGGCTGACATGTAGTGAGCCACGATACAAAGTCCAGGGCCATCGCGCCGACGATGTACGAGTCGTACAACGTCGACCTCTGCGTCGGCAGCCGCCCCGTGGCCGCGGAGATGTGGGACACCTCGGGGGCCCGGGAGCTGGGCAAGGTGGAGATGCTGGGGTACATGAGGTGGGACGCCGTGTTCCTGTGCTTCGACGTCATGGACAAGGTGCAGATGCTGAGCATAATATCCTGGGTACGTCTTTTTTTTTGTCATGTGCGTCTCTGTGTGCGTGTGTGTGTTATATGGATAAAGAGGCGAGTTTGGGTAACTAACATGTGGTATATGCGTGCTATCCAGTGGAAACGAGCCGTCGCCAACGGATTCGCGGCAAGTCAGGAGACGCCGCCTTTGGCCCAGCTCGTCGGCATGAAGATGGACATCCGCGAGAACGGCGCTGATCACAACGCCACCGGTCTGGCGCTGTGGCCGTCGAATTCGTTCCCTACCATCTGGGTATGCCCAGAAGATGTGAGTCGCCCCCCCCCCCACCCCACCCCCTCAAAGAGGCGCTTTCCCCAGCTTGCTGACAAGGTGGTTGTAGGCGTGCTTGCAAGCGGAACAGTCGGGTTTTGATCGCTATGCGGAGTGTTCTGCTTGGACGGGGGAGGGGATGGAAGAGCTGATCGAGGGGACTGCCAGGGAGTTTATCGCGCGGGCGGAGAGGAGGGCGTCCGCCGCATCGGTACATTACGGCCAGGAAATGCCACCGGCGAAGAAGCGCCGGCTCTAGAGTTGAGCGATTGGATGGTGACAACAAACACTGCTTCCTTCTTAGTCTATTAAACGGGACGGGTTCACATTCCTGCGCGGCATTGAGCAGAGGATTCAACAAGGAAAAGAAAAACGATTTGCGAAACATGGCTCTTGTATGTAATTTGATCATCAGCTACATTGCACGAGCTACCGAGATCCCAAAGTTACCACCGGAAACTACCACTGCTTTTTCGCAGAACAGCATGCATTTGCGCATGCGCGCGCGCACGCTTAGATGGCAAGTCTCTCGACCTTGTCCCTCAGGGCGCGGATCTGGCCGGCAAGCTCGCTGCCCTCGTTGGAGTTGATGGAAGCGGCGATGACGGGGCGGCTAACGCCGAGGGCGCGGCCGAGGGCCATCTTGGAGGGCACGTAGACGTAGGGGGTGCCCTTGTCCTCGCATAGCAGGGGGAGGTGCAGGAGGATGCTCAGAGGGGTCGTGTCGGCGGCGAGGATGGCAATCTCGCAGACGCCGCGGTTAAGGGCCTTGGTGACTATTTACCCGACGCCATTAGCTCATTTGACTCATGACTATAGCTAAAAGCGAAGCCAGCACAATTGGGGATTGGAGGAGTGGGGGAGGGACAACAAACCTTCGTTGGCACCCTTCTTGGTCTGGCGAACGTGGGAAGCCGACTGGAGGAGGTCGAGAATCTCCTGGGTGAGGGTGGCATCAGCCAGAGGCCAGGCTATTCAACAACTGTCAGTCCATTGGTCCTCTCCTCTGTCTTCTTCGACCCCTTCACGACTCGAGGGGTTGTCAACAATTGGCATAAAAGAAAACTCACCAGCAGAAGTATCGTCAGCCATTGTTTCGAAAATTTAGTTTTTTTCCTTCTAAAAGAAATGTAAAGAACCAAAAATGGGAGAAAAAGGCTCGCCCGAGAGAGGTTCACTGCCTAAAGCACTTGCACAGTTGGTATTGGTTGAGTGGGAGGTGATGGGAGGAAGATTTTCAAAAAGGCAGATCGCAACTTTTTTTTTTTTGCTCTTTTGCTGCTCAAAGGCGGGTTTTGGTGGGGCCGGACGGAAGTGGGCGGTGAGTTTGGCAGATGCTACTAGTATATGATTGGCCAAACACCGATGCTTCTGCTTAGTCACGATGCGATTACCCCAGGATACTTCGGTGAAAGAAGACGCAGACAGGCTCGATATCCGATAATCAATGCATCTCAATGCGATGCAGGGACGATGTTCAAGCCAGGGGAAAAGGTGTTATCCAAGGGTAAGATGGCATTATCTGTTGACGGTCTCTGGATGCCAATTTTCATTGCAGAACGCTACCTAGGCAGTGTAGGCACTAAGTAGCAGTAGTAGGTGAGAAAACGAAGCTAAGAATCAACGGGTACCTACCAAATGTTTGCGCCGAATGGTGGGGTAAATGCACATGGATGTCTTCACTTCGAATAGCGATTACTATATTAAAGTGCGAACCCATAGGCATAATTATAAATTATTAAATAATCGTATGCAACAAACCTAACTCAACATTCATCACCACTCTCTCCGCATGAGCTTTTGCGCACACAGCTAGCACAATGGTGGCCACCCACGCACTCGTTGTTGCGGCGCTCTTCGTCACCCTCAAGGTGTCAACTTGGAAGACCATCATCCTATATAACGTCCTCTTCTTTAACGCTCTCGGGATATTTATCACTGTAGGGCAGCCAAGGCACCCTCGTAATGAGACTGCGCTGACACAGATGCCCCTTTTTAGACCCGACATATCCAGTTCGTCCAGAGGCGGGCCAAGCAGCCAGTGAGGTGGAGGCCTTCCCAGGTCGACCCTGCCGCCGCGGAGCGCCGCCTAGAGGACTATTACCTCTTCGTCCTGGGCTCGGGAGGCCACACTAAGGAGATGCTCATGATGATGGATGACGGCTTCTATGACTTCAACCGCGTCCACAGGCGGTACCTCATCTCCACCGGGGATACCATGTCCGGGAACCATGCGCTGCACTATGAGAAGGAGCTCGGCGAGTTGTGCGAGAGGGATGGTAAGGACCCGGGGGCGTATGACATCCGCACCGTCACTCGCGCCAGGAAGGTCCATCAGCCGCTAATCACCACGCCCGCGTCCGCCCTGCGCTGCTTCTCCGAAATCTTCGAGATCCTTCTCACACCCCCTGAGAGCGAGGTCGGCCAGCTCGTACAATTCCCACGCATCGTCTTTTCCAATGGCCCCGCTACGGGGTTCATTGCCGCATTGGCTGTGTACATCCTCAAGGCGTTCTACATCGTCCCTGAGGACAGGATGTGCTTTGTGTACATCGAGTCGTGGGCGCGCATCTCAACGCTCAGCCTCACGGGCAAGCTAATCTGGAAGATGGGCCTGGCCGACGCTTTCGCGGTACAGCATGAGGAGGTCGCGAAGAAGTACAAGGTAGAGTTTGCCGGGCCCTTGGTATTCAACTCAAGGCGTCCAGAAGCGGAGGGGTCGTAAGGGGGGGGAAAGATAAGTCGCCAATGGTTTCTCAACCTCTTGTTGTACACTTGTTTCATATGATACATATTTTCTCTTTTTACATCCGTTGCGCTGGCCAGCCTAGCTCGTCGGTGGTGCTGCTGTCTCTGGTACGGCACCCTCGGCTACCCCTACCACATCCTCCTCCAAGCCCAACTCGTCGGTCTTGGCGGCGTCGGCAGCGGCCAGCTCCTGTGCAGCCCACGCCTTCCAGTTCTCGTACTCGGTGTTCTCCAGCTGCATGCCGACATCCAGTCGTGTCTTGCCAAAGTACCCGCCCACGTAGCGAGACTCCTCGACGGCCACATGCCGCTCAATCTCTTCCTCTTGTCGTAAACGGTAGAACTCGCGGCGCGTCTGGTCGTATGCTTTTTGCTTCGTCATGCCTTCGTTCTCCATCAGCCAGAGCTGGCGCTGCACAACACTGTTTCCCCATTAGTCCCCAGTCCACCCTCCCGAATCATCGACACTCACCATTCTCCCGACAAAGCTACTCCCCGCTGCCGTAACCCCTTACTCCAGTCCAGGGTCTGGTAGTCCTTGCCATCCGACTCGATGATCACCCTCGGTCGGGCCAGCTCCCACGGGTGGTCTCTGTAAAAGGTCTTTCGTAGGCGGTCCTCGGGGTAACTTAGGCGCTGGGGTTTGTACAGGTCCTTGGGCTTGCGGTTCTTGGGGTTGGGCTGGCGGTGCTGCGGGGGCAGCGGGCGCGTGAGCGTCTCGGAAGGAGGGACGGAGTACATGACGCGGTACCACGGCGGTTCGGGGGTCTCCATGCGCTCGAGGAGGCGGTTGTTCATCTCCTCCGTGACGGCCTTGTAGACCCTCGCGGGCCGGATCTGTCGTACCATGGTGGCGGACTGGGCAATATCCGCCAGAGACGACAAGGCCGGGTGAAATAGAGAGAGAAAAAAAGGCTTTCTTTGAAAATACTGGGGTTGATTCTGGGAAGTGTATGGCCGTCGTGCTGGTTATCGCAGCTCAGGAAATTTCGTGGGGCTCGGCGAATCAAAAGGCCGATCTCATCTCCAACTCCCCCGCCATACAGTTAAGTACATGAGAGCGAACACTTCTACGGAGTAGTTCAAATCTTAACCTCATATTACCCTACTGTCTGATAATAGACTCTACAAGAGACGCAATTGGCCAGAGCGGAATCATTAAGCAGTTAAAGCACTATTACTCTAGCACAATACCTTCCTTCTGTTTGACTCGATTGTTCGAAGATACTCTGTACTCGATCAGTGGATGGTGATGATTATTGAATACGCCGGGTCTTAGTAGTAGCATGCTTGATGCCTAGGTTGCAAGGGAACACTGCGCCGCCAACTTTAATGTAGGAATTGCTGCGAAAAGATTAGCCCCCCTGTCACTTAAGATGGCGCACTTCATATTGATGTTTTAAACGTCTTTGGAGTATTATTTCGGATGACGAAATTTATAATTGCGCAGATATGGACAATGTCAATTAGTACTGTGTAGTAGAAAAGTGGAGTGGGGCACGCATCGAGCTTTACACCTGTGACATACTTAGTACTTAAATTATAGTAGTCGTAGATATTTTCAGATCCGGCGATAACGCACTGTCAACGCCCAACGCCCCAGTTTCCGACCAGCACTGCTCACCCACGTGCTGCTTTTTTCGCACCCGCACAATGAGCAGAAGCTCATGAAGTTATCTAGTCGAGTGGATGGCTCCGTCTGCGCTGCGGTTCTCTCCACTAGGCCCTCTGCAGCTCTGAGGAGGGCCGTCCAGACGAAATCATTGTGTGTAGGGCAGGATGGCGATAGGAAAAGAGCCGCCAAGGATCCCCTTGGCAGTTCCTTTTTCTGTTCAAAGGCCTCCTTATGGATTGCGTCGACGTTTATGCTTACGACGGCAGAGAAACGACGACCCTCTGCAGGCGTACGTCGAACCCGAGACGTCACGCACAGCACATATAGCACTGCGGCAACGGCGGCGGCCACGGTGGCGCCAACATATGGCCCCTTTGCCCCGGTCCGGGATAAAGAGAAGTTGCTTAAATATGTACAGGACTATGAGGAGGGCACGTCGGAAGAATATCTCAACTTTCATAAAGACCTCTATCGGAGAGGATATGCCGCTTCAGACGGCCCAAAGTTGGAGGTGTCAGACAAGCGAGATGATATTGAGTATCCACAGAGAGGCGATATCTACTACTCGGACCCTGCTACCAAAGATACGGTAGTACGCCTGTGCAATGCTATTGGCACAAAGCTTCGACAACCACACCGGGTCTCGCTTGATTGGATATTCAAGTTATACAACAAACTTCCCCAGCCTAGGATGCTCAACATCCCTGGACAGTGGAGAGCCAAGCTCATGAAGGTCATGGGGACCCCCCCGAAGCGAGAAATCGACTCAATGTTGCGGTACTTTTCCTTGGTGTCGGATATCAAAACGGCCGGACTCACTCTTCGGCGAGCGCAGTGGAATTATGCCATGGTATTCGCGACAAAGTACGCGCACCGAGCCAGCACGCAGGAAATGGAATCCGCACTTCGCCTGTGGAAGAAGATGGAGCGGGAGGCCATGATCCCTGGCAATGATGTCACCTTCAATGTGCTGTTTGATGTTGCCACCAAGGCCGGCAATTTTACTCTGGCCGAAATGATACACCAGGAGATGGAGAAAAGAGGCATTGAGTTTAATCGCTTTCACCACGTCAGCCTGATTCACTATTTTGGATTAAAACAGGATTCGGCCGGTGTACGGGCCGCGTATAGGGATATGGTTGATTCGGGAGAGATGATTGATACGGTTGCGCTCAACTGCGTCATATCTGGTTTGTTACGCTGTGGCGAAGAGTCCGCGGCAGAGGAGACGTATCGGAGAATGAAGAATGGCAACACTCCCGCTCCCGAAATGCCCGAAAGAGACTATATGTCGAGTAAGATGATGACCAGAGTGCTCATGATGTTTACCAAGGTCACCAAGCGGCACCCGGAAATGAAGGAAATGTTGCAGACAAACATCCAATTAGCGCCCAACATTCGAACCTATCGATTATTGGTTGACCACTATGCCATCAAGGTGGGGGATTTGGGCAAGGTTGCTCAGTATTTGGACGAGATGAAGTACCTCAAGATCCAAATCCATCCCACCATTTTTCTTGCTTTATTCAAGGGCTTCTACGCCCACGGAGGGTACCAAGGGACCGAGTGGAGCGAGCAGCGTCTAAACGGGGTGCTGTCAGCCCTGTTCCAAGCTCACGATGAGCATGCAAAGGGCCTCAAGATCGAGCGATGGCTCGCCATCTGGATTTTGCGCGCCGTCAAGAAGTGTTCGGGTAGCGCAGAGGCTGTCACGGAAACGTTTGATAAATTATCTATGCGCTGGGACATACCCGCTGACCGGCAGCCTTTCATGCATAGCTTGCTCGAAAGCATTGTACAAAATAAGGACCTGGCCTCGGAAGATGGCAAATGGCCGACTTCGTTATACGGCGGACGCAGTATAAGCAAGGCCAGGGGGATTGTATCAAAAAGTTTGGGAGACCTGTAAATATAGCATAGACAATACCCGCACGTATCAATAGTGCATGACACACATCCGAGCTTGACAAAAAAGACGTTGATTTCGGTAACTGTGCGATGTCTATGCTGCAATGTACACAATAGTCCATTCCCAATTTTTCACCTCCGCCATATTCCAATTCCGAGTTTACTGGGTCTTGTAGGTCTGGTAGACTGTACATTCTGTTAGTCGCATCCCCACGTTCGGGACAAAAGTGCGCACCAGCGATGCCGAAGGGGGCCAGGAAGCCGGTGGCCATGAAGCCCCAGTACATGAAGCCGAAGCCCTTCTTACGGGGGTTGAAGGGCAAGTTGGTAAGAGCACCCTCGGGGTAGTGGTAGGGCGAAGAGAGGCGGGCGCGGGTAGTATGGAAGCCACGCTGGCTGACCAAGGAGGTCGTGGTACGGGCGGCGGCGCGGGACAACATCTGCTCAATCAGCTCGCGCCCACGTTCGGAGAAGGGATTAGTAGTACCTTGAATGAGTTGAGTGGTGGACGGAGAGAATGACTTAGACTTTCGGGGACCTATCAAGTATCGTCTGATGAGGCGTGATGGTGTTGAGGTCAATTCCGAAGGCTTGGCGGATTCTATCACGTGACAAAACACGTGTAGCATACGTCGCGAAAACAATGCCCGGCCACCGATGGTGACGTCGGTAGTTGCCGGCGTGGATCTCGATGGCGCCTGTCACCGCCTTTGGACTGCCGTTGGACAATTTTTTTTTCTTAATTCTGCCGCCCACCAGGCCCGCTAGGCCACTCCCACCTCGTACTACAAGCTGTTTCACGCCGGGAGAGACAGACAACGATTCTGGGCCACCCACACCTTTTCATTCTCGGCCACTTGTTGAGCTTTTCTCTATACACGCGAGGAAAGGATTCGTGAGCTATTGATTGGAGGAAATAATCTTTGCTCCCCCTAGTACAGTTAGTGGTGCCCCTCTGGTGCCTAGAGCTCGGAAGCTTCTTTTTTTTTTTTGTCTTTCCCCCCGAGACCTCTTTTACGGGTTCCTAAAACCAATCGCGCCTCGATTGGTACCTGAAAGATCCAGCGACAAAGGAAGATTTGAGATAATTGGCATTGGCAAGATTGCCGAGCATATCAACTACCTCCAAGATGGATGAAATGTTCGACGTGTTCGAGGGCAAGGCTGAGCCTGCGAGCGCTAGCGAGGACGAGAGGCCGAGTGTCAGGAGTAGGGCCCGAGGACAGAGCAAGAAGAGGAAGGTGGACGAGGCGATGAATGGCGATGGGATTGAAAAGGATGGCGCAGACGTCGCCATGGGCGAAGCTGCACAATCGTCACCTGACGAAGACTCTGACGAGGATGACGGCGCATCGGACGAAACCCCCAGCCAGCAGGATAAGAAGCGACGTAAAAAAGAGGATGGAACCGCGCCCGTCATGACGGATACGTTCAACACGGCCGAGTCGAGAGAGGTCGCCGCCGCAGCGACCTTTACCCCGCAAGACTCGTCGCTCGTTTTGTCGCATAACATCCAGCATCAAGTTGCCCTGCCGCCGGATCTGGATTACGAGTACATTCCCCTATCAGAGCACAAGTCTCCCGAGCAACCTGCCCGTACATGGCAGTTCAAGCTGGATCCCTTCCAGAGCCTATCCGTGGCGTCGATTGAGAGGGAGGAGAGTGTGTTGGTGTCGGCGCACACCAGTGCTGGAAAGACAGTGGTGGCAGAGTACGCCATCGCCCAGTGCTTGAAGCGCAACCAGAGGGTCATTTATACGAGTCCCATCAAAGCGCTGAGTAACCAGAAATATCGAGATTTCGAGGCTATGTTTGGCGACGTTGGCTTAATGACTGGCGACGTCACCATCAACCCGACTGCCAGCTGTCTCGTTATGACTACGGAGATTCTACGGTCTATGCTTTACCGTGGCTCGGAAATCATGCGAGAAGTCGCGTGGGTAGTTTTCGACGAGATTCACTACATGCGAGATAAGACCAGAGGTGTGGTTTGGGAGGAGACCATCATCATGCTTCCTGACAAGGTTCGCTACGTTTTCCTCTCCGCCACTATCCCCAACGCCTTCCAGTTTGCCGAATGGATCGCCAAAATCCACCACCAGGCCTGCCACGTTGTCTATACCGATTTCCGACCAACGCCATTGCAGAACTACTTTTTCCCCGCCGGGGCGAAGGGCGCGAGGATGATTGTGGACGAAAAGGGCAATTTTAATGAGCAAAACTTCGAGCTAACGATGAAGGAAGTCGAGGCCACCAAGGGCGCCGATTCCGCGGACCCGAATGCGAAGCAAAAAGGCAAGGGGAAGAACAAGAAGATTAATAAGGGTGGCGCCAGTGATGATTCAGATATTCTCAAACTTATCAAAATGACGGTTAAGAAGAGCCTCAATCCCGTCATTGTTTTCAACTTTAGCAAACGCGAGTGTGAGAACATGGCAGTGGCGATTTCCAGTCTCTGCTTCAACGAGGACTCCGAAAAGGCCATGGTGCGCACAGTCTTCAACAGCGCCGTCGACAGCCTGTCGGAAGCAGATCGCGACCTCCCTCAAATATCCAACATCTTGCCGCTATTGGAGCGCGGCATTGGCGTTCATCACTCTGGTCTGCTGCCCATCCTTAAGGAGACCATTGAGATTCTCTTCCAGGAATCGCTAATCAAGGTTCTCTTTGCTACTGAAACCTTCTCTATCGGCCTCAACATGCCTGCCAAAACGGTCGTTTTTACGCAGGTCACAAAGTGGGACGGTGTCAAGCGTCGTCCACTGACGTCTTCAGAGTATATCCAGATGGCCGGTCGTGCCGGTCGTCGCGGTCTGGATGCCCGCGGCCTCGTCATCATGATGATTGATAGCAAGCTTGAGCCTGAGACGGCCAAGGAGATCGTTACTGGCCAACAGGATAGGCTGAACTCGGCATTTTACCTCGGCTACAACATGATTCTGAACCTGCTGAGAATCGATGCCATTTCTCCAGAATACATGCTTGAGAGATGTTTCCACCAGTTTCAGAACGCGGCGAGTGTGCCATCTCTGGAAAAGGAGCTGATGTCTCTACAGCAGGAGCGAGATGCTCTTACCATTGCCGATGAGGCCACCATCAAGGAATACTATCAGTTCCGCCAGCAACTTAACACCCTAACTCAAGACATGCGCGCCGTCGTACAGCACCCAAATCACTGTATGGACTTTCTGCAACCCGGCCGTCTGGTTCAGATCTACAACCCCAAAGAAGCTTCCATTGGAGTTGCTGTGGGCGGGCTGGACTTTGGATGGGGCGTAATCGTGAATAACATTGCGCGCCGAGCACCACGCATGGGCGAACCAGAATATAGCCCGCAAGAGTCACAAATCATCATGGTTCTCCTACCCATTTCTAAACAGAACGGAGACCTGACACTGGGAAACCTCGGCGACGACTTATCAGTCAACCCAGCTACGAACGACAAGGACTGCGTTTTTGAGGTGGTGCCCTGCTTGCTGACTTGCGTCAAGGGCATCGGCCAGATTCGCATTTTCATGCCCAAGGATATGGAGTCTGAAAGCAACAAGACCCAAGCCCGCAAGTCTTTACAGGAAGTGAAGCGCCGTTTCCCTGATGGCATGCCAGTGCTTGACCCAATTGAAAACATGGATATCACGGACGAGTCCTTCAAGAAACTTCTACGTAGAATCGAGGTTCTCGAGTCCAGGCTGCTCGCTAACCCGCTGCATCTTTCGCCTCTGCTGCCATCGCTATGGGATCAGTATAGCAATAAGATGGCGCTCAACGATAAGATCAAGGAGAAGAAGAAGAGCATCCAAAAGTCGCATAGCATCGCGCAGATGGATGAGCTCAAGTCGCGCAAGCGCGTTCTGCGCCGCTTAGGTTTCATCAACGATGCCGAAGTTGTGCAGCTCAAGGCCAGAGTGGCATGCGAGGTTTCGTCAACGGAGGGACACGAGCTTTTGCTTTCCGAGCTTCTTTTCGACCGCTTTTTCAACGAGTTGACGCCCGAGACGTGCGCGGCCGTGCTGAGCTGCTTCATCTTTGACGAAAAGGTGGAGGCTGCCGAGCTCAAGGAGGACTTGGCAAAGCCGTTTGCTGAGATCAAGGCTAAAGCCCGCATCATCGCCAAGGTCAGCCAAGAGTGCAAGCTCGATGTGAACGAGGAGGATTATGTCAACAAGCTTAAGCCCCAGCTGATGGAGACCGTCTTCTTGTGGGCTCAGGGACGACCTTTCTCTGAGGTTTGGTAAGTTATCCTACGCCCTATGTAGCCCACGTATACTTTTTACTAATATGGTGCGCAGCAAACTCACAAACACTTACGAAGGATCATTGATTCGTCTTTTCCGTCGTCTCGAGGAGCTCCTCCGCCAGATGGCTCAGGCCGCCAAGGTCATGGGCAACGAAGACTTGACCAAAAAGTTTGACGAGAGTCTGCAGAAGATCAGGAGGGACATTGTCGCGGCTCAGAGTTTGTATCTGTAGATGGAGTACATGTTGGTTATTCGCGGTTTACCAGGTCGCGCCTTTGGACGCGTAGAATTTCACCGTTGTAGCATGGGGGCGTTAGGAGTCTTATATATCCTTGCAAGACGGCTGTATTCATATTCAATTGCTCTGGTTCCATTGCTGCCATAACGCATGTAAAAGTACCCATCCTTGACGCCACGCTTGACCTAACACTCGAAACTTCTGAGGCCACCACACTCGCAACTAGGGTGATGTCACCGGCCCCTCTGAGATGCTCGTAAAAATCCCGGTGATGAGGCTGAATGCGCAACCAACGACAACGAAGAACTTCCACCTAGAATTGTCGCTCCACAGCTCTTCCCCTCGTGCCAACCACGTCATGCACCCTAGCGGGAAGAAAAAACCCACCATCATAGCCTGCACCAAACCATCGATGTTGTATGCCAATCCCGTTGTATCCTCTGCCGTGGGCCCTCCCGAAGGGTTGGTGCCCTCGCCGGCGTTTGAGTCTATCCAAGCATCCTCCATGGAGCGGAGGGTGTCTGGGGACGGCGGTGCATCGGGAGGATAATGCGAGGCGTGGATGCTAGAGAATTGCGTCCTTAACGCCGCAATCTCGGTCCGGTTAAAGCCCGAGGACAGAAGCCTTTCGAAACCCCTCGGCCGGGGGCGCGTGGACGTCCGACCCGCCGCGCTCCCCTCCGCCGCATTCTCGCTCGCAGCCGGCGCCGCCTCCGCCTCTGCTTTCTCCTTCTCTAGCTCTTCAACGCTAAGTTTGTCGCCGATGGAGCAGTTGACGTAGACTCTCACGACCTCCTGGCCCGCGACGCCCTTGCCCTTGCCCTTGCCCTTTGCCTTGTCCCTGCCGTCGCTGTCATTTTTAGGGGGAGGCGCGGGAGCCTTGAGGACCGAGCTAAGGGCCGAGGCATCGGGGAGCAACCTTCCTTGGTAGATGAGTCGCAGGCGGTTCGGCGTGGAGAGGCGCGCGCGGAGGATCTGCTTGAGGGAGAGCACGGTCGTGGCGGCGGGGTTGGGGATGTCGAGGGACAAATCAGGCAGCGAGTTGGAGAAGCGGATGATGAGATGGAGAGGGGGCTGAAGAGGCTTGACGGATCTGCTTGGCGTGACCATTACAGATTACATATTCAATTGATGTTGATGGATTGTTTTTTTGTTTTTTGTTTTTGTTTTTTGTGTTGTTTGTAATCGTGATGACGAATTCTCATGACGTTGCGTGTTGCAACCTACCTCTAGCACGGAGTATGGTAGCGTTTAGCATGACCAGATTTTTAAGATACCACCCACCAAAATAGGTAGGTCCTACTCCGTAGGTTTGCAGAAATAAATGGCAGGATAATTACCTAAGCCGCTTGCTTATCTTGATGGTGGACGGAGGACGGAGGACAAAGGATGGTATGCACGGTGGACGATTCTAGAGAGACGGCCTGAGCGCAGAGCGCAGACCATGGAACATTTTGCGATTATCAACTAATAGCCGTACGGAGTAATACTACATACTAGCAGTATGGAGCAATATTACGGAGTGCTATGATATCGAGCCAACGACTCCATGCCGTCTCTTATTTAACCGCGGGCGCCGTTCTCCGACCCTTCTTGTCTCTCCACGCGGCCAATTGCAGCAATCAACCGGCAACCCACTTCAATGCATCAAAAAAGCTTTACCGGATGCTGGACCTGCCGGCTCCGGCGCAAGAAGTGTGATGAGAGGCAGCCGGTCTGCGACACATGCGGCGCGCTGGACATCACTTGTCATTATGGCTCAGAGAAGCCTGTGTGGATGGATGGGGGCATCAAGCAGGAAGAGATGGCCGAGATCGTCAAGCTGGAAGTGAAGGAGGGCGCGCTTCGTCGTCGTTCTGGGCGGGCTTTCGCTCTCGCTCCCGGTAACCACGATAAACGTACCGTGACTGCCGTTGAGATGCAAAAGAGAGGAAGCTCGGGGGTATCGCCTTCCAGTACCGCCCGCCACAGTTCCCACGATGCGGATGCATCCTATAGCGAGGCGTCCTTGGTGTCGCTTCCACCCAGTCAACCAAGCACACGATGCAAGCTGTCTTCCTTGGTCCCTTCCGAGAAACTGTCCTTTGGGCGGTCGGACACTTTCCTCACCATGTTCTATCTCGAACATGTCCTGCCCTTTTTATTCCCCTTTTACGACCCCACATCCGATGGAGGCAAGGCATGGATATTGGAGATGATGATAAGCAGTCCGGTAGTGAGACAGGCGACCCTATGTCAGAGTTCATACTTCCACTCTCTTGCAAATGCAACGGCATCCCAGGACGAGGTTTGGGAAACTATCGTCGCGCAGAGCAAGGAGGCTTTTGGAATGCTAGGGCAAGCATTGAAGGTTATCGAGGGCTCGGATATCGCAAACCACCAGCACGGAGCTGTGAGAGTTCTGGCGAGTATCATGCAGGTGCAGCGATTCGAGATTTCCCTCTTGAGTTTCGAAAACTGCCACGCACATCTGGACGCTGCCATGGCTCTTTTCAAACAACTTCTCAGCAGCGTTGACCCAGAAGGCTGTATGGAGCCTAGGTTGAGGCTTCACACCCTATCAGAACATTTGGGACCTTCGTTAGTCGTTGCCCAGAGCATACCAGTCCCAAGCGCCGAGCAGATGGCCTTTAAGTTTTCGGCCTCGCTTCTGATATTAGACGACATCATTGCTAGCACAGTGCTCCGAGAAGAGCCAAGACTGCTCCAGTATCACGCGGCGCTTGAAAAGGTGGGATTCTGCGAGGCCATCATCGATCTCGAGGCCATCACGGGATGCCAGAACTGGGTGATGCAGCGCATTTCGGATATTGCGGTTCTTCATACTTGGAAATACAAAAATCAAACAGCCGGGACCCTCGATGTTATAGAACTAGTTCGCCGCGCTACGATTATCAAGGATTCGTTAGAGACAAGCCTCACGAGCCTTGAAACCCAAACGGCAGTAAACTCTACAAGAGCGAGTCCATTCATAGGGATATTCGGTCAACAATCAACGCACTTGAGCCAGACTCCCCTGGTGACTCGCATATGGGCGCACGCAGCACTTATTTACTTATCCGTCGTCGTGTCCGGGTGGCAGCGCGCCAGCACCGAGGTTCGCTACCACGTCGAGCAGGTCCTCAACCTGCTGGAGCATCAAATCTCACCCCCGACGCTGCTACGTACCATGTCATGGCCCTTTGCTGTCGTCGGCTGCGTCGCAGATCCAGGGCAGCAGGATTTGCTGCGTCGATTAGTGGAACCCCTGCAGCCTGCAACTCTGTTTGGTACGGTACGCAAGGCACTTCATATAATTGAACAGGCGTGGGAAATTCGAGAGCAGGGGGATCCGATGAACTATGAGCTCACTCCGGCTTTTAAATGTCATGGCAATCTGGTACTGCTGGTGTAATTAAACGGCGAGTCTATCTCGTGTTTGGTGAACTAGTTGAACTGTACATAGCCCTTGCCCTTGGAAAAAGTGGCATGCCATGGGATCTCCTCATCCTGCTTGGCCAGCTTGGTGTAAAAATCGCCATGCGCAGGGCCATCCAGGGCCTGACCTTTGCTCTGGCCCTCCTCAGTGCGCTCGTCGGCGTAGAAGAACCTGGGAGACACGTTAGTAAAGGGATCTGCACACGAGCCTCGACCGCGTACCTATAGCCCTTGGCCTTGTAGGTGGCGTCAGCAACACCGATCCAGTATGCCGAGGCGGCCTTGCCCACGCCAAGGTTGAGCATCATGGGGGCAGGCGCAACAGCGACGTTGAGAATGTTGCCGGTGTAGATGAAGGACTTCTTGACGTCTTTGGGCAAAGTTTCCCAGCCCCTGACGGCTTCCTGGGCGGAAACATAAGGGCTGACGGTGTTGACGTTGAAGTCGGAGGTGAACTTGTCGGCGGGGATGGAGAGGGCCGAGGCTTGGTCCGGGGGAGGGGTGAGCGCGGCAGCGTTGTAAATGACGACGCTGGGCACGCCCAGCTGGGACTTGACGGCCTCAAAGACGGAGGAAATAGACTCGGGCTTGGAGAAGTCGGCCTTGAGGGAGAGGTATCCCTCGTCGTTCACAGCACCGGTGCCGTTCCTGCTGGCGATAGCGACCTTGTAGCCACTGGCGGCGAACTGCTCGGAGACGGCAGCGCCAATGCGAGGGCCAGCGCCGAGGATAAGAGCGACGGAAGACATTGTTGAAGTTGGAAGAAGAGTTGATGCTGCCGGAAGATGCTGGGAGTTGTTGATGATGATGCTCCTTTTCTTGGGAAGAAGCTTCGTACTTATACCTCTCTTTCAACTTGGCTCGGCGTTCCGACTCTCACACACATCTTCTCGATATGACCGATCCATGCCCGCCGTTGAGGCTGTTGATTTCTCATCACAAATTGTGTTTCTGGAAGCAGATAGACATTTGCGAATGCTATCATGGCGATTGTTTAAGACAGTCAGCGAGGGATTGCTTCAGTATTCTAGACCCACAAGCCGCGCGGGTACCGCGAGTCAGGGGGTAGGGGAGGAAAGGCACCGGAACCCGCGCGGGAACAGTACATATAACCAGATTAGGCCTCATAAAGGCTCAGGCATCCAATCAGATGATTTACTACCATGGACCTTTTCCCCGATGCTTTATACAAGTCAGCGATCCCGCGCGCGGGGGAGACATGGGTGTGTTGTTGGGTTACTACTACTATTGTACGAACCACCACAACGCGCGCGCGGTGGTGTGAATGTGAGGCTCGCACCCTCTACGAACAGTTGCGTTGCATCTTGTGTGTGGTGACATGAAGAAGTTGTACGATGGATATGGCTTCATTCGCGCATGCATGCGCGCGCGGGTGCCATTTGTCAGCCGCGCTGCGTGATTGACCAGAGATATTGCGAAATCTCATCCGTCAACTCCCCAACTGACAGGATGCGCGGAAAGGCAGTAGAGACTTGTCCATCTTTATCGCCCGTCATAGTTTTGCCATTCCATTCAAATACATGCAATCATTCTGATTATAAGGAGGGACTGTATCGTTCAAAGTTCAACTCATTCACCCTCAGAACAACAAATAGCAGAAAGGATAAGAAAGAAGAAAAGGAAGAGAGGAAAAAAACAATGTCTAGCAGCACATCCTCTAAACGCCGTACGCCGGTCTACTTCTTGGGCATCGGCGGGCCCAACTTCATCGAAAACACCGCCCATCCCGCTTTCGCTAGGCTCGCTGCCGTCGGCAGGGAGATCACCACGGTCGTCAAGCCGAAGGCGGTGGTCGTGTTCTCCGCCCACTGGCAGAGTAGCAGCAGCAGAAGCAGCGCCTCTTCGGGTCCCGGGGGGTCCGGGGGGTCCGGGGCCAGGGCCGGGGTCGAGATCAACGTCGCCGAAGACGCGGGCATCATTTACGACTTTTACGGGTTCCCGCCGCATTTCTACAAGTACCAGTATCCTTACAGGGGAAGCCCCGCGGTCGCGGAAAAGGTCATCGAGAAGCTCGCGGAGGCGGATGTCGAAGTGAAGAGGATGAATAGGGGTCTTGATCATGGTGTCTGGGCCGGGTTCTTGGCCGGTAAGCCTTTATTACTCTATTTCTTTTTCTTACCCAACTTCTTTCCCCCCCTTGCCCCCCTTGCCCAATAATCAATACTTGCTTTATGCTAATAAGAGGGCCACGCGCAGCTTTTGACCCGGCTACAAACCCCCTAGATGTGCCGATAGTGCAGGTTTCGCTCTACGGAAACGAGGACTCTGACCAGCACTATCGCTTGGGGGCTGCGCTTCAAGGCCTGCGCGATGAGGGCATCCTCATCGTCGGCGCAGGGATGGCTGTCCATAATCTTAGAGACTACCGGCGGGCCATTGCAGCCGACGAAACTATGCCGTACGTTTTCGTTACTTCTCACTCCCCCCTCTCTTTCTCTCTTTTTAGCAAAACGAACTACCTAGTACTGCTACTAGTACTACTACTACTTCCGGTGGCTAACCACGCAACCCCTACTCTAGTTACGCTCAGAGCTTCGATGATGCGCTCAGAGATGCCGTGGGCTCCGTAGACCGGCGGGAAGCAATGGCCTCGTTGCTGGATCGGAAAGATGCGAGAGAGGCGCACCCGACGCTCGAGCACATCCTGCCCATCTACGTCTGCGCAGGCGCGGCGGGCGCGGATGCTGGTGAGCGGATATGGACGCTCACCGAGAAAAGCCTGAGCTGGGCGCAGTACCGCTTTGGCGAGACCTAGTAGTAATGGTTCCGAGTTATGGTTCCGCTCAGCATCGAAAGAATGATTTAAAATTATGATGGGTTCGGCACTACTATTTTCTGGGTTGCGTTTTTCTTTCTTGCTTGGTGTGCCCAGATAAAACACGACTGGGACGGTTCTTATTTCTATCCTTTTTTTCAACCTTACTGTTCATGGAGCTTTGAGATGTGACTGCAAACCCGAATATCCTTACTTCCTAACTGCGGCGGCCATTGCACGGATCGTCGTCTCGTAGTCCTCCGGGTCCCTCCCCAAGACGCTCGCCAGCGTCGGGCTGACGTGGGCCGTCTCGCCGTTCCGGATCGCCTCCCAGGCCGTGGCCCAGGTCAACGCCTGCTCCTCGTTCCCGAAGTAGTCCCTGACCGGCCGCTGCCGCGCCCACTCCTCGACGCTGACCTCGCGGATCCTGACGTCCCTGCCCGCGGCGGAAGCCAGGACGCGAACGGTCTCGGAGAGAGACCACTCCTTGGGTCCGGTGAGGACGACGATCTTGTTCTTCAGGTCCTCAGGGGGCGCGGCGGCGGCGCCCTCGGCGTTGCCGCTGTTGACGTGCCGGGCTATGAGTGCTGCCGTGGCCTCGCCCAGCTCATCCCTCTTGACCCAGGAGACGCCCGGCCCGGACCCGTCGTGGGGGATAGCGATCTCGCCGCTCGGGTCATCCAGCGTCCAGAATGAAGTGTAAATGGGGAACGACTCGCTGTACAGCCCCTCGCGCACGCTCGTCCACGTGAAGCCCGGGTCGGCGGCGCTGATCCGCCGCAGGTGGTCCTCGGTGGCCAGGTGAGCCTGCATGACCTCGGCCGCCGACTCGCCCCCGCCGGGCAGCGCGAAGCCCAGCGACGAGTAGAAGACGTGCCGGACGCCGGCCCTCCGCGCCGCGTCCACGGCGGGGAGCTGCACCTTTACGCGGTAGTTGCGCACGTGGCTCGGGTACGAGATGAGGAAGAGGGCGTCGAGGCCGGCGAAGGCGGCCTCGAGCTCCTGGGGCGTGGACTCGTAGGATGCCTGGCGCAGGGTAACCCCTCCTCCTTCTTTGCCGTCCTCGCGTCTCTGCTCGGTGTAGGCGGAGGGGATCTTGTCCGGGTGGCGGGATATGAGCGTGACCTGGTCGTGGGGGACTTTGTTGAGGAGGTGCGTGTAGGTGCTGCTGCCCAGGCCGCCTGAGGCTGGAAAGATGCCAATCTGCTGCTTTGCCATCTTTTCTCTCTCGCAAGCCTTTCTTTATTATTTTATCTTATTGTTTGTATGTTCGCTGTCTTTTGATGGCTTGGTACTACGAGACAAGTACAGTGAATGATACGACGCCGCTGCTTTTCTTTAAATAAGTCAAGCAAATGTGGTTCCGGACAAATGGCGAATTCCCCCTTTTTGCTTGCGTTGCGTCATGATGTTTTTACGAATCAAGTTACTTCACAACATCAGTTGTGAATAATAATCAAAAGATGACAAAACATCTACCATCGATGCTGGGTTGCTGGCGAGTTGAACGTCTTTTTTTTTCTCTACATTTTTACCTGGGGTAGGCCGGATGAAGAGCAACTGGCCGCGGTGGTTGGAATGAATGATACGGCGCGGCAAGGTCTCCCGAGAAACTGGAAACGATTAATCAGCGCCGCAGACATGCTTCCTTTTGTAAATAATCCTCTACCATACCATGAAAATTAACTAAAATAGGATAAAATTCAAGGGTCTTATCATCCAGAAGCGATTAGTGGTGTGGGTTATAATCGGATAGACCACTACGGATTACGGATTACGAATTGCTCTACGGGGTACTCCGTAGCGTTGGATGAATGAATTGGATGCTCGGGCTTATAATGTGTAGCATGGGGCCTCAGTTGAATGGAAACGACGAATATTGAGTTGATTCAGTGTGCTTGGTTGCCCAGGTTGGTTCATGTTTACTAATTCGGGATAGGCCAACGACCGCTGCAAGTGCGCTGTGCCCTGCATCCACTATAGACCCGTGGACGCTAATGGCGGATGATGGACGTCTCACCGCCCGGCAGAACCCCCAAAAATCCACCAAACAACTCCGTCAATCATGGAATAACATGGATTGTCTTTCGCCGGGCTCATTGATCTCATCGTTGTCAATCAAACTCGGGCCGCACCATCCGACCCTCTTCGAAGACGGAGAGAAATAAACACATCATGGTGCGCCTGCGCAGGGGTCAGTACCTAGTATGCTTCTACTGCGGCAAGCGAACTTCCTTGCGCTTCGATGGCGCTACACGCCAATTCGACTGCTCCAAGTGTGAGGCAACGAATTATCTAGACGAGGTAAGCAAGCTCCCTTGAGGACACACACTCATCCCTTTCTCTCCCGCAATAGTACCGGTACTAACTTCTGCAGAATGGGGAGATTACGGACCCTCCAGTTGCGACAGAACGCGAGTCCACGCCGCGCCAATTCGCCGTCCCCCAGGCAGCCGCAGCCGCGACCCCCCATCACATCTTCTGCGACCGATGCATAAAAAATCAGCGCCTCTTCACCGCCAGCCTGGCGCAGTACCTGCCTTCCGACCCCTCGGATCCCGACTACGAGCGCTTAGAAAAGGAGTATTACCGCTTCCGCCGAAACCTCGAGACGAGGTACCCGCAAGTGTGCGCCGACTGCGAAGACAAGGTCAGGGGAGCCATTAAGCAAGCTTCTTACGCGGCTCGGACCGACCACCTCCGGCGCATGGTTGAGCGCACACGAAATATCAGGCAAGGGGGCGGCTCGGCAAAGACTACTCTGGACTGGGTTGATTCGGCGGGCAAGGCGTTGTGGTGGGGCGGTCTGCTGGTGCAGATGCTCTGGCACTTCAAGCTTATCGTGCATATCCTTCAAATACCAGATCCAGATGGGGGGATGCGCGATCCAGACGCGGGAGATCCAATTGGTGATGCCGCGGCCAAGCTCCAACCGTTGGTGGATAAGCTTCCCGGGGTAGCCCTACTGCTGAAAGCTAGTCTTGTGTCGGGGATACTTTCGGCGTGGTGGAACCCGCAATTCGTCAAGGTTGCCAGAGGCTTCACGCGACACCTTCTCGGATTCACTCAGTGGTACTCTTTTCAGGGCCTCATCGTCTTCTTCCGCTTCGTGTATAGCAGTGTTGCCGAAGTGGTCGACGGACAGACCCAGAGTGCTCAGCTGAGCGCCCACCTCATCATGGCAGTATTTATGATCATGGTAAGTCCATCGCTAACGTCTTCTCCGCCAACCCTAACATTATCAGATGTACAACTTTGCTCGTCGGTCTATCAAGGTCAATACGGCTCCTTTATTTGGCCCCTCGGATGGAACAGCTTCGCCTAAACAGCCACCGTCTCCTGTGAGGAATACCCAGCCTAGAAACATCAAGAGCTTCGCCGAGGAGTTAGACGAAGCCTTGGTGTCTGCTGCCTCGTCACCTGTAAAACCTCCGGCGCCGTCTGCGCAATACACTGCTCCACAATCACGCGATGGCCCCTTTCAGCGAAGGACACCAGCCCCTAATAGGGACTTCAACCTGCGTCCCACTTCGGCCCCTCGATCGCCTGGCATGAATGGCCTCTCGCTTTCTGATACGCCTGAGCGCTCGGCGCCGCAATCCGACGAGATGGACTGGTCCCCTACGGTGCCTCCGCCCCCAATGCCCCGGGCTTTCCAGCCAAGCCACAAACCTGGGACGCGGGCCTTTGGCGCCTCGCCTACCACTTCGGAAAACAGCCCCTTTTGGTACAAGGTGCCCGCCGCCCCTGTTAACCCGGCGCACAAGCTACGCAACCCGCCCAACGCCCCAATGATCCGACCAAACCTGAGCGCCGATAAGAGCGGCCTCGGAAACGGCAACGGCAAGAAGGGGGACATTTTTTTCCGCGGGGCTGCGTCCAAGGCTAAGCGCGAGGAGGACGAAGAACAGCGGCGCCGTGGGGTCGAGTTTCGGCATCAGAGCTTCTTCGCGGAAAGAAAGGACGACGGGGATGCGAATTCCCTAGCAGACATGCTAGGAGCGAGTTTCTCCATCGAGAGCGAGGCCGGCGATGCCCAAAGTGTGGTTGACGAGCCTTCCCACGGTCAGCAAACTACTGCGGCGTCCCAGTCCGCTAGGCCAACGCCGGCGCCGGCGCCGGCGCCGGCGCGCGCTCCTACATGGGAGTTTGCGCTCTTGAACGCCCTCCTAGCCGTCTACCTCATCAGCAGTTCCGTCGATCTCCCGTATCACACAAATGTGCAAGTGGTTGCCCTGTGCCTAGGCGGCATCCTCGCCCTCCGCATCATGGGCAGGGAGCAGACCGTCTCCCCGCTACGCTCCGCCCTCGGTGTGGCAGAGCTGGCCTGCCTCTGCACGGTAGGATGGAACACTTGGATCGGCGAGGAAGGGGGTGAGGACGACCTGAATTCGTGGATGGGCGTCGGCGCGTTCGCCGCCATGGTCGTCCACCAGGGGATTGACCTGATGACGACGCGGTGATAAGGAGGCAGAGTGTTTGAAAAGAAACTTCTTATATGACGAATAGGAGTCATAGGCATCCGTGGTCTGTAAACGAAAAACGGGAGGTATCATTTGCTTTTTCTTCTCTTCATCTGTTGTTTGGCGAGGCGCAAGGTTGGATAGCATCAGTTCTACTAGGTAGGTAGGCAGTCCCCATAACCCCGTTGGTAGGCAGTCAGCGAGGCATGATTGTTTTAGCTCTCTTTTTCTGTTTTTTTCTTCTTCTTTGATAGTCTACCTAGCTTTGAAACCAAATTATGGAAGCTCGGCGGTCGTTCTGTCAATTCCGTTTACACTCACACTTGCACACTGGCTCATTTAGCATGGGATCAAATTTCAACGCTAATTGCTTGCATGTGTACTCCGTACGCGGGGAATAATCTATAATACTGCTGGTACTGCTAAGTAGCTCAGCTGTCGATGCGTCGAGGACAATCTATCTACTGCTCCCACAAGCAACGACTCACAAGGCGTCATTGGCCCGGCCAAGTTATACTCTGTTCCAAGGAGGAGGAGAAGAAGGAGGAGGAGGAGGAGGGGTGGGGGTGAGGCGGCCAAACTCTGCCACACACTCCGAAAAAGTATGCAGCCGCGCATCTCGTGCATGCACTGCTTCGGCTCAAGATTGCCGTGATCATTTCTTGGCCTTGGCGGGGTCGACGGCAAGTTTTACATAGTACCATTGATACGCTGGAGTGAGAGAGTGAGAGAGAGGGAGAGAGAGAGTGGCCAAGAAAGAGGTGTGGTAAAGGAATCCCTGGGCGCACTGGGGTTACTGGCTGGGGCCATGTCAAAAGTAGCACGGACCATGCGGGCGCGCGTTCGGTTCGCAAGGCTAATAATTGACCGTTGAGGTAGTAATTAAGGTGATGCGTTAAGCATAAATTTTCGGTGGCAATCTTTAAACTTGCGGGTTATTAGGCACATACGGAGTACTCCCGTACGGAGTAAGGCGGGTGGAGGGAGGAGGGGGGAACGTAATGGGGGAGAAATCGATTGCAGCTCGTCGGGAGTTGTCGCTTCCTAGCAAGGGGTTGATCTTTTTTTTTTCTTGGTGACGGTTTGGGATCAGATGTTTACTTTGACTCTTCCTCCTCTTTGTTCGAGCTCCTTGATGGCTAGAGTTTGGCGCGTACACTTCATGTCGCGGAGAATGGATTTCTTGTACCAAGCCATCCATGGATCATGGATCCTTGGTTCATTGTTTCTGTCCGTCTGTCAGGAAGAGGCAAGTTGTGTCGAGGTGGAATGAATCACAGTGATAGCCCCCCGGACGGAGTGAATTCATGGCAGGCGCCCTCGCGACGTCATCGCACAGAGGGGGCCCCTTCTTACCCCTCCACACATCCATCAACGGATCCATGCGATCCAGTGCAGTTTTACCTGCAGGAAGCTATGGAATACCGCTTTCGCTTTACATGCGGAATGCCACTATTATCACTAGTAGTAGTAGTAGTAGTAGTACTTACCAAGTAGCAGTACTAGTAGTAGGTACTACCTCCCAGGCTCCTACTACCTACCGTGGCCGAGAAGAATGCCGCATCTGGTCTGCGCCTCTCATCGGCCTCCGTCCACCGCTATAGCTAAAGTAGCCGAAATGTACATTTCCAGTGACCGAAGGTACTCCGTACACAAGCAAAACAGTCTGCGCCGGGCCAATTATTAGTAAACAGTAATGGTAGACGCTGGGTGTTGACGATGAATGGAGCCCTTCGATTTACTAGAGGTAAAAAGATTGGATCGCTTTTTCCAAAAAAGACCTGTCTGCTTAGTAGAACGTAGGCAAGGCAGTAAGTAGTAGTACTATAGTCGTAGCTTCCGTAATCCGTCACCTGCCAGGATTCTTTTCCTCGATCGCCTTGCCTTTGCTGGCAAGAACACTCCCGGCGGTATACGTAGATTGCCTCCATGATATAAGAGGGCCCCTCATCTAGGGGAGCGCTCTTTCTAAGCTGTCTTCTACGCTCTCCTTTCCTCTTCTTCCTACTTCCCCTACTCTTCCTCCTCCTCCCTCCCTCTCTCTCTTCTCTATCCCATTATTCTAGCACACACATACACATACACATACACACTTCCCGCTCCAGAATAATTGCCTACTTCGCCATGAAGATTCGCAACGCCGGCCCCGACGACCTCCCCGCCGTGGTCAAGGTCATCCTGGCCGCCATCAACAAGGAACGGCTCTGGACCAACTTCGTCCCCAAAAAGGGCGCGCAGGACGCGGCGTACCTCCACGAGATCGAGAAGCTCCTCAAGGAGCACCTGGACCCCAAGAACAAGGATTGGGTCATTTCCGTCGTCGACCTGGCCGACTCTGCCAACAGCCCGCCGCGCATTGCCGCAGTCGCCGTATGGGACATGTCTGCCGCCGACGACGACAAGGGTGAGTTTATTTTTTCTTCTCTTTCTTCTTCTTTATTTTCGACCTCCGGATCCATATCTATTTTTGCCATGTTGCCAACTCATATGCGCTCTCCCTCTCCCTCTCCCTCTCCGAGGAAGTGCCTGGCTATAACAAATTTGTTCGCGCGCGTTGGGTGTCATATGCTGGGGTGTGTGTATAGGAGTAGGAGTAGGCCACGATGAGAATGGGGAAAAAAATGAAAATGAAAATGAAAAAAAAAGTCTTGGCGAGCGCCTGCTTTCACGCCACCCGAATAAAGCAGTGCCTAAAGAACTTGGCTGACGGGTACTTGGTACATACAGAGACAAACAGAAAGAACGTCAAGACGACGATAACCGACGATCGCCTCGAGGCTTACACAAGCGTGGTGCTCGCCGCCCGGGAGGCCATCTTCGACAAAAAGTACTCAAGCCATCGTTACCTGCAGCTCCTGGCGGTTCACCCTGACCACCAGGGTCAGGGCCACGGCAAGCACCTCGTCCAAAAGGCCATTCTCAACGCCAAGACGACCGGCGGCGTCCTGACCACTATCGGCGGCCCCCACGGCTACATCTTCTTCAGCGGTCTCGGCTTCCACGACCTGGGACCCATTACGCTTCCTGAGAGTAGCGCCACTGATGCTAGGGACATCAAGGCCCTCGGCATGGTGATCAAGAAAGAGGAGCGCAGGGCTTCCCTGGTGGACAGCTTGCTTAACTATATCTCCGGTTAAAGGTGACGAAGGCGATGACCCCTCATCAAGTAACCCGGATGAGGACCTTTATGAGATGACGGCCAGAATTACATAAACTATACTGCTATTTTTCCCTTTCGCTTGTCCTTATTGTACTTGGAGTACGGAGGCACATTTTATTATACACGACACAGTCAGTCGTATGACATGGAGTCAATTGAACTTGGTTTTCAGGGCCGTACGCAACACTGATGACTTGTGCGCTCACATAAAATTGTGAATTGTTGGAGAATAATCCAAAAACCAGCGCTGACGTACCCATCCATGGGTATTATCTATTAGAACTACTATGTACAAGATTTGGCCGCTGCAGTATGCGGGGGAGGGGAGCCACGGGGGGTCGAGCGATGATCCCAGTCCACTGAGAGGGGCACGCAGTGGGGTCCACGGCAGCCTCGTCCATTGCCTCGCACGGGAATACATGTATTTGATTACGCGTTGAGTTGTAATACGTCGTAACTGCTCTGCCTACCTAGCCTTGCGCACCCATAGTACATAGTCACATAGAGTTCTCTAGGCCAAGAACGGGTGCCTTCAAGTATACTCGGTGCGACGGTTAGAAAGTCAAGTCACTCCAAGGGATCAGAAACGCATTCTTTAACTCCCGAGGAAATGGATGGAAATACTGGCTGGTGGCGTCTTTAAATCCGCTCGCGCTCGCAGTGGATTCAGTCGTAAAAAGAAACACGTGAGGAGTGTCATAAAGTATGGTTGGCACTACTAAGTGGTGGGAATACCCCGCGGCCTTGATGATACGGGAAGTCAAGGGGGGTGGACAAGTATGGTAAGTATGCTTTGTTCCTTCTTCACAGACTTCAAACGGCCCGTTGACGACTCGACGAGGAACGGCCAAACGGCCAACGGCGACGGGGAAGACGTTGCCAGAGAAGACAAAGAAGAAACCTAAGAAACCCAACCGTATTCTGGTCGCACACATGGTGGGGAAGCAAAAATCATGCCTTCTTCTTCTTCTTCTTCTTCTTCTTCTTCTTCTTCTTCTTCTTCTTCTTCTTCGTCTTCTTCTTCGTCTTCTTCTTCGTCTTCTTCTTCGTCTTCTTGATACCTATCCATCTATTCTATTCCATCTATCTAGCCGACGCAGTTTTGGTAATAAAGACTCGCCATGCTAGTAATGACAGGAGGAAAGGATTCAAAAGGTGAAAAAGAGGCAAAAAGAAGAAGAAAAAAGATCACATGATATGCAGGTTGAGAATGATTGTTTGTTGATGGCAAACCGACAAAAAAATTAACAAAAAAACTCCGATACGGGGAATCGAACCCCGGGCTCCGCGGTACTTGGTAGTCCCTCAAGTTATGAGAGCGCGAAATGTTGGCCACTACACCATATCGGAATGACTTCTGGTTGATGGAGGATACACCCCACAATCGCGATCTAGATTGGCTCGCAGGCTGGCTGCGGGTTGCCTATTGGTGGCATGGTGCGTACCTAGGCCAGTCTCTCTTTTATCTCTCCGTATTGCTATTAGACTGGTAGTGCTTGGTAGTAGTACAGCATGCCTCTCCATATCTAGTTGAAGAGTTGAACAGTAAACCAGCTCGTTATCAAATAAAAGAGATAGAGAGCGTATCAGTACAATCAGGTACGCTCAAGGGGACCTGGAGCGCGATAAGGTGCACGACAGTCCTGAAGATTACACTTTGTTGAGTTTGGGCTACTCCCGCCCAGCCCAGTCCATGCATACAAACTCTTTTGCTCAACCGACGACGCTCATTGGTCTACCGTTCTCGTCGTATTCCCCCCTCCCGTTTTCACAGTTATCATCTGTTCTGATACCAACAAAACTTCAATGAATCAGTCCTCTTCCATGCTCTTTTTTTGCTTTCTGCCAACGAGTCGCGCGCAGCCTTCTGTTGTGCGTATTGTCCCCTAGAGCCTCCCTCCCTTTCACTTAGCATATTCTCGTATCCTTCCTTCCTTCCCGAGGGTCCCATCGGAGCCCCCCTTCCAAGCATAGGGCTTCGGAGGCAACCCAGCACGAGGAGCTCACTCACACCTTTCCAGAACTGGGCCGGCATGGGGCCCCAAGTCGAATATTCGTCGAGGTGAAGATGGCAATATTGATTGGTTGACCTTTTTTTGGTTTTCTTCTTCTTGCCCGGGTAACTCGGGACCGGTCTCGTTGATGAGCTATGCAGTAGCCATGTCATCCGGCTCTGATGTGCCGGTGACGATGGGTGAAACGGCACGTGTTGCCCAGTCGGCGTCGGATTCGCTATGCGAATAATCCAGTAGTATATGGTATACGATGTGGCTGAACACATCTGCAGGAGAATGCCTACGTCAGTAGTAGGCTGCCATAAGTAAATGAGCACGCCGCGAGGAGTGACAAACATACCTAAAACGTGAACAAAAAGAGACAACAACTTCACACGGCACAAGACAGGTTTGGAATGAACTTTTTGAACTCTCGGTTAGGTTAACATGTGCAATTACATTATAGTCAAGATACCCTTCTTTATATACCAACAAAACGCCACGAAGGTAACATTTAGATCCCCCAGGTCGTCATCAAAGCCGTGACAACAAGCCGTCAAAACAAGCCCCCCTACCTAGGCTATGCAGATGTAAAGTATATCAATAAAACGTTATCCAGAACTCCAGCGAGCTCAGTGTATACAAACACTTTTTTTTTTTATGAAGATGATGATTTGGGGTTCGAGTGATATCCCCAGAGGCGCTGCCTCTCCAAGACCCACCACTGAGCGGCCGCCTCGGCCTCTGCAGCCCACTTGGCGGCCTCCTCACCGTACGCATGGCGCACGTTGCTCTTCAACCCACCGAGGGACCATGACTTGACGGGGTTC
The DNA here is from genome assembly GCA_026184415.1 of Trichothecium roseum. Lineage (NCBI taxonomy): Eukaryota > Fungi > Ascomycota > Sordariomycetes > Hypocreales > Trichothecium > Trichothecium roseum. Next base: position 3,675,006 of record CM047942.1, on the reverse strand, counting down.
AACTCAAGAGGGTCCGAGGAAAGGTCGGCAACCTTGTACTGGACCGTCTTGCCGAGAGGCATGACCAGCCTGTAAGGGGTGTCGGCCGACGTCACACCAAGCATACCGGCGCCAGAGTTGATGACAGAAAAGTTCCATGCGCGGCGGCCGTCCTGCTTAGCCTTGTAGGGACGGATAAGGGACTGGCCCTCGTACTCTTGAACGATATCCGATGCAACATGAGCATCCTTGTCGTTGAGGGAGCCGCTGTTGATGAGGAGGTCGAGGATGGTGGGAAGGATGGAAATAGTAGAGGCGTTGGCGTTGTACTGGTAGCGAGGGAGGTGGGGGTGTCTGAAAGTGAGAGGGACGCGGAAGTTGCTGACATGGCCGTTCTCATAAGTGCCGGTCTTGGAGGTGTCTTCCTTGAAGGCCTGGCCGTGGTCGCCAGCAAAGACAATCAACGTCTCCTCAGCGATGCCAAGATCTTCGAACATTTGCATGAGCTCGCCCATCCACTGGTCGTGGAAGGAAATGGTCTGAAGATACTTGTTGTAGTCGTTGTGCCAGTCGTTGAGGTCCTTCATACCCGTAGGCAAGTAGTCGACCTTGTCGAACCAGTCAGGAGTGTCCCAGGCATGGTGAGTAGTGCTGGTGAAGTGGGACATCCAGATGCGCTGGTTGGCGGCAGTGGTGTTTTGGATGTACTCTTTGATATGAGGCTTTAGGACAGGCTCCGAGAAACCAAAGTAGTTGACGGTCTGATAAATAGGATCAGTCTTGTTGTAGCGCCAGTCCTTCTCAATCTGCTTCCTGCCAATAATGTGGTGGAAGCCAGCCTTGTCGTCAAACTTGTCCATACGGTCGTAGTCCTCCTGAACAGCGATGAAGAAGGCGGGATTCCAGTCCTGCTCCCTGAATTCATCTGGCCCCTTCTCCTCGTCAGAGTTATCCTTGAAGGTGTTGAACAGGTTGAGAATCTGGGGCATGCAAGGCTGGTAGCTATCGGTCATGGCCTCCTCAAACTTCTCGACGGGCATGGGCCAAGCACCACAGTGGTTAGAGGCAAAACTCTTGGTCGACATGGTGGCCATGGTATAGGCGCCCTGCACATTGATGCCACCAAACTCGTTGTCGATTTCACGATCCCAGTTTGTCTTCATGTTATCCAACGTGCCATTGGAGTGAACGAAACCTCTGGCCCTGCCAGTAATCTTCTCAGCGTTGGGGGTCAGGTTGGCCAGGCGTTCATTGATCACCTCCCGATCCGCCTCATCACTGTATTCCATGATGATACGATGCCAGTCGGAACCGTGAACGATGGGGAACAACTCTTCACGCAAACTCTCCATGAGAACAAAGACGACGTGCTTGATGACGACGGATCCGTCATCGAGAGCTGACTTGACGGGAGCGAGGATCTCAGAGTCGAGATTGGTAATTCTCAACGGGTCACCGACCGGGTTGTAGTATGGCAGGCCGGGCTTGAGGCCGATACACTCGTCAACGTTGGCAGGCTTGGTTCCATCACCGTCACGCTTAGTTTCATCTTGCATTTTCTCGAAGCGCTTGGGGTCCCATCTGGCGAATCCGCGGGGGAGCTCATCGGGAATCCAGTCAGGAACGTGCCTGTTATAATCCTCCATCATAGAACTCTTAAGACCAGGAGCCCAACCCTTGAAGTCGCCGCGAGGCTTCTGCCAGAACTTCTTGTCAATCAACTCAGGCATGGGCCACTCATTTTCCAAGAGATGCCTCTGCTGGTCGCAGAAATCAGGCTCGGCCTCGAATGCCGCCAAGATAGCAAATGGGAGCGTAGCCGAGAGATGATCGTAGGGCTTGTGCGGGCGAATGATAAGAGTAGTGGCGAGGAAACCGAGGATGACAAGCTTGATAGCCCATCCAGGAATCGAGACAGGGCAGCGGAAGCGGCTCTTGGGGATGGCCGGCAGAGGCTTCTCGCCCTCACCAAGCAAAGTATGACCCTCGGAGTGATCGCGGTCCTCGTTAGGGTAGGAATCCTCGGAGAACTGGCCGTCCTCGTCATCGTTGCCTTTGGTAAGCTCGTATATGGCCTGCTGCTTGCGGGCGTACTTGATGTGCAGAGTAACACCAAGAGAAAGAATTCCACGGTAGGCTGCTGATGTTAGTAGACGCCATGCAAAGGACCTGGGTACATGATGATGCTTACCAGAGACGAACTGCTCACCCAACCACTCCAAAATGGAGCCGAAGATCCTATACAAGAAATTTTGGGGGAAGAAAGCGATGAACATGAGGATGCCGGCGACTGCCATGACAGCCCAGCTGCCGGAAAGGAGAACCTTGGCGGCATCCCAGTTTGTCGCATAAGTTGATGCCTCACGCCAATCCATCTCGCCACCAGTCTTGAGCCAAAATCCTATTTGGGAGGCGGCAGCCAAAAGGTTCGTGAGGCTGTCGGCCACGTTAGCTACCCGCAATTCGCCACAAAGTATTACCCAGGAACCCTTACGTCAAAAACAAGCCGATGAAAAAGGCAATCCATTGCAGGATACCCTTCTCACGGCGGAAGCACAGCCTGATACCACATATCACAAGGATATCAAGGAGGAAAAACGTCGGGAGGTATAGGAGGAACGAGAAAACGGAGATGGAGGTGAAGTGACTCCCGAGCGTCAGCAGCTTAGTCGAGAGAAGCGAGACGGCAAAGGTAGAGAAGAGGAAGGAAACCGTCGAGATTTGCATCATTGCGTCGGTTTAGAGCCCATGGGCGGGCGAGCGAATCGATTCGTTGTAACCGATGGCGATTTGGCGGTGGGTGTGTATGATGGTTCGCAAGCCAAGATAAAGAGATGGGGAGAGGCCAAGGAAAAGGGTGCTAGTATAAAAAGACAAGCAATGAGCGAAGCGCAGCGTGTAGAAAATTGATTCCACGCGACAGACGAAAATAATCAAAGGATCAAAAAAAAAAGAAAAAAGAAAAGACGATGAGAGGATATTATTCTTCACCCAGAGGTCGACGCGCAAACCATGGCCCAAGGTAAGACAGGAAACGAGACAGGAGTCGAGGCGAGAATCATCAGGAGAAGTAAATCCTGAGTTGAAGGGGGGTATTAGGGGAGAAAAGAAAGGAAGCAGGTGGTCGCGTGCTCAGTAGGTAGTGCCCAGGGGGTCCCCCCGTTCTAGGGAGCATAAGGCACTAAAGCAGTGAGCTGGTAGGCTGAAGCGCGCCGCAGCAGCTAGTGCTAAGCCTTGAGCAGTATGGGCCGAGCAAGCGAGGCAGACGTCGCGGGTGCACTGACGTTTCCTGGCACGGAACTCTTTTCATTTCACTTTTTTTGCGCGATGATATTGTCAGGGGTAAGCCCAGGTCTAAGTAACTCCACTTTCATTTTCCCATCTTCCTTACCACTCCGTACTCCGTAATGCTACCCGTACGGAGGATATCAGGACATGGGCGGCTTGTCAAGAGAATTCAGAAATGGGGAATCTTTTTTTTTGTCAGGGCTCAGGAAGTGGAGGAGTACTGGAGCACCATCGTATTCACACTTCTAGTATCGAAATTTATGTGCCGACTCGTTGTCCTCCCCTGCCTCCTGCCCATGACTCTGTTTTTTGTTAAATTGTCAAAGAACCCAAAAGGTAGGGAGAAGTCCAGGAGGAACGCCTGGTTACAGTACGGAATACATATGTACGGAGTACTCTGTACTAACAACAGCACGCGCCTGTGCTGCAATGATCTACATGATTACCCTCTACTGTAACAAGGAAAGTGGGCGGAGGTGAGACTGCAGGAGCCTTAGATGGAAGGCGGCATAAGTGTCCCTTTTCTTGGAAGTATTGAACGGCACAGACGTCAAGCAAGGGCAAATCCAGCGCAGGCACGCATCCACCGACGTGTACGGAGTAGTATTGGGTATAGTAATGGCTTGGAAATTGCGGGGAAGGAAGGATCATGGATCGCCTTTTGCTTCTGTTAGATATTCCAGGCCGAAAGCAAAAATTCCAAACGCCACGGCCAATCAACCCGAAATCAAATCCGCGCCTCGGCATAGGTACTAACTAAGTACTGAAGCCCAAGGGCCTAAGGGCAAGAAGGGTACGGAGTACATACGGAGCTATGTATGTACATACATGTCAGAGCACGGAGAACTTATGTCTCCCTCCAATCATCTTCGGCGCTCGCGATCCAAGTGGGGATTGGCCGAGGGGTTGGACGAAAGCCAAGTAGCGAAACTGACCATTGAGCACACGACAACACCGAGACTGGTTGCAGCCTTGCACCCCCTTCTCGGCTCCTGGAAGCCGTAATAGAAGCCACCGCCCCCCCCGTACTCCGTAGAAGCCACCTGGACACGGGGTGCGTAGGTAGTAATTAGGTAGTATTACCTCCACCATCTACCACCAAAATGGAAACCAACATGGTTACATGTGTAATTTTCTTCCATTTGGGTTTCTGGTCAGGTCAGCCTTAAGGTCCGACTCCATGCCATAATCCGTACTCCGTACTGCGACTTACTAGTATACAGTGAGCCGACTGTGCCACTTTCCCGTCCCCAGCTCTCGCTATTAATAGGAAAACAAGTGTTTCACCAATCAGCAATTCCCTCAGGGCTGTCCGAAACTACTTTTCTTACAGTGAAAGTGCAAGCCGACACGGTATTATGCCCGTCACTACTACTACTACGTACCCAAGCGTGCCAGGCACCCAGGCTGCTTTCCAGGTTCGTGGGACCGCCGAAGTGCAAGAAAAATGTCCAAGTCTCTTCTCGAATTCTTCACGCGGTCGCTTGGGTCCTTCCAGCAGTCCTCGCAGACGATTCAGGTGTTGACCACCTTGCAAGCGTCGACCTACCCGCCGCCGCCATGGAACCCCGCAACAACCCGCTGCCGCATCGTCGTCCTCGACTCCAGCTTCAACCCGCCCACATCGGCACATGCCCATATGGCCCTGGCAGCCCTAGAAAATCAGCAAGTCGGTGGACAGCATGATGATGCTCATCGCGGCCCTGCAACTGATGCACAGAGACTCGTGTTGTTGCTGTCGGTAAACAACGCCGACAAAGCTCCGAAACCGGCAAGCTTCCCGCACCGTCTAACCATGATGGAGGTTTTCGGCCGGGACATACTCGAGCGCAGCAAGACGCCATTGGAGGTCGACGTCGCCGTCACCACCCTGCCCTACTTCCATGACAAATCAGCGGCCATGGCCGCCCACCCAGCGTACGCCACCGCGTCGGGATGGCAGCCACATTCCCAGGTCTTCCTGGCGGGCTTCGACACGCTGGTCAGAATCTTGCAACCCAAGTACTACGGCGGCCAGCAGGGCATGCTCGAGGCACTGGCTGGCTTCTTCTCCAGGGCCCAACTGCGAATCACGATGCGCCCGGACGATGAGTGGGGCACCACCGACGATCAGCGTGCTTGGGCGGCGCAACGTGATATCCCGCTGTTGACAAACCCCAACGTCGTCATGGTTGACGCCGTGCAAGGCGAACGAGTAATGAAGGCCGTTAGCAGTTCCAAGGTGAGGCATCTCGCCATGACTGGCGACGAGGCTGAGCTTGACGGCTACGTCTGCGACGAAGTCAAACGGTGGATCCTGGAGCAGAAGCTGTTCCGGAAGGACTTGGCAGTGCCGTGATTGCTACTCCGTACATATAGTACCACTTCCAGACGGCGGCCCGTTCTGGCAGCTGGCACGCAAAGTGTTCTCCTCAATTTCCCCTTAGTGTTTGGATACGATGCGCTGGACAAAAGGGCGTCCGTCTCCCGCCGTTTCCTGTCCGCGATCGACACTAATACGCTACGAGTCAAGATTTTTTGCCGGCGGCGGGTCCCCCAGAAAACCAAGATTTCATTGCGACAGAGGAACCAGTAACGGAACACAAGAAATCCCAATGGCCAATATTCCGTAACACTACCGCTACTGCTTGGATGCTACTGCTTGGGTGCAACTACTGCTACTACCACTACGGAGTACGGAGTAGCGGGGACAAAAAGGAATAGAAGAATCAAATTAAACTCTTCTCGTAAAAAGCCTGTCACTCCTTCGTACTGCGGGGAACCAAAGGATCCCACCGAGGCCTGGCGAATCGGAGGGGCCGCCACCTTTTGCTGAACGTCTCGATCTTTTTTTTTGCCGTAGCACCCGCCCGCACTCCCCTACCCTCCATGCGGTAATCTCACTTTTTTGTCCAGCAACCATGGCACCGGCAGCTGCTGCAAGCTGGTCTACTGCTGTAAGAAAACTCTTGGCGCGCGATCGCCCATTTTTCTTCTTTCCCTCTTTGGTGTGCATAGCATAGCAGGCCTACAGGCAAAGCAGGGTGGCAGGCTAGGATGCTTCCCGTCACCGAGGGAAGGATGATGGTTGGATTGAGAGCCAGCCCCTTTTTCTCTCGTGCGGAAGAAGGCGCAAGGCTGAGACGCTATATTGGACCCTGATTCCAATAGCGGTCAAGAATTTCTCGTATGGGGTTGCATACCGTACCATACCAGACCAGCGGAGAGTCCTCGCTCTCTCCCTCTCCCTCTCTCTCCGTCTTTTTCTCCCTCCATTTAGCACCGTCCCGCCCCGTCCTCCCTTGTCTGATGGAGTCGAAACGCCAAGGAAAACTGACAAAGACACGGTCTGCTAATACCCCGTAGTAAGCGCACCCTTCGCAGGAGAGCATGAAGCCGCTCCCGCGTGAAGTAAAATAAAAAAGCGCTTGCTTATGGAGCTGCAATGTTTGAATACGATGTTCTGAGCTACCCAAAGCGCTTGTGGGGGGGGGGGGGGGGGGTGGCCTTTGCGTTTCCCGAACAAGTCCCCTACCTTATGCCCTTATCCCCTCTACAGAGTCCGGAATGCAATCGGCTTCGTCTGCTACGTAGTACTACCGCTACTTGGTTCTGTTTGGCCGGGAAGCTTAATTCAGTCCGATACGACGCAGAACTCAAAGAACGAGGAAGAAGAAACTTTGCTCGTTTCACGAACCTTTCCAGCACCAACGACATGCGCGTGCCTATCACGCTAAAGGTCGCGATCTGCTGGGGAAAAGGAAGGGGGGGGGCTATCCCGTAATATTTGCCCCTGAACATCGTTCACTCACTTTCTCTCTTCTCATGGTATTTGGGCTAAAGGGTAAGGTAATGTAACAAATTGTCACGCGACCAACGTAGTAGACCAGACACCAAACGTGCCAAAACCCAACCAGCCACCACGCCAACTTTCTTTTTTTTTGGGGGGGGAGGGGGGAGGGATGTTTCGCCCCCAACCATTGCAAACATAATGTGCACTTTGGGGGGTGTGACGACATATTTTTGTTGGCTTTTTTTTTGGTTCCTCTCTTTTTTCTTTTGGGACCTTCAGTCTGTGTGAGATTGTTATCTGTCCATCTGTCTGCATCTGGGCACGGGTGTTCTTCTCGTCTGCCTGAGGGAATGGGTACATACCATAGGTGGCCGGCGTGTGCGTACGTGAGCAGCAGCACTCATACTACTTGCCACAAGGTTCTCCCGCTCACGCTCCTACCACAGCTTCTAGTAATAGTAGGGACAGTACTCCGTAGTGGCATGTGGCCCGGCCTGCGTATTGTTCCTCTGGCATACAGCAGTAGCTCCAAGGCGTTACATATTGTCCCCCCCCCAAACAAAACAAAAAAAAAGCTTCACGTCCTGACAAAAGTCTCGGTCGGCCCCTCGAACCCGCCCCGGAACCCGCTTTACATAGTTTTACGTGAGAATGCATGCTGCTGGATGTTCCCTACATAAGGAGGTCGGTCCCTCTGCAGCAGTACCGCTGCGGTAAGGGAGGCACTGGTAGTAAGCACTCTGTATAGACGTAGTAGTATATGAATATGTATGTAGCACTGGACGAGGGGGACTATCGATGTCTCAGGAGCTGCGGCAGGGCGACTGCCAGTTATTACTTAGCAGTGATACTGCTATAGTATTGTGGTGTGCGAGTGCTACCCTGGGGTTCAGCTCGGCGTTGACATGAATGCATCATCGTACATATATTATAGTAGTACCGAGTAGACATGTACCATACTACAGTGAATAATAGAATGCACATTTACTCGTGGGACGGAAAGAAATAATGATACCACCAACATGTTGGAAACACAAATGTGAACCAATCATTTGATGAAACAATAGTTTACGCCGCCTTATGCCCGCGGGGTAGATTTGAGAGGCACGGAGGGGGGAAACCTTCCCCAAGGCACAAATGCTGGAATGCGGCACAGGTAATTAAGCATTAGTACTCCTTGAGTATGGAGGAAAGTGTGGTGCAGCTGTCTGGCTCGGGTTGCAACAATCACAAGAATTGTATATTACGCCACAAATATGCTCTGATGACACCCCCCCCCCCCCCCCCCCACGACGCCATGCGCCTATTCTATGCTCCTACCAACGTCCATGACCCCCCGGGAGAACCACTCGGCCACGGTACCAAACCTGTCCTCGCTCCCCTCGAGATCCCCCTTGAACAGCTCGTGCCGCTCTGCCCTCTGCCGCTGGCCCTCCCGCATCTTGCGGATCACGTCGTTTTCCCCTGCGCACTTGGGGCACTCGGCCTTGTCCTCGCCGCCATCCTCGCTGGTCGCCCCCCGCACGCAGCGCTGGTGGAACGAGTGCTTGCAGAGGAAGTGCACGGCTGGGAGGTCTAGACCCTGGCCGCAATCCGAGCAGCGTGTCGCCTGGAAAACTGCTGGTTTGGCGCCTAGGTCTGACAGCTCGGTGCGACGCTTTGACGTATCCGAACGAAGGGTGGTGATGCGGCTGCGGTTGGCTGAAATCTCCCTTCTCTCGCGCGTGATTGTATCGTGCAGATAGGGTTTGATCATGCCCATTGTGGCAACGCCTCCCCCTGCACCGCCGTCGACCGACTGCCCTACAAGGGTCTGGATCACTTGGAGAGGGGCCATCAGACCGTCCTTGTCAATCTTCGCAAGCACGGCTGAGAGTTCATCGCGGCCCGCTTCTTCCAGCACCCTAGGATCAGAAGTGAGATATGCTAATGCCGCAGGGTACAGCTGTGGCTCTTCCGGACCGTACTTTTTCAGCGCCTTGATTGCGCCACGGGTATCTTTGGCAGACGTATACGAACGGAATATGTCAAAGAGGAGGCCCGCCTGCTCCTTCACAAGCGTTGTGCCGTCTTTGAAATTGGCGAGATGCGACAGGAGGAGCACGTTGGAGCTTTCCATTGGAACGTGTTCACCCTCGATGAGCTTCTTAGCCTTGGCCTCCCATTCCTCTCTGTAGTGCTGGCTCTTTTTCTCGCCAGCTTTGTAAAGGTACATTTCGAACAGTGTAGTATACAAGTCTGTGCGGTCCGACGCCTGGAGCTCTTCCTCGAGACAAGCTTCAAGGAACGTGATGAACTCATCTGGATGGTCGATAAAAGAGGAAAATGCAGTTCGAGGTGGCGGCGGCGTGTACTTGGTTGCTACTGAGTCGGGAAGCCCTGTGTCTCGTGTCTTGTATTTGCCTGTGTAGTACTCCACGAATAGTTTTGTCGCCTTCCCGGGGCAATTTTCGATGAGCACTCTGGCATATTTTTGGAGGCATCCATAGGCCTAGGAATAGAGGATTAGTAAGATGCTTAGTATGGCATTGGAAATACTTACTACTTGGGGCTCCTGTCTCCAGATATGATCTAGAGCCTCATCGTAGTTTTTGGAGTCTTCGATAAGGATATCCACTACAAGGTCCGTCTCACCGTGCTTCTTGGCGAGGTAGGCCGCCTGTTCATAGTACCCTCCTTGTCGGCACATGGCAATGGCGGTATCGAGGTCAAACTTGAGATCGCCAGGTGACTTGATGAACGCCTCGAGCTTCTCAATGTCCTTGAGTTTGGCGTAGCAGTTGAGCAGCAAGGTCGTGTGGTCTGCCGTTGCTTTTCTGTGCTCATGCAACTGCTCGAGATACTGTATGAGGTTGTGTATACGCTGGCTGTCAAGAAACTTGCGGATGACCTGGGAAGGTTCTGTGGTGTCAATGGCTCGGATATATTGCACCATTGCTCCATCAAAGTCGGCCTTTTGGTACAAATGGTCTCCGAACTTGCGGTAGATCATGCTCTGTTGTTGTGAGTCAAGACCGGCGTTTTGGGCCAGCTCGATAGCCAGAGGATACATGTTACGCTGATAGAGCATGTCGAGTCGTTGCTGCAGGCTCTTCTCACGATAACGATACACCTGACTGGTCAGATTGAATTCCCCTACCCAAGAAAGTAACAACATACCTTGCCCTCTTGTGTCATTGTAAACAAGTCACCCCAAAGCTCAAAGACGTATCGTACAGGCGATAACATCGTCTCCGTGTGGCCTATAACTCTCAGGTCTGGCTCTAGGAGCACAAACATGGAGGCGTCAAAGATGGCATCGTTACCACCACCGAACCTCCGCCTCATGGCTTCCGGATTCTTCTCCCCCGAGCTCGACGGCGGGCACGACATGGCGATGTACTGTCGATACATGGACACGAGGCTTTTCTGTGATTCGTGCGCCTTGGGGGGCCCACGTCCCTCGAGATTGTATGTGTAAATGGCGTCTTCCCTCGCAACCACAATATCGCCGGTGTTCTTGTCAATCGTCATGCAGCCCTGCCCGCACCCTGCGTCCTCGACTGTCTTGGCCGGCAGGCCTTGACCCTTCCTCGAGAGGCCCAACTTCAGTATACTCGATGTTGTTGAGACAAATAGTGTTGTGAGACCTGAGCTGTCGCCCATGGCCAGCTGCACGCCTGTCACGGGCTCTTCCGATTCGTATACGACTCTCTGCCTCGCGCCGAGATCGTGGACGAGGTCGCCACGGATGACGGTCACGGCACCGTTGGCGAAACCAACGGCGATCTGCTTGAGGTCTTCTGAAGCGGCAAACGCTGATATCTGGGTTCGGTCAGTGTGCGACCGAGGGCCAGGCAGGGCAGGATGCGATGTACCGGAAAGTGACGCCGAGCATTGTTGATGCCTACGGTGCTCAAGCACGTCGGCAGGTTTGTCTTCTTAACTAGCTTGTCGAGTGCCCAGACCTTAAGTACCGGGTCGCTACTCAGGTCCTCCTACAATCGTCAGCGCGTTGGCACATTCCATTCGATCCCCCCTCGTAGACGGAGCATTAACCCACCGCAACTGTGACCAGCAGGCTCGTCCCCTCGACCTGGTGCATGTGCGTTATTCTAGCACCCTCGTGCGCCTCGAAGCTTCGCACCACCTTCCACGTCCTGCCGACGATGCTGACGACGCCATGTTGTGACCCGAGAAAGAGACTGTCGGAGCCGGCGCACACGCTCGAGATGTCGCTGCTCTCAAAGAGCTGGATCGTCTCTTCGTCGGGGAGGGCGATCTGGGCGACATCGAAGAAGTTGAACGACTTCCACTGTTTCTGTAAGCAGGCGGTATGAGTGGGGGTGTTGGGAGCAAAACGCTACGTACCGAGATTGCCATGTTGTCGCATTGTAGTGTTGTTGATGGTTGAACGGGTCTTGTTATTCGCACGTCGGGCTTTGGCTATTCGTAGGACCGATCTACATTACCCCTACGTAGTGGTCAGAGTCCCAGCTACGTAACCTATTGCCTGTACGGAGCACGTTGTGGTACGGAATACAGTATACCATTGGCAGTAAAACCAATCTATTATCTGAGCAACTAAGCTATTAACTTTTAAAGAATAATTAATCGTGAGATATTCATAGATAACGATAGAATAAGAATATCGAAAACTTTGAGGGTATAGGTAAGTAATCACTGTACTAGTAGTATTTTGTAATAATACCCCATGGTGCCCATTAAAGACGGATCTCGCGACAGAGCTTCTCCATTCGTGACATTACCCGGGATGCGTTTATAAGGCTCGCTCTACTCCGTACTTGGCACTTTCTACTGATGTCCAAAGTGGGATATTCACTATGGCGGTTCCCATCCCACTCTGCTTACTGCTACCGAACAACACTTTATGCCGAGATTGATGTCCATCAACCTAGACACCATCGCGAGACGCCGATTCGTAGTATCGGAAATAATTGACAAGAAACAAAACCGACACCGGCAAAAGGCATCTCCGAGTGCTTACACTACGAGGGACACCAATTACCCGATTGGGCTGTGACTAGAACGAAATAGGAATATGGTGTCCCCCCCGACTAAAGTTCATGATGGGATACCGGTATTAGAGCAGGCTCAATCTTTACCAGACACAACCATACCATATGCATTCCGCCTTGTTGAAGCAACATCGGATTAATAACGAAAATGCTTATAGTAAATGACAAGATGGAGATGAGAAATACCATCAGTCCGTCTGAAACATGGTATATATATACGGAGTACTCGTCTGCGGTCTGAGGTCTGAACATGATGCTCTGAATACAACTTTAAGCACCCAGCATCATATCTACTTACTATCATCACGTCTGTGCCTACAAAGCAAACGAAAGCATGTTCATGTACCGAGCGCTGCTGGCCGTTGGGCTCGTAGCTCCAGGCGCGCAAGCCTCGTCGAAGCTGTTCTCCGGCGCGACCATCATCTCGTACAACGACAGCACCGAGTCCATCAACGTTATTCGCGACGGGTCGCTTCTCGTGGTTGATGACCGCATCGCCGCGCTCAGTGCCGAGCCCCTGACCGCCCCTCCAGGGACCGAGATGATAGACGTGTCGGGCCAGATCATCACGCCAGGCTTCGTCGATACCCATCGGCACGGCTGGTCGACGGCGTGGAAGACCGTCATGTCCAACAGCACGCTCCTGGAGTTCTTCATACGCTACAGGGACGCCGCTCCCCTCCTGGGCTTCACGCCGGACGACGTGTACCTCAGCCAGCTGGCGGGCCTGTACGAGTCCATCAACGCCGGCGTGACCACGCTGTTGGACCACGCCCACCACAACTGGTCGCCCGCCTCGGCCTGGGCGGGCCTCAATGGCTCCGTCGACAGCGGCGCGAGGGTCTTTTGGGCGTACTCGTTCCAGAACAGCACGGCCACCAACTACACCGTATCGCAGCAGTTCTCGACCTTTGAGGCCATGGCCCAACGTCACCCACGTGATGCTTCCGCCGCCGCGGCAGGCGGGTCGACCGTGCAGCTCGGTATCGCCTACGACAGCTGGGGACCGAATCCGAACAGGGCGGAGGCTCAGAGGGTGGCGGACACGGCGCTGAGGCACAACGTCTCCGTGTTGACGACGCACAGCGTAGGGGGGCAGTTTGGAGCGGACAACACGCCGGAGCAGGTCGACGCCTTCGGCATCCTCAACGGGTCGATGCCCGTCGTCTTCTCGCACGCGACCTACCTCTCGGAGGAGAACACCGACCTGCTGCGGTCCACGAACCAGTACATCGCCATAACGCCGGAGTCGGAGGCCTCGTACGGCTTCGGCCACCCGCGCAGCTACGACCACATGGACCAGGCGGCGCTCGGCGTCGACGTCCACTCCGTCTGCTCGGGCGACCTCCTCACCCAGGCCCGCCTCTGGCTGCAGAACGCGCGGCTGCACTTCTTCGACCGGGTCCTGGAGCGCGGCGACGTGCCGTCCGCGAACCCAATGAGCGTCAACCAGGCCTTCTACATGGCGACGCGGGCCGGGGCGCTCGCGCTGCGCAGGCCCGACCTCGGCGCTGTGCAGGCGGGGGCCAAGGCGGACCTGATCGTCTGGGACGCCGAGGCCTCGCCGTCCCTCGCGGGCTGGAACGACCCCGTCGCGGCGGTGATGCTGCACGCCGGCGTCGGGGACGTGCTCCACGTGCTGGTCGACGGCCGCTTCGTCAAGCGCGACGGGCGCCTGACGGCCGAGGAGTACCCCGAGGTGCGCAAGAGGTTCGCGGCCAGCGCCCGGAAGATACAGGACAGACTCCGCGACACGCCGCTGCCCGTCCTCGAGGGCGAGGTCTCGCCGGGCGTAGACTTTGCCGTGCCGGAGTACGCCGATGTGCTCCCTGGCGGCGGGAATGGCTACGGAGAGCAGCACTGGTGGTAAGCGACGACGGCCTTTTTGGTTGGTACAAAATCAAGCGGCAAAGGGTCTACGGGTCTTTTTCATCAAGCGGCTAACACTACTACTACTTATTACTAGTGCATACGGAGTACCTGTTAGGGGGTAATACTGGCTGCATCTTCACGTCGCACTACTACGGAGTACATACTGTGGACGGCTACTACTTTACAAAACCTTAAAAAGCTTAATACTTCACACATAACTACCACTATTAACTACTATGCCTTTATATACATCCGTGTTTTCATTACTGCTAGCTGTAGCGGAGCAACCGTTCGTGTTCTTCTTTTAGAGCTCTTGGCTTTTATCAGCCCTTTTCTGTTCTCTATGGTACTTCTTTACCGAGGGGGAACCCTGTGTTGTCAAGTGCTTGGTGTGCTGTGCGCCATAATACACCGCTGAACCCCCCCCAAGCCGACGATATGGTCTAGTTGTTTAGCGGCAAGGCACAGCTGAAGAGATCCGTCCACATATTCCTAGAAAGAGAGGGTGGTATGGTATTAGTATACGGAGCACTAGTCATAGTGCTCCGTAGTAGGGAGGAGAGAAAAATACGCCTTGCCATGGATACGATGGTACGTGTTGAGGCGGTGTCCAACTCCGCCTTGCGCGCGGCGGACTTGTACGGCGGGTATATAGTAAATCAAGGATGTGCTTTTCTGTCAAAAAGCCCTGGGACGTACATCATTTTATTCTTCCTTTTTTCTTCTCATCATACTTCTGTTAACCTGATATAAAAACTTCAATATCCGTTTTTTGCCCCTTTATAGTCTTTTTACCTGCTAGTTCCCGAGGAAAAGAAAGAAAGTATCTTCCTCGCCGAGAAGCAATGTGCCTACCCTTCCGCTCCTCGTCGCCCTCGCCCTCGCCCTCCTCCTCCGCCCCGGACAAGAGCGGCCACGACGACAGCGGGCCGCTGCCGGCGAAGAAGTTCACCGGGCGCAGGACCCCCGAGGCCACGTCCCGCATCAGGAAGAGCCACTTCGGCAAACCCGCCGACGGCCGCCCCCAGCGCCACAGCCTGGGCAACCCGTCCAGCGGCGGCGGGGGACACCTCGGGGGCCACGTGGAGCCCTCAGGTAAAGGCTACGCGGGTGCGTCCTCGGGCCACGACGGCGCGTACGGGGGCTTGTACGGCGGCGTGAGCGGCGGGATGTACGGCGGTGTCAGCGGAGGGGGCGCGACGGGCGGCGGCGTGCAGGGCGGCGTGAACGCTGGCGTTTACGGGACGTCGCATGGGGGTGGTGACCAGGGAGGGTACTTGTCGTGAGGGGGGAACCTTTTCGTGTTGGTGCGAAACGGCAAAATCCGTCGCTTCGTAATGGGGGTAACTGGTTGAATATGGGCGGTGATGCTTCTCTGGGGGGTTAACGGGCGCGTGGGTTTGGACAGCTGTCCCGCTTACCACCTTCCCCCGCCTCCGTGTCCTGCTGTGACATGATTGATCAGAGAGGCGTGGCATCACGAGACATGCCTTTGCGACCGCCGGCCCAATCAACCAGGCCGGGACACTCTGCATACGCCCAGTGCGATAGCTCCAAGCATGTATAGACAGCACCTGTTCAAGCCGAACGGTCACCCGGGTGCGGCAAAGTCCGAGTAGCAGTCCAGTTCGGCTCACACCGGGCAATGGAGGACGACGGGGTGGTATAGCCTTGGGGCGGGGCCGGCGAATCTATGGCTGGATTGCCTCCTGCCTTAAGTTCATATACCACCACCACAGCTCGCGAGACCATCCGAGCCAGCAGATCACGATCATGAAGCTGCCCTTGTCTTCGGTCCGTAGAGCTGAGAGACGCCAAAGGCGCTTGGTATATATACAACCTAGAGCCTAGGATGGTCAAAGATACTTGGACCATGGAAGACGTAGGAGGTGGCTGTTGCGGCTTCAGTCTCGGTCTACGAATGTGCCCCCTGGTCTCTGTAACTAGCTACCAAACATTCTACAGAGTGCTATATAAGAAGAGCAAATACGCTTTTGCCTTCTGTACACTGTACTACCCGTGTAAAGCCGTCACGCAGCTTTGCTAAATAAGAGAATTCTAGTAACTACAAAACGCCAAGCTGGCCAATTTACCTGCAATTTCCGGGGGTGCCACCCATGTGTCCAGACTTCTCTTCAGGCGTGCGATGTTCAAAAAAGGAGCAAATGAGCATCATTAAGGTCATATATATATATATAGTATTGCTCCTCGCGTCGTGGCCCATCTGTGTATGTCATGTGAATATACCTCTTTACTACATCGTAACAGCATGTATCCAAACCCTGCTCTCTCGTTCATAATCCGTTATATTATTCCTTTTCGCATTTACACGACGAGGCCTTCGTCAGCTGCCTCGTCCCGCTCCAACCTCTCTAACCCCGATCCCACCGCTCCGTAAACCCGCAGAGGCACAGCAATGTCGAAACTCTCGCACGCCAGGTGCTCTGCCGCGGCCAGAACGAGCCCTCCGCGGTCATCCTGCGAAATTTGCTCCAGCAAGGGGTGAGACGGCGGCTGATGATGATGATAATCACCGCGCTCGGGCGATTCACTGTGATTCGGGGCTGGCACAACGAACTCAACCCGGATCTTCCAATCCAAGCTCACGCCGCTTGTGATAAATTCAGGTGTTGCTGAAATAGGAATGGTAGGGGTAAAGACCACCCTGCGAGAGTAAAGTGTTACCTCGGACGTGGTCGAGTACACCTTCCTCGTCACCCGGTGTATGCTCGACTCGGATCTGACAGCAAGCGAAGAGTCGACCTTTTCTGACGTTTCTAATGAAGCATGGATGGCGTAGCAGGGTATATCGGCATTGGTTAAATCAATGGCCATGGTGACGACTTCGCCTAAGCGATATGATGGCCTCGTGAGCATGACCACACCAACTCTCAAGCCATTGCGAGCAATTTCGAAGCGATTTGGGCTCTGCTGGCCATCGGATGTCATATTACTCCTCATTATGGCAAGATGAATAGCTTCCTTGGCTGTGGTCTGTTGGTCCATAATCGAGGGACGTCGCGAATTCTCTCCCGCAGTAGGCGAAAGAAGAGTCCCGTTATCCTCATCCCTCGGTCTAGTGATTAATTCGTCGGCGTAGGAGAGGAACTCATTGAGGGTGGCCGGAGCTTGAGACAGAGCCTTGCTCTTGTGTGCCCTGTTACTCTTCCCTCCCACCTTGACTTGAGCTTCGTCGCGTAATAGGATGTACGGGCTCATGAGGTCGTGCCCCAGAATTTCGCCAACACTATTGACGCTTCCAAGAACTTTGAACGATGTCTCCACAGAGCGCACTTGTTGTTCCTTTGCACCCCCAGCTCTTTGTGTACCAATGACAAGGCTGTATGAAATTTTGACGGCCTTGCCCTTATGAGTGGGTGGCAAACCCTTCGGAAGCTTGAAGACGTATTCATAGTCTCGACTTTGCCCTGGGGCAAGCTGCAAGTCTACAAACAATATCGACTGCGGTGTGCTGAGTAGGGGTACTGATTTGGAGTTTGCTACCGTACGCATCTCCCGTATGGTGCTCAGCTCGCCCCCGCCTAAGAAGTCGCTAAAGGAACTGCTCAGATTGCCCCAGCCAAACCCCTTGAGCAGGCCATTTTCGCGCTTGGACTCCAACCCCACAACGCCACCTCCTCGCCCACCAACAACGGCCTTCTTCTTCACTTGTTCGAAAGGACTAAGGCTGACAAGGGATCCGTCCAGCGTGAAGGACCCCTGAATCTGTGCATAACCCATCATCAAAGATTCTGGCTTCTTAGAGTTTTGTGGCACAAGGCTAGAGCTTTTTCGAAGATGAGATGGTCTGCTGCCATGGCCTCTGGCAGCATGGTTGACGTATTCCGAAGCCAGTGTTTCTGATGAATGGTTACTCATCGGGTAGAATTCACCACTGCTCCGTGGCGTAGCCGACATGAGACTGTTGCTGGAAAGAATTTTTGCGGCCGGGGCAGGTCGATCGCTAAGGTCCTTGGTATGATTATTTGTGTCGCCGAAGCCGATCGTTGGGCTTAACAAGGTATTATCGGTAGGCTGAGCAGCGACTTTTGGGGGGTCGGCACCTGTCGGAGGAGCTGCCGGGAAGCTGAACTCTGGCATTGGATTCGGCGAGCCACGGGGTGTTCTCCGTAAGCTCCCGGATTTGGACCCATTGGGAAGCGTGGAGGAGTTGCGAGGGATCCGGAAGGAGTTGGGAGGGTATGAGGCTGGCGATGTCGGGTTTCGGGCGGAGAACAAAGCTGTGGAACATAAGTCAGTTGTCTTTCAATGGGAGACCTCGTATTCGATTCGTACCTGGACTAGATGGTGATATGGGGGACGGCTGTTCTCGAGGGACGATTTGTAGACTCGTGGCCCTACTGTGGCCACGAGCCGGCCTTTGGGGAAACGCTGGTGCATCATTGGCGCTCCGAGGAGCATGGTCGTCGACAGTCGTAGAAGACCCAATCGATACGATAGATACAGACCGCTTATGCGCATGACCAGGGCGGCCATCCGCGGCACCCATTGTCGGAGGCCATTGCAACGATCCGGTACGGTTATGCGTCGTCGAGGGCGGAGCGCTAAGGGACAGCGCAGATTTTCGATGTCCTCGCCCCGAAGCGATGGATGAGGCAATGCTTGCCTTGGCCCGGGTATGAAGGGATGATGCTAGTCTGGATCGGTCTGACTGCGCAGGCACTTGCTGCTGTTGCTTTTGCTGCTCGGCGCTCGGCGCAACATTCTTGAAGGTAATTGTGCATTTAACCTCTTCGCCGGCAAAAACGGTCTGGTCATGCCACTGTACAAAGACGCGAATGTTGCTGGAGTCGTCGGGCGGAGCCATGATGATTGGTGCTGACTCGACGACGCCCTCGGAGAGGGCTGGCTATTTTGGGGGGCTGCCAAGGGGCAGAAGCGGCATCTCGAACGTGTGAAATTCTATGTGAAGGCAGTACAGGAGTCGGGCGATGGGGTCTGTAAGGACTGAATACTCAACGTCATGGCGTTGGTTGAAAGGAGGTCGTTGTCTGGGGGGTTCTTGGCATGGATCCGGTCCGCTCAAAGCCGCCATCGGGGAACGGACTGCATGGTCTGTGTTAGCTGTCCAGTGTCCGCTGATCGCGTAACAGCCTTTTAAGTATTAGCCCTTAGCCGCTGCAGGTACTCGGTACAGAGGAACGCGCGATGGATGATCAGGGCCCTGGCACTTGGATTTATTATAGCAACATTCAGTAATAAGTACCGATTACTCTGTAGACCTTTTATTTATCATTCTCCCGTTTAAAAGAAGGTATTGTCTCTAAGTGGTTCTTCTGGTCTATTCGTAAAGCACCGCCGATTTTCCGCCCTCGAAACTCAGATGCTCTTCATTTAAAGGGCTGAAGCCATGAGGCTTCAAGCATATCCGACGAATCGACCTCGAAATCAAATCTTGTCACGTCCTCCTTGTAAGGCCACAGGAACTCGCTCGTTACCCTTTATTTTTATTTCATTTTACGAACGAGCGTCAGCAACTAAACACAACAGCCACATCTTCGGTTACCAATCTCGCCCGGACACAGTACTTGTACATACCTGTGATGCTCCGGGCTGGCTTGGTACTCCTCCAACGCCGCCCGGGAACTGTGAAAACTGAGAAGGGCAAACTCGTAGCCCTTGCTCCTTTCGATGGGATCCGTCACGGATGGCCCGCCGACGACCAATTTCTGGTCCTGGACGCAAGAGAGATTCTTCAGCTTTTTCAATTCTGACACAAAATTTTGCTTGTGCGCGGTAGTGACGCCGTTTTTAAATTTAAAGAGGACTGTAATTTTTTTTAGTAGAAAAAGGTAAAACGTTAGCCAAACTGCTATCCAATAACTTCCATTTTATAAGTAGTAGGGCTCGTGGTGATCACGTACCCATGTGTACGATAGTCATGTTGTTGGTGTTGTCTAAGTGTATACGGAGTAGGGTACAATGAGGAAATTCGTTCCGGATCAACACAACGTACAAGTGTACACTTTGGAACACTTTGTGGTTTATTAAAGATATAGGGAATAGTAGCTATTCGACAAAGAAACGGAATTAAGTATTTTGCACTTATACATTTCCTTTGAACAGCTGGGTAGCGGAGGATATCCGTTAACGAAACTGGCGCCCGCGGACTTGGCCCGTCAAGGTCCACCATATACACGGCACCTTGGATAACGAGTGCAGCGTCCCAATACAGTATTCGTTCTCCGTCTAACCATATTGAGCGGCATAGGTTGGAATATTATTACCAATACTTGCTACGATGAGGGCTGATCACTGACTTGGCTATCCCGCGCACGTCGAATACTCCTGATGCATACAGTCGAATAATGCCAAATACTCTGAGATCAAGGGCAGAGCGCTATCTATGGTTGCCTTTTGCGAAATGAGGGTTAGATTTAAACATAGGTCTAGTTCTAAGCAAATTGACCTAATTAAATGCTCACCAAATGTTTCCATGTCTGAAACTCTATGATTCTCCAAGCTTGGGGGCCTCGAGCTTAGCTGTGAGGAAGCTCAACATGCGCTTATCGGCGATAAGCCCCTCATCGCATCGCATTGCGACCAGCAAAAAAAAAAAAAACCTTGACCCCACCATCGTCGCCAGCTTTAGCAAGATACCCTAGGACGACGAGCTGAGGCATCGCGAAGAACAAAACATAAAAAAAGAAAATGGCAGATTACGATTCCGATTCCGATTTTGGGGGGGAGTTCCAGGAAACGAGTGTCCTGCTGGGGTATACATCCAAGGAGGCCGGGGAGGAGACTATCAGTAAACTGGGAGGCGTTCCCGTAAGTTAAGATAAAACATGCCCTTGCACATGCCACATACAGCATTACTAGTAGTATTGCTACCATGATAACCGTCCAATGCTTACCACAATACCATTGCGCAGGACTGGTTTGAGGCAGAGAAGCCGCCCACGGCAGCTTTTGCAAGATGTAAAGTCTGCAAGAGCCACATGGTTCTCATCCTGCAGCTCAACGCAGAGCTACCCGACCGGTTCCCCGGACACGAGCGGCGCATATATGTCTTCGCCTGTAGGAAGGCCACGTGCCGGCGCCAGGAGGGCAGCATACGGGCGCTGAGGGGCGTCAGGGTGTGGGAGGAGGAGGTCAAGAAGGCCGCCGCCGAAAAGGCCGCCGAGGAGGAGAGGAAGGCCGAGGCCGCAAAGCCCAAGGAGGCGGGGCCCGGGTTGGGGGACGCGCTGTTCGGTGCAACGAGCTTTGGGACATCTTCGTCATCGGGGGCGTCTGCGAACCCCTTCTCCGCCGGCGGGAACCCTTTCGGCTCTTCGGCGTCGGCCAATCCCTTTGGCGCCCCTGCTTCTCAGCCTTCGTCCTCGACCAAGGACGAGCCCGAGAAGCCGAAACCTACAGAGGCCACGCCCTCGACGCTATCCAAGACGTTCGCCGAGACGCTTTCGCTGAACACAGAACCCGCGGCTCCCCCACCAGCCCCCGAGCCGTGGCCAGAAACCTCGGCGCAGCCGAAGCCTTACGCGACGCTCTACGTCTCCGAGGCGGACTACGAGACCCTCGAGCCCACGTCCTCAGCGGTGCCGGAAAATGCTCGCTTGGAAGACGCCGACGCCCCTGAACCCTCGGTGCTGGACCGCGAGGCCTTCGAGTCGACCATGGATGCCGCGTTCCAGAAGTTTGCGGATCGCATGGCGCAGAATCCTGACCAGGTCATCCGGTACGAGTTCGCCGGCGCCCCCCTTCTATACTCCAAGACGGACGCCGTCGGCCAAAAGCTGAGCAAGAGCACTATGCCCGGGTGTCCCAACTGCGGTGGGCGGAGGACATTCGAGGTGCAGCTGACCCCCAACGCCATCGCAGAGCTGGAGGCGGATGATCTGAGCTTGGAGGGCATGGAATGGGGTACCATCCTTGTCGGCGTCTGCGAAGGGGATTGTAGACCGAGGCAAACGGGGGATGGAGAGGCAGGGTACTTGGAGGAATGGGCAGGTGTGCAATGGGAAGAGCTGAGCAAGGGAAACTAGAGAAATCATCACGAAACTCTTTGCCGCTGGAACATGATACATAAATTTCTTATGCTGTAAAGCCTGATCTTTTTTATTTTTGGAATGACATCCTAATTAACGCCTTGTTTTAGATCCCTTACCCCTCTATGCCATTTCAAGACTTTTTATCATGAGCCTGGCGTCGTCTCTGTATGTGGGTATCTGAGCCCCCCCTTTTCCCATTTATACAACCTCCTCCCAAGTCCGCCTGATGACCCTCGAGAACTGATCAACGTTGACGTCTTCCCTAATCTCCGCCTTCTTGGCCTCGTTCTCCGGGTTGGCGGGGATCTTGACGTTCTCACCCTCGATACTCCAGCCAGCAACGTCCTTGATGAACGATGCTGTCTGGTCGCTGCTCAGGCCCAACCAGGCCTCGAGGTGGGCTAGCTTAACTTCGCGAGAGCTCTGCGAGATGAGAAGGGCGATGCGATGACGGATGAGCTCCTCGAAGCCGGAGATATCGGCGATGAGGTCGGCGCAGAGGTCGTCGCCGTCGATGTTTTCCCAGAAGTGGGCGTACTGGGCGCCCTCGAGCTGGGCATTGAGTGCACGCAGCTTGGTCAGGGCCTCGGAGAGTTCGCTCTGCGTGGCGGTTGAGGGGTTGATGAGGTGCAGTGCGAGCGAGAATTGTGGTGAGGGGAACTGGGTCAGGGCCTTGACCAGGATGTTGGTCACGACTTCGTCCTTCATGCGGTCGGGGTTGAGCTGGTAGCTGGAGGGTTGATGGGCGTGTCAGTTGTATGGCCTCTCCCACGGCTTGCATGTGTGTTCGAGTGAAGGTTGGGTTGGCATGTCAGGTACACCATAAATCTTCGTCAGATGCGACGGCGTTACTCGTCACTCGGGTAATAGGAAACGTTGATTATAAAAATCAAGTCATCACTTCAAACCAAAAAAAAAATAACTAAAAAGAACTCGCAAGTTGTACAATGTGTTGAGAGTTCACTCACAGTTTTAGCAGGGTGCGGTTGGCGTTGCAGTCGCAAATCTTCTGCTCGCACTGCTCCGATAGATACGACTCAAGCGTCCCCACGGCCTCCGGGTTGTACCTCTCCAAGCCATTGATAATGTTGATAATGTAGTCGGGCCTCTCCGGCGGATCCTCGCCGTTCATCATGGCGGCGGTTTGGGAGATTTTCGTTGTGGTGAGAGGATGGGTGATTGGCGGGGGGGTCACCAAAAGGAGGGGTGTAGGAAATTCGGTTCCTTCAAACGAGGTTCGACACACTTCGCGATATGGTGGGGCAGGAAGATTTCGAAGGTGTTGTGTGATGAAATCGCTTGTGGGCGCTCAAGGGGCTTAGCACCGCATCTTCGGCCGGTTGTGGCATTGTTCCGCCCCGAAACCCGATGTTCGGAATTGGGTTTTTTTGAACGCAGTACGTCACGTGGTCTCGCGTCGGCGTACAGCACGTCGTCTTAGTGAGGTCATCACCATGACGCGACTCGCTCTTTAAGGTTTCTCGCCGGGAGGTCAGCGTGGTTTATCTTTGTACAGCAACATGGCATTCGCGAAAATACAAAATGTCTAGCCCTACAAAGAAGAGGAAGCTCAACAGTGGTGCAAAGACTACTGTAACATCAAAAGGAATTAAGTTCTTCTTTGATAAGCAGAAGCAGAATGAAATCTCGGCCGGTGCCTCCTCCGAGAACGACCAAGAGGGCAACGATGCAAATTCACAGGTCACGGATGAGGAGCTAGCGCGCAAGCTTCAGGCCGAGTTTGATCGTGAAGTCGCACCGAAGGGTCTTAAAGAGGAGAGTGGATCCGCTATTGAGGATGGACAGCTGGCTGGGCAGTTGAACGAAGAGACGTCATCGACCGAACAGTCCATTAATGAGTCCTCGACATCACCAGCAGTCCGGGAGAGCAACTATGAGGCTTCATCGGTGAAACCATCACTGTCAGCACCGGATAATGGAAAGAAAGTGCTGACACTGCAGTCTTCGGGCATAGCTGAAGATGCTGTTACATCTACTATACCCTTCGACGAGTCGCCTCTGACTTTTGACCCTTCCAAGTACATCGAAGAGCTGCAAGCACATTGGGCATCGGACGCAGGGAATGCTTCCTATGCCCTACTGACACGATGTTTTGTCTTGGTCAGCGCCACGAACAGCCGAATCAAAATCGTAGACACGCTGGTCAACTGCATTCGTGTTCTCATAGAAAGTGACCCTTCAAGTTTGCTCCCAGCTGTTAGTGCACGTCCCCTTTCCATTATCAAAAATCATGTGTTGATGATGTTGTAGGTATGGTTAGCGACTAATTCCATTTCACCGCCCTATATCTCGTTGGAGCTCGGCCTTGGTGGCTCAGCAATATCAAAAGCGCTGAGAACAGTGTGTGGTTTGGATCATAAATCCATCAAAGCTATCTATGACAAACATGGGGATGCCGGAGACGTTGCTTTCGAGGCAAAGAAGAGGCAGAGCTTTACGCTGAGAAAACCTAAGCCATTAACAATCAAAGGAGTCTACGAAAGTCTTGTCAAGATTGCAAACAGCCAAGGCCAAGGAAGCACAGAGGTTAAACAACGCCTTGTAGATCGCCTTTTGCAGGATGCGCGGGGAGGAGAAGAAAGTCGTTTTGTTGTGCGCACTCTTTGCCAACATGTGAGTAGCATGCGCCGGGCTTCTGGCGCTCATCTTACTGACCTTAACAGCTTCGCATAGGTGCCGTAAAGACAACCATGCTTATTGCACTGTCTAGGGCATTCTTACTCTCTCGGCCTCCAGGGGCTGACTACCCCCTGAGATCGCTTTCTGAACTGATCAAGTTAAAGAAAGAAGAGTTAGCTGAAGTCTGGCGCAGGTCCGAGGAGGTTGTCAAAGCATGTTTTGCCAGGCGGCCGAACTATAATGACCTTATTCCGGTCCTTCTCCAAATAGGAGTTTGCGATGAGTTGCCTTTGCGGTGTGGGTTGGCGCTACATATACCGCTCAGGCCCATGCTCGGAAGCATTACCAGAGATTTGTCCGAGATGCTCACCAAACTGCAAGGGCGAGACTTCGCTTGCGAGTTTAAGTACGATGGTCAGCGAGGGCAAATACATTGCGATGACCAAGGGAAAGTGTCTATTTTCTCTCGCCATCTCGAGTTGATGACGGATAAATACCCAGATCTGGTGAAACTCGTCCCACAGATTCGAGGTGAAGGAGTCGGCAGTTTTATCATGGAGGGTGAAATCGTGGCCGTTGACCAAGAGAGTGGCGAGCTGAAGAATTTCCAAGCACTTACAAACCGGGCTCGAAAGGACGTTGATATTGGAAGCATCAAGGTTGAAGTGTGTTTTTTCTCATTTGACCTGATGTACCTAAATGGTCAACCACTGCTGGATCGCTCGTTTCGAGAGCGAAGAGAGCTTCTCCGTTCTTTGTTCGTTGAAATCCCGCACCGCTTCACTTGGGTAAAGAGTCTTGATGCAACATCAGGAGACTCAGAAGGTGTGCTGGACTTCTTCAGACAAGCAACAGAAATTAAGTGCGAGGGAATCATGGTGAAGATCCTTGACAACCTGCCCGCGGTGCCGTACGTTGGAGATGACAAACAAACCGACGATGCTGTCGATGTACCGCCTAATCCTCAAACTAAGCAGAAGGGTAAAGGAAAAGGAAAAGACAAAGGGCAAATCGGTGGTGACGGGGAAGAGAAGAAAAAGACACGCCGGAAGCCACTGCTGGCGACTTATGAACCCGATAAGCGGCTTGACTCATGGCTCAAGGTCAAGAAGGACTACAATTCAAGCTTTGACACTTTGGACCTCATACCTGTCGCTGCTTGGCATGGTCAGGGGAGAAAGGCAAAATGGTGGTCTCCTATACTCTTGGCCTGCCGAAACGATGACACTGGCCAACTGGAAGTGGTATCTAAGTGTATCTCTGGGTTTACTGATGCTTTCTATAAAGCTAATAAGGAGCACTACGATGACGGAGAAGAGAGTGGAGAACCGAAGAATACACGGACACAGAAACCGAGTTTCATCGCATACCAAGGGCCACTGCCAGACGTATGGTTTGAACCTCAAGAAGTATGGGAGATGGCATTTGCGGATATTACTCTTAGCCCTACTTATACCGCGGCTATTGGGCTCGTCAGCGATGAGAGGGGACTGAGTCTTAGATTTCCTCGCTTTTTGAAGAAACGAGAAGATAAAGGCATCGAAGAGGCGAGCACAAATGAGTTTCTGGCTGGCCTTTGGCGAAAGCAGGAGGCCAAGGCAGCAACAGCAACAGCAACAGAAGCTACGGATACTAAGGGTGATGCGGACGGATTGGACGAAGATAACGAGGAGTAGGATTTATACTTGGGCTCAGGATATCTTAATACAAATATCAATACTCAAAACTTTGGAACGCCATTCTAACGCTTTTTTTTCGCGATTTATTTCATTTCATTTTGGTCGCTCGTCATTTCCCTGCGTTCAGCTTTTGTGCAATGACGCTGATGACTGCTACAGAGCCCATGAAAAGGACAGCATGATAAAACTACGACCGTGTTAGCAGGGCCATGATCTACAGAGCGACAGCTGCGAGAGTAGCATATTGAGATAATATCGTACGGCTTTTCTTGATACTTGTCTTTCTTCATCCTCTGTTCTTGCCTCAATGAAGAGGCGACGGAGATTCGGGAGTGTTGCCTGGGTCATGTAAGCAACGATGAGATGCGGGAAGGGTTGTTGAATCGGACTAGGCTACCATATTTACGAGGGGTTGATTATGACAAAATGAAGCCTGAAATCAAAACCTCCAGCTCTTTAGAGTTCTTCTACTCTGGAAGCCCACGGAACCGAGTTTATGATGTTGCGACTGACTGACTAGCTGACGTTGATAGCATTCAAGTGGGCGATATGCCCGATACTGGTAAGGCGTGTAAATTAGTGGGTATGTGAGTACTCCATAGTTAGTACTCCGTAGAGGTGGGAATCCACTGAAGGTTTAGGGGGCCGACCGTACTCCGTAGGGGTGACCGTGCCTGATAGCTACCTATAGCTAGGCCCCAGGTAAGTATTAGGTACCTTGCTCCGTAGAGTTCGGCAAGTGCAGGTTTCCTTGGCTCCGGGAAGCATTGGCCGTCCAGTGTGCAGGTGCAAGCCCGATCGGGTTCCAAGGTAAGGAGCCGCTACGACAGCCAGCTTGGCACTTCCAAACCTCGACTTGTCGATTAAATCAGCAACAACAACCACATTGTTCCTCCCCTCGACTACCTCCCGAGAGGAGACTGAATCTGGAGACGTAGTCGACAGTCTCATTTGCACAACATAGACCGGATGCAGATTTCATAAATACCGACTAGCGATACAGCATTCCCCTAATCACACCGCCGACTGCTTCCCCGTAACCCCTCCACGGCTCGACGACCCTTTGATTATGGCTGTCAATCGCATTAGAGGTGCCTTTCAGGTCCCTCGCAAGGGCGAGACCTTTGAGCTGCGGGCAGGTCTGGTTTCACAGTATGCCTATGAGCGCAAGGAGTCCATTCAGAAGACCATCATGGCTATGACGTTGGGCAAGGACGTGTCAGCTCTATTCCCAGACGTCTTGAAGAATATCGCAACAGCGGATCTGGACCAGAAGAAGCTGGTGTATCTATATCTCATGTTAGTTTGTCTGCAGGTGTTGATATAAACGGCATCTAGGATATCTGTGGCGTTTGAGGAGTGATGCTAACTTCGAGATAGGAACTATGCTAAATCACACCCTGACCTCTGCATTCTCGCCGTCAACACATTTGTACAAGATTCAGAAGACCCCAACCCGCTGATACGAGCGCTAGCCATTCGAACCATGGGCTGTATCAGGGTCGATAAGATGGTGGACTACATGGAGGAACCCCTGAGAAAAACGTTACGAGATGAGTCGCCGTACGTACGAAAGACGGCTGCCATCTGTGTTGCAAAACTTTTCGATCTCAACCCTGCCATGTGCATCGAAAACGGCTTCCTTGAGTCTCTCCAGGAGCTAATCGGTGATCCCAACCCCATGGTGGTAGCCAACTCCGTCCAGGCCCTATCAGAAATCTCCGAGACTGCGCCCGAAACGCGAGCCCTGGTTATCAATGCTGCGACGCTTAAGAAGCTATTGATGGCCCTCAACGAATGCACCGAATGGGGAAGGGTCACCATTCTGACCACACTGGCTGATTACCATCCTCAGGACACAAAGGAGGCGGAGCATATTTGCGAAAGGGTCGCACCTCAGTTCCAGCACGTTAACCCCAGCGTCGTCCTGGCTGCTGTCAAGGTTGTCTTTGTCCATATGCGGTCGATCAACCCGGAGCTTGTACGGTCATACCTGAAGAAAATGGCGCCTCCGCTCGTGACGCTGGTGTCCTCGGCACCTGAAGTTCAGTACGTGGCTTTGCGGAATATCGACCTCCTGCTCCAAGCCAAGCCTGATATTCTGAGCAAGGAGCTGCGCGTATTCTTCTGCAAGTACAACGACCCCCCCTATGTCAAGCTCCAGAAGCTCGAAATCATGGTGCGGATAGCAAACGACAAGAACTACGAGCAGCTGCTCGCTGAGCTCAAGGAGTATGCGCTGGAGGTTGATATGGATTTTGTTAGAAGGGCCGTGAAAGCCATTGGACAAGTTGCGATTAAGATCGATGGCGCAAGTGGGAAATGTGTCGAGGCATTGGAAGAGCTCCTGGCGACCAAGGTCAACTACGTGGTGCAAGAGGTGGTTGTCGTTGTCAAGGATATCCTGCGCAAATATCCCGGCTACGAGGGTGTGATCCCTACGCTTTGCCAGTATATCGACGACCTAGATGAGCCCAATGCCCGCGGATCTCTTATCTGGATCGTCGGAGAGTATGCCGAGAAGATTAACAATGCCGACCAGATTCTGGAAACCTTTGTGGAAGGGTTCATGGAGGAGTTCCCTCAAGTAAGCGTCGTGCCCTTTTATTTTGCATTGAATGCATGTCTAATAGCTATCAGACTCAACTCCAGATCCTCACGGCCGTTGTCAAACTATTCCTCAAGAAGCCGAGCAATACTCAGGGGCTAGTGCAGAAGGTGTTGCAGTCCGCGACTGCTGAAAACGACAACCCTGATATTCGAGACAGGGCATATGTCTACTGGCGCCTCCTTTCTGGTGACCTTGATGTTGCCAAGGTATGCTTGATAATGAAATTAACCGCACGAACATGACTGACACCACCCCTAGAATATTATTCTATCACAAAAGCCCACCATCTCGACGACAATGACCAGCCTACCCACAACTCTGCTGGAGCAGCTACTAACGGAACTTTCCACGCTTGCTTCAGTCTATCACAAGCCTCCCGAGTCATTCGTGGGCAAGGGCCGCTTCGGTACCGATGAGATTCAACAAGCGGCTATCCAAGAACAGCGCCAGAACGCGGCTGACAACCCCATCGCCGCTTCTGTTGCTACCGCCAATGCTTCCGCTAACGGCGCCACTGGCTCTTCACAGCAGAACAACATCGAGAATCTTCTCGACATCGACTTCGATGGCGCCGCACCCGCATCGCACGAAGCGAACAGTGTTAGCGCCACCCCTGACCGCGTGGCCAGCCCAGCCGCTGGGGCTCCTTCCAGTGGCATGGCAGATATGATGAGCATGTTCGATGCCCCTCCTCCGCAAGCTGCTCCCAGCAGCGGTGCGGCACCTCCTGCTGGCAGCGGTGGTATGAATGACTTGATGAGTGGGTTCGAGGGCCTCAACTTTGGCGGACAGCAGTCGGCCGAGCCACTGCCGGCGGCAATGCAGCTGCACAATGCTCAGGGGAGTGGGCAGCCGCAAGAGCAGAAGAAAGATAGCGATGATTTGTTAAATTTGCTTTAAACTGATTCTTTCACGGGTGCCAAGCAAGGGGCGGTGCCGTGTATGGAGTACGGAAGACAAAGTCGTGGGAAAATGCAGATAGATGCGCCTTTTTCATTATTGAAAAGACATGCTTTGGCCGTAGTTGGCAGATTGATTATCCTGCTCTAAAATTCCCTGGACACCAGGTCCCACTCGTTTGGTGTTTTTGCCTGGTGTCGTTTCGTTTGTTGCGCTCGCACGTGGTATCTTGGTATCATATTCGCGAACCGTCTCGATTACACCCCCTTCTCCCCCCTTCTCAGCCTCGCTCACTGCGTCGTGCCCTCGACCTGTCCTCCCACCGTCCCGTCCAGCGACGCCTTGCCCCCCTCCTTCTCCCACTCCTCGGGCGTCTTGCACTTTGCCGTCCAGGCGTGTATGGAGGCGATCTCCTCCTTGAGCGCGGCGTTGACGAGGCGGTGCCTCTTGAGGGAGTTGAGGCCCTGGAACTGGGGGGAGACGATGAGGGTGGTGAATGCCTGGCCGCAGCCGCCTGTAGAGTTTGGTCGCCCTGTGCGTCAGCTAAAGGGGCAAGTTCGTTGTTCTGCTTTACTATGTGCGCGCGCGTGGGGTCGGAAGTTTTTTGGAGGGGTAATAATTGATGGAGGGGGGACTAGGGGAGGGGGGGGGGGGGGGGGGGGAAGACGTACCGGACATGTCGGTCACGTCGACGTGTACGGCGTTGAGTCGCCCGGTAATGGTCTCGCGCAGGCTGGCGTCTGTAATTTGTGCCATATTCTTTTTCTTTTCCTTCTTTTTATTTCACTTTCGGCGTTTTTCTTTTGGACGGAAAGGGTGGAATGAGAGAGAGTGGGGGGGAAGAGCGAGAAAGTGTTAGTTGGGAGAAGAGGAAGACGAAAAAAAGAGGTAAGTAAAATTGAGAGTAGGAGGGAAAGAGAAGGAGAAGTTGAAGAAAAGGGTTGGTAAATCTTTTGAATTGGACAAATTTTCTTTAGATGCGATTGATTGATTAGATATCTAGGTTGACACACACCCATCATCGTTTTGCGCGCGGGCGGAGCCAGTTAGGTAGCGGGCGACGTCGGCTGCTGCTCTTTTTATTTTCTTTTCGCACGGTATGAGCTCATTGCAGCGTCTTTTGGCGGGATCTGCAAGGAAGCTCTCCTCAGGTCCAGTAGTCACCCCTCTATCAAAGAATAAAACCTTATTAACCTATTGGTACAGTACCATACCATACTCCATTAATAGTATAACTTACTTGGTACTCCTAGAACCCACCTGCACGTGTGCGTGCGTGTGTTACAATTTCTTGGGGAAAGTGGGAGTAATTCCGATTGACTGTGATCTCCAGAAGCTTTTGTTCTTTTCTCCCTCCCTCCTCCTTCTTCTTCTTTTTCGGCCTTTTCCTGCCTGCGATGAAGAAGAGTATTGGTCGCATCTTGACGAGAGCTTCGACTACGACAACAACTGCCACCGTTATTGCCAGGCCACCCTGCTCCTCCTTCTCGTACGCCAGACAAGCTTCGTACGCCGGTACCCTGCGAACTAGCAGCATCAGAGCTTGTTCCTCCTGCCGAACCCATCCTCGCCGCATACACTCCGTCCCCGGCCAGAACTCGACGCCCGCCATGGCTCAGAACGGTCCCTGGGGCGCCTGGCAGGTCCAGAACAGCAAGTTTACGCAGTTGGTGGTGTCCTCGATGCAAAAGCTGTATGGCCCCCCTTCTGCCTAGCAACAGAATGCTACCGAGCAATTCGTGGATGATGGAAAGAATAGAAGAACGGACTATGCTAACGCACCTCCTCTCTCGTAGCTACCCCGAAGAACTCGCGGATCGCAGTTGGGACAACGTCGGCCTCCTCCTCGGCAACTCGGAGGACCCCGCCAAGGCCAAAGCCCCCAAAGTTCTCGTGACGAACGACCTCACGTACCAAGTGGCCGCCGACGCCATCCGGCTCGGCGCCAGCGTCATCGTTAGCTACCACCCATTCATCTTCTCGGGCCTCAAGTCGGTCACCAACGCGGACCCCCAGCAGGCGACGCTGCTCAAGCTGGTCGAGGCGGGCGTCGCCGTGTACTGCCCGCACACGGCCGTCGACGCCGCCCCGGGCGGGCTCAACACCTGGATCGCCGACGCCGTCGCGGGGCCGCACCCGAGCGAGAGGAGCGTGGCTATCCCCTGCGCCACGGCGCCCGAGAGCCACTCCCCGGCCGGGTACGGCGCCGTCGGCCGCTTCGCCGAGGACGTGCCGCTCAAGGAGATTGTACTTCGCCTGGCCGACAAGTTTGGAGGGTTGAGGCACGTCATGATCGCCAGTCCCGTGGGCGCCGACGTCCGGAAGACGACGATCAGGAGCTTTGGCGTGTGCGCGGGGAGCGGCTACGACGTGCTGAAAAAGGCCGACGTGGACCTCTTGGTGACGGGGGAGACGAGCCACCACTCGGCGCTAAGGGCCATTCAGCAGGGGCGGACGCTCGTCACCGTCTTCCACAGCAACTCGGAGAGGGGTTACCTCAAGGAGGTCCTCGCGCCCAAGCTAGAGGAGAGCCTCAAGGCCAGCGAGCCCGAGGCGAGAGTGCTGGTCAGCGAATTGGACAACGACCCCTTTACGATCTATGATGTAAATGAGCTGTAGGCAGACAGATAGAAGGAGAAAGAAAGAAGAAGAAGAAGAAATTTCAAGAGGGTATCAACGCTTGCATTCGAAAAGATGTATAGAAGTCACACACGTCTGTACTACCGTCCGTCTCGTGACGGCCGTTCATCCCTGGATGGTCTTCCCGATGACGGCTTCTCGGCCTCTTGCAGGATGCCGTCGCCCTCGGCGAGGCACTCCCCGACATCCGCCCCGCCGAGCCCCTTTTCCTGCCAGCTCAGCAACAGCCGACGCGGCATGGCCCACAGGCTCCTGGCCTCGGCGATCTTGCCGTCGGCCACGAAGTCCCTCATCCTGCCCGGCGCGGCGAGGGCCTCGGCGGCCAGCTGCTGCGTCCTGCGCCGCCTGTTCTCGGCGTCCCTCCGCTTCCCCTCGTCCGAGTCCGGCGGCGGGATCGAGTCCCGGAGGGACTGCCGGATGGAGGACGCCTGGCTGTAGATTTGCGCGATGGCGGGGTCGAGGGTGGAGGCCATGGGGTTGAGAGGGTCCATGTTTGCCCTCATCTAAATGTTTTTTGGTCGTGTTAGCATGAGATCTATCTAGCAGTGTACAGCTTTATCCTCTCTCTCTCTCTCTCTCTCTCTCTCTCCCTCTCTCTCTCCCTCTCTCTCTCCCTTTCTCTCTGTGTATGTGCATGCATTGCATAAACGAACCTTGCGAATGGTCTCGGTGGCGGTGATGAGCTTGCTGTAGTTGTCGTACACGAGCGCCTTCTTCTCGGCGTCGAGGGCGCGCACCTCGCCGAGGACGCGGGCGTACAGGCGCAGGAGCTCCTCGAGGCTGCTCCCCTCGACGACGCGGGCGACGTACTCGTCGGGGTCGAAGCCGGGGGCGTCGATGTCGCCGGCGGGCACCTCGGAGTCGGGGATCTCGATCTTGGGGGTCGCCGCTGACGAGGCGGAGGTGGCGCGGAGGTTGTAGTATTCGCGGAGGGCGGCGCGGTTGGATCTCTTGGATGAGGTAGGGGCTCCTGCTCCTCCTGCTGCTTGGTTGGAGTTGGGGTTGGGAGGGTGAGGAGGGGGGTTCGTCGGGCCGGCGGGGTTGACGGGGGACGTCACGCCCGAGGAGGAGCGGAGGGTGTCCATGGAGGGCCGGGCGGAGGAGTTGGGCGTTCCGGAGGGGAAGCGGCGGAGGGAGGGATCCCGGGGGGACGCGATTGTCGACATGATGGGAGCGGGAAGCACCGGCCAGTAGAGAGAGTACAGTACTCTGTTAATACTACTACCGGTAGACAGATAGTTTGAAAGGGGGGGTTCGCGGGGGAAGTTGGAATAGTAGGGAACGAATGGTTTGGGGGAGCTGTAGCAAAAGTCTAACAGGTCGAGATGAAAGCAAAAAAGGTTGACCGGAAAGTTTACTAGATGGATGGATATGGGTAGATGGGGAGTTGTCAATGGGGGAAAGCCCAAGCTCCCGTAAGGGTCGTCCATTTAGGAGACCGCGTTGCATGTGGGTAATTCCGTCCGCAGGGGCTGGGGGTCGGCACACACTGATCTAGGCCCCTAGCCTCGTGCAAGAAGCTACAGCGATTGGCTCACTTTTTCGGCACGACCCCTGTCCGTACCGTACAGTACGGAGCACCGCTGGACGTCATTCCACTCGCTAGCACAAGGCTGAGATTGATTCCCGGAACCCCGAAAAAAAAAGAGAAAAAAAAAAAGAGAAAAAAAAAACCTACGGGAAAGCGACGGAGCAGGAGAAAGAAGAAAAAGAAAAAAGAAGAGAGGAAAGGAAGAAGAGATGAACTAGAAAACCCAAGACACAATATATACACACCAACAAGAAAACCACGGCACAAATAAAGCACAGAGGAAAGAACGCAGTCTACAGATAAAACACACACAAATACGCACCACACCACACCAACAAACCATGAGCCTCGTTTCCCAGCTCCGCGCAGAGCTCCTGACCCAAGGCCTCCCGCCCCCGAGCCTCGCGCTCCTCACCCAGCTCACCACGGCCCGGACGCCGCCTCCTCCCCTCCCCTCCCTCCTAGCCACCGCCCGCGCGCGCATCCTAGCCTGCGACCTCTCCTCCGCTTCCACCTCCACCACCTCCTCCTCCCTTCGACAGCAGCCCCACCCCGTCCTAGACACCTCCGCCCTACCCACCCTTCCCCCCGCCGCGGGCGACGCGGCCTCGAGGGAATCGCGCCTCCCCGCCGACGTCTTCGTCCAGGTCCTCGACGTCGAGAACCTGAGCGCCAGCCGGTGGGAGCAGGTCGAGGAGCTCGAGGCCGTGGAGCGGGGCGAGCGCACGCGCGGGCGGGAGGTTATCCGCGTCTCGGCCGAGGACGACGACGAGGCCAACCAGCCACACACCCAGACCCAGCAGACTCGGGCACCGGCGGCTGGGGCAGGAGGAACAGGAGGAGGGGCAGGGGCAGGGAAGACGGCGACGCACAGGGTGACGCTGCAGGACCACGCCGGCAAGCAGGTCTACGGCCTCGAGCTCAGCCGCCTGGAGCGCCTGGGCGTCGGGACCACGCTCGTGGGCGAGAAGTGGCTGCTGAGGAGGGGCGCCGCCGTGAGCAGGGGGGTGGTGATGCTCACACCCGAGACGTGCGTCGTGCTCGGCGGCAAGGTGGACGCCTGGCACCGCGCCTGGGTCGAGGGCCGGCTGGCCAGGCTGAAGGAGGCCGTCGGGGGAGCTGCCAGCGGCGGCGGAGGCGGAGACCGACCTCGTCCTGCTTCTTAGAAGTCTTTTTTTTGTCATATATTCGAGCTGTATGGCGCGTTGGTAAAGGAAAGGGGGAGGGGGGAAGAAGAGGAGAATAGAAAGACAAGGAAGGGGAGGAACAATAATGATACCCAATGATTATGCAAACCGAGTTGTTTGACTTCACTCGAACTCCGTAGATTTGCTTCTTCTTATTTTTTTAAATTCTTTTAGCTCCCTGTTAGAGCTGATAGATAGATGTTATGTGTTTGCTACTACAAGCTGGCAGTCCCGGCCTGGAGAGCAGTCCAGCCGGCGCTCTCCCAGGGCGCAGACATGACCGCCCGCTGCGCGTCCCCGACCTTGCCGGTCCCGGCGTACGCCCTCGCCAGCTCCTCCCCTCCCAAGACCCCCCTCGGCGGCACGCCTCTGCGCGCCACTTTGAGCGCCATCTGCGACGCGTATTCGTCCCCCTTCACCTCGGACAGCGAGGACCACCCGTGGGGGAGGTGGGGGTACAGCATGATGTCCGTCTGGGCCTGGTTCACCACCTCGCCCTCCTCGGCGGACACGATGGCCCGGACGACCTGGCTTATGTGCGACTGCTCCGCCGGCGTGACCTTGCTGTTCGTCCTGAGCGACTGCAGCGTCTCGAGCACCGCCTCAAGGCTGTCTTCGTCGTTGTCCAGGAGGGCAATGACGCCTAGTAGAAGCACACTGGTAACGTGGTCGGGGTCCTTCTCGATGACTTCGAAGAGAGCCTCCCGCGCCCGCTCTTTGGCTTCGTCGGACCCCTGGGCCCAGAGGACTTGCGTGAGCAGGCAGGTGGCGTCGGGGTTGCCGTCCGACTCCTCGATGGCGGACTCGAAGCACTTGAGCGCCTCGGCAAAATCGTCGACGTAGTACTGGGCCAGGCCGACGGTCAGGTGCGCCGATAGACGGGCCTTCTTCCGCTGCTCGTCCGTCAGCTCGCTCTCGGCCTCGTCGCTGCTCAGGCCCAGGGCCATCTCCCCGCACTCGATCGCCTTTTCGTACGACTTGTCCGCCAGGTACGCCCTCGCGAGGTCCGTCTTTGCGAGCGTGAAGTGCGCCAGGCTCTCGGGGGACTCGGTCTTTTCGTAGTCCGTCTCGATCGAGGCGCATGTGCCTTCCAGGCTTCCCACGACGCGTGAGCTCTCACGCATGCGCTCCTGGAACAGGGTGCCGAGATGGCTAGAGTGCAGGCTCAGGGGCCGCATACCTTGCACCTGGCCGAGGGCGAAGAGGGGCTGTACGAGCGAAGCTATGTCAAGGCCTGGCGGAGACGTCAGGATATGATCAAACGTGGCCGAAGAGTAGTGTTGGCGTGTAGGCAGTGACGAAGCCTCCGCGATACCCATGGCGTGCGTGAACAGGCCCCGAGCCTCTTTGACGTCCCCGTACATGAGCGCCACAAACCCTTGGCCGAGCCAGGCATGTGCATAGTCCGGATCCGTGGATTGCGCTCTCGTAAAGGCCTCGTTGGCCAGCTTGATGTCTCCCGACAGTAACGCCAGCGTCCCGAGGTTCGTCCAGCCCACCGGGCTACGCTCGTTTAGATGCACACTTCGGACGAAAGCGTGCTGTGAGACCTGGGGGTTGATCTCGCTCGTAACGACGCCGAGAGCGTTCCAGAACTCGAAGTTCCCAGCCTCCAGCTCAATGGCCCTTTTGAATGAACGCACTGCAGCCTTGACGTGGCTACTAGGTTTCCCTTTGCATGTCCTCGGCAAACACGAATCCGCGCGCTGCTCTGCCCAGCCAAGATTGTAGTATGCCACAGCCTGAGCGTGTAAATCTGTCGCAGTGGTGTGAATGGCTTGCTTGTAGCAGAGAAGCATCGTTTGCACGCAGGAAACCAGGCCTTCGGAATCTTTGCTGAATGCAGAATCCATGCTCACTCTGTCGACGCTCGAGAAAACATCAAAGGCTTCGCCCGTCACATTGTCAAGTAACGCCTTGACGGAATCCAGCGGGAATTGGTGCATATATTTTTGTGCCGAGGTGAACACGGAACAGGCATCAGCAACGCTCTTCCAAAAGTTGAACGCATCCAAGATGGCGCCACTCGCTTTGGTGGCGAATTTGATGGCATCCGCTGCCAGCTCGGCAGACTTGCCAAACAGCCCCTTCTCGATGCTGGTCAGCGCGTTGTCCACCATTGTCTGGAGCAAGGCAATGGTCACACCCTCCTCTTCCGGGTGTGTCTCCATGACGGAATGGTACAGTTCAATGGACTCGTCGAAGTCACCAAGCTCCCGCTTGATATTAGCAAGCATATATTTTGTGAACCACGTATCACCAGGCACGTCGAAATCCGGATCCTCCTCAAGCTTCTGGGCATTCAAGATAGCCTTCGTTGCTGCAATGTATCTTCCGGAGCTATGGTAGCTCTCTCCTAGACCCACCCAGCAGTGGTAATCGTTTGGAGCGAGCCTCAAGGCAGACTGGAACGATACGATGGCCTTGTGGTAATCTTGCTTATTCAGCTCTGCCACTCCGAGGGCAGCGAACGGCCAGCTGATACCCTTGCGTTTTGACCCAGGGGGAGGCTTCACTTTGCCCGAGTCTACTATACGCTGGGCTACAAGCTCTACCCTATCCCAGTCTCCATCGTCTGCAAAGGATCGTGCTAGCCGTTTGGCGGCACTGACCTCTGCTGAGGAAAGCTCCAGGGCTTTTTGGAAGCATCGTCGCGACCTCTTCTTGTCCTTTGCATAGTCGACGTAGAAGATACCCAAGCTCGTATAAGCTGGCGCATGATTCAAGTTGCTATTGAGGGCAAGCAGCCAGTAAGCGTAAGCGCACTCCCCCTTGCGCTGCCTCCTTGCTTGCCGGCTTGTGTCGATGTTCCACAAGCATTGACCGATGCGATATTGACAATCAGCTAGCAGATCATTGGGCGCGTCTTTACGTTCCTTGAGCAGCTCCAAGCATTTCCAGAACTCGTCAAGGGCGCCCTTCCAGTCCCCCTTTAGGGCCTTAACCCAAGCAGCCTCTGACTGCACCTTGACGTTTGACGGATCTCGCTGGAATGCTCGGCTCAGGAACTCGATGGCTTGATCATACTCTTCCTCTTCTTCGTATATGAGCCCGACTCCGATTAACGCTGATGTCGAAGTTGCGTCGTGCTCCAGAACCTTATCGAACAGTGACTTGGCTTCTCCGTGGTTTCTAGGCGACTGGTGGTATACAAGCGCTGTCCCCAAGCTAAGTAGATAAGCGTCTTCAGTATTTTTGAATCTGAGACCGGATCTAGCCTTCTCCTTGATAATGAACGCCTGCGCTTTGCGCATAAATTCGACCGTGCTCTCGTATTCTCCGACATGTAGGAAGAACTCCCCGACGAGTCGATATCCAAGAGTCGAATTCAGTGTAGCCACCCCATCAGTCATCATTACAAGACGATCATCATCCGTGAGAGGAACAAAAAAGGTCGGAACTCCCCCGTCGTCGTCGCTGTCGCTATCGTCCGAAGTCTTCACTAGTGAACCTTCCTTTTCCGGTGCAGGCGCTTTCTTCTTGTCTTCTTTCGGTGCCGGAAACGGTGACAAACTGCTGCTTAGATATGCCGTCAGGACCTTGTAAAGATCGCTATCTGGGAAGAATTGGCAGTATGCCCGCAGCGTGTCGACGTTCCAGCTCGTTATCTCCTTGTGGTCCTGCCAGTCGATGGCGATATCCCACGCCAGCTTGAAGGGGTGGTTGATGATGACCATGTCGTTGGCGAGACCGATGACTTTTTCCAGTTCTTCCGCTTTGTTCGCCGGAGAGGCCGCCATGAGCCGCTCGTGGCAGTACTGTAGCAGCTTCTCCTCGTACTGGCGTCGAATGTCATCATCGCTCGTCCAGTTGATGAGCTGCCGGTATATGTGCTCGAGCTTGCTCTGCCCGTAGATCTCACGCTTGACCTCCAAGGTGACCTCGTTCAGCTTGGCGCCGAGCCTCGTCCGACGCTCCCCGATGACGGTATTGATCTTCCTCTTCTCAAACTCCTCGACGATATTGGCGATCCTCTCGTACGTCTGTCCAGGATGGGGAAACCTGCCCTCGAGGATGGGGTAAACCGGGCTCTCCGGGAGCATGATCCACAGGGCATCCGCATACTGTGGCTTGTCACCGTTGACCCTCACGTGGTCGACGTACTTGTCGACCACATCCTGGCACTTGTGCATGTCCCCGGCATCGTGAAATATCTTGGCGAGGTTCACGACCACTTCCTGATAGTTGCCGAGTTTTTTCGTGCCCTGCTTCTCGAACACC
Source organism: Trichothecium roseum (assembly GCA_026184415.1). NCBI lineage: Eukaryota > Fungi > Ascomycota > Sordariomycetes > Hypocreales > Trichothecium > Trichothecium roseum. The sequence continues at coordinate 3,635,656 of CM047942.1, read as the reverse complement.
TTGACCAGACCCTGCCACGCCTGAGCCTCCTGGGGTCGAAGGGCTGCAGCCGATTGGTAAATGCTCTCGGCCTCCTCGAGCTTATTCTTCTTGTCCAGGGCGAACGCTAGGAGAATGTGCCTATTTCACCTGCGGGTCAGTCTCGAGTCCTTTTCTCTAATGAGTTGAGATGCAACAAGATGAATAAAAAGCTTGGGGGGGTGATATCTACCCTTGATAGTTCTTGGGCTCCTTCTTGAGAAAGGCTTCGGCTTGCTCCACGGCATCGTCGAATTTCGACTGATGAATGGCGGCGTTTATGGCCTTGAGAACCGCTTTGGAGCTCGACATGTCGATGCAGCCATGTGCTTGAATGTCCTTGGCTCCGTGTTGACTGTCGCAGAGCTCTGGATGAGAGTGGTAGGTGACGTTATGAATTTATGATGGCTTGAGAGTCCGTTTGTCCAATAGCAATACCTATTGCTACTACGGAGTAGTGGGGGTGTAAGAATTCCAACAGGCAGCCTGGAGGCTGGAGGAGACCCACCATCAGGTACCAAGTACTTGGAATTTCCACGTTTGACAGCAGTGACTGTTGAGATGACTGCATGTATAATAAGGCTTCACCAGTTGTGAGAAAAAAAGAATATATATATATATATATATCCCGATTTACACAATCTTTGGATGCGCGATAGTGAAAAATCGCCTAGCCAAAACAACAGCGTGTTATATATATCTATAAACCGCTATAATAGTAATAACCAAATTCCGAGATCTTAAAACCCAAATACGAGGACGAAACCTGCCTCCTCGCTTAACCAAAAAGCTTCCATAATTTCTTTTCTTTAAAAAAAAAACATACGCTAAATTTATATTCCCTTGTTATTACCATGTCTCATAGCTCTTGAAAATGTTTCCTTATGGCCTGCGCTTCTCGCGCGCATGGCCCGCCATCACCAGTTGATGTTTGCCTTTTTACCCTTCCTCCCTTCCCGAAACTCTCGGACCGTCAACAAGGTGAGGACGGCAGTTCTCCTCCCAGTGAAGTAAAAGTCAATGTCGTAGATGCGCGCATCGCGCATAGGGTCGTCAACGACACCGTACTTCAGCCGAGGGTCGTCGGATGCTGCGCTATCCCCATCAGACTCCGCCTGACGGTACTCCTTGGTCGCTTCCTCCTCCCTAATCGTGACAGCTTCGACGACACTAGCGGATATGATGGAGTCCAGGTAGCCCTCCAACCTCGGCCGCCGTAGCAGCGCAATGGCTTCTTTGCGGCAGTGCTTGGAGGGGGCCACCGACGCAACCATGCAGAGGGGAGGGGAGATGGGCGGGCGCGGCGTGAGACGCATCCCGTTCGACCGTGTCTCGAGGGCATCTTCGAGCCTGAGAATCTTCTCGGCGTAGTCGATGGTCAGCCAGCACGCCCCCAAAGTCCGGGTTGTGGCAGGAATCTCCCCGTTTGCGTCCAGGCGTAGTATTAGAAACTGGTTCGCGGCGTGATATAGGCGGATGAAGAGAAGTGAAAGCTGCCAATTCCCTGTGCATTTCGCCGTCGACGACTCCAGTTCGGCAGAGAAGCCCTCGATAGCTACCCTAATCTCCTCGTGGCACCGACTCAGAGCCGCTTTCCTCTCCTCGAATTGCACGGGCGGTGGAAGGCCGCAGACTCTGCCGTGCTCGCTTATCCCCAGGAGCAAGACTATGGCGTTGAGCAAAGACTCTGCCGCGCCCGTGGCCAGCCTCATGTTTTCCTTGGTGACGCTCCGTGAGCTTTTCCGCGGCGCCTCGTATATTTTCCACAGGCTGAAGCCCTCACTCGTGGGCACAATGGAGGAAACCTCCTCGCTGGCGTTGTGGTACGACATCCTGCTTTTAATCATCAGATCCGAGATGATGGACTGTATGGACTTGACGGAAATGGGGTTGGGATGGGGAGAATGCCCCTGCGCCATCCGTTCACGGTCCTCCTCCAAGATCTCGTTCATGATACTGCAGCCGGCGCGGAAGTGCATATTCGCCTGCTGGAACAGCCCTTCGAGAATGCAGATGCACGTGAAGACGGTGCTGATGCTCAGGGCCCGCCACTTCTCCTCGCGACCGGCCTTGTTGGCCTCGACCAGCTTTGTGACGGCGGCATTGAATTGCTGCAGCGCAAACGTGTTCCGCTCAGGCTGCTCCTTGCTCCTGCCAAGGCGGTGCGTTGCGTGCTTCTCGTGGACGGACCCGAGACTGACAATGGCATGCCATAGCGCCGGGTCGTTGAGGCACGCCTGGGGCACCTGCTCCTTCCAGAAGGCCGCGTTGAAGGAACCGGCGATGGACGGTGCGGTTACTTCGATGAAGAAGCTATAACTACGGGCCTCCTCCGGTGTTCCTCGACTTAGCAGCGCCGAGGGGAGGTATTTGACTTTTAGGCGCATGCCACTGCTATAGCTTGACGCGTCTTCATCTTCGCCGGCGGGTGGTTTCTCCCCCTCATAGCCGTCGCATTTCCTCCCCGTGGCAACACAACGACGACAAGCCGGTTTGGCTTCGTCACAACGTATCCTACGTATTCTGCGAGAGAGAGGAAATCAGCGTCAGCATCACACGCTTGGGGGAGGGAGACCGGGGTGATCTTGCTCGCGCTAGCGGCAACTATGGAAGAATAGGAGGGCAAAGAAAAGAACAAGGAGAATAATAATAATAATAGGAAACAGGCAGAAGAGATTTAAAAGGCGGGTTTTGTAGTTTCGGAGGTTTCGCCATACTTGCACGTCTTGCAGCCGGTTTTTAACTTTCGATGAAAAGCACGCTTCCGTTGACCTTGCGCTCCCTTGGCCGTTGCATCATCGCACGCAACGACCGCCCGGCTGTCATCGCCATCGTTGCCCTCGTCGCCGCCCATGGCGCCGCGCTGATAGGAGAGGAGGGGCAGGAAGGGAGGGGAATATTATATCTTGTTGGCGGTGACGTACCCCCCGCTAATATACGAGAGCACCTGTCGGAAGGCTAGGATTTTTTTAGAGTGAGGAAGATGAAGTGCGGCTGACGAGCAGCCAGCGAGACTGGTCGGACGGGGGGGGGGGGGGGCTTCCGGGGATAAAGGGGAGAAAAAAAGTTCCCCAAGGGTCCTCCTGTCAAACTCAACACGGGGGGGGGACCGGTCTGCCGTCAAACCGGATATCCGGCGCAGTGCTAAAGTCTCTTTGCAAGCGAGCTTTAGATGCGAATTGGATTGAGACGGTTTGGCAGTGTGAAGATTCAAAGGCGATGCGTTTTGGGTAATAAAGTACAGCGTAGTAGCCAGCAAGTACGGAGTGTAGTTGAAAGAGAGAAAATGGTTGATAAGATGTTCAGGTACTGTTCTACGGGGATAAGATGGCAGACTGCAATGCTGTTAAGAAGGCGGGCTTTTGCTTTGACCTGTCAGACCGGTCAGGCTTTTGACGGCTATCTACGTATGTAATACGGAGTTTATAGACAAGACGTCGCAGTGGGAACGCCCGCACAGTGGAAGTACTCCGTACGCGCCCCCGGGTTTTTAAGTCATCCAATTGCGTAGCACTGGAGGGCAGCTTAATATAGGTTGGCTGTAGCAGGCTGGCAGCCAACACAGTGGCACAACACCGCCCGAATTGATACTGCACACCTCCAGTTCCATTGCAATTGCAGTGTTCCACGGATCGTAGGAACCAACAGTGTTGGATATGGTATCCTCCAGACCGTAAAGCATGCAACCCTTCACCTTTCGACGTTCTGCATCAGTTTTGATCAGAACATTTACCTAGGCAGTAGTACCGAGTGTTCAATTGGTAAGCATCCCACTCTGAAGCAAAAGACGAAAATACCATTTGATAGTGGATTTGCGGGCAGAAGTGTCCTCTTAGCCTCTAATACGGACTACGCCGTAGGCAATGACGACAATGCCGCCGCCTCATGAAAAAGATGTGAATAAAAACAAGGCGCCGGGGAGATCTTGTCGTCTTACTTTTCAACTACGTCGAACAACGGAAATAAAATAAAGTAAAATAAAATAAAATCCCGTCAGGCATGCATGCAAAGAGACGATGCTCATTCACGGCATTTGTCAAGGAGACGTCCCAGGCTCCATGGTGGTGTATGGTATAAAAATAGCAAATACGACCTGGGAACCCTGTGCTCTTCCCGTCAGAGTTCTGTTGGTACATAGTACGGAATACGGAGCACTGATTACTACCCCGTAGTCTGATCCGACTCCTCCCAAGGCGTGGAACCTTTACTTATGTCAACTTTGAGTTAAGCCTCGGGTCGATCGATTGCAACGATAACACTGGTCGACACCGACAACTACACGAGATGCCAAAACTTAACAGGACTGGGTAATAAGACCCGTTGCGTCGTATTTAATCGGTATGCATGCTTGCCATACGGTCACCTAACCGTACTCTGTACGTAGATAGCACATGTGCACGCTATTATGCACGGTGCCAGTTTTAGCCCCAGGAACAGTCAAAACTTGTCCTGGACGAGGGGAGGCTTGGCCGTGAATGGTTTCAAAGACACGAGTTTCAAAGTCCGAGACAACTGTGCTTTATTATACGGAGTACTCCGTACGCCAACGCAATGAACCTTCAAAGCTGATAGACTGCATGATTTATTTCCCTCCCTCTCCTTACATTGACGAGGTAGATATAAAGAATGCATTGTAGGGTAGATGGGCTCCTCACCAAATAGTGACGAGAAGCCAGGCTCAAGTCAAGTCAAGTCGAGAAGTCAAGTTGCGTGCAGATTATTACGGTATGCAGGTTGGTTCCTCCCTCCCACCGTGACACAGCGGCGAGCCAACACGCGTGTGAGGAGATGCGTGGCGTGATAACACGCAGTACTCCGTAATTGGTACGGAGGAATGGCGAAAATGTTGCACTGGAAATCCGTGGGGGACTTTACGGAGTACCGAGATTTTAAAACAAGACCAATCCTCCGCAGTTTGAGGATATTTACGGCGTATGTACGGAGTAGTAGTGTGATATGGTATGGGGCCGCCTTGATGGGGGAGGAGGAGGAGGGGAGGGGAAGCACATGGCACATCTGATTCCTTCAGGCTGCTGGTGCTACTATTAGTAGTATATACTCCGTATGGTATTGCTTGCTGCCATTCAAGAACCGTCCACGGGTCTCCCCCTCCCACTCTTCTCAGGGCCCATTTCCATCCGGAGGGGGAGGGGGGGGGAAGCAACCTAGCAACGCCAGCGTTGCATCGGCCCTGTCAAATCTGAAAATCTGAATAATAATACCGAGCATCGCGTCCTTTTATTACCTTTGCATCGGCTTTTCGTCTTGGATTTTCATGACACATACGGAGTAATCGGCAGATGGGGCATGCGGAGGGGAAATTTTATGTTGGCTGGCAAACAAAACAGCGTATTATTAGCTTCAAGCACCTGTTGGGAGTGAGCATGCCGCCCATCTTCTCTCAGCTCTTAAAAGGGTCTAAGCCTTTGGCTAAATGTACTCCGTACACAGACCCCAAATTCCAAATGCCAAATTCCAATTCTGTCCTGTCATCCATCTCAGAGCCACGTTCCTGAATCTGGGTTGACAATCGTGGCAGAGAGATTCCCTCGATGCCTCCCCGGGGCAAAGTCTGCAACGTGCTTTCATTATGGTAGTACGGAGTACATATGTAGTAGGGGGAGGGGGAAAGCGCTCGCGTCCGAGACTTTGCCCGGTCCTTTCGCTAGGACCTCCCAACCCCTACCTAGTCTTTCCAACGTTTTGCTCGCAAAAGGAAAAAGAGAGAGAGAGAGAGAGGCTAAGGCTGCCAGGGGCAGGCTTCCTTCGCGCTTGGACCTAACGTCATTTGTGGTTTAGTCAGTCCAAAGGTCCCCCAAAAGCCAAGCCGAACCATGCTTCCAAACGTGGAGCCTGGCCTGGGGATCCCTAGCGTACATAGTAAGGCGAGCTGATGGGGGAGGCTAGTTCTAAACAGAAGCGGGCACGTTTTTTCTTTTCTTTTCTGGTCGAACTTGCTGGGGGAGATTCCGACCCCCTGGGAACGCTGATGCCGGTAGAAAGAGGAAGGGGTCAGAGAAAGCGAGAGAGGGAGAGGGAGCCATTCAAAAAGCTAGCGAGGTCATGTAGCATCTGGAGTTTCTTGTCACCAGACTTGTGATGACTTTACCGTTACACCGCAGCAAGGCGGGCATCCTTTCCCCCCCTCACGTACTCCGTACCGATTATGGTACTACCCAAAATTCCATATGGGGGACATCCTGAAGTGTGTGAAGCCAAGCTGAGCAGGTAACACACACACATAGCCGGACTAAATCTAAAGACAAGGCTCTAGCACGAAGCGGTACGCTCAGAGAAAGGGTTCCTTGTCGAACCTTGATTAACCAAGATGAGAAAAGGCGTGTGTGTGTGTGTGTGTGTGTGTGTGTGGAGTTTGGAGGGAGGGAAGGCAAAGAGACCCGGGGTATAGTCACTGATTATCATGTCAGCCTGGAGTTTGCATTGTCCATAATTAAAGAAAAGGCTTGTTATACACTCCGTAGCAGCAGTCCTGTTGACGAACATGGCAGCTGGAGGTTCCTAGTACCATGCCGGGGTCGGCCGAGTATGTAAGATCCAGTGTTTTCTGATGCTGCAGCTGCATGCATGGGGGGGGGGGGGGGGGTCATGGGGCAAAGGCTGCTAGTCGCCAAATACTACGGAGTACATATTATTAGTATCTGCTAGCTGCCATCGTCAACCCAGCCGAGATTCTGCTTCCTTCTTGGAGATCGTCGCATTTTCGGTCTTGTCGTTCCTTTCCTTTTTTTCCTCTCCTACTCTCTCTCTCCGTCTCTGTCTCTCTTCTCTTTTCTTTTTGTTACCCGTTACTCCGTACGGTCCCTCGGACTTATCTCACGCTATTGGTTATTGGGGTTCTCTTTTCTTTTCTTCTTTTTTTTTCTTTTCCCTTTTCTTTTTCTTCTGAGTGGTGGTTTTCGAGTCGAGCCAGCCAGTCCTGTCTGGTTCGGGGTTTTAGGATGGCTACGCCAATGCAGGAATTCAGCGATGCTGAAGGCCAGAACAACGAACGCTTCAACGCCCAGGTTAATAATCGAAAGGCCAATGAGCGTGCTATTATCGAGAACCCCCTAGGTAGGTGGACTCCATACCATCCGTGCTGTTGCATACCTGTGCTGCACCACGTTTTTTGGTGTCTCGAAGAAAACGAGGCAAAACCTTAAAGCTTCTTCTTCCCGCGCACTAACACGAGAGACAACGCAGCCCACTTCAGCGATGCCGAACTCGAAGCCGACGTCCAAGCCTTTGCTCAGCAGTACCTCCCCGATGTCTCGGTCCAGAAACTTCTCCGCGGCGCGCGCGTCGCCAAGGATATCCGGTTATACGACGACGTCGCCAGGTCCAAGAAGCCCAACGCCGGCTCTTCCCTCGAGGTGCAGCTGACGGAGGAGGAGAAAAAGTATCTCAGGAGGGAGCGCGATGTCGTCTTTAGCGAGAGGGGTATGCGCATTGTCATCATCACCGTGTCGCTCGCCGCCATTCTTCAGGGGTTCGTCCAATCGTCCTTCAACGGCGCGTCCCTGTACCGCGACGGTTGGGGATTGCCCAAGCAGCTTACCGGAGACACGTCGGCCAACTGGCAACTTGGGGGTGCCAATTCTGCGCCTTGGTTTGCGGCCGCCCTCCTTGGCTGCCCCTTGTCGCTTCCCATCAACTATTGGTACGGCAGAAGGGGCGGTTTGATCTCCGCCTCCATTCTCATCGCCATCAGCTCCGTCGCCGCCATATTTGCCAACTCGTGGGATCAGTTGCTGGGTATTAGAATCATCAATGGCGTGGGCATGGGTATCAAGGCCGTCAGTACCCCTATCCTGGCCGGTGAGACTGCTGTCGGGTTCTGGAGAGGTACTGCCATCTTGGCATGGCAGCTTTGGGTCGCCTTCGGCATCATGTTGGGGTTTGCCTTCAACTTGCTATTCACAGTCGCTCCTGATGATGGTGTGACTCTCGGCTTCATACAGGGTGCTCCTGTGGTCCCGGCCTTGGTGCTCCTGGCTGTTACAATCTTCTTCTGCCCCGAGTCTCCTCGCTATCATCTCATGAAGGGTCCCCAGTACAGTCCTCAAAAGGCCTTCGAAATTCTCCGCAAGCTTCGCAACACCGAGCTGCAGGCTTGTCGCGACATTTACGCCGTCCACAAGTCCATCGAACAGGAGTACCTGGGCCACATGAGCCACGATCCTGCCGCCAAGCTATCCCCCGGCTTCTGGTACAGCATGATGGATTTTGGCCGTTCCTTCAAGCAGCTCTTCCAGCAGCGCCGTCTCTACAACGCCCTCATCTCGACCGCAACCGTCAACTTGGCCCAGCAGCTGTGCGGCGTCAACGTCTTTGCCTTTTACTCGGGCGATCTCTTTACTCAGGCCGGTGCCGAGGACAAGTTTAGGTCTATGGCCTTGAGTCTGGGATTTGGCGCCATCAACTTTGTTTTTGCTCTTCCGGCCGTCAGGAGTATTGACACGCTCGGTCGACGAAGCTGGCTTATCCTCACTCTTCCCTTCATGGCCCTTTTCATGGTTGGCGCTGCCCTCTCCTTTTCAATTTCCGACCAAAACATCAAGGTCGGCATTGTCGCGCTGTTCCTTTACCTATTCGCCGTCGCCTACTCCCCCGGCCTCGGCCCTATTCCCTTTACTCTTGCGTCCGAGAGTTTCCCGCTCTCCCACAGAGAAGCGGGCACTGCCTTCCCCATTGCTATCAATCTCGGGTGCGCTGGCTTGCTCTCCATCTTTTACCCTAGCATCGCTGCCGGACTTGGCGACGGTGGCTCCCTCGGTCTGTTCGCCGCCCTGAACATTGTTGCCTTCGTCCTCGTCTATCTTTTCGTCGAAGAGACAGCCGGCCGCTCCCTCGAAGATCTCGACCTCGTCTTTGCCGTCTCCAAGCGCCGCTTCATCAAGTTCCAGCTTTCCGAGTACCTCCCCTGGTTCCTTAAGCGCTACACTGGCGGCAGCGAATCCCCCAAGCCCGAGCTCTACCAAGATAACATTTGGGGCCCCACTAAGAGGTTCAGTGACGAGTCGATGCCCAAACCATCCTTCAATGGAGGCCCATTCGGAGATTATCAATTCCCGCCCCCGTCGAGGGACGAGCCTAGCGGAGGGCCGATGGTCGGAGGAGAGCAGATGGAAAGAGCATTTATCGGGGGCGAGGAGATGACCAGGGCCGTCGACACACCTACAGGCTCCGACGACGACAAGCCGCCGCCGATGAGCACGAGTCCTCCCAGGAGGCCACCTACCGTAGCTCTGAGCATGAACCCCGTCGAACTCCCGTCAAGTCCCGGAATCGCGCCGTATGACCCCCGCGCATTCGGACACCCAGATTATGACAACAATACATACAGCCGACAGTCATACAACCACCCGTATGAGAATACGACATATGTGGAGGCGGGCCACGCTGATAACCATGCTCCGAAGGAGGATGACGACGAAATTGTCTGGAAGCCTCGGTAACGAGTTCCCGAAAGAGAGGTGTATGTTATAATGGAAGACTGTATCCTATGAAGAGGATACACTCGAGATGAATAATGGGACAAGGTCTGTTTTCCTTTATGTGTAGCATTATGTATACCCTGCCTTGAGCCATATAGTGTCGGCGATTTTGAATTCAGCATATATATATATATATATTTAACTCCATATTGGCTTCCCGTCCGGAGGCGTGGTGAAATAATGAGCTAGTTCTCAATAAGAGCCGCCGGCACAGGGTCCGCCAAATTCATATTCGTCCCGACCCTTTTCTTGCTGAAGGAAGTCGAGGTACATGATGGTCTTGTTGTCCACCCACTCTCTCGGGTCAAGACCTTTCTGGCCAGCATCGAGCGTATAACCATTCACGCTCAAGTAGGACCCCTTTCTGGCCGACTCTTCCCAGCCTTCGGCCTTTGGTTTCCACGCTTTTACCATCTTGCCTTTTTCCTCACCCTCAACTCCTAGCTCCCCAAGGTCAACCTCAACTTCTTCGCTGTCACCTGCGAATATGAAGCATCGCCCACCGCAGGTCCGGCATGAGAGCCAATGAATTCGCTTGCTCCCAGTGCGGTAGTCTAGCAGCTCCTCCAAGGGGTTAAGGGGGGAGAGAAGGAGAAAGTCGTCCGGGGCCGACTCCAGCCGGATATGCAGCATGCATAGTTTCTGACAAGTGGTGCAGTTGCAGCGATAGAGTGTCTGCTGACCCCTGCTGGTTGGCCGTACGTGAGGCAGGCGAAGGAAGACGATGTAGCGGATCGCACCACAGTGGCACGAGCCTTTGCAGGCCCGACGGGTCTGGTTAATATCTGCCATGGTCTTGGTATAGGTAGTTGGTACTGAGGGTTGATGATGATGAGTGGCTATGGCGGGGGATTATGGGATCAATCAATCGGGCAATCCAAGAGTGCGGATGCTTGATGCTTTATACCTTGGTCAAGATATGTAGGCTTGGATGGGATGAAGTAACCGTGGCCTATTTTGGTGGTGCGTATCGGGTCGTCACTAGTCCGGTTCTGAGTCGACTCACGATGATGACTGGTTCCAAGCAGACTTGCCGTGATTTTTGCTGGTATACTCCGTATTTCCCAAATGTACGGTGCGGTAATCCTGGTGCCAATTAGGAGTAGTGTTAACTTCTGATGGACTCCTCGTCTAAGGAACGGCTCCTCGCCTAGTGAGATTCAGCACCGGGCTGTCGGCTCATGGTGATAGACGATTCCAGGTTAGGAGCCGTTCGATAGCAGGACCGATAGCTTTTGGGTATTGAACCCTTTGATTCGTTAACAAGTATAACTAGTAGTTCTTCGTGTAGATACTTGACCGAGTATTGTAATCCGTAGACGACCTTCACCTAGCTAACATGGGTTACGTGCCTGTGCGTCAGGTCAGGGTCCCAAGGTCGCTCTACCTGCGTGGTGCTGTGTGCAGCTGATCAACAAAGGACGATCTTTGCCGATATCATCTGGAATTTGGTTCGGGTTGTGGTTGCAATTTGAATCAGTGCGAATTTGATTAGTTTGTGATTCTTCGAAGCATGAAGAAGAAGAGAAACGAAAATTGATGGATGTTACGATTTCTTGAGGTTCAGTCATCGATACGCTGGCAGTAGGTACGGAGTACATAGTATGTACTGCTGACAGTCTGCAAGAACCCGTGGACGTCATCGTGTCGGCGCACGTCTTGCTTAGTCCCCGAGTCCCCGACTCCGACTTGGTCAGACCGTCACGGTGACCACCTAAAACCTACCTATACCTACTACTAGGTTTATCCAAACTCTCCGCTTCCCCCCTCTCTCGATTTCCCTCCTAATCATCTCGTCAATCTACCATGACTTCGTTTCGACTCACAATCGAGGATGGCGAATTTCGTGACAATCGCGGACGTCAGGTTGTCCTTCGCGGCATCAACGTAGCGGGAGATGCGAAGCTCCCTAGCGAACCCAATCAACCTTCACACGTCGGCGATGACTTCTTCGATGGTGATAATGTTACCTTTCACCAACGACCTTTTAGCAAAGATGATGCACACATACATTTTGCGAGGATCAAGCGTTACGGCTTCAACACCATTCGCTATGTTTTCACATGGGAAGCGATCGAGGCGGCCGGCCCGGGCAAATATGACGAGGAGTTTATTCAGCACACAATTGAGATCCTCAGAATAGCAAAAGGCTATGGATTCTTCGTCTTTATGGACCCTCATCAAGACGTGTGGTCACGCTTTACCGGCGGCTCTGGTGCGCCCATGTGGACTGTCTATGCTTGTGGTCTAAACCCACAGAGCTTTGCTGCAACAGAGGCAGCCATTGTCCAGAATACCTACCCTGAGCCAGATAACTTTCCCAAGATGATCTGGTCGACCAACTACTGGAGGCTGGCTGTAGCCACCATCTTCACTATGTTCTTTGCTGGTAAAGACTTCGCGCCAAAATGTATAATTGATGGGGTCAATATCCAGGACTACCTTCAAGGCCATTTCATCGGCGCTGTTTCTCACTTGGCCAAGCGGATACACGAGGCGGGAGACCTTGAAAATGAGGTTGTCATGGGGTGGGAGAGTATGAACGAGCCTAACCAGGGTCTGACAGGCTATGTAGACCTGACTGTGGTCCCCAAGGAGCAACACTTGAAGAAGGGCACATGCCCGACTATATGGCAAACCATGCTACTCGGTATGGGCAAATCATGTGAGATTGAGACTTTCGATATGGGGGGTCTTGGACCGTACAAGACGGGGACAGAATTGGTGGATCCTCATGGGGAAATCGCCTGGCTGCCGGAAGACTACGACGATGAATTCTACGGCTGGGAGCGAGACCCCGGATGGAAACTCGGTCAATGTATTTGGGCACAGCATGGGGTATGGGATTTGGCATCAGAGACCCTTCTCAAGAAGGACTATTTCACCAAGAATCCAAACGATGGCAAACCGATTACTCACCCCCACTTCAACAACACTTATTTCATGGACTTTTACCGTGATTACTCCAAAGCCTGCCGCGCTGTTCATAAAGACTGCATTATGCTGATGCAGTTCCCGACCTTGGAGTTGCCTCCTGAAATCAAGGGTACTCCGGATGACGACCCCAAGATGGCATTCACACCTCACTACTACGATGGCATCACCTTGATGACCAAGCACTGGAATAGTACTTGGAACGTTGATGTTGTAGGTGTGTTGCGTGGTAAATATTGGCACCCAGCTTTTGCTATCAAAGTTGGAGAGACGGCGATCCGAAATTGTCTGCGAGATCAAATAAAATACCTGCGTCAAGAGGGTATAGATCGTACTGGTAAACACCCTTGTATCCTGTCCGAGTTTGGAATTCCGTACGACATGGACGATAAAAAGGCATACAAGACGGGTGATTACTCAAGTCAATCTGCAGCGCTTGATGCCAACTACTTCGCTGTCGAAGGTGCTAACCTTGAAGGACACTGCCTCTGGCTTTACACAGCGTACAATGATCATGCTCGTGGTGATCAATGGAACGGAGAAGATTTGTCCATATTTTCGGTCGATGATAGGGTTCCGCCCTTGTCAGCCGTTCCGAGAGACCAAAAGGTGGACAGAACAGCAACCAACGAACAGGATGTGCCTACTGAAGCCAACGTAACACCAGCCAATCTCCAGCGCACTCTCACCAATCTATCTATAAGCTCTGCCCCGTCGCTCAAGGACCCCGAGCTGACAGCTGCTCCCGGGAATCGTGCTGCTGAATCATTTGTTCGCCCAACACCCACGTTCGTGGCCGGCAATGTGTTGGAATACGGGTTCGATATGAGGCAATGTACTTTTACGCTAAAGGTATCTGCACCAAAGGAGACTGCGGACGATGCCCCTACTATCGTATTTCTCCCAGAGTTTCATTTCCCCAAGGATCTATCAGAGGTTTGGGTCTCGTCGGGCAAATGGGAGATCAGCTCGGACGAAGAGGAGGGCACACTTCTTCAGCGTCTGAAATGGTGGCATCCTGATGGCGAGCAAAATCTAAGGATTGTCGGTCTCGTAAGAAAGCACAATGTTCCGGAAGGATCGGCAGAGGAGGCCGGATACTTGGAGCAGTGCCAGGCTGGATACGGCTTCAACTTTTCCGATTGCACCCTCATGTAATTGGAGCTTTACGAATAGTGTTCCTTTTCCGAATTTCGAGTTTGTTGTTATTGAGGTAATATGGCGTTCAAGGACTGGGCCTTAATTCTATTGATTTGATTAAATACGACATTATGGTACCGCAATACCTACTCCGTATCAGCCTCTTTATTTCGGTTGCATGCACCTGGCTTCTCATGGGGATGGCATGACTGCTTGTCCCACGTAGCAGTGGGTGTGACAGCAAGGTAGCACTCCGTATGGTGTCCTCGGGGCGCAACGAGCAGGGTATACGTCCAGATACGTTCGCCGTTGCAAGCATGAGGCGTACAGGCCTGCATTAGGGCGTAGTGACAGCCAATAATTCTGAAGTCGGTATGCCGCATATAAAACGCGTAGCCCCTCTGACCTTTTGTTCCTGATGCCATTTTGGTCCTACTTCAATCACAGCTACATATTCCAGCATACGTTGCAGGTTTTTGGCATCCTCCGGGAGAAGACTTAGTATTTACACGCAACACGTATCGCATAACATCATGGCTGACGATGGTCATGGCGACGAGCCCGATGACTTGCTCGGTGGTCACAACAATATTGCCACCAATGTCCTCGACGAGTACCTGCCAAAGCCTGGCCCCGAGTCGTCGCGGCCAAAGCGAAACCCGCCTGCCGCCACCCTCGGCGGCTTGAAGGACGTACCCCTGGAGCTCATGCAGCAGGTGTTCATGGACCTGGACATACAGACGCTCGTCAACTTTTGCTTCGTCAACAGGCGGGCGCTGGAGATGGTGGAAGGGTCCCACCAGACGAGCGAGATCATGACACTCGGGGAGGGGGCGATCCGCGGCATGCTCCAGACGGGGACGGCCAAGGGCACGAGCTGCAGGGAGTTTTACGACATGCTCTGCACGTGCAAGTGCAAGGGGTGCGGGCACTTCGGGGGGTACATCTACCTCATCACCTTCACGCGGGTCTGCATAAAGTGCCTCGCCGTGTGCGAGTCCTACTGCCCGACGCCCATGAACGTGGCCATACACAACTATGCGCTGAGCCCCGAGGCGGTCCAGGCGATGCCCATGGCCAAGGTGCCGGCCGGCGTCTTCACGCCTCACTCGGTCCGGGGCGTCGCCGAGACCCTCGTGGACGGCGACGCGGTCCGCGACGCCTGCATGGCCCTGTACGGGTCGTGGTCGGACCTGCGGACGCACCTCGCCTGGCTCGAGGAGGAGGACCTGAGGCTCTACCTCGAGGGCCTCGCCGAGGCGGCGTTCGCGCGGGTAAGGCGGCCCAAGTACCCCAAGCCGCGGACCAAGGACCAGCCCGACACCCGGCAGTCGAATCCCCAGCGCTTCGCCGTCGCCTGCCGCATGCCCTTCTACGACAAGCCCGCCCGCGAGGCGCACTGGGCGTTTCACTGCTTCGGCTGCCACCAGACCGGGGACAAGCCGCACCACTGGCGAAAGGTGTACTCGGTCCGCAGGTTCGGGCGTGATCTGAACCCCATCGGGGAGATCATAGACACGTTGCCCAAAGGCTGGAGGCCCGGGGACGACGACTACTACTGGTACGAGTTTCTCCCCCATGAGCTGCTATGATATGCCCCCCCCCCCCCCCCCCCCCCCCGGTCGCCTCCAGTTGCTTGGTGATCGTTGGAAGCCCCGGCCAAGCACATCCCACAACGCAATTTTTTTCTTCGCTTACACGTACCGTACCAGGGAACTGCGGCGCCGACCCTGAGAGCATCGCGATATTCCGATATCAATGATGTTTATGGCATAGAGAGGACAACAAGCTTCAACGCTCAACACCCACAAGAGCATTGGGTTCAAAGATTTGACAAATTTTTTTCTTGTCATTGAACTATCAAGTCTGCAATGTTTCTTCTTGTGAGAGATCTGCATTACTTTTCGTTACTTCGTAGGTATAAGTATGGTAATGGCAGACCCAAACCGGGGTGGGTGCGGTCTGGGTCGAGGAATCGGGACATTGTGCCGGCCGTTCTTTGGGTTCATGGTGTCTGGATGAAGGGAGGGGAAGGAACGGCCGCGCAGCGTGAGGCGCTACGTGATCATGGTTGTTGATGATGGAGGACGAGAAGAAACTTTCTGTTACTGCTACGTACACGTCGTTCTGCAGTCAGTCGAAGTTAAAGGGGGGAGGGGAGGGGGGATGGTTGGATTTTGGAAACAAGAGACGGATTTCCTATTCCACATTGTGCTTCTGAAGTTGTAGTTATTTTTTTTACTCTTCCTCTTTCTTTCCTCTCTCCCCCCCTCTCTCGTTTTCCTCCGGGTCAATGCAGCGAGGGGGGATGGCCTGGCTTTGGATTACTGCTCATGAAGGGTTTATGATATATTCTTTTTTTACCTTTAGCCAAAACACGACAATGTCCTATTAGGGACGTGCGGCCTGGTGACTCGAGCCAACCCTGCCTATCTTGTACGTACATACGATAATATGACGTGGAGATAACAATAAGCTGGCCAACTGGTCATTTTGCTCGCTTGCTGTCTGTTTTCGTCTTTTTTCGTGTTCTTCAGGAATTGTAATCGACAGAGGACAGCCCATGAAACGCGTACGGTAGTAAAGTGGTACGGAGTAATAGATGGGCATCAAAGTGTTAGGCCTTACTTACCACCACCACCTACCACTGCTACTCTACTGCAACGATCAAAGTTCGTAATTGGGAAGAGAGACATGTGGTGGTGGTGCACAAATCTGCAGGTCTCGGCCAGGCTTGGGCATCTGATTCGCCGAGGGGGAGCAGCTGCACACCATTTCCGGACAAAAGGCGTCCACCAACAAGGCGTCCACCATGGCGTCGGTTTCTAAGCGCCCGGCCGTTGTGGTGGTGGCCGCACTTTTATGCAACCTAATGTCCTTTGTTCCCGCGGGTGGTGGAGGGGAGAGGGGGGCTGAGAGAGTTGCTTGCGGGTAAGAAATCCATTCCGTTGCTGTGAACGTGGTGGCGGTGGTGGTGGTGGGTGGGGGATCGAAAGAGCGGGGGGAAGAGAGAGCGGGAGAGAGAGGACTGCTATCAAGATAGGCACCTACGGAGTAGAGCAGTTCTCATAATCACTCAAGTCTGTGATTCCTATGCATTTTCGATATTGGATATTATGTGATTGGGCGCTTAGTATTACTCCGTACTACTAA
Source organism: Trichothecium roseum (assembly GCA_026184415.1). Taxonomy (NCBI): domain Eukaryota; kingdom Fungi; phylum Ascomycota; class Sordariomycetes; order Hypocreales; genus Trichothecium; species Trichothecium roseum. Next base: position 3,618,914 of record CM047942.1, on the reverse strand, counting down.
GTAGTAGCACTAAGAGAACCTACCAACAATTGGCAAAGTCTTTTGCGACGTTGGTGCTCCGTAGTGCCGGCGTGCCTGGCGTAATGAAAAGAGGCTCCGTTCAGGGTCAGGCTTCCCTTGAGCTACCCAACGGCGACCGGCAGCGCAGGCGGGTTTGGCGGGGTGGGGAGGCAACGCACCGTACGGAGTAGGCAGAGGTAGCGTCATGGGTGTCAAAAAGACCTCGTCAACCTGCCCTGTCCTTGCGCGAGCGCCAGTTTCATCACACTGCGAAGAAGCGATGCACGCATGTACGTGTGTGTATATTAACTCGACGACAGCACGGAGTAACCGATGCAAAGACGCAAAGATGCGAATATGGAAATATTGGGAGCAATAAAACAGAGACTCTTGTAGTACGGAGTACAGTTGTATATAAAGTGGCGTATGACAATAATAGCACTCACGGTGAGGCAGAGGGTTACATAGATATACATCCTCCCTTCATCGGCTTCCTCCTGACATGATCTCTTTCAATGATGAACAGAGAGAGATTATATGGATTAGTGTGCGTGTGCGTGTGCGTGTGGATGGTTTCTTTTCTCCCCCCCCTCCTTCTTTTCCTATTCCAACCACCTGGGGAACAAAGGAAAGGCCGCGAAAGCAGCACTGCGCGCGCGCTCCACCGCCGCACGGCTGTCACTGCCCGTCCCAAGTGGAGTGCTCCAGCTATTACCCGCCCATCGCCGGTGTGAGAGCATCAGCTTTTTTGGCGAGTTTTTGGGAGGGACATTCGCGGCGTTTTTCTTGGTGGGCGGGCTTCCAAGTTCCATGGAGTCAGGCTTCCAACGTCGGAACCGCGCCATCCCCATGCACAACCAGGCCGACGGCGACCCTCCTTGACTCCCACCTTTTTTTTCTTCTTCTTTCTTTCCCAGTGACAATCTCCATTTAGTCCATCTTTCCAAAGTAAATACGAGAAGCTCTGGATTTCCTCATTTTGATTTTATTTCTCTCCATCTTCTCTGTTTCTGTTTCCTCTGATCCTCATCTATCTTGTGCCCCCCCCGCGAGCGATTAGCTCATCGTCGTGGTGTAGCGATGACCTGAGGGAACCCGAATCTCTTTAGCCCTGTCGCATCTTGTACAATAGCTTTTGACCTCTTGCGCGCTGAGTAGACTCTAGTGACACGAGCTGGTCATCTCTTTTATCTTCTACTCTTACTTGACCCTCCTCCCTTGACAGGTTGGCTGGTAGTTGGTCGATAGACTGGCACTGCCAATCCTCTTTCTTTCAATCTTTCCATGCGACCAACGGAACTTTGTACCTGAGCTGCGCCGACCCTTTTTTTGCGCAACCCTCCATCTGTGCGAGCTTTCTTGTCACCGTGTGAACCTCGAATTAGCCCGCCCTCTTCCTTCCTTCGAACGAAGTACTCCGTACGGTACATACATATACGATTTCACGCTCTCACCGAAGTAAATCCGATTCGCATCTCCCCCATCGCAAACCACGAGCCTCATTTCGACGGAGGGCTAACCCCTCACCTCTCTGACGTCGCCGTGGCTCAACATGTATCCGGGCGGGCAAAGACATGTCTCGAGCAATGACCAGAGAGGGTTCCATGTCCCCCCTCCTCCGCCCATGACCCCGGGGATGGGTACATTAAATTTGGGCGGTGGTATGATCAGTTTGCCTCCTCCTCCCCCGCGATATCAAAATGGTGCCAATACGATCGGCCCGGGAGGCGTCCCAATTCCTCCTCCGCCACCCCCGCCTTCGTCCGTCACCCAGCAGCAGCAGCAGCAGCATCAACAGCAACAGCAACAGCTCCTCCAGCAGCAGCAGCAGCAGCAGCAGCAACAACAAGGGCAGCAGCAGGCTCAGCAACAAACACCACAATGGCATGGAACGTATGGACGAATGTACGATAGCCGGCCGGGCCTCAACGTCCCGCCACCCCCACAGGGCGGCTACCACCAACCGTATAATCCCAAACTGCATGCTTCCGTTGCTACGGGGCAAACAGTCGCCCTACACCCTCAGATACCGGCTTCCCACGAGATGGGCGCTACGTACGTCCCGACCGCGGGGAACAGCTATGGCGTGGGCGTAGGCATTCCCGCTTTTCAAAATAGTCCTGGAGACCCTGCCCTCATGCTAGATTTGGCGACAAGCTGGCCGGTAGTGCCACCACAAAGTGAGACAAACACAACCCTCACGACTCCCATGGATGAACACGGCGGCAGCCGAGATAAGCTGCACCCTGGAGGACAACAAAGATTCATCTCGAACGCCTCCCAAGCCGTAAGCAGCATGATACCTCCAGAGGTGGCAGCCCAATGGCCCCTGGATACTGTTCTTATTTGGCTGGCCAAGAACCAATTCTCCAAGGATTGGCAGGAAACGTTTAAGGCACTGGACCTGCACGGAGGATCGTTCTTGGAAATAGGCACTAATTTTGGTGGACGCGGGAGCGTGGGCATGATGCATCAGCAGGTTTATCCTCGCCTGAGGCAGGAATGTCTTGATAGCGGTACGGGATGGGATCAGACGAAAGAAAGAGAAGAGGGCAAACGTCTAAGGCGTCTCATCCGAAGTATAGTATCCGGGAAACCCGTCGATCCGTCCAAAGTGATCACGCCTCACGGCCGAAAAGATTCCATAACCATTCCGGGCCCCGCCATGCCCATCCCGATGAGCGCCGGTACAGACTCTGGTGATTCACCAAATGTCAGTGTGGGTCCGCTCCTCGCTATCGAATTCTTCTTACTGATGTTTGTATAGCCGTTCCAGCCTGGGCCAGGCTTCAGTGCTCGACGATGGTCTCAGACAAAGGGCATGAGCTCGGACTCTGGCCACCGCGTGCTGCTCAAAAACATCGAGGGCGATCGCCGCCATAGCCCCATCTCGAGTGATCCAGGGGACACCTCGTTCAGGGGCAGCGCAGCACGGGACAGCCCCCACGGGAGCCCAAATCCTCATCAGCCCGCGTTTCCCGTATCTACACCAACCCTATCCGCCTCGCCAAATACGACTAAATTTCCCCATCGTTCCAGAAACAGTACCGATTCCGCTACTTCAAATGCTGCTATTTACGGATCTGGCGTTCCAGGTGATGCAAACGGCATGTTCAGGAGCATGCACTCACCCCTCGAGCCCCGGTCTGCAGGAGGCGACGGCTCATGTTCTGCCAAGGACTCGAAGGGCTTCCTGGGGTTCCTGCGGAAAAAGAAGCCCAAGGAGGATGGTACTTTTCCATCGTCTGAAGACCTTGATTCTCCAACTTCCGACACCCCTGCGGGCTCGAAACAATATTCTTTTGCCAACCGCGCTGCTCATACAAGCGATTCCTACCTGGCCACTGATAAGCAGGTTAGCCAGAGTAGGGCATACATTCTTGCGACAATGGACTGTTGGAATTATCGTATGTGCGATGTCACAGGCTGCGAATCGGGGGAGGATGTTCGCCGCGCAATCTGTATGAATTTGGGACTGGGTGATGCGGACGCGATACAAGTCTACCTTACCGACCTCGGCAGATTTGAGCATCAAGTGCCCTTGGATGACGAGAAGATACTTGCCAACCGACTTCGCGCGGATACCGGAGGCTCTATGAAGTTCTTCATCGCTCAATCCACGTCGCTCCGTGTAATGGATAATTCAGCTACCGGTCATCCAGCTTCCCTATCGCCTGGCCTCATGCCTCCCGGCGCTTCATTAGACGAAGAGGCGTATGCTAAACTCAATGGCAGGAGCAGGTCGAGCTCGTCACCTCCTTCCGCCAAGCCAAATAATATCGCGGAAGTTCAGCAGCAGGCTACTACTAACCAGTCCTTGGCACATGCCGCCAGTGATTATAAATCCGAGATGGAGAGAAAACAGAGAGAGTACTTGGCTCGACGGAAGCAGCTAAACAAGAAGGAGAGCCCAACAACGAATAACTCATATGGAATTGTAGGCAGCAGAAACGTGGACTTTGACCAGCCACGGCACTCGCCTTTCGATGAAAAGAAGCCCGATCAGCTCTTCCCTCAGAGGAAACCCCCGGCGCCGCCCAGCGATCCATCCGCGACACTGATCAAAGCAAACTCATTGAAGAAGTCGAGTCACGGCTCGCGCGGCTCTAAAGGAAGTATAGAGGGCTTTCCGACACCGCGACGGCCTGTACCCAATCGCGAGAATGACGAAGCTAAACAGGGACTTCCTGCCGGACCCGCTGCCGGAGGTATCGGTTCTGGCATCGGTGCTGCATTCGCGGGAATGGGAAGGAATCTTGCTGCCATTGGACAATCAACGGCCAATGGTGCCAAGCCCACCTCACCAAAGGTATCTCATACCAAAGCAAATAGTGATGGCGCACCCCAATCGGCTGGAAAGAATTCAAACGAAGATTCCGGCTATGGGTCTTTCCAGAACCGCATGTCCTTTGCTACCGACAGACCTGACGAGGCCGAACCCAGCTTCACGGACTCTGAGATCAGCTTCTCCAAGCCTGCGTCTCATCCTGGTCCCGGCCCGGCTCAGGCTCCTTCCGGAGACGATAGCGACGAGTCCGATGATGGACTGTTCGCTATTCCTCTGGCCAACAGGAACAAGGGGAAGCTTGCACAAGTCAAGGCAGAGTCGGAGAGTCACAGCAAACGCCCCAGCCTCTCCATCAACACGTCTAATAGAAACTCGAAGAAGACCCTCTCGGTCTCCTTCACGTCCCCCATGTCTATGAATACCCCCGACAGCAATGACGATGGTGGAAGCTCGCGTGCTGGAAACGGTTCTCGCCGAACACCCGGAACACCTCGCTCAGATAGCTGGGATGATCTGGATAAGGAGAGCAAGCTAGGCCGAAGGAAGTCATTCATAGAAAAGGATGTCTGGGCCAATCGTCCCCCTACTGATGCCCTGCTGAACAACCTAGACGACTTCTTCCCCAATTTGGATCTTGATCAGCCTGTTTTGGAAGAGACCAGAGATGGAGAGATGATGCAGTCGCCGATACAAGAAGGCGAGGAGTTGACGCAGGAAGATGGTAAAGCGCCTGTGGCGAGCTCATCAAAAGCACCTGCTGCTGGGCCTTCGAAAGCCATCCCGCCCCCACCATTCCATGCCCCTCCTATCCCTCCTATTCCTTATGATCGCCAATCGTCATGGTACAACGATGATGCTGATACTCTGGGATCCGACGAATCGACCCTCAAAGCGGAACGTCCTACCTCGATCAAGAAGATCAGCGGACGCATGTCTGGGGGACTTGGACGTATGAAGTCCATTCGCGAGGTTGCCCGAGGAGCTCACGAAGCCAACAAGCGGCTCACGATCGCATCTCAGGCATCCGGAAATGTACCGACCAAGAATACTGATAATAGCATTCTTCGACGCAAGAGCACCAAGATGTTCAACGCCAACATTGTACAGATTCGCCCAGATCAGCGGGGGAGCATGGCAATTACCCAAGATAGATTGCCTAACGAGGATCACCTACCCAAGCGCCAGACGACATTCCGGTGGTTCAAGGGCCAGCTCATTGGCAAGGGTACATATGGTCGGGTGTACCTTGGTATGAATGCCACAACGGGAGAGTTCTTGGCTGTCAAGGAAGTTGAGGTCAATCAAAAGGCCGCACAAGGCGATAAGAACAAGATGAAGGAGATGGTTGCAGCACTGGATCAAGAGATTGATACCATGCAGCACTTGGACCATGTCAATATTGTCCAATACCTTGGGTGTGAGAGGAAAGAGACGAGCATTAGCATCTTCCTCGAGTATATTTCCGGTGGTAGTATCGGCTCCTGCTTGCGCAAGCATGGGCAGTTTGAGGAAGCTGTGGTGGCATCGTTGACGAGACAGACTCTCTCTGGCCTCGCGTACCTACACCGCGAAGGCATTCTTCATCGCGATCTCAAGGCCGACAATATCCTGCTTGACCTTGATGGTACGTGCAAGATTAGCGACTTTGGCATTTCCAAGAAGACGGATGATATCTACGGCAATGACAAGACCAACTCGATGCAGGGATCCGTCTTTTGGATGGCACCGGAGGTTATTAGGTCCCAGGGTGAAGGTTACAGCGCCAAAGTTGATATCTGGAGTCTCGGATGCGTGGTATTAGAGATGTTCGCTGGACGACGTCCCTGGAGTAAGGATGAGGCGGTGGGTGCCATTTACAAGATCGCCAACGGAGAGGCGCCCCCCATTCCCGAGGAGATTGAGGAGACTCTATCACCGCTGGCCGTGGCCTTTATGATGGACTGTTTCCAAGTGTAAGTTTGAGCCACAAGTACTCCGTAGAGAGGCGATGAGTGTTGTGCATTGATACTAACGCTGAGCGCAGTAATCCGTTTGATCGTCCTACGGCAGAGGTGTTGCTTTCGCAGCACCCCTTCTGCGAATGGGACACCAGTTTCAACTTTTTCGATACACCGCTATATTCTAAGATTAAGGGCACATTCAAGAACTAAGCGAGCGAGCATGCAAATATTTGTGACTTTTCATATTGGGAACGGGGTCGAAATCTAAGTATTGCTATTTTGTGTTTCTAGGAAGGATACGGAGAGGGAAGTGGGCGCAATGGTTGTACGGGTTTATTTCATCTCCCCCTCCCAAAAAAAAAAAAGGTCTTACATTGCTATGCAAGGCGATGAATGCGTGGGGCCGCAGCTGATGGGAGGTCAGTGAAGCGGAAAGGAAGGCGTTTGGCTGTCGGCTTTTTTCCCTTTGACTTGGAGGGGCGGGCCATTTTGCATTTCTGGCGACGTAGAATATACGGAGTACCTATACTCGAATACAGACTAAACTATGTATAGATTGGATTGGTGCCTTTTTTTCTTCTTTTTTTCTTCTTCTTTTTTTTTTTTTTGATATGTTTGTCTTCCCTTCTCCTTCCCGTCTGTTTTTCGTGATGGATCTGGAAGATTGGTGATGATGAGGCCTTAATTTTTTGATATTGGTTCTAGAACGGCTATAATAGGAATCGGCGGCCGCACTCCCCCCGCATCTTCCTTTTCCAGCCAGGGGACCTTTTTCCCGCGTAATTAACAATGTTGGAAGTACGGAGTACTCCGTAGTAGTATGTACAATTTACAAACCGTGCAAGCTATTGGACGTGAGGTGTGACTGGCTTTTTGCTTCTATTTGCTATATATATATATATACCGTATAAAGAGCTCTTATATTATCAACTGTACCTTGTTGTACGGAGCACTCCGTATGCCGTATACACACATAGTGGGGCTATACTCCGTACTGTAAGGCGGCGGTTTGTCTACCAAGGGAAAGAAGCATGATGAAGAAGAAACAGAAAAGGAAAAGGAAAAGGAAAGGAAAAGAGAGAGAGCGTTGTACATACGACTTCTGCTCTGTATGGATGGTCCAAGTGCCAACGCCAAGCGCCAAGGTGAACCCTCTTTGGCCCATTTTGGATCTCCAAGAATCCAAGACCGCCAAGACTGATACCAAACGGAGTACGGAGTACTACCCTAGGCCCTTGGTAGTAGCAAAACGGAGAGACCCCAAGAGTCCAAAGAGTCTAAACCCCGGCAAGAGTATCCCCACATGTCCCGACGGGATGTGGTAATGGCAGTAGCAGCGGCGATAGCAGCAACAGCAGCACTACGGTAGCGGCAGCAAGAGGGAGGGAGTGGAGGAGTTGGAGGGGGGGGAGAGGGGGGGGACGGATGCACTTGAACCCCCCCCCGACGACCAAAAAGACCCCCCCCCCGATTCTTCAGCTTCTGAAGGAGTACCCGTACCTAATCTTTAATTAATCATGTCCAGCACTTGCTAACTCTCTACCTAGTCGACTCTTCGTTGACATTTCAATCCTTTTTATTGTTCTTTCTTTTTCTTTTATATCATCATCTCTTCATCTATACTTTGTAGCATTGTGCAAATAGTGGACAAAGAAAAGAAAGAGAAAGGGAGAGAAAGGGAGACGACACCTTGGCTTGTCTCAATTTCATGGAATAAATTAATTGCACGCGTTACATCGCGATTTGGCTTTTTTTTCATTGGCCCAGCACGTTGAAGAATAGGCCTCCGACCCAGCAAGCCATTAAATTCTACAACGAGAATTAATCTCCCCCCGGGGGACTTATTCTCCCAATTCGAAGCTATTCATACGCGGGAATACACCAGACGAAACATGTTCCCCCTTTGACAAGTTTCCGAACAAGAAAAAAAGCAACATAAAAAACCCTTTGCGCCACGCCACGCTGTGCAAAGGTCTCGCTCCGGCGAGTATATATCACGACAATCATGGTCCGACGCCGATATCGCCTCTTTACCGTGTGCGCCTTGGCCATCCTTTTCCTCCTCTACCGGCTGGTGCAGAATACATGGGAAGATCCAGTTGCCTTTGATAACCTTCAATCTACCTCGGGAAAGCAACCACCCGCTGTCCAAGTCGTACCCGAAAAAGAGGCCGAACCCGGACGGCTAGGGTTGAAAAAAGAGGGTTGGTCAGAGGAAAGCTATGGACAATACGATGAGACGGATGCCAAGGCTCAAATCCCCAAACCAGCCAAGGACAAGCAAGACCCGGTCGATGTTGACATCAGCAAGGGCACGATTGGTACATTTAAAGACGTCCACGGGGACAAAGACGTGGCCACACCTACCTTTGAAGAAGACGATGCTGTCGTAGATAAGACGGTTGAGAAGGTCGCAGCGGAAAATCCGCTGGTATTGACGGAGCCCCCCAAGGATCTCGAGGACGACCAGATCAGCACCCGACCCAAATCTCATTGGAAAAAGCAAAAGGAGAATTTCCCCGTCTCCAAGGAGTCTGTGGCTTCCCTGCCAAGTGGCGAGCCCAAGACCATACCCAGAATCCAGTACAAGTTTGATACCGAGGGTGATGCCGCAAAAGCAACACGCGTGCAACGGCTCAAGAAGGTCAAGGCTGAGATTGGCAGAGCGTGGTCTGGGTATAGGCAGTTTGCCTGGATGCATGACGAATTATCTCCTATGTCGGCCCAGTACAAGGATCCTTTTTGCGGATGGGCTGCTACGCTGGTTGACTCGTTGGACACGCTGTGGATCGCCGGATTGAAGTCGGAGTTTGAAGAGGCTGTCAAAGCTGTCAAGGACATCGACTTTACGTGGACACGCAAAAACGAAATCCCGGTATTCGAGACGACAATCCGCTACCTGGGCGGACTACTTGGTGCATACGATGTTAGTGGGGGACAGTATCCCATCCTGTTAGACAAGGCAGTCGAGCTAGGCGAAATCCTCTTCGGCGTCTTCGACACACCCAACCGTATGCCTATTCTCTACTACAATTGGAGGCCTGAATTCGCTTCTCAACCCCGTCTTGCAGGCCGTGTTGGCATCGCAGAGTTGGCAACGCTGTCCATGGAATTTACACGCCTCGCCCAGCTCACGAAAGAGGATAAATACTACGATGCCGTCAATCGTGTCACTGATGCGCTCATTGATCTGCAAGAACGCGGCACAGCTATTCCTGGTTTGTTCCCTCAAGGCATCGATGCCACTGGCTGCAACAAGACGGCAACGGATCTTCGCGATTCTCTCAGCAAGGCTGCGCGAGACCAGTTGGGCGACGAAGACCTCCTTAAAAAGCCCAAGGGATATGTGCCAGAGGTGATAGACGATGATTTCTTGGAAACCTCCAAAGTAAAAAGGTCTACCCTCGAGCCGAGGACGCCACCGAAGAAGCCCGGGGAGGTTCGTCCTGATGACGTCGTGGAGAAATCGTCAGAAGGATCTCTTTGGGAGTCTCAGGCTGCTCCACCATATACTGCTGAAGGCAAGAGTGCACCCTGGGACTGCGTTCCTCAAGGCCTGGTGCCAAGCGGGTATGGCTACCAGAGTTACCATATGGGTGGTGGTCAGGACTCTGCGTATGAGTACTTCCCCAAAGAGTATCTGCTCTTGGGTGGTCTTGAGTCCAAGTACGAGAAGCTTCACGTTGATGCCATCGAGGCGATAAACGAGTGGCTCCTCTACAGGCCCATGTCGGACGACGACTGGGATGTCCTCTTCCCGGCAAAGGCCGCTCTTGACCCTAACAGAGCCATGGATGCCGAGTACGAGATTACCCACTTGACATGCTTCATTGGTGGTATGTACGGCCTGGGCGCAAAGATATTCAACCGCGAGAAGGATATCGAGACTGCCATCAAGCTTACAGATGGATGCGTATGGGCATATCAACTGACGGCTTCGGGTCTTATGCCCGAAGTCTCTCGGGTTCTTCCTTGCCCAACTCTGGAAAAATGCGAGTTCAACCAAACGCTTTGGTGGGATACACTGGATCTCGCGCGAGGCTGGCGCGAGAGGAAGATGGCCGAGATAGAGGCCAAGCTGAAGGAAGACGAAGTCAACCTGGCAGCAGGAAAAGAGATTAATATCGATTCGGAAGATGCACATCGCCCACAGGCCGGGGTCTCGGAGGAAGAGGCCAAGGAGGCCAAAGAACTCAAGAAGGCAGCAGAGGAGTTCAAGGAAGAGTCCATCTCTGACCTGACTTTGCAACACAGGAAGAGAGCGGTTGTGCCACCGGCTAAACTGGATGCGGATATCGACGTGTCCACGCTGCCAGACTCGTTAAAGAAGAAATTAGGCATTACCTACGATACTGGAGCGGAGGATAATGGCTTTTTGAGTGAGACGGAATCTACAAAAAGCGCGCCCAAAGACAAGGAATCGAGCTCAGATGCAGATGAGGAAGTCCCATCTGTTCCGAAGCAGAATACCCCGGCTAAAGCACCCAGCTCCTCAAATCAGTCACCAAAGCCGCTGGGCCACGAGGAGTTTGTCAAGGACCGCATTCAAAAAGACAGGCTTCCGCCTGGGTTCACGACCATTTCGTCCCGTTACTACATCCTCCGGTAAGTCTTTCCTCCTTCCATGTCCTCCTGCTACCGCACCGAATGAACTAACCTCGATAATAGGCCCGAGGCCATCGAATCGGTGTGGTACATGTACCGCATCACGGGCGACCCCGAGTGGATGGAAAAGGGCTGGCGCATGTTCGAGGCGACGGTGCAGGCCACGCGGACAGAGTTTGGCAACTCGGCCGTCGACGACGTGACGAAGGCGCAGCCCGGGCTGACGGACTCGATGGAGAGCTTCTGGATCGCGGAGACGCTCAAGTACTACACGCTGCTGTTCTCGGAGCCCGACGTGATCAGCCTCGACGACTGGGTTCTCAACACCGAGGCCCACCCCTTCAAGAGGCCGGCTACTGGGTCTTCCAAATATTAGGCGAGAGACCACTTGATGGTGGCGGTGGCTGCGGCAGCGGTTGCGGCGGCAGCCGTGGAATGGAATGATATTCTATGAGTAGAGAGAGAGCATGATGCATGGTCTATTTTGCACCTGTTTGTCCTGCGTGCGTATCTGTGCTAGCGAATTGGGCTTGATCCATCCCTCCTCCCCCTTTTTATAAAAGAAAATGGGAGATAGAGGCGCCTGGCGTTTTTCTTTTTCGAATCGAGAGAGCGTGAGCTAGAAAGCGAACTACTTTTTATTTTATTTCCACTTACAAAACGTATTTGGATTAAGGGGAGGCCTGGACAATTGTATATCTAATCGTTCAAGTTTGTTTTCTTGGGCGGACCACGTACTACTTACTACCAGTACCGCAGTACAATATAGTGAAGCATCAAGCGTTACTTGCATAACACGCAAATATACACTCATACGCACACATTCAAATTCTTCGGTTTCTTGCTTCCTGGAATCTTTTTTTTTTCCTTTAAAAAAAATCAAAGTCGCCAACGGGCACGTCTGGACATTGCACGCATTGTCATGGCACAAGGTAATGTCCTCCCCGGGGGGGGGGGGGGGGGGGAATATTTATTCGTCTTCAAACGTAGCTATAATTGTAGTAGTTGGTGATACGGTTTACTCCCAGTACCTCTTAGCAGTTGTCAGTTGTCAGTTGTCAGTTGTCAGTTGTCAGTGGCAGTGGCAGCAGTAGTAGTAATATGGTAATGCCTGGGATTTTATTTTCCCATCCTCTCTTCTCATTTGTCTTTGCACATTTTTGATACATAAAAAGTAAGTTTTTTCCCCCCTTAAACTCATTTCTTTCCCCCTCTTCTCCTTCTTCTTTGCATCGATACGACGAAAATGACAAGACAGGGGTGGTAGTAGCGTTCCGTCACTCTTCTTCCGTCCCCGCGTGCGGGTATTGGTGTTTTGCATACAACCGCATGAGAAAAGAAGAGAAAGTTCTTGATATAAATAAAACAGAAAAACACATCATCTTCATTACATGTCCCAAAACCAAAAGAGGTTTAGACAAGAGGACAAGATATAAAGCAGAACAAAGAAAAAGCAAGTAAACAAAAGACGTATCCGAAAATCGTATCAAATCAATCAATCAATCAATCAATCAATCCAGGCCAAACGGAAAGCTGTCCCGCCCCTCCCGCCTTGTACAAAAGTCGTCCTGGGTTACCCCTAGGTATCTCCGTCTATATTCGTCGCCGTTGCTCTCATGTAACCCTCTCATGAAGTATACGCTCTGCTTTGGTCGTATCCCAGCCGTTTCTTCGCCTGAGAAGCAAGATATATAGCTCATGTAGAGCTCACACGATACGTGAGGGCCACTCCGCCGGCTCGCGACCAATGGTGTATAACCACTTCCAAGGGTGTGTCGTATTCCATCAAATTTGGACGCGTTCCGAACCTGCCGCCTTTCCGAAAACAATCGCCGAAACTCCGTTTGATGCGCCCCTTACCCTTTGTCGAATCGATTCGTTGGCTCATGCGCCCATATTTACACTCGTCTGCTCGTTCTTTTGCGTGTCGTTATACCCCTCTCCCCTTCTTCATTAGGCCGCCATCCGGCGCAGCACACTGATACTCAATATCATGACTACCAAACCGATCGTGACTATAATGAGTAACGTGAAACTGAACCAACCCATAACCATGGCACTGGTTCCCACGCCTGATTTGACAACTCCGTTTCCGAAATCTTGCGCAATAACTGACGCGGCTACTGAAGCAGTGTGTTGCCAGAGGACGGAGACAAGGACGAAGACAGAGGCAATGAAGATGATGGCGAGAGCAACCTGAGAAACGGCGCGAGAAGGGAAAGGCTTCACGTCTCGCTCCGAGCCCTCGGAGTCAGTCTCCTCGTGCCAACCCGGGAAGGTGGCGAGTAGAATGAAGCAAATGAAGGCGAATACGATGGCGATGATGATCAAGTAAGGGAACACAATCATATCCTTGAACTGCGCAGCAAGCCAGATGAGGTTCAGAGGATCTTGATCGATATTGACTTCTTTGGCGAGGGCCGTGGCGTTATTGCTGCACAGCCAGGAGCCTCCATCGGGATTGATGCAAATGCCAAAGTAGCCGACACGAGCCTGGAGATGAGCGTCGCCTGCGATGTTTGACATGGCCGTGTGCACATTGTAGTCAACCTGGGCAGTGTCGGGGACAGCCTCATAGCTCTTGTAGTAGAGAGACAACAGGAAGATGCTGGGGATGAGCGGAGAAGAAGACGAGCATCCAGCGAGGAGTAGTGCTATGACCGCGAATTTGCACCGGTTAGCAGATAGATCACAGACTTCAGTGATGTTGCGCCTAGAAAGGATGCACTTACACAGTAGAATAATGGCGACGGCAATCAAAATCATCAGCACATGGTGATAACCTAAGAATGGTATGTACCCTATTCAATTAACCAAAACATTAGCATTGCTGAATCGGGTGGCGCTGAACATGCCGCGATGGATATAACTTACGGAAGAAGGACAGCTGAAACTTGGGCATCCTGAAGCCGCGCTTCCCGGAGCTGGAACTGCTGCTGCTACTGCTGCTCATAGCGGCGGTGTTGTCTTTGCAGTATCGGCAAGGCCGAGTTCAATTTCCAAACCGAATAGGTAATTGTCCTTGATACGAGAAGCCCGCAACTCGTTTCCAGGTCAGAAGCCCGGAAGACGGTTGGCTTCTTCTTCTTTTCCTCCTTCTTGTGCCGTACGTATCGTTGCTTGCCGAGAACGCCTGTGGGTTGGCGATCTACTTTCGAATCGATTCGAGGCGTGCTGGTGAGACAATTGGTTCTTTCTTCTCAATCGTGACTGGAATGAGGGTGGCTAAGATGGCGCTTGCTATCGTATCGTCGAGGTAGGAAGCGAGCGACAAACGGGCGGCGGACCTGGAATGCTTCGTGTAAGACCTGTGTTTATCTCTTCTTGCGTCTAGGTTTCCTTTCTTAGCTATTGCCTCTCCTCGTAAGGCAGAGACAAAATTTACAACGGAAGACGAACTGCGCAATCAGTACCACACAACCAAAAATCCTTAAAAATGATTGGGGGGGGAAGAGGGAGAGGGAGAGAGGAAAGCGGGGGAGGGCGGTCAGAATTGCAAAGAATGGTGGCTTGTTAGTTTGCAAAAGACGTTGTTTTCTCTTAGCTGGCCTGTAAAGCCAGAAAAAAAGGCGTTGATGGAAGAGAAGAAAGAATGTCAATGTACGAACAAAGTCATTAACCTCTCAAGTTAACTCGGGAGAGCGGTGGGTTTAGGTGGAAACGTGCATGAGAATGACACTGCATGAGAGGCGCACAGTCGGTGTACATAGTAAAAAAAGATGGTCGTCCAGCCATTGAGCTTTTGTTTATCCTTGTTGGCTAGGAGACCGGTCGGGGCTGACGTTGCGAGTAGGAAAAACCCAAGTGGGGTCACACTTTACGATTTAAAGATGGGCGATTGGCGATTTTTGGGGGAGCTAGGGGGGCAGTAGGGGGGGAAAAGAGCTTAAAGCTGATGTGGCTTAGGTACCCCTACCACTAAAACACGTTCGGCAAAGTACTCCTGCGTCTAAAGTGGTCTTGGCAAAGGTGCAACCATGGATTTTTCTTCAGGGTCGGTCCCACTATCAGTGAGAGCACGCATTTGGCCAGCAAACCTATTCCCGCTAGATCTACGGGGGGTACCTACCACGAGGGTAGTCTCTGCGTACGAACGTAGGTACCTCAACACCAGGACAACAGCAGGCTCCCTCATAAACCCAGGTTCCGAGGCTCAAAGCTGTCCCGGGCTTCCGTTTGCTGATGAGCTAGCTAATGATTTCTTGCATCAACATGATCTGGTCCACGCTATTCTTAGCGGCAATTGATGTAGAGAAATGATTGAGTTGATGGTTTTCGGTTGTGCAATGGTGTTTACACGCGCGCTTGCCTGCTCATGCTAGTATCGTCCTCTGTGTTTTCTCAATTAACGCTTCATGGCCCGGATGCTAATAATGGGGTCCCGTCCTCAGCGCATCAACTACGACTATGTACTCGGCCAACAAGAGAGTCGGAAGCTACCTCTTTGGAGCTTTGCCAAGAGATGCAGCTCAGAAGTTTCCGACGGACATTGCCATTGCAATTGGGCGGTGCCTGAGGAGTGCCTGATGCGCTGGCTGCTGCGCACACTCGGTTTCTCGCTTTCCAGTCTTTACCGCTCGGCGTTGTCGTGACGATCCGCTCTCATCGACAAGGGTGCTTGCGTTTCACTATCGATTTGTCTAGGAAGATCGATCGCCCTGGTCTCGTATCTGCACCGGCCCATGCTTTTTTCTCTCTCTCGCATTGTTGATGCCATCGTTTGACTCCATACGAGTTATTTCAACAGAGGGACGCCGGTCTTGCAATTGCTGCAAACGGGTTTAAAAAGTTGACGTAAAGGAAAGAAAGGGAAGAAAAAACAGAAAAAGAAAAGAACAGATAATTTTTTTGTTTTTGAAAAAAAGGATATTGCGCATTTGCATGTTCTTAGGTTCCTTCCATCCGCTACAGATTGCCCTTCCAGCCATTACTTCTACTAGAGTACTATAGTACTTAGTACCTTACGTCATCTACAGAGTATACAATCCAAGGTAGAGTCCAAGCCATGATGAAAACGGCTAACCAATGTATGACAGGTTGTACAAGTGGCAGGTAATAGGTAGTGGAAAAGGCTTGACATCCACTAACAGTTGTATGACTTTCTTTCCATCTTTCCCTCCTTGATATTATCCGCGCGACGACCAAATGGCCTCGTCATCCAGCCAAGCAGAAATCTCTGTACGCCCTTTGGCCTCAGCATAGCCTGCAAGCATTCCACCTTCGGGGTTAACATTTGGTCCCAGATCGTTTACTACGCTGACAAGTCTCGTGTGATTCTTGCCTACTTCCAATATGGCACCTCCTGGAACCGTGCCATCCTCCGCGCAACGCAACATGGCTTTGCCTACTTCCTCTGCCGTTACCCACCCATCTTGTCCCTGATTCACGAACTGCAATTTTTCCGGGTGCTCCATCCAAAGTGGCGTCTGGACAAGTCCCGGGGCCACGGCGTTGACCTTAATACCGTGGAGGCCATCTAGACCTGCTAGGCATCTGACGAACCCGGTAATTGCAAACTTGGATGCGCCGTATATCGGTGCATTCAGGTTAGGCATTTGACCTGCCACGGAAGAAATGTGAACAATCCTCTTGGGGTTCTCGACAGATACCTTCTTGGGACTACCCGCTTGCTTCTCGGGGTGCAACCAGTAGGATATGGCCATCTGCGTTGTTCGGATCGGATGAGTCAAATTAATGTCAATCAGCGCATAGCGATCTGAGTCGATAGCATCCTTGCTTTCCGAAGACCCGGGTGGGTGCCAAAAGTTGGACCAAAGTGGCTCGTACACACCAGCTCCGGGACAGACGAGGTCAAAGTCACCAAACTTGTCCAGCGTGGCGCTGAACATGTGCTTCAAAGCTGCCCACGATGCCACATCTGTCTGCACAAAGAGGGCGCGATCCTGGTTCTCGTCGACGAGCTTCTGTGCTTCGGGTCTGAGGGAAAGATCCGCAAAGACGACGTTGCAGCCACGGTCTAGTAAGATGGAAGCGAACGCGAGGTTGATACCTGGGCTTTCATGAGCACCCCAAACGTGTCAGACGGCACTCTGCGGGGTGCAATCATACCTGAACCCGCTCCCGTGACAATGGCCGTCTTGCCAGAGACGGAAAAGGCACTTTTTTGAACATCTGCCATTTTGAATATGACAAGTTTTGCAGGTAGATTAGTCTGTGTTGCAATGGGAGGCGGAGGTGATGATTGTGTTGTTGGCTTCGAACGAGGTAGAAGGTCTGAGTGCCGGCTAGGCTTCGTTATGAAGGCGGGGGTGATCCGGACGCTCATATGATGTCGACAACCGCATGCATGCCTGCCGCCGACCTGCCGACCCAGAACCTCTGCGTAACACCCTTGGCGACCTGTGGATCTCGGCAATGCAACGGACTCACGGAGTACCTTGCCCTATTCGAGTGAATGGAGATCTATGAACTCGCTCAGTGCTAAGAGCAGGCAATCAAAGGGCCAAGTTCCCCTCCATCTGTTTTATGTGAAAAGAGGTTTGAATGGCATTGTAGGATTGAGCAAGGTTGACTATTCTCTAAACGATATTCTAATTAAGCAGTGCTGAGTCGTCTACTCCAAGATGCCGCTCAAGCAATTTTCCCCATGATCTCTGCAAATAACTCATCCGACTTGCCAAATTCTGGATAAGCCGTTTCCAGGGCAGTCTGTCCGTCTTTGGGAGCATATATCAAGGTCTGGTTGATGTAGGTCTTGGCCCTCTTGGCGATATCTCCCGTTAGCAGAACTTTGCGATCCCAGCCCTGGGTGACCACCGCTCCCCATGGGCCAAGGTCCAAGCATGTCAGATATGCCACCTGAGAATAGGGCAGCGAGGGCTCGCCCAGTAGGTCAGCTGCAGCATTATGACCCGACGAGCGGCCGAGGGGGAGAGCATGCTGGCAGGACATCATGGCATAATGGCCGTCTGCATCAGTTGCTGCGCAGGCTGCATCGCCTGTGGCGAAGATATCCTCGACTTGCGGCACTTGAAGGTTCTCACCGACATAGAGCCTACCTAGCTTATCTTTCGGGGCCGGTATCTGTTGTGTCAAGGGGGTGGCGTGGACACCAGCAGTCCAGATTGCGGTCTTGGACTCGATGCGCTCGCCGGAAGCGAGAGTGACGCCGTCGGGATCGATGGATGCCACGGCCGACCCTAGCTTGCACTCGACTCCGAGTTCCTTGAGTGCCTCGAGGATGACAGGTCGTGGGCCGGGTCCTAGCTCCGGGCCAACCTCAGCCGAGTTGCCGACAAGGACGACCCGAGGAGCGTCACTGTCGCCGAATGCGACGCTGAGCCTCTTTGGGAGCTCAGTGGCGAGTTCAATGCCCGTGAACCCAGCTCCGCAGACGACTACAGTGTCACGAGCCGGACTAGGAGGTTCAGAAACGAGGGAGTCGATATGACCTTGGAGTTTTGTTGCCGACTCGATATTATCAATGTTGAAGGCATACTCTTCGATGCCGTTGACGGATTCAGGGTGAATGATGCTGCTACCAGCAGCCAGGATCAAGCGGTCGTATCCAATGGTAGACATGGTGCCAGCAGCGGATCGGACCAGGATGTTGTGGTGCTCGTGGTGTATGGTGTCGACGAAACCTGGGACGAATCTGATGCCGGTGGATTCGAACAGGCCACCCAGGGGTTGGACCATGGTAGCTGCATTAGCCTCGTAAAGCCTTGGTCGGGGGACCAGAACAGACTCAGGAGCAACGATAATGACCTCCACATCTTGCTGCTTTCCCTTGAGGTTGATGAGGCGTTGGGCCGCAAACGCACTCCATACGCCAGCGAACCCGCACCCAATAATGACAATCTTGCTTGACATGATGGAACAACGGTCCAAATAATGAGTAATACTGTAATATGGGTTGATGGAACGAACGAAACTCGGAGCTTGTATATAAGATGGATGGTGTATAACGTGTTATTTAAGGGGATGGAGAGATCTTGGTACTGTGGTGATGGTGAATGATTGTTGGATGAAGCTATTACAAGATGCGGTCTACTTAGGCTTTTATATAGACATGTTCATTTATATCTACGGCATGTACGGGGCATGATGATAAATCCGGA